>JAVIWC010000084.1:0-1200000 GCA_031894815.1 Creontiades dilutus | reverse complement strand
CATTTCTGCCCGGTTTGGCCCTGATTCTTTTAACTCTCTTGATCCACGAGTTACTCACTCGTTTACGCACTTTTTCCTCCCTCCATATTATCTATCGAATAACTGCATGTGATTCTGTAGGATTCAAAAAATAAGAAGAATAGAGGAAGGCAGCGAGTCAAGCGACGATCCTGGCGGATACTAGATCGCTACGGCTTCAAAAATTTATATTGACCAAAGTAATCGTCGTACAGACATGGGGGGAGGTTTTAAAATGTTCGTTAACAATTCTACTTTAATACAAAAATATTTTAAAAATCTGATTTTTTTTTGCTTTTAAGCTTTTTGTGCAACCTTTATCTGCTTTTTTTCACCCAAAATTATTCGACTCCTCCTTTCACCTCAACGACCAATAGAATCGTAACTCCTTTCACAGGAACCACAGATTGGATGTTTCCCACCTCTTTTGACCAATCAATCTTGATCAACATGGTTTAGTCATCTAATACAGAAATAATAAACGTTTGTGTTCAGATGTATCTGAAATGGTTTTGGATCATGAAGAGTTTTTCGGTGTTTGGGTCATTACCTCATGAAAACCACACTTGCCTCGTACTCAAGGCCCACAGGTAATGGGACCATACTCGCCGCCGTTACCTCATTGTCCATGGATCCCGTTCTTATAAGAAAATATTTAAAGCCTTTAATTGACTCCAAATTCCCCAAGCTGCTTTGCGCCGTGGGTTTTTCCCAAGCAACCCTTTTTCTGGCAAACGGTCAGTCACCTGCAGTCTCCCCCCTAGGACCCTGGGGTTTCCCGGGGTAGTTGTAACCCCGTCCCTGATTGATTTCAACTATCCCCATCTTATTGCTCCCCGCGATTCCCCACTCTAAATGTTCTTCACTTCCCCTCCAAACAAAATTTTCCCGTTTTTTGGTAAACAGAATCCGAGTCAGTTCTCTCCTTCGTTTTAGGCGGCTCTTACACCCTTGTTAACTCGACTGACTTCATATCATAGTTATCAAAGTGACTTCATTTTCCTAACTAAGTAGTGGCAAAGCAGCATATTTTGTGATATTGTTGGCTACCCGCGAAACCGAAACTTTGGCAGAAGCGCCCAAGGTTTTATTCAACAACACCTGTATTTATTTGATTGGTTCACTGTATCGACGAATACTAATTGAATTATGTATTTCCATACTCGTTGATTGAGCATGTGCGCATTGATTTGAAATATAGCCTCCGTCAGTTAACTGCACAACCGTTTATATTTTCCTTGGGTTCACATTAACAATTTGTTTTACAGGCGAACTAGAAAAAAGTCCAGGAGGGATTCCAAAATCAGTTTTTTAGACGGTGAAAAGCATTTTTTAAAACACGTTTAAATAGTCATTATAAACCCAAAAGCGATATCCAATTCCCGAATGATGGAGTTGATGTTAAACGTTGCATATTGCCTCACGAGGCCGTAAAATGTCATTTTACGATTTTTTAAAATGTCAATAGGAAAACACTAATTGTAACACGTTCCTCTAAACTATTCTGAATGTGGGATCAATAGATTCGCGTTTGGAATACTCAATTGAGCTTGATACTTGAATGACAATCAGAAGGCCAGGTTGAACAACCGGCTCCACCGAGCATTCCTTTTCTGACAAAGGCGCCATAGAGATCATGCGAATGGAATCCATAAGGATCTTATTGTTAATCGTGCTAGAAACCCATTATTGTTGTTAAACTTATTCCTTGACTTCGCAATTTTATCAAAAACTTGTAGTTGTATCTACATATTTCAATTGATGTCAATAATCGTTATTTATGAGGATTTTATTTGAAATGACCAGATTAGCTTCGTTCAGTTATCTTTTATTTTAATGTAAACAATATTCCTGTGCCACGATGACCGCCTTCATCAGGCCCAATCACCTGTTATAAAATGGAAAGAACTCGTATAGTTTGTTCTTGCATAATAATAATGCTATGATTGAATTGAATGAATATCTAATAACATACATAGGAATGCTTGAGTAAATATTTACAGGTTTGTTACTTACAGATGAAAATGTTGGCATGGGTGTTTTATCCTGTCAGATGAACAGGCAGCATCATCCCTATTGTGGTGAATGTGAAAGAAGAAGAAGAAATGAAGAGAAGTAATAGGTACTAATTGGGAGTAAATTCGTCTTCTAAGGTGTATTAGAATTGAATTTTTTGATTGGCGGGGGGATGTTTATGTAATTTCTGGTGGTTATCCTAGGTGATGATGCTCTCTATCTTTACAGTGGTTGTTGTAAGGACTAATTTGTCAACTATAAGTGTGTGCAGCTGTTTACAATATCCGTAAGGGATCATTATACTTATCATCGAATGGAATTGGAGAAGGAACAATTTTATGAACAAAAAATATATATTATAGTAACGATAATTATAATAATAGAAAACATGTAAACATTCGGTGGGGAATATTGATAAGAATAAACATATTTGAAGACACAAGTGTGTACCTAGGGAGATGAAACAGAAAGAAAGAAAGGTCCTACATTTAAGTTAATCTAGTGACAGAGAGGAATATACTTCGGAACAAATGTGTGAACATCAACAAATAACAAGGAGATAGTCTAGATAGATAAAACGCAGAGGAATTGATTGATTTATTGACATAGAGAGGATAAGGATACGTTTTCTTTTCTTCTTCAAAATCCACAATTCACCTGCCTGATAAAAGGTGATAGAACAAAACACTCATGCCAACTTTTCTATCTGTAAGTAACAAACCTGTAAATATTTACTCAATGATCTCTTCATCCTATGTATGATATTAGGTATTTTTCAATCATACCGTTATCATTTTGCAACAACAAACTGTATGAGTCCTTATAATCGTATAACAGGGAATTGTGCCTGATGAGGGTCGCGATATACAGGGTGGAAGCGGATAAGTGACGAAAAATTGTCAATTGAAAAATTGTTAATCTGCATAAAAAATGTAGTAAAACCCCGCCAACCGTACTTTTCTATCTAAACCTGTTCACTACATATAATTTTTTAAAGGTTTGTTTCAGAAAACCAAATTTTTTGACGTAAAAACCCACGTTTCTCCACTTCGAAACAACTTTTTTCTACTTTTGACCACATTTTCGGATTCAGCGTGAAATTTCCTTCACGACCAATGCACATTCATAATCATAAACGAACCCCTAAGGACCGCAATTGCAGTTCAAACATTGGAAATTAAAAAAAAAAATTGCTAGTTTCTGAATTACTTTTATTTTTACTGCACTTCCAAAAAACGTGCTGGAACTTGTCAAACCTCAGGAAAACTTACAAAGTCAATCAGCTTTCTTATGGTATGGTCAACTTTGGAATTCCGTGTGGATCTTATGGAGGTATATAGCTGGAGATATAACTGGAATTCCAGTTTGAAGGCGAAAAAACGTTAGGTAGGCAATTTTTAAACAGCAATCGAGGAATCCCAGGGATAAGAGAAACAGTTCGCGGTATGAATTGGGAAAATGCTTAAATCCGTAAAGTAGGTAGGTTACAAAACTAAAGTAATAGGGTAAGTTGGGGGAATGTGCCACACTATTTGGAAAATCGATGAATCTTCCAGTGTTTGAGTTACAGAAACCATTCAACTCCAGTTTCATTCTGCACCTCCTGCTTTATCAAAAACCCCTAGGATTCAGCACTCTTCATCCATGAGTTGAAAAAATTAATAGTAAAAATTAAACACACCTGGTTTGGGGGATTGTGCCACTTTCAGGGGTAATATGCCAGCACATTCGGGGTAATATGACACATCCAAATTTCACTGGCATATTACCCCAAAACAAAGTGGCGTATTCCCCCAAACAAACCGAAAAAAGTACGAAGGGTGTACGTACCTACCCTCGATTGAAATCGGCCGTTCGACGTGGGATTGTGTCCGAGAGGCCTTCTTTTGCACAAACACACAAAAAAAAGGTAACTCTATGGATCTCCGAGCGGTCTGGAATAATTTTAATCAGGTCTCGATTTACCAGGAAATGTGGACGAGAAAGTACGCACGGAAGGTAAGCCTCGGATGAACTGGTAACAGTTGACAACTACCAGCTGTGTCAATATGTAACTGTTGAGCCATCAACAGGCGTTTTTAGAAGCCTAGGTACCTACCCACAGACTTGTGGCATATTCCCCCAACCTACCCTACTACTTCTCTAGAAAAATGATCGAAAAACATTTCTAGTATTCTGACTAGTAAAGTTTAAATAAATCAGACAAGTAAAATTAAAAGAAGTCTCACAATGTGTTCTCAAAATGACCACCATTGTTTCTTATGCAGATTCTCGTTCTTTTCCGCGTGGCTTTAACTGTTATGTCGTGCGTTGGACCATCTCGCAGTGTTGCGGCTGCCTCTATGACCCTCGCCCTTAGAAAATATCCGCGTATTCGTCATTTGTGATGCCTGCCATGATTTTAACGTAACTGAAAACTTTCATGACGTTTTGTCGACTCAACTCGCTTTCGCGCTTCAACTAGTCTTGAACATTGGCTTGCGAATGGTAGTTTACCTACAGACTCATGGCAAGAGAAAATATGAATATCCTCCTTTTAAGACCAGATCATGGACCATCTTCATCATGAACTACCGAGATCGTGGACCATCTAGATCATGAACTTCCTAGACCATGGATCAACTAGATCGTGGACCACATAGACCATTGATAATTTATGACAAGGATCATCTACATCATAATCAAAACCAGTTATAGATCGTGGGGACCAGCACCAACAAACGTGCAAAATTAAAATTGATGGGCACTCACCTGTTGGAGCTGCCGTTCTCTGAGGGCGTCGACGGGAGGACCTTCACTTTGACCAAAGGAGACTCCGAGTCCGTGTCCTCGAAAAACCTGAAGTTGCACGGCGTACTTTGCTTTCTCTTGAAGAGCAGCGCCTTGCTGTAAAGGTCTTCTGCCTTGCTGTAAGGGTCCTCTGCCTTGCTGTAGGGCTCCACATTGTAGGGCTCTGCCTTGCCGCGCGCCTTCGCCTTGCTGCAGGCCGCCTCGTCGCCGCTCATCGCTGCCGTCTTCAACACTAACGGCCTCCTCTGTCCACTTCTCTCTCCCGCCTTCGTGCCAATCAACCGCTACGATATTCACCGTCCACCGTCCCTACCACATTCCCTCATCATTCTCGAATTTCCAATAAAACACAAAAGTCGAATTAAAGAAAATAAATTCACAAAACGCGTTTTACAAAACCCCATCTAGTTCCTCCCCATCAATAAAATCAAATCTTACTCTCCTAATAATACGGGGGTTTTTTCTTAAAATTTACCGAGTAATCTAACTTTATTTTTTCGCCGCAAACAACTAAAAAAATTCACTATTTTCCGCAACTTGATATATACAAATACCGGTCTTTAATATTTACAAATGTCTTTGGTCGGAGATTCGGGCGTCAATGGCGATGTGGGAGTTAACCGCTACCTGAAAAAGAGAAAATAGAACATATCTGTGAAATCGAGTCCTTTCATAGTCTAACAGTCATCAAGAAAATAATGAGCATTATTTAATACTAGAGGCAAACGGATTTGTTTGTCGTCCCCACAAAACAAATGGAATGCATTTTTTTTTTTTTTTTTTATAGAGCGTTTATTTGTTAATATATCAACTAGTTACAACTGAGATAATATACAGGCAACTATCTAGATATTTACTTCACATAAATTCCGCAAAATTATACGAGTGTTAGTCCATTGACAATACACCACATTTCAGCTTCACATCAGCATCCAAGGTGCAATGGCTTGGTCCTTTTCAGGCGTCGGTTTACTTGAGAGTTGTCAAGAAGCCGGATGGGTTCTGGGTTTTTATGTGCAAGAAGCTTCTTTTCGTAAGTTCCTTGCGTATCTTTTAATGACATCGGTGACTCTTTCGATTTGGAGGTCCTTGTGGAGATCATCATTACGTATGTACCATGGAGCATTCACAATACTCCTTAGTACCTTATTTTGGTATGTTTGAATTATTTTCAAGTTACTTTTAGCTGTACATCCCCATAGCTGGATACCGTAGGTCCAGATAGGCATAAGTACTGTTTTGTATAACAGCAATTTATTGTGCAAACTGAGTTGTGAATTTCGGCCCAATAGCCAATGAAGTTTTCTATACCTGATTGATAGCTCTTCCTTTTTTTTCTTGATATGTTCTTTCCACTTCAGCTTTGCACCTAAGGTCATTCCTAGGTACTTAGCTGAGTTGGAATATGGGACTGAGCACTGATTCAGATACAAAGGAGGGTTTGTAATTAATTGAATTGTAAATTGAATGAATGAGTAGAAAAAAAAGTTCGTCTGGTACATGCAAATTTTGCTTACAACCGATAGCAGAAACACAACAGTCCACGAATTTCATAGATAGATAGATAATTAGATAGTTTATTTACATAATTTCCTTTACATGTTACATTCTTCAATTGAATAACAACTGATGACCGAGCTGGATAGTGTAACACTGTGGCCCAGCCCGGAGGTGGTTCTTACTTCTAATTTTTTGAAGTACTTATACAATTATATTTACACTACATTAATTATTAAAATTTAGATTGTACTTCTATGGAATGATGTACTTTGTAGATAGGCTAATCAACATGGGACAATAGTTGATAAGATGGCAAAGAGGCGAAAGGATTTCTTTCTCAGGAAACAATATAAATTATATTGAGCACTAAAGCGTTCCTTGTAACACGGTGTTATGTAGTAAAGTAAATAGTGAATGGAAAAAATATCCAAAATTCTTGCAATCAGGGAAAGTAACACTGACAATGGGTTTTTGCTGTGTGGTATGTAGATACCAGAGATTGAAGGATTCAACAACAGATAACATAGAGTTGTCTGAGGACTTACTAAAAGGAGGCATCCGTTGCCTCATATTGAGTCATCCGCGAGTTACAAGGGCATTGAAGGTCTCACTGACAAGGGATGCGAATCAAAAGAACCTCTTAACACGACTCAAGAAACGTATGGAATGTTGATCGGTTTTGACACGAAGAGGCGGTAGGTATCTTTGGGAGACTTCTGGGGGACATAGTTTGTCCAGTTTTGCTGAGCACGAATGGCTTTAGTAGTATAACATGGGCAAAGAAGTAATACACGTTTGCTAAATTAATGTAGACAGACTTGAGTTGTCAAATTGTCGATGGGAAACAACATCCCGGATACTTGCAATTAGCGAAAGTTATGCTGATAATGAGTTTTTGCTGCTTCAGTTATAGGTAACAGAGTTATCAGTTATCTTAATCTTATAAGGAGGCAACCATTGCCTCATATCGAGTCACAATACGGTCACCCGCGAGTTACAAGGGCATTGAAGAAGGACTAACAACGGATACAAATCAAAGAACCTCGTAACATGACTCAGGAAAGTAATGGAACGTTGATCGGCCAAGATACGCAGAAGTGGGAGGTGTCTTTAGGGCGTTCCTTGTAGCCCACTGTTTCTTATAATGTTCTTTCGAGCCAAGTGTTTCTTGTAGTGTTCCTTGAAGGCCATGTTTTTTAAATTAATGTGGACTTGAGTAAAGTTAAACTGTCAGGGGAAAACATATCCTGAATAGCTGCAATCCACAGAAGTAATGGTAATAACGAGTTTGTGCTTTGAGGCCTAAAGACACCAGGGATTGAAGGAGACAGTAACAGATAACATAGAATTATCTGACAACATACCTATACGTTGATAAACATTCCCTCAGTTCGAGTAATCCAGTTGACTACTGCAGTATAACTTCGAACTTAACACCCACGAGTTGTCACAATTACAACGCGAGTTAAGAAGGCACGCGAATTAAAGGACTCACTGACGAGTGGGTCCCAAATCACACAGGAAACTAACGGCATATGAATCGGCTTTGACACGGTGAGGTGGGAGGTGTCTTTGGCGGGACTACACGTGTAGGAACTTCGGCGTTGTGCGGCGGGCGAGGGGTCCGACTTCACATACGGTATCAGCCCTGCCCTCCCAAACCAGTTCCTTGCACAATATTATTTAGGCTAGGTCAAGCCTGTGAAGAGTTCTTCTTGCTCAACTGAATGGGTTGCAGAAAAAACACTATCCCGCCATCTCGAACTCATTTGCCTTTTGCAATTTGTTTACAGTTTCATGTCGAACGATTTAGTTCCAGGCCGTGGGACTGAACCGCAACTGAGGAGAAGAAAACGCTTCCAATTATTATAAAGATTTATTATTTGTATATTAGAATAACCCTCCTCGCAATGATCTATGTATGTTAGAGGTAATCAATGGTACTTTATCTAAGCTCGGCACCTACCCACCTTGCAACTGTAAAATAACCACAAGATTCCTCCAGGTCAGTGGCGTATGTATGCAATATTTTCGGGGGGGTCCGAGAATACTAGGTTCCATCAATTTTTCAAATCAGGTGTCTAAAATCACATGTTTAACTATTCTAGCACTAAAAAAAGAATGATAGAAAAGTAGTTCTTTTCCCAGGTGAAAACATATTTTAGGCCTAAATAATATTCAGTTAATAACTTGGAAAAGATGTAAAAAAATACATGATTGAAACAAAGGTTCCATTTTATCAACATTATTTTTAAAAAAACTGCAATATTCTGAATGCAAGTGAATAGCATAAATGTTGAATAAACGGAAGTAACATAGCCTATTTAAAATTGCTGCCAGCAACCGGAGAATGCCCAGACACGTCGCTTGTTATTGCTGACGTGAAGCGGGATGGAGCTACAATTATTGCAATGATGAGTTCTTTCTTTGTTGAGGTGGCAGGTCCCAGCCGTCCAGGTTAGTCTGGTGTTTTCCACCGTAGGACCGAAAAATACAAGTTCAATTTATATTTTCCAAATTTCGGGGGGGCCCAGGCCCCCTCCCCCCCCCCCCCTTATATACGCCCCTGCTCCAGGTGATCAGTGTGTACTAGAGATGGAATATCAGTACCCAAACATCGATTACGGCATCAAAATCAATATCGAACCATCAACGTCGATACCTATGATATATCAGTTTTTGGTGTAGGGGAGGGTGGGGCAGCCCCGGTCAGTGGGGAATGCCGGTCACATAAGTTTCAGAGGGATGAAACCTTCAATTATCGCTCTTTCTGCTAGAGGCCTTTGTCGGGGAGTCCCTGCGAACTAAATTCCGGAAGTTGATGCTTTATCTGTGGTGACAACCGGCGCACAGTGGGCAAAATCACCAATTTAGGTGGACAAAAGTCAAAAGTTTGGAATTTCTGAGTGCTTTACCTTTTTATTATTAGTTAGTGAGACTCCTAATACTGATATTTCCCGCCATACCGTGTTTACAAACAAATAGTAAAGGAGTGAATCAGTCATGTCTACACAAGTGCCTGATAACCGGCAGTGGGATTATCTTCATTCGATGACCATTCATTATGTTCAAGTTGTGTGTGGCTAAGTTTTATTGTTTCTTTTCAAGAATGGAGAAGAAATTAAATGTCTACATTCGTTATTCAATATACATTATATTCTACCTTTAGATTTAACTTAGCAATTTGTAAATGTATGCCCCTATTCAATAACGAAAAACCATATTAACGCCAAGTTCCCCCACGGATTTGTTTCATCAATCCTTCTAGCTTTTAAATGCAGCAAAGAACTTTTGCGATTTTTTGCGTTTTGGGTGATACATAATTTTTTGTCAGTCAAATTTTGGCAAATAAATTTGATTTTAGACCACTTTGTGCTCGCCAATCGTGTCAAAAAATTAATTAGATATTTTAATATTATTTTTCCCGTATTCTGGGACTTCAATCGTTGGATTTAGGAAAGTTTTAAATGTTAGCAAATCAATTTGATTTTAGACCACTGTGTGCTCGCCAATCGTGTGAAAAAATTGATTAGATTTTTTAAAATTATTTTTTCCGTAATCTTGGCTTGAGATTTTGGCAAGCGTACGCTTCGTCTAGGTTATGGCCAGTAATGCCGATAGGAGTGGACGTCCTTACACGTTATAAAGTTTTTATATGGCGATTCTAGAGCAAATTTACATACCTCACAAACGGTAAACTCAAATAAAATTATTTTGAATAGACCTAATAATTCACGGTACTATTGTACGTATTATTATACGTATAAACACTTTTTCTAATGCAAACTTAAATTTTTATTTCGATTACATTTTTTTCATGAAATTGAGAGCGCGCTCCTTGGGGCCGTGCTCCCCTAGGCCCGGGCCTAGCGGGCCTATGTGTAAATCCAGGCCTGGTTATGGCTGTAACAAGGAAATGCGGACAGACAGGCAGACCGACAGACACGGAACCAAATTTGTTCAGTAGGCTATGAAACGCAAAATGAGAGTGGAAATTTTGAATTCGGACAACAAACATTTTTTGTCTCCCGATAGTGAACACAAGGCTTCCTCTGCTTCGCGGACTCGAAAGCAATATGGAGGCGTGACGTGTCTAGTCTATCTGATAAATGATTTATGTAGAAGGGCCATCCAATACAGAAATGATAAATCTGTTTGTAATAATTTTCAAATTACCTAGTATTACTTAGTCAAATACTAATGAGGACGAAACCCAATTTCATCTTATTAGTGCAGTATCGATTTCAACGGTTCAATAACTCTAAGGGTAGTTATTACCGCTCAGCCTATAATCATCTATAACTGTGTTGATAGATGATCTGAAACTGATGTGATATCTTATCGAGTGATTCTACAATCATGAAACACAAGATTATTAAAGAATAAAATACGCTGGAATTCTGATATGCTTGGTTCCCAGAATAAGGTGATTCATAGTTGGTTCTTCACCACTACGGAATTTATTGCGTGAATCCTGGTAATTTACTTTTTTGAACAGAATTGTAAGTCATCCTCGAGAAATTGAAGGTTGACAACTAAATCGACTTTTAAAGACACGTAAAGAGGGGAGATTGGTCAGTAAATTCAGTCTGGACGTTGTTTATGTGTTTCTAACTGGCGTGAATGCATAATTTATTTAATGGGAGGTTTACGGTAAACACGTGAGAACTCGATGAATGTTGGCAATCAAGGCGATCAAGCCCACTATACCGAAACCAATTTGCGTGCGTTTAAAAAAAGGTTCGGCGAACGTTCTGCCACATTTCGGACTCAATTCACACCCACTGAATACCTTGATTTCCGTTCCAAAGGATTGATGGAGCCTCCGAAGATTTTCGTCATTCTATCGACAAAATACTGTGTAGACAATGTACCACATACTCAGTGATTTACGTCGAACGATTATTCTAATACAGAAATGATAAACCTATGTGTAACAATTTGCAGTGTTTTAAAGAGTCAATGACCGTCAGACTGTAAATTTAATAATTCTAAGCAATTGTTAACCATTTTTGGTTTATTATTCAATAATAAACCATTGTAATCGCTTTAAAAAAAAAGTTTTTAACCCCCCCTGAAGATTTCATGGTTTACGTTTCAAAGGGTGTAGAATCCAAATCTGCAATAAAAATGTTTCCGTCCGTACGCCGTACGCACGATTTCTCCCAAACGGCTGGAGCAGAAAATCTGAAATTTTCGGGAAAAATCAATATTGTTCCGACAACGCCCCAATTCTTGAGCCAGCACTCTCACTTAATTTAAAGTGCCCTTTAAGGGTTGTCAAAGTTTTGTAGAATCCCTAAAAACCTCAAAAAAAGTCAAGGCGGCCTAAATTAGGACTTTTTTTTTTGAAGAACTTTCCATTAGTACTCGAATGAGCCCCTCCCCAGGTCCGTAGCTCAAACCATTCCCGATGTATGGCCGGATTTATGGTGCCATCAATAGGTTACTGCGATCAAAACAAAAACAACTTTTTTTTTTTGAACGCAGTAACCTAGTGGAGTAGTGAATGTGGATACTGGAGTGAACTCCTAAAAGGGTTTATAGCCGATACACGTGTTGAAGCATTCTGATAACTATAAAAAAACGCTGTATATTCTTTCACTGGGGTTTATTATTCATTTGGCTTGCATTCATGATTTGAATTTCTACTAAGCTTTGGAGTGTGCGTGTTTCACAGGTGATAGAGCGATTATTGAATTTCAGGAGGCACACAAATATGATCAATTGATTCAAATCATGAATCATTGAATAATAAACCCCAGTAAAGAATTTACAGCGTTTTTTTTTTAGCGAATTTTCAGGGTAAGAGATACTACTAAAATTTGCTCATAATGCCATACTGCAGTACCGGTTGTCTATGGCGATCACTGAAGAGTTTAGAGGTCACCGGAAAGCGAGGAACAATAGACGAATCAAAGCTCATTTATTCTTTTCTTCGTCAACGGAACAAATGTCGGGTAAAGGCCGGTGGTTTACCGTTTCGTTGTCTTACCTCATTTCAGGAAAATAACGGAACAATTATACATCACGAGATAAACATTTATGAAGAATTGTCATGAATTATGTTTGCTTATTTTTAATTACTTCATTTAACGGGCAGATTTGCAAGAAATTTTGGAGGTTTAATTGATGACGGGCTGACGGAAGCACTTGAGCACGAGCGATTATTCTTTTCAAGATTACGCCGATTTGTCTCGTTTCACTGTTATCGGGACGAATCAAAGTATCAATCCACGAACATTTACTTATTAAATTGGTACGTAGAAAACCATGAACATGGATAATTGAAGGGAGGCACATGAACCAACAAATTGGCAAGTAAGGCATAAATTACTGGACAGCCATACCCTTTTTTGTAGCCATAAATATGAATCAACCTAGATTCACTCCTGCAGAGGTACAGTGAATAATTACCTGATGTGATTAATCTAATGAGAAAACGAACTGCAATAACTAGAATTAAACTCAGACGAAAATAGTGAACGAAAATCGTCCCATCCGAAAAAAATCCTACCCTCGTACTTCGAAAGGTTTTCAGATGCCGATTTTTTGATAGATTAACCCTTAACCCACTAGTGGATGCTATATTAATAGCCAAGGAAAGATACTAGGGTACCCCGCGTACCGCATAACCATTTTCTATCGTTTTTCACAGTTTTTGAGTTTTAGTATAAGAAGGGAAGAATAAACATGGCAGATAATCAAAATAAATAAATATAACACTACAAATTCTAATGAAATTCTGATTCATGATTTGAATTTCTACTAAGCTTTGGAATGTGCGTGCCAGGTGATAGAGCGATAATTGAATTTCAGGAGATATGCATAGAGCACCTAAATCAGTTCTCAACCAAAATACCTATTTGGATTGATCAGTTGATCATATTTGTGTGCCTCCTGAAATTCAATAATCGCTCTATCACCTGTGAAACACGCACACTCCAAAGCTTAGATGAAATTCAAATCATGAATCAAGCCGATTGAATAATAAACCCCAGTGAAAGAATTTGCAGCGTTTTTTTTTTTCAAGAGAGATTACAATGGAAAAATATTCTATTCGAAAATTTTAAATTTCGAAAGACGGAGCATGCATATCAGAATGCTTTTACAGTTTTAGGAGTTCACTCCAGTATCCACATCCACTACATCACTAGGTTACTGAAAAAAAAACCTCTTGTGCTCGTTTTGATTGCAGTAACCTAGTGATGTAGTGAATGTGGATGCAAATGTTGGCAGCATAAATCGGGCCATACATCGGGAATGGTTTGAGCTACGGACCTGGGGAGGGGATCATTCGATTCCCCATGGAAAGTTCTTCAAAAAGAGTCGAAATTTAGGCCTCCTTGACTTTTTTTGAGGTTTTTAGGGATTTTACAAAACTTTGACAACCCTTAAAGGGCACTTTAAATTAAGTGAGAGAGCTGGCTCAAGAATTGGGGCGTTGTCGGACCAACATGGATTTTTCCTGAAAATTTCAGATTTTTTGCTCCAGCCGTTTGGGAGAAATCGTGCGTACGGCGTACGGGGGACGGACGGAAAAATTTTTATTGCAGATTTGGATTCTACACTTCTATTTCGCAAAAATTAGTGCCATGTAGGGACGTATGTTTATATATATGTAATATGTTTATTTTACTTTGTAAAATTTAGGTTGGATTTCTACTTGTATTTCCGAGTGTACCTAGGGAGAATTGTCTCTGATTGTACAATCAAGTTGTGGAAGTCCGTTGACCCGTGTAGGGTTAACAAACATTTTACCAACATACTTGAAAAGTGATAACGGGATTTTCCATCCATATTGCAGCGCCTCTTGAAATCTACTTGTATGCAGCTAGCAACGAAGCACTGGACAGATATAGTGGAAGGACGTAATAGAGGAGGACCTGCATAGAGTGTGAATACCGCGGGGGCCCCTGGAGAATAGCGAAGGCCTAATGAGACGGTGAGATTTGAATAATTAACCGCTGGAGTATGCGAAGGATTTGTACAACGAGGAGGGGAGGGGCTGTATAATTACTGAGAAGTGAACACGAATGAAAATGAATGTGGCACTTTGAATATTGAACCCTTACGGTTGCCATCTGGACGCCACAGGACGCATCGACAATCTCCTGTCATAATTAACATCATTCAATCAAACTCGTAGAATTTTCTGGTTGACGCTGTTGAAAACACCATAAATGATACGTAAGAGTGGGCTCCGGGAGTGTCACATTTTTAGTATCCCAAGAGATCCATTCTAGTGGAATGTTATGGTCCATTTTTTTATATTCCGTGTCCAGTTTGACTTTACAGATTGGAAATTAATATTCGTTTTTACTTTCCCTGCTCACTTTTGCCGTATTGTCAAAAATTAATAAAGCTATTGCAATGGCTCTGAAAATTTTAAAATTAAAATGTTCGAAAAATGTCTTTATTGAAATCCATTTGGAAGCATTCCGATATATATGCATGTGATTATGGTTCCACTGAAATATACGTATGGTAATTAAATTTATAGGAATTTAACGAACAGAAAGATGGGAGAATAATGTTGATATTTCGAATTGAATCTTTGTCAAAATTAGTAGAGAAACGGTAATTCTGAATAGTGGGCGAGGAGGAACCTTGGATGTCGGTCACCATGTAAACATAACATGACTTCTTATCTTGCTCAATCATTGAGGTTGAGACCAGGAGCTCGCATTGATCTCAATACCCACCGATGAGTCCGTTCCGACTGTTGTATCAATCTGTCGTTGGTTGTTTGAGTCATCTTCTTTAAGACCCCAAAGCATTAATTGAATGTGATGGTGGGGTCGTGAATCCTCGTATGCAGCTTTATTCGCAGTGCCCGATCCTGGTTTAGAGGAGCTTTATGGTTGTTAATCTGCAAGTGTAGTTAGTTGGATTTTTTTTTCCGATATGGGATGGGAGGAACCCCTGGTCACTGAGACCACTATGATCTATTGTGGCACTTTCCCAGTTTCACTTCAGAATCTTTTTAATGGCCTCTTCATTCACTAAGTGAAGGAGGTTTACAGGTGTTTCCTCCGCAATATCGGCAGTTGTTAGGGTACCCTTTCCGAAATGCTGGAATCTTATCGATGCAACAGCAGGACAGTCGCAGAGTACGTGTTCAGCTGTCTCCGCCTCTTCGCAACAGAGCCAGCATTCTATTGTCCTGGCCTTACCCATTTTGTTAAGGTGGTACCTTAGAGGACAGTGGCCAGTGAGGAGTCCCACAAGTTTGCGGAGGTCTGTACGCCTCAACGACAATAGGGCGGTTGCGCGTTTCTTTGAGATTGTAAGAAACCGCTTGGCTTGTCTCTGCTTAGGAGTATCTTGCCAATATGTTGTTCGAGTCTTGTCCTCCCGTTTCTGGACCCGTTGAGTTGTATAACTCTAGGTAACCCCTAGTTGCGGTTCAGGTCCGATTGGGCTGGACTCTGTTCCCTTTTAAGCTAGTCGACCAGCTTCTTGGTTGCTTTCTATTCCTTCATGACCTGGTACCCAAAGCAACGTCAATTTGTTGCCGTGGGCTGCAGCCTTGAGCGAGGTGAGGTCAGCTTTGATGTTATTGAGAAGGCAGAAATGGCCTTTAATGCTGCCTGGTTGTTAATCCGCAAGTTTGGTTGGTTGGATTTACCGACATAAAAGCTTCTGCTCTGATCTTCTTCACACTTCTCACAGATCAGCTCGTAAATACACATTCGCGACTGACACTCAGCTGTACACCTCTACACCTGTAGGTTAGAGAAGTAATCGGGGAGGTGAAGAGAGAGTCTTTAATTAGTACCTCACATAGCTTACGCCTTGGACGCTCACAAGGATGCAAACCAGGGTGCAGTACTTCTGAAAGTTGAAGATATCGTATACATCTATGTGTATAAATATATGTACGCTAACTTGCGATAGGATTGCAATAAAAACTTCGTTCTTGCGCCAAAAAATCAAGTATTCTAAACGATAAGATGTTGAACAACACTTTTTCATCACATCAAATTGGACAAATTTCAAAATTGTAAAAAAATGCGAAGAATGGCTGAAAATATTTAAATTTATACATCTTAGCAGAATATTACTCAAACTAATTTTATAATCGATTAAATAGGTTACTTAAACATTGAAGCTGGGAGGTATGCTGAAAATCGTACTTAAAAAACATCAAGACGTACGAAAAAGTGGATAAAAAGGGAGTGGCGCCTAAAAATTAGTCAAAATCTTTGTTTGAATAGAAGAATATTGTTTAGTGGAATTTTTTTTCGGAATAACACTGACAGTTAGACTCACAACTCAATTTTCATAATAATGTAATAGGAAATTTTGAGAAATCCGTTCATACTCCACGACTGGAACTTTGTTCTTAATTTCTGTGGTCTGAACTCCCAACGTATTCATAGCGATCACATCTTTCATGGTATGAATGGTATAAAACATTTCATGGAATAATAAAAAATAAAATTAAAAAAAAAATGGAGATTTTTTGATCAAATTGAACTAATGAACGCCCATGAAGAATCCAAATCGGGATGGTGTCGGTTATCTTCGGTTGCATTCGGTTTCGCTCTTGATAAGGGGCAAAAGTCCTGGGCAGGTCCCGCGAATTCGGAGCTCAGGGCTGAGGGGGACCTGCAGAACGAAGAGGGGCGCTGATGAGGAAGCGGCGTGTGACGGGATGCGAGAATTACAGCTTCATTGTGGACCACTAGCGTCTTGGACATGAACAGCGGGCAGAGCACGCTCGTTATCCCATCTACAGTCCCAATTGGGGGATGAGGTTGAGGATCATCGCGCGAAATCCGACCGCTAGGCGTGACGTCAGACGTGAGCTCGTCTGAGCGAACCTTATGATTGTTATAAATATACAACGAAATTGAGGGGGGTCGTCCAGGTCACTAAGGGGATTCTGATGATTGCGACTATCATCTCTCCTGAAGGTAACTGTATGAATCACCACTCTCATTCATAATAATAAGAATAAAATATTTATTGGACTTGAAGATAAGAGTAAGATAAAGTAAAACACTTGTCTCCAAATACACCAGAGTTGGGCAGTATCCAGTAGAATACTAGCGTACCTATCTAGGTATGTAGATACTTTTTCGCATACCCCTCGCAAAGATACTTGAAATGGTACGATCGATCTCAAATTTTCAGGGTTGTTAGGGATAAAGGATCTGATAACCCCATCACTTTCAACGCGATTTTGGTAATGCACTTATAAATGTTTGTTATGTCACTATTGAACGCTTTATTTCGTTTTTCAGTATTAAAACTGGGATATTAGGGATATTGATAAAAAGTATTTTCATACTCGTACATCATGCAATTTAAACATTTCAATTATCTACACAGTCTTGTTATATACAGGATGAAGCTATGTGCTGCAACCAACTCGGCCGACGTTTTTAAAATTTTGCCAAAAATGAGAACGGTATTGCGGAGAATTGTTTTCACAGTGGAGGGATCCACGGATTCACGAGCCGGCCGTGAGAACGAGCGAAGCCGACTCGACTGCGCTAGGTGGTTAGATGAGATAATCGCGAGGTTTTCGTCTGCTCTTCGCTCCCCGAGTCACCAACGGCATTAAAGTGAGATTAAGCGGACGTCGGGGCTCAGCCACAACAGCGTTAGTCATTCCTTCCCGCGTTTTCCTTCCAGCATCACCTCTTGATAACTGTGTCAAATATGTCGACATATCAAAATGAACAGCGATTGAAAGGATTGGCTATTACCTCCTCCATTCCCCTCCGCAAAAGCACAAATTTCCGAGGTTTGTTGCACAACTACACATGCATGTGTTGTCAGGCATGGTATATTGGGTATTATTGATAAAATTTGACATTTAAAAAAAAATAAATCTCCCCCCTAAAGGTGAAGAGGGCATACCATTAAAATAAAAACGAAAATACTACACAAAATGAAAGTGGGGAGGACGCTCAGGTTTGCCCGATGTTCCTAGGCGCCACTCCTTTTAGCTCAGAGACCGCTTGTCGCAAGACGTTTCTCTTATATTTACTTTTCTTAGCCCTCCAGGTCTGCTCCATGTCCACACTGCCACTGACAACTTGGACATCCAGAATTACGGTAGACCCATCGGGCTTAATGGCAACAATATCCGGTTTCTTGCCCTGGTCACTCGGTATATGATACAGTCTCTCTCTCTCCCCACATCCGACAAAATCCACATCCCGGCCACTGGAAGACAATGCACTTGCTATCTGCTTGGCAGTTCTTGGACGCTGCTGCACCACATGATACAGGTTCTCATTTTTACCCCAAGAGGCACGGCAGAGGGTATCTACTGCTCCAGAACTACCTCTGGAACACCTCACCCCAGTGGTTAGTGCAGCCACCCGGACGGAATGAAAATGTCGGTAGTCGCGGGCCCCAATGCCCTCCGAAGCCCATGTCCCCCACAGGGAGGAAATGGGGGATTCAGAGCACTGTTGGTTTTTTACCATCCACTGAATCATGGAGATTACCACACACTTACTCACACACCGACATAGACCTAACTCATTTTCACGGATTCGATCTTGGAATAGTCTGAAACCGATTTGTGTTCTGGTATGTTTGGCTCGTCTCAAAACCCCCAGAACCAAGTCTAATAGGCGTCGCTCTACCGACAAAGCCTTGCTAAAAAGCAGTAAGCATTAAAATGCGTGAGTTTTGACAAAAATATTCCAATCAGTTAAGTGAATAGAGTGACTAAAACACGGGCTTATCGTGTAGTTAGGTATAATTGGATATTTGAAATAGCTCTACAAAATCGTAACGTCTTAGTCTGGTGTTAATATTGACTCACCACCTCTGCTGCTGTCAGATGCGCGACTCACAGCCAGGGAGTTCGGGGTGCTGGGCGTGATGCAGGGTGTTGGTGTTGTTATGCTGGGCCTCGCTCTTCTCGCAGATGATGCTCGTCGAGTCCATGCTGGTCAGATCTGGAGTCTCGGACGCCAAACTGCTCCCCATCTGGAATTTACTCCCTGCAGGCAAATAGAACCAAGATATCAGACATCTAAAGTAGTTCTTGGGAAAATTAAAATGAGGCGAAAGGAATACTGATGGATAAAATGGAAATCGCTTCAATGACTACAGGGAGGTTTATCATTGCTGACTAATAACCTTCTATGTAACGAACTGAAACGTATATTGGACGTAGTATGTGGTGCATTATCCATATTAGGCCGCCATATCTTCCAATCAAATTCTAGCGGCGGTCTAGATCTTATCAGATAAGATCGATGTGTCACATCGATCTAATTATCGATTATTACATCGATATAATGCCATCTTGAAACTATTATCACGACCATTTATTCCTATTTCTGTTTCTTCACCACGGCAGGATTGATGATCAGGCGCGTAATTATCCATTCGTATTTAGATCGATAATTAGATCGATGTAAGGACACATCGATCTTATCTGATAAGATCGTGATAAGAGGTGTGCCGAATCGATGACTGTGCCGAAACGAAGTACGCCCAAATTCTAGACAGACCATGAGAAGAGTCGCGATTATACTTCACCACGGCAGCGCGATCAGGCGCTTAATTATTCCTAGGGATCCTTTAGCTGATCAGTGCGTCTGCATACCTTGTAACTGACTTCAAGATGTCCTTAAGGCAGATGGATGGCTCCACCACTACTATAACTCGGTGAACACCAAACTTGGCTAGTTTTGTAAGAAACAGAAGCTGATATCGAAATACTTTCGAAGGAGCAATATACAGTTAACGGACACGACGTGCGAATCCACTAATCAAACAATTGATATAAAATAAAACACCTGTCTACGCTTCACTTGTTCGCAAATATATTTTAGCACAGTAAATTGATTAGGAACGAAATTAGCCACATGGGTCCTTCAGGTGAGCACTGAGTGTCCATACCTTGGAATTGACTCGTAGATATCAGAAAGACAGTTAGATGACTTCTTTTCAAATGTAACTCCGTGAAAATAAACCTTCACCAGTAAATATGAGTCACAACCCTGGATCAATTCAAATCGTTGCTCTACTATCGAAGTTTCTTGAGAAAATTGTTTACATCAAGATTTCTGGTACGTTTCAAGGTCCGTAGAATAAAAGTCTTGATCGGTTCCCACGTTCATAATAAATTATATTTTGTTTGAAAAAAAAAAAAAAAAATCTCAATAGGTATTCAGTGTAGATTTGACAAGAGATCGTCCTTCAGGTTTTCAGTGACTGCCGGCAGTTGAGGGTGGTACGAAGGCTTGCGTGTCCAAATACGAATGCAAAGCGAGCGGGGGTCTGCGGGCAGTTAGGTACCCGCGGCTAACCTTCATTATTTTCTCGTTTGCCACCGCAATTTTCGGTGGGTTTTTGAGCTACTCACAGGCGGCGTCATCTGTCTAATTACACGGTGATCTCGTTTCGAGTCATCTTCCGAGGATTTCGGACTGAATTCTCGGATGGGAACGGAACCGCGGCGGAATGTCAAGAGAACTCTCCATTCTCACTGACCTCATCTACGTGACACTAATGCGTTGCGGTAAGAGATGGGCATACTGATAATCATGAATATGAATACGAATAAAATGATAATGAGGAATTGAGTGATTATGAATATGGATATGGCTACAATCGAATTCACAAACTAAATTTGATTTTATCGGATATAATTTGTTTGTGATTTTGCCGACAGTCACATTTTTGTTTATCATTTTCAATTATGAACCTTTGTAACCGACCGGGAAAAAAACTTATTTCCTCTCAAAAGTTGTTAAAGGGGGAGTTGAAATAAGTTTCCAAATACGTAGATTTCAAAAACGAAGTGAAAAAAAAAACGCTACAAATTATTACACAGAGGTTCATCATTTCTGTAACAGATAGTACTTCAACATAAATCAATAATCCGTCCATTTTAGAAGTAGTCTGTCGAACATTATCAAACACGACACCTCGCACTTCCATACCTTCTAAATGCACTCAAGATGAACATGTTCATCTTGTATACTTGATACAAGTACGTATACTTTTATACATATATACTTGTACACTTGTATACATAAAGTACTTGTACACTTAATGAATGAAAGATACTTGAAAAATTAGCAAAACCCTGAAGTTGCACATGGTTACGTCCAAGACACCATCCAGCCCCGAAAATTCAAAAAACCACTATTCTCCTACTTTTGAAAAAGATTTATATCGAAATATCAAAATTATTCTCTCATATTTTTGTCTGTGAAATTTCTATAAATACTTATACAAGTATGTATACTTGAGCGGACGGATAAGCGTACAGCAACCCGGATGGTCTAATTCGATCCAGGGAACTAATTTCTATCCTAATCCAATGTATCAAGGTTGATCCACGTATAGAGATTGACTCACTTGTCCAGGTTGAATCACTTCTAAAGAGTGAAAAACATATCCATGTTATTTCACTTATGGAGGTTGAATCACTTATCCAGGTTGAATTACTCATCCAGACTGAAACACTTGTGGTAGACCTGGATAACTGGAATGACCTTGATTAGTGGTTCAACTAGGATAAGTGGTTAAACCTGGATAAGTGAAATTACCTGAACAAATAATTTAACCTGGATAAGTGGTACAACCTCGACATGTTGTACAACCTGGAAAATTGGAGTGAGATGAATGAGTGGTTCGACCTGGATAATTGGAATAATCTGGATAAGTGGTTTGCTTTGGACAAGTGGTTCAAGCTGAGTGGTTCGGTATGGATAAGCGATTACAATAATTTTGTTCATTTTAGTAATTGCTGCTTTCAAAACATTACTTTTTCACCAATTGAGCCTTACGTTCACTTTCCTTATCAATTCGTCAAACAATCACTGAAAGTAATAGCAGCTGTTTCTAATTCCTCGTCGAATTAATTATGCCCAACTCTAGTGTGCTTCAGGGGCTTCCTGCTGCTGATGTCCCTACAGAAATTGTCCGATGGATTTCACACCGGTATATCTTCCACCACTCTCTGCTACCGACAAGGCCAGAGCGAGTGTAAATCAGTATATCAGTATATTTTATAAAAATGTATTCAATGTACAACAATACCATGGACTTGGTAATATAGTGGCGTTTACTGGTGTTTTGGTTTATTAATCTCAACAATAAACCTTTGCAATAAAAATAAATTAATAAAAATAAAATTAAAAAAACGGAAAATTGAATATTAACGAGAATGACAATAGCGAATGAATACCGACATAGGTATGGGAAATGGCATTTTCCCAGTATTTGTTCACATTGAGTCGAATGTTAGTTTTCCCCAATTCACAAGTTGTTTAACTTGTGATAAACCTTCTAAATTGTAGTCCAAGTATTTCTTAAGCACATGTGGAGTGCCATTTCTCTAGCATCTACCTATTTTTTCTAGTTCGAAATGTCAGAGTTTTGTCGTTTGGGATCAATTTTCTACTGTTCTTAGAACACGTGTTGGTACAAGTCGCATTTAAATCGTGTTTTTTTTTCTCTCATTTTGACTCCAACGCACCACTAACTTGTTTACGAATGTTCTTTACTAATGATTTAACTTTATCCCATTGAACATTCTAAGAAAATTCGTTCACTAACCCATGGCCTCCTAGAAATTGGAGTCCTCTCCGATCCTTCCACTTCTCTTAGCCAATAGGATTCAATCTCCTTTCACCTGGGCGTACATATGCTTCCTGTAATGTACCTTCAGTTCATGTTTGTTATTGATGATGAACCGTCGAAATCGATTTAACTGTGTAACTCATTATTTTCGTGGAAATATAGACCACGTTCTATCTTACTCCGTTTTTATTCCAGCAATAGCGCAGGAGATTAAAAAAACTGGAAAGGGAATCAGTCCATCACAGAGATGGAAAAATATCTTGATTAGACCTTGGATCCTACAATTTCACTATTGAACGCTGTAGAATATCTTAGAAATAACAGCATTCACTCAAAAAATACGTTTGTACACAGAATCAATGTACTACGATAAAAACCGGGTTAGACAAAACATTTTAGAATAAATCCAAGAAAACTCGTGTCATTCTGTAAGGTGTGTAATGCAGGTGTAGAAAATAGTGGTGCACCAAAACTCGAACCAAAAATGCCTGTGAAGAGCCTAACAGTGTCGATATTTCTTGGTCACGTGTTCTCACCGCGTATGTAAGCTGCAAATGCAGTTGGTTTTCTCGACCACCAACTCAAATCAGGATTAGCAAGGGTTGAAAAAAAAAAAACTTCTTCTATGCCTACGTTTCGCTTCATTTATCTACATTACAGACAAAGGACAAAACAAAAGTCTAAGAAACGGTGGTACGACTTGTAGGCTATAAAATCAGCCACCTTAAAACCAGTATACAGGGTTGCCAGGAACATCCAATCATGTGGTTTGTGTAAAAGTGAAGATATAATTATTATATCTTCACTTTCACCTCCTGACCAATGGGATTGAAGCTTCCTTTTACCTTCAGTATTTAACCAGTGTTTTCTCGATTCAGTTCTTTTTCTCTTACTGATGACCTAACAGTAATCATATTAAGACAGGCCACGTGTTCATCTACTAGCGGGTGATTTGAGTTATTTTGAGAAGAAATTTTGTTTTCTTTCTACCAGCGAAATAGACGATGAAATTGAACGTATTTCCTTAGAACCCAAGGATGAATTTGATGAAAGGCCAATTTATTGTTTTTCATGAAACGAATTTAACTGTAACAGTCGAAATCGATTTAACTTTGTAAATCGTTCAATTCCTGTGGGAATAGATCACGTTTTTTTTAACAACTCCGTGTTTCTCCTATTTTTTGAGTATCTTGCGAAGCCGTATGCTTTGTCGCAGTGAAGCGAAAAGCGCCGAGATGGTATCGAGAGCGGTGGAACTTGGGTTTGACAAAGTTGTAGTTATTTCGAGGGCGAATATAATCTCCGCAAAGATGTGAGTTATACCCCGTATAAGAGACTTTCTCGCTTGCGGAGGTGGGAATAAAATATTCCTCTCACCGGGACAACTCTGAAAGGGGTTGAATTAGGCAAACCTGCGAGCCATTACGAAGCGGCGGGTCGGAGGACGTTTACAGTTCCCCTGGGAACGGCGCTGTAACGCTTTCCAACCTTTTCCATCGCAATGAAGAACCTTCCAGCCCTACCGTTCAGCATAAATGTTTTTGATTCGGAATAAAGCCCAATAATTAATTGTTAATTATAATCACTGCGTTTTCCCCACAATCACTATTCATTATTGTTGATTATCGATTAAATCCTCCGTAGTTATTACATTACATAGTATAATATCAAACTTGAGAAACAATTTTTCGAATCTATAATTATACCGTTCAACCGATGCTTCTTTTTTCCCAGAGGTTCCCTGTTCATGTTTTCACCTTCTAACTGAATATTTTCCATGAAATCTATACGGAATCGCGAAGTTGGCCGTACCGATTGCAAAATGATTCAATTAGGAAGTTATCCGCAGATTTAACACCTCCAGCACATTTTTAGAAACAAATTTACAATTTTAAGTATTTTCAGACATTTTTATTTTCATTTATAATTTTCAACATTTTGAATACTGAACTGCAATTAGGGTCCTTGGAATTTAGTTTTTGATTAAGATAATGTACTAGATGTGTAGGAAACGCAACTCTGAATCAAAATACAATCAAAAGTTGAAAGAAGTCGTTTTTAAGCGGAGTGGGTTTTTTTTAATGGACTGAAACGTGATTTTATTGAAAAAATCTTCAATCATTTCATATTTTCAGTGCGTGTAGAAATAGGAATGCTGCATTTTCAGTCTAGTTTCATCCTAGTTTTGGTTCATTATTTTCTATAATAAGTCTTTGTAATCGACTAAGAAGAAAAAGGTTGTTGTTTTACAGTTTAAGAAATGAAGAACCAAAAATCGAATTTAAAAAAATCCATCCGTCCGCCGAACACCGCACAGCGGGATCGACAGTCAAAGAACGTCCAAAATCGCTCAATTTTTTGGGACTTTTGAACACTCATGGACCCCCAGAGTGAGGATCCGTACTGGTTTTTCTCTTCGATGATCACTTGGGCCCAATGCGAGTGATATATTCTCCGCTTATTGCAATAATGACAAAAACATCAGTTTTGAGCTCATTTTTGTGAAGATGGTGGGATCTTGATTGTACAACATTTCTCTCTAGACGTCTTTGTGAGCATGTTGAGGTGAGATATGGACATTCAGTTTTATAAATTCATCAATTTCGGGAAGTGGAAATCACGTTATTGAATGGTAGGTATGACGAAATTCCAAGAAATGTTCATGTTTTAAACGTTTTTTATTATCAACTAACTTCACTTCACTTTCTCTCTTTCTGTTATTAAAGTAATGTGCAGTAGTGAAGGGATTCCAAAATCGATATTTCAAAAATATCGATATTATGTTTAGGAGAACCGATTATTGTAAACCGAAACGGTAAAACATCGTTTTTCCACCTTTTTTGTATATTAAGTAGCTAATACTCAGATAGAAAAAGTATAAGTATTCTTCATCTTCTGTCTTTTCATACATTCGGCAATCATACGACCTGTTGTAAACAAAGGGGAGAAGGGAACAACCAAGTAACGTTCCCCAAGGTTACGGTTCCCCAACGTCTGTTCATATTTGTGTTAAGACTCCGCTCGCATACCCTTGGTTTTTTTTTCTGGTGCTGGGATATAAACAAGTTTCAAAATTCAAGCGTTGCCGTTTTTTATTAAATACCTGAAACTGCGTTGGTTTTTCACAGGAAACAGAAAAATCTGTATTTAGCCAATATATCGATAAATATCGATGTATATGGACCGATATATCGTAAATGTCGATATTGATGGTTCGGTTTTGATGCCTAAACCGATATCCCATCCCTAATGTGCAGGTAATACACAAGGTACCCTGACAATGTCAGACCCAGGTTTGTATTTGTCAAAC
Source organism: Creontiades dilutus (assembly GCA_031894815.1). NCBI lineage: Eukaryota > Metazoa > Arthropoda > Insecta > Hemiptera > Miridae > Creontiades > Creontiades dilutus. Next base: position 1,173,791 of record JAVIWC010000084.1, on the reverse strand, counting down.
GTCAAATTCTCTTTTTCCTTAGTTTTACCTACTTTTATTGTTTGCCCCTCACTATTAGATGTCATTAAAAATTTTTTCATCAAAGTGAAACTTAATTTAATAACTAATTCATTTAAATATCTAATTACTGCATTGTTTCTTCTCCTATTTTGTAATTTGTAACTGATGTTCTCTATTTTACCTCTATCACAGTAAAAACTGTTGGTTATGAATTTGGTTGGAATCGATTCAGCGATCCAAAGAATAGAAAAACGTCGGTTTTGTCTCAAAATCGGTCATTTGGCATTGTGCGCCGTCCGGAGCTTTTCTCCTAAACTATTGTACCAAAGTCAATCAAACTCACATTTTGGTCTTTCTGGATTTTCGGTATTGAAGAAAAGATATGGAGGCGCGAGGCGCCTTGTTTAGATGAAGTACAACTGACTACTTCTAACAAACATAGACCGAAGATTAAGTAGAAGTTCTATCTAATATAGAAATAACGAACTTCTATGTGATCATTTGGAGCGTTTTGAACCCATGAGTTAACTCAAACTTCACAACCTCGCTCCACGATCTCCGAATTTCAAGCAAGTCGATACTTTGCGACATGGCATTGTATGGTAGACATCTGGTGTATGTACTGTTTGTGTGAACCGAATGAGTAATACATGGTATGTTATTATTTACGACGTTGCTCCGAATCTAAAACATTCGCTAGGTTCATAACGGGAAAACCACACTCATGAAATACTGATGAAACAAACAAAGTCAATCAATTCCCCCGCTACTTTCGGTGCAAACTACTTTTAGTGATGTTAGTGGGAAACGGAAGTCAAATGAGGTGCACGAACTCTGCCGAGTTTTGGTGCACAAAACAAATTACTACACACCCACACACACACACTTACCTCTTCTTGAAAGGTAAAAAAGAAAACGAGCTCTTTTTTAGTCTAAATCAGAAATTCACCCGGTAGATTCCCGCTCGTGTCCTGTTCCTGACCGTCCTCTGACTCTTCCTCTTCTTTACATTTTAGATCACATCACCGAAATGAAAACAAAGATGAGTGTAAAAATTGATTCTTAAGCATTTCATTGTTGGATATAACTCTCCATTCTCATGTATTGTTACTGCACAAACTATATAGGGCGCCCTTGATCTAAAAAAATTTTTTTTTTAGAAAACTAGACCTGAAATGAAGCAAAACGACGCCAACCACATTTTCAGGACTTACAACGATCTAGTCACGGGGATTGTCTATCGTCACTGCTCTTCAATCTGGTTGTGGATACCGCCTTGGGTAGCAGCTACAGCTTCTAGGGGCTATGAGGTGCTGGCTTCGTCGAGATGGGATACTGGCTGAGACAGAGGCAATGCTAAACTCACCAGCATTGGACATGGGCACTCGGAACATCAGGTGGTAAGCTTAGCAAAGAGCTGCTGCTGACATTGATTTTGTCGGGCAACAGCTGTTGTGTGGATGACCGAGCAGCACCCAGCTGCTCAAAAACGCAGCTCATCAACTGAGTTCGCTGGTGCTCTGCATGATTCAGTTGATGGTAAAGAACTCTGAGAATGCCCTGAATCCCCCTATCTGCCCTGTAGGTGGAATGGGCATTAGAGCACCTCAGGACTCACGACTACCAACATTTTCATGCTATCCAGCAATATTAGCTGCCACGGTGAAGTATTTCAGAAGTAATGATGAGGTAGTAGATACCCTTTGCCATCCCTACGGGGGTAAAAATGAAAGATTTTTCGTGTGGTGCAGATGTGTCCACGGACTCATGGTGGCCACATTCTACGTGATGGTGATGCATTTACAGATAGCAAGTGCTTTGTCATCCAGTGATTGTGGTGTTGAGACTGGGAGACTTTACCACATGCCAAGCGACGAGGGCAAGAAGGCAGATATTGTTGCAACCAAGTCTGAACGGTCTCGCACAATCCTGGTTGTCCAAGTTTTCCCTGGCCGCATGGACATGAAGCAGCCATGGAGGGCTAAAAAAGTCAATAGCAGCTCAACCGTGAATTATCGATCGATTCTTGTCATTCTTCTCTTGTTCACTTAAGGTTTTGGCTATTTCAAACAGTCAATAAAATCGGATGAAAACAACGAAGAAATAACGATTCATCGCTACTACTCCCACCATTCACCCCCTATCATAATAAAACATCAATGTGCTGAAAACATATTTCGTATAAGTTAGAAGGCCCGTAAGAAACTGAACAATGAATTCAAAAACGTCGTCAAAAGTTGAAAAAAGTCGTTTTTAAGGAAAGAAATGTGGGTTTTTATTGGTCCGAGGGAAGAGGGAAGAGAGAAGAGGGAAGAGAGTAAAATGCGGTTGGCAGCGTTTTTTGGTCTAGTTTACCGAAAAACAATGTACATCAAGTGAGGACCACACTTCATAGGATACTTACATCAGAAAGTTACGTTTACTCACAAAACATCACAAACTCAACGAACAACGTGTACTTGACAAACTGTATGTCGTTGGATATTGGGGTATTGAGTATAATATATTAGTACATATGTACCAATGCAATATAATTGAAGATAATGGTGGAAAATCGGTCACTATTAAAACATCAGAATCCTGTTACTCTATCAGTGTAAGGAACCATTTTTCAAGAAGTCTGATAACATAAGGAGAGCTCACTTTTGTTTTGGTGAAAAAACTCCCTTTGAAATAAACTTTTAAATAAAAACGAAAAAAATCATTGCTTTACGTTTTGGGAAATCGAATAAATCAAGATAGGTTTTCTTGTTCGTTGATGATACCATTGTTGTTGGGAAGATTTTTCACATGATCTGCACTACGGTTTTATACAAATGGCGTAGAAATAAACGGAGCTTTAGGAGCACATTCCTCCAGCCTGATCTTATTTAGACCACCTTCTTGACCGCATTCTTGATGAATTTAGAACACGCCCCTCCAGGCTTCACGATTTGATCCCAATCCCTCCCAATGAAGCAACACCTCAGCAACAAGCATAATTTCCTCAGGGTTGGTGGCCAATCCTCCTCAAGCGATTGAGGTAATCGGGTAAGATCGGTCTAATAATCTTATTAATAGACTTACATATCAGATTCTCATATCAATTCCAACACGATAGTATCATCGTATTCGCTTTAGAATTCCAGCGCCAGGTCCATTTGTAGGCGTTTCTGTCCAATGAATTGTGGTAACAATCTGATATTCTAAACCTTTCAAGAATAATCAACAATTTTAATAATCTATTCATTAAAGTTACAGATACAAGGAGGCTACGTGACATATCCCGACTTGTTTCATGTTGTTTTCCAACTTCTTTCTCGACAGTTGAAGGTCCGATAGCGACAAACCCTGCGTGTAACCTCAGTTGCCCTTGAGAATCAATTCTGCGAGCTTCACAGAAAAATCAGGTGAGGGAAATTCAGAGAGGTCAACGTTCTACGTTCCTGTCCCACCAACCAATTATGACTGACACCGCAGATGAGAGATGGACGTTACGCGGGGCTATTAAACGATACACATACGGGGATTGATGTATGTCGCCGTTTCCATAGCAATCGTAACACAGCCGATGCGGAGGAGCGATTGGGTCCTGGATTTATAACCTGGGGCGCCCATAGTAGCCTCATATGTAAATTTACGTGTGATTTATCACATCTTTGAACCAACAAGCAACAACAGGAATCCTTCCTAATATTACAATGAAGAAACATTTGATTTTAACATGTATGACATACATTGTATGTATCATTCTTTACCGATGGGTTGTGTGCTTGACGATTATTTTAAGCGAGCCGTCATTAACTACTCATTTTCTTGACTTTTAAAGCTAACTCCTACGCTGAAGCTGAACTCTACTTAGAGCCCCCAATCAGCTGGGAAGCTCCTAATTCTAATCTGAAGCTACAATTTGGTATGTAGATTGCTTACGAATTTTACTGGCTTTCAATAGGCCCGAGTCAGCTTAGAGGCCCCTGAAGCTAAATCCAACTTTATTTACTGCTGCAAGCTGTAATTTAGTATTTACATTCCTTACTCTTACTTGAAGATGAACATTTCATTTTAACGTATATTTTAACATGTATGTTTCATGATTTGCCGCAGAGTTGTTTACTCAAAAATCAAGGAAGTACTTTTTTTACTTTTAAAAATATTTTCTACGGTATTTACAATTTGAAGCCGAAATTTGGTATGTAGACTCCTACGAATTTTTTCTTGATTTTGCATCGGCCCCAAATCAGATGAAAAGCTCCGAACACTAATTTCTACGCTGTTTACTACCCGAAGCTACAATGTGGTATTGTAAACTATTTAGGACTCTTACTGGCTTTCAATAGGTCTCAAATCAGCTGAGAAGCTCCTAAACCTAACTTCTACGGTGTTTACTATTTGAAGCTACAGTTTAGTATGTAGACTCCTTAGGAGTCCTAATGGTTTATTCTGGTATTCCCCAGATCAGCTGAGTGGCTTCTAAAGCTAATTTCTGAGGTATTCACTCTCCCAAGCAGTAATTTAGTTTACAGGCTCCTTAGGACATACACATCGTACAATTTGTTAATGCTGGAGGGAATGTGGTCTAAATTCGTTAACGCTGGAGGGAGCTGGCCTAAATTCGTTGAAGCTATAGGGAGGTCATGTTGACAATTCTTGAGGATTGACGTTAATGACTTACCGTTGTTGTTGTTGGTGGTGAGGCCCATGAGGTGGTCGAGGGACTGGGCGCTGCAGATGGGCGTGTCCACCTCGTAGGTGTTGTTGAACAGGGAATAGTCCACCTCGTGCTCCCCCGTCTCCTTCTTGAAGTTGACCATACTCTCGAACCGGTGGCCCCAGAGGATTTCGTTCGGGAGGTACGACGATCGGGCTTGCGTCGTCATTCCCGTTGACTCTATCACTCCTGTCGACAAGAAATACAAACCAAGCAATGAGCGTCCCCAAGCCATCACAGCACACCAATGAACAGAAGGAACAGTCAATCATTCTATAAATTACATGTACACACTCACAAAAGAAGGAATCTCATCCTACAATACGAGCAATAACACTGGAAACAAAGCGTCCGCCATCTGTAGGTAGACTCGAAAGCCATCTAACATTTACTGGGAAGCCGTATGTAGTCATTTTCAAGGAAACAAAGCGCTCTGGAAATGAAGGCATATCGCCATCCTTTCTATAAGTCTGTACACGTGTTCTACTGCAGTAAGTAATAACCTCCCCACGTGGACACTAACGTAGACGCGGACTGACAAATTTGATCAAGTCGATGGCACCAGGACACCGTCTTTTAAAAGCGATTCACCGCAGGGACCAACTGAAAGGTGCTTCCAGATTGTGTTTACTTCACGGCTCTACGTGCCGAAGCAAACAATAGCCTCTTGTCCCCTGTTATAACTTCAACCCGGGGTTCGTATTTTCCAGACCTCGTTCGCTGTTTTATTCTAACTCAATTTACTACTCCGATGACTTTTAACCATCATATTAGTTACTCGTATAACGAAACACAAGTTGGGTATTAGACTTAAGCTTCTAGATACCACATATTTGAAAAACCGTTGTTTAGCTGTAGAATGACACCTCAATATAACCTTAATTGAAATTAAAAAACGTCATCATTCGGTTCGGTTGTAGGAAATCCCCGACTAAGGGCAGGTGCCCGTTAATCAGGCACTAAATTGTAACTCTTATATTATTTATGACAGACGTTTGACTATAATTCGCATAAAGGTGCTAACAGAATCAGCACAGAAATTCCTATGTTAGAAAAGCAACACAACTAAATTTGAGGATCAACAATCACACAGCTTCGTTGAACCAAGACCTGCCCATGCCTTTGAAACTTCACGCAAGGTGACACTATCCTACAATCACATTTAACGAGTACTTCGGATTGAATTAAAGATGATACTACAGTCAACTAACGACAGCCTATTGTGGCAGTGCGTACGGGCCCATCGATGGGTACTTGGATCGATGCAATCACCTGGCCTCAACCTAAATAATTGAGTGATACATGATTAAATAATCGAAACCATACGTCTTACATGGTTACATCCATGATACATACATCCTAGCCCCAAAATTCAGAAAAAAAATTACCCTTCTACTTTTGTCTAAGATTAACTCGAGATATCAAATCATTCTTTTATCTTCATATTTGTGAAATTCTTATAAAAATTGTGATATAGTTCAGTAGAACAATTAGAATCACGAATACATTTAAAACTGGAGACACTTTCGGCCTTCGGTTCCAGACACTTATGCATATTAGGAAAAAAATATGCAAAGGTGACCGAATCCGAACTTTGGTTATAGTGTTCTATCCACACATCTGGCGTTCGTGATATCACTTACCTTCCAGTATGACAACGATCTCGAACCTCTGCCGCATCATATCGGCGGCCGACAAGGCGTAGAGGGGGCTGTCCGGGTTGATTTTGTGGACGACGGTCGTCGGCCAGATGAAGAATATTCGATCTTCTTCTCCGTCCCCGCCCACCTTCAGTTCATGCTGATAGAAAGGTAACACTTCCCCTTCTTTCGTCACCTGTAGATTCAAGAAGAACCGATAACATGTATTCTACGTTGTCCAACGAGAGAAGAATATGTAAAATACTACATAATACTACTAGTAGTTTCCCATTTATTTTCTCATGAATTATCTTACAAGACAAAATTTTTCTACTGTTTCCTTCTGGATTTTAAATGATGACTTCATAGAAAAGGATAGAATCACTCCAACAATAACATGTGAGTGTTGACCAGGATGATGTTGGTTAGATACGCATTCTTAAATATAACATAGTGACAGGACTGAAGAAGTCCCCATAGCGGGACGAAACGTTTCCAAAAGAAAAATAAACCTATTTTACGCTCCAATCTGGCATTCCTAGAAACCATCAAACTTTTTTCAATTCATTATTGGTGTAGTTGACAGGGACACAGGTGACCCCATCCAAACCAAATCTACAATAGAAGTAACAGTGCAATTAGTTACTCCCTCCCTTAGGCGTTACTTGTAAACATTAAGAATGGTTGAAACAAGCCCGAAGGGCATCTTGAGGCAATCACAGCGCTATCTTGCTATCGAAGACCACTGCACATTACGGGGATTTTCAAAAGGTTCTAAACCCTTCCACTGTCGATTTGAGCTAGCGAGCGCTTCAGGAATGGTATGATGCCATACGGCATCACCCTTCAGGAGGAACGGAGCAGTATGATCTCATATGGCAACATCCGAGCTGAGAGTGCTTAAGTTTTGGAATTTCTAACCTTTTTGGTGATAAGTTGAGCTCGAACGTGAGCCTCAATGATGTGGGACTTCCTCATGTCCCCCACCCGGAACATGAGGCAGAGCTGGCCGTCCCTCTGGTTGATGACGGCGTTCCGGCTGAACAGAAGGGTTTGCGTCCTTTTTTTCGGCCGAGAAAGTTTGGCGAAGACGATGCCCACCATGAAGGCTTGGATCATCACGCCGACTAGGCTCTGGAGGCACATGACGAAGATGGCTTCCGGGCACTCGTCCGTCGTGTGTTTGGCGCCGTAACCTGCAACAAGAGACACCTCAGACTTGTCGAACAATATATAACCACAGTGATCGCTACTTGAGTGAATATAAAAAACTGAACCTTACGATCCCTTTGCTCGTACTAATTTGGTTGAAAAAAATGATCGGTCGCAATGAAGGACCCAGCCAAAGGTTAAACCCCCTCATTTCAAGTTGGCAGCGGCACATGACCTCCTTCGACTAGGTAAAAAGACCGTACAGATCTTTTGAAATTGATTAGATCGGAAGAAATGTCGCGGGACACCTTGCGGCATACATCGACGCCTTCCAAATTGTTAGTCATTAATAATAATGACTCATTATGTACTGCAGGTCTGCCCCCTAATTCTACAGTGGACAGGTTGAAATGATATGAGCTAGTTGAAAACGATATGGAATTATTGTATTGCTCTTACCCGAGTAGCATGTATGTGATTTCGGTTGATTGTAAATTTATAATTGAATTTTGTGACAGCTATGTATCTATCTTTTGTATTGACGTTTAAATCAATCTTTGTGTTCTCATAATAGTATAGCTCAATCAACTCCCCTCGGCCGCACAGGGTTCACGCTATGGCTATATATATATATGGGTATATTATTAATGTGTACATTCTATCATAGAAATAGAATAGTAAATCGCGACAAAAGAATGTGCCGATATAGTAGCAATGGAACTTTGCTTTTCAGGAGTTCCTTGCGAAATCGTTTTTCAAACTTTTTTTAGCAGAATATCACTGAAAACAAGTTCATTAACCATGAACTAGGCAGTTCAAAAATTAAAGGTCAAGGACACACGGGCAGACAAGAAACGAAAGTTGTTCAGCATGGTCTACAACGCGAAATGGGAGTGGAAATTCGATTTCGAAGAAACTAAAGTTGTTTATCTCCCGAAAGTGAAAACTAAGCTTCCGCTAACGACAGTTAGACCCGGAAGCAACAAAATAACTGAATATTATGGTAAGCTCACTGGACCTACCTATCGTATGCTGTGTCTCAACGCTGAAGAGAAAACAGCTGCTGAAGGTGGTGACTTCCTTGACGCAGGGGATCCTCGTGCCGTTCCCGTTACTGGGGGAGGGCGGGTCGAGGTCCCCGTGGGAGTAGAGCACGAGCCACCAGAGGACAGCGAACCCCAGCCAGCTGAGCAGGAAGTTCATGGCGAACACCAAAAGCGTCCACCTCCACTGGGCGTCTACCAAAGTCGTGAAAATATCCTGCAAGTTTAAAATATTTGTTATACAAATTTCTGGACGATATCGAACTAAATCAAATCATTCGGGCATTACAATCTGTACATGTACATGTACACTCAGTAAAGAATGTCTCCGTACACCCCAGAAATGTGTCATTTTTTTAATTACCCAGGCAGGCTAATTCGGAAATCAAACACAAGAGCCATTTGTTTTAGAAAAGGGGAAGAGCAAAGTCTACACAAATAAACTGGAGTTCAAGTGAATTAGTACAGGATCAATCAAGGCTCTCCCCTCCGCAATGGTCCGATTCTTGGGAGTGGTGCCTGATAAACGTCTGGCATTCCATTCGCACATCTCTGCTGTCCTTAAAAGATGCCGTAATCGCCTTCGGCAACTGAAGCCCCTCCTAAGAGAACAATCCCCCCTAATCCTGGCCACAAAACGACTGATTTACCTACTGGTCATCAGACTAATTTGGCAGTGTCGCAGTCAGATTTGGGTTGCAAACATTCCAGAACCGTGTATCAAGAGTGATTACTGGGGCTCCCTGGTTCGTCAGGAACTCCAACCTTCATAAGGACATGGACATACCCACTATCAATGAACACCTTCAAGTAACCTATACCAACTTCCATTCGAGTCTCTAACACCACACCAACCCCAACTAGTAACGGCCGTCCCCGAATCAGCATCCCTTGACCGGCCCAACAGCAGTTCGTCAGACAGACAAGAAAACGTCACACAGATTTACTGGTGCGAAATCGTCCATAAACCCGTTGTGCACTTGTTACGAACATCCTAGATTCCACCATCTACTTGTATGAACTATTAAATTGTGTCACGATGGTCCTACCATAAGTGTTAATAACTCACTGAGGGAGAATGCCATTGGGCAAAACGCGGGAAGAATCATCAATGTCCTGGACGTTGGTGATTCTTCTCAAATGCGAGTAGCACTCCAGTTAATTACTCTCATATGTCACATAGCTCATGATTTTAAGGGAATTTCAAGTGGCAGAATATTCAAGAGAATTAGTTTATGCATGCTACCGAAAACATTCCTGGTAAGATGTCATTGAGAGTTCTCTAAATGCAAAATTAATTTTTTTGTTTACTCGAAACTAGATCTCCAGCTGGACAAAGATTGTTATTCCCCCTCACCCTTCGTGGGGAATTAGGCGTAGTCTGTGGTAAATGGTTGAACTTCGGAGTCTCTACATCTTGTCTTGTTCACTGTAGATGCGATAAAAAGAAAATCGTTTATTATTCAGCACGTTAGTCGAAACGGAAATTCATATCAAATCTTTCGGCTCCCGAAGGTCTGCACTATACCTTGATCATTTCATGGCAAGTATGAAAGCCCTCGATTCAAATCATCATGCTACTATTAAAATTTCAGCTTTCTAAGTTGATTATGGCAAAAAATAGGCCTGAGGTACATTCTCTGAAACTCCATATGTTCTCAGAGAAATGGATTCCAGCTTTGAAGAGGCCAACCGAACTGGATGATGATGAAAATGACGATTTCGGCTTTCGTGGTTTGGAAGTGTGATATCGATATTTTTCCTTTATTTAAAATGATTGCCATGATATTTATTTGCTTTGACACAGCCAATGGTGATCAAGAAGAAAAAATAATTGTACGTTTCTCGATACATTTTTCGTTGCTCATTATATCTGCCCTCCTTCGTGAAATCTGCATTGTGGTTCAGCCTACCTTGAATCTGACAAGACAATCAATTTTCCCACTAAAAAACCTTCGAAAAAACCAGATTTATCGACCAAGTACAATTACTATAGGCGCTGTAGTGGTTTTTATCGGCAAGATTTGAATTCTGGGACACTGCGCAGCGATAGAGAGGATTAGCTGATACTTCCTCCGCCTCCCCTTCTGTCAGCAAAATTAAAATTTCCCAGATTTCTCGCACAACTAGACTGAAATGTTTAGAAAAAAAAGAAGTTTTTTCGGCGTTACGCACTATAATTTCTCTCTTCCTTCGTGACATTCGAAATTTCCGAGGATTGTGGCACTAGGCTAAATTTGGTAACGAACAACAAGAGAATCACAAAAATCGGTTTAGAAATGCGTCGAAGAGATCAATTGCACATACGCAGATATACAACCACAGTTTTTTCACGGATTCGGTCTTGAAATGGTAAATATTCTACACTTTATTTTCATAATATTACTTTTAAAAAGTTTATTTTCCATTAATTAGAATACTAAAAAAAATCGAGCTCAACCCACTCCAAACGATCCCATATCTAGTAAAAATCCTTAAAAATATGACCCAAATCGAAAAAAACTGCAACGATTCTTGTTCACCTCAAGTGTTCAAATCGTTGATAAAGTTTTTTTTTCTTCAATTGGCATTAGCCTTAGTCAGCACCAACGAAGTATTTTATTGATAATTAATCATAATTTCCATATGAACGGTGATAAATAGAAGTAATAAATAAATGAGCATAATACATTATAAGATGCTTTTTTGGGAGAGAAAAAACATTTATTGATCATTATATGGGGTGGAATGTTGGGTTAGTTGGGATTTGTGAAAAGTATAAATTGATATGCCAAAAGCTCGAAGTGGTATGCCAGAAGTAGAAATTATAAGATGCTTAATTACATATTATTTTATGATAGAATTGAGTAAAATTTTGAATTAAATTTTCACTTGAACATCTTGAATGAATGTACATAGAGCGTTATTTGTAGATTTTTTGAAAAGGCAATTCACAGGATTTTCCAATTGTAAAGAACATTTGTCTTTTGTCATTCAGTCTTTCAACGGCATAAGTTGGACTTACGTTATATTTGGATACGTTGAAAAAGTTACATTTGCATATAATGTGAAATTAGGAAATATATCGTATCACACGTGTTTGAAACTGACGGGAAGAATTGGAATGGAATTCGCTAATTTCATCAACAATGAAAAATATTTTTTATTTGCGGCACCTGGTGGAATTAATTAAGAAGCTGTTTGATGTATTGATCGACATGAACACAAAACAGTTGTCCGAGGAATCGTAATTTTGGTACTAGAATTGTTTAGCTACTCTCTTCAGTATCAGTAATGTTATGAGTGGGAATATTATAAAAGTATATTCGACTGAGCGACAAACTGACAAAGTCTAACTTTGTTGGCTTTCAGGATAAACTTTTCTGACATAATCAGGCCCTCGCAAGATCTGAGAGATCCAACGGTCCAGCAACACGGAAACGCTCTAATTGGGCCAAACCTTATTATTTCAGCGCGAGTTACAGTTGAATGGTTAGAGTTAGCAATTACAGGGGTCCTTTAATTGTCAGTTACACAATAATCTCTCTACTAACAGATATTGGAACCATACAGATTTGTTGACTGATAAGATTGCATGACACTGCGAAACTACGCGAAAATCTACAGTATTTCCGTATAAAATAATTAAATATGTAACTGTTCAAATTATTGATGAATAGCATAACGTAATTTCCATCCACTTGCTACAAAATGTTGATCACCTTTGTGTTATTCTTGGAATTGAACGAAATTGAGTAAAAACATTGAAAGGTATTAGTGTCGCCCGAACTCTTTCTGCGTAAGAAATGGGGGCATTCATTGAAGGCTGCCCTAGGCCATTTTTACAGCCAGGAATGTTAATCAAAGTTGAAGGAATATTGATGAGATCTACTCAAAATCAAAAATTAATTATTTTTGAAAGGTTCAAAATGCGGAATGCAAGTAAAAATTGAGGTTTTGGTGATTTGAATTGAAAGCACTTCTGCTAATGTGATGGTGTATCGGAAACACGATTTAAGAGATTGGGATTACCCCAAATGCACACTGTCCAAGTCTTGGAAGAGTGGGTTTCAACAGTAGATATTTAAAGTACAAATGATATTGCCATGTTCGTTGTCGGTTATGATCACGTTTACAAGCGATGTATTTCAGCCTTTGTGTAAAGTGCAAGTCAGAAAGGACAAGTCGAAACAGAGCACAAGGATTGAAAACACAGTTTAGAATACATGAGTGTAGCTGTGAATGAGGACGTAATTGACCTCTTCCTTAAATTTATTTCATGTGTATTTAATTAAATCTTCTTAAAACACGACATGTTTCGCCTTCAGACCTCATCAGCTGCATTAGGTACATTGCTGCATTGTGTCTTTTGCCAATACATCCATCCATCTCTCTTGCTTTTTATATATTTTAATCAAATTACCCTTGTTTATGACGAACTCCAATCGAAACAAAAAAATAAGATCCCATTTGAGTGACGTCTGCCTACAGGGAGGAAAGTTTTCACACACTTGGTAATGGACACTGCACCAATAAGCGCAGTGCACCTGATGAGGCCTGAAGGCGAAGCATGTCGTGTTTAATGAAGATTTAATTTAAATACACATAAAGTAAACGATTGGAAGAAGCCAATACATCCTTCCTCAGACTCACGTATGCAACTAAGTCATGCCGACCATGGAGAGTACGTAGGAATTCAAAATTGAACAGAATACAAGTTGAAATTTAGATTTTGTTAATTCTCAATACGTTTGTAAGAAAGAGAGGTAAATGCTTCGGTTTTGCATTAAAAATTAGACAAATGTTGATTGTTGAAATGTTGAAACCATATAGTTATTTGTACGATGTCATGTTCTTTGTCGGTTGTGATCACGTTTCCAAGCGATGTAAATCGCTTCATGTTCAAATGGAATCAAGCAAGACTTGCTGTACACTTGTACTTAGTGCAAGTTAAAACAGAATACGAGAGAAACAGGCTGCAAGTTGTCATTTAGATTTTGGGTAGTAACAAGATATTTTTGCATAAGAGATCTCAAGGTATTGTGTGTAAACTTGAAGGGTGGGTACCCTTAGGTGGCGTAACCACGAATATTTTTTGTTTCAATGTTAGAAACGTGTAGATAAGTATTTCAACTATGTCATGTTCCTTGGCGATTTTAATCACGTTGCCAAGCGAAGTTAATTACTTATTATTCAAGCGAAACTCGGAAAATACAAGTCGAATCAGAATACAGAATGGAATGGAGTACAATTTAAATTTAGATTTTAATTAGTACGCATTTTATTTTAAACTTAATGTAAGGAATACTCGTACATTGAGTTTACCTCAAATGTTCATTATTAGAATCTTGAATGAGTGAAGATATTTTAACGATGTAATCTCTTTGTCGGTCGTGACCATGTTTACAAGCGGCTTAAGTCACTCAAATTTCAAGTGGAATTCAGCGAACACAAGTTGAAATAGAATACAAGAGAAATGGAGTTCATTAGAATACAAGTTGAAATTTAGATTTTGCTGTGGAACAATACGTTTTACAAAAAAGATCTGAATGCATATTCTATTCGAAACTTGGTGGAAAGGAAACTCATAAGCTCATAATTTCTGTGAAACATATCAAAAAATTAGAACTGTATTCGAAAATTGAAGGGAGCGATAGCCATTGGTTCGGCTTACCCCAAATGTTCATCGTTCAAATCTTAGAAATGCATATTTTAACAATGTCTTGTTCACGTTCTTGTGTCATTGTTTTGTTCATTTACTCAATGTCTTGATCACGTTTCCAAGCGACTTGAATCATTCTAAGCTCATGTGGAATTCAGCGAACACAAGTTGAAATAGAATTCAAGAGAAATGGAATTCATCAGAATACAAGTTGAAATGTAGATTTTGGTGTGTACACTTTTGAGCAAAAGAGATCCCCAAACGTACAATGGTAAAAACTCGAAATCTTATATTGTCAAAAGGTCTTGTTCGTTGTCGGCTGAGATCACGTTTTGAGCGACGTGAATTACTGTTTGTACAACTGAAACTCCATGCGTATATACATTATCCGTGTACAACTATTGCCACAAGTCTAGCTTACTAATTTCCCTGAAAGAGCATGCCATCAGTTTGAAGTTCTGTGATGTATCATGCAAAAATGTTCCGAGGGTGTTGCTATTCATACTGATACTGGAAATCCGTTCTAGTCACAATAATGTGTATGTCGTACGCATGTTGTTGGCCAAAGCTATCCGAAATGACTCAATGTTAAGATACAAATGAGATGAACACAGCTCTAGAGGTGCAACCACATCAACTAAAACTACTACTAAGATGTTAATAGGTCGGGTCAAATAACGTGAAATCAAGTCGAATCGAAAATTTATATGTAACGAAAGTCGTACGACTTTAGTTTGGTTTCCAGTGCGTAGGTTAGTCATAAAGCCCTTTTCCGAATCGCACAGAATCTTGTTTTCGATACCGCAGGAATTTCAAAACCATTCAAGTGCACTTCGTGGTAGGTGATCAACACAATCATGTCACGTCATCAACAACATTTCACTCATCAACCAACGAACCACACACACTTAAAACTCACGTCTCTTGGATAGAACAATTGGAGGCAGAGAGCACAGAAACATCCAGTCACGAAAAAGAGCATCTAAGAAAAATAATAAACAGCTCCGTTTAGTTTTTCATAAAACAAAACAAACCTAACTACGACTCTGGAAGGTGTAAAATTGATTATAACATCAATGTACATTATCATGACGTATTTGAATTATATGTTAAGAGTTATGAAAAAAAGCTGTGATTGAGCGAAGCCTTGCAATAGAAAAATGGTTGTCTGCATAAATACTCAATATGTTTCCAGTTTGGAACAACTTTGAGCAAGTTTTGGAATGCTTTACATTTTTTGTAAAATAGCTCAATTTTTACAGTAAAATGTTCATAATCTGACTGTATTCTCAACTCAAATCATAAGGAATTATTAACATTTTAACGTTTGGACAATTTTGAAAAACACCTGCATCGGTAAAAGCAGGGCGCTAAGGACTGTCAAACAACACAAAAACTTTTCGGTTTCATGAACTGTGTAACGGTTATTCTTTTTTGATATATTATTGCAAATGATAACCATTTGTAACCTGAGAACTTGTACCAATGAACAGTAATTGACAATATCAAGGCGCCCCTGAGACGTACAGAATTTTCTTCTTTGTTATACCACAATTTCAGGTTTATGTTACTGATATTATTGAAAGCACAGTATTTGGAGGTTGGCTCAACTAAATTATATCTGATGTACAGTAAACTACAGTGAAGTCGCCTGTCCTAAGAACAACACAATTCTGTAAGCTGGGAATTACGGTTCTCGGCATTTGCTGCTGCTGAATTCAACTTTCCATCCAGGGAAGTGAACTCATGAGCAACAGAGTGAACAGGGTGAAGCAAAGTAATTGTAAGCTGTAATGTTTAGCACGCTGTAAAGGAAGCACTTAGGACCCCACACACTGGTCGAATGAATCAACCACTCTTTTTAGTTTGATTATAACACAAAATTTTATCAGGTTTGTGTGTTCCCGAGTTGATAGTGTGGTCGCCGTGTGTCATTGACATGACAGTCACCAGCTTATTCTGTTCGGGTTCAAAAGATAATGCTGAGACGTTTTCTGGAAACAGGCACAACGGGGCGTCTGCGATTTTGACATTTGGGATCGACTAACTCTTAGTTTGTTTTTCTAATTGTTCCAACAGTGGTTAGCTTTTCAAATCAGAAGATTTGTCTCCATAGGAATCCTTGTGAACCAGTTATTGGTTGTGGCCTTTCGTCTGCTACTCCCCAGTTTCTTTCGGAGTTTCTCCCCAGGCAACCAGTGGAATTTGAACTGTTTCGTCCATTTTCTTGTTTTATTTGTTAATGTACCGCTTTTGGTTATTCATGTACATGTCGTGTTAATTTACTTACTATTCCTAATTTTAGGAGAGACAAAATTTGTTATGTGGAAGTTTGTGGAAGTATGTATTAACCATATCATCACTAACCCTAGATCGCGAGACATTCTGGTTCGATTCGTTTTTCAAAGTTCATGGTTATACTCTCATCAAGTTCAGTTGCGTGCAACACTTAGGCTTTTTCTCTTTAAAACTCATATTTTCCAACCCCTATTTATACCTACTCGTATTAATCCAAGAGATTTGCTCTCTGCCGTGAGTCCTACACCAGTAGCCGCTTTGGATACCACAATACCTGGAAAACCTCGATTTACCGCAACCTTAACTATAGAGGCTTTCGCCTGATAGGGCTTGCATTTAGCTCGCCCTTCAGACAACAGCCAGGAAAATCCACTAGTACTGATACTCAAGCTATATCCGCCTCTTTTGGGGTTTGCACGGTAAGGTTAAACTATTCAGGTTACCTTCTTACTTGTCAGCTAGGTACAAACCAACTACAATTTTGACTTCTCAACGTTAATTCTACCAACGCCATTTGTCCTCACAATAAAGACAATCCTGGTTATATTTCATGTCCGCTTAACTATCTATTACTGTTGAGTGATTTTTAACCCACATTTTCAAGTGGCCACTTTAGTCGGATAGGAATCTCATATCGAATTTAACTTTTTAATTTAACTCGTAAATGTAACGTCTTCGAATTCTTTGTATTTGGATTTTTTACATCATCATCCGTTAAGGATCATACCACTAAGTAGTACATTCCAATCATGACGCAATTCAATGCATCTCAGTGCAGAAGCATAGTTGCAATAATACCCGTCTGTCCTGAATACTCTTACGACACAGAGGGTAATCCTTTAAAACGGTAACTAAATTATTCAAGGGAGTGAAAATAACTTCGCCTACAGGTAAATGTACCTGTACCCAACACTCCGGATACAGAATCCAGATAAGCAGCCACCTACGTATGGAAGGCGTGAATCAAATTGGACACATCTATTAGAACTGCCTGTGGACTCGATAGCGGAAATACTCATTCCGCCCAACCCAAGAGAGACTGCGGGGAATATAGGGAAATTATTCCTCCATGGCGCAGTAGTAAATCCTTGATCTATCTCCTCGACATTTGAATCACGTCCACGGGACTTGGCATTATACTTTCAAAGCGACCTATAGCGGATAACGCCAGAGAAGCTAATCCGGACTCCCTCCCCTAAATAAGGGATCACGAAGATAATAACCAGTATCTGAACTTGATATCGAGGAAGGGATACTATGATACAGGGACAAAAAACAAAGAATTTCATCTCTTATAATATAATACCTAATGTTTATGTGGATAAACCAGAAGCCCAGAAAGATCACGATCCCTTTTTCATAATATTGCGTGCTGTTTCATTTCGATGAATTGATTTGTAGTAGCTTCTGTCAATATCGAAACCACAGATAAGAACGCAGCCAATTCTTACTACTATTTTCAGTAGTAAGCCTTTATAGTAAAATGTTTTATAACCTCCCCCACAAATATTGTCATTTGCTTCTCAGGGTGCGTAGATTCAAGATATGCCATGATGCGCAAGGAAATAAAATGAATTAGAATTGATGTAACAGTCGATCAAATCATTACAAAGGTTTATTATATCTGTATTACTTAGCCGTTCTACGTAAGTCACTTATCTATTCACATTTGACTATGTGGTACATCATCTGAACTCGACATCTCGCGCCTACAAACAGTTGAGCTTTAGCTCAGGTATTTGACACTCGAGTGAATGTGCCTGCAGTGGCAGAACGGGAATTTTGAACTGAGTCACCTTCTGTTTGTTTGACGTCTGATTAGTAGAGACGAGATCGATATGCTCAAATTCAAGCCCGTTTATGCATTCAATTGCTCGTTTTTTTAAGGCCTATACATTCTTCGACATATTCTTTCTATGCCAATACATTTATTCAAGGGCGAAAATATTCTCATTCTATTGTCATAATGCAAATAATATTTACGTTTTCACCAAGGAACTTTTATTGTCCGTGCGGACCAGAGGAGCAGAAAAAACGTTTTTACAGGATAAATAAGCGAAGTCAAGTCACTTTTTCATTTCTTATTTGAGTTTCGAAAATAATACTAGAGCATTAACAATAGATAATACATGAAATGAAAAGTTTCAATACATGAAAAAAGACAACGACTCCGTGGGTATGATACATTTTTAGTCCTGCTGCATACGATTACCAACATTTTTTCTAGGTTTTCTATTGTTGAGTTCCGTCTTTTGTCTGTTAATAAGTTCTTAAGCAAGGAGAAACCACTTCATGATGCAATAGCCAGAAATTTGAATGTATATCTGTATCGGCGGGACCCGTGAGTTCGCATACATAAACATAAGCTTTTTGGTCCCAAATACTCGGAGGCAAATGTTGCTTTATAGTTGTAGAATCGACCTCTTGCCGAAGGCGCGACCTTATTATATACACCCTGCATACAGCAATATACCGTTTATACAGGGTGTATCAGATAGGGTGCGCAGTACTTCACCCTCGTACTCTACAACCAAATTTTTTCCAACAAAAGTGCCTCATAGCAATTTTTTTCAAATCTCGTTTAGTTTTTGAGTTATTTCACTTCTCGATTTATTTGCAATGGATTAATTACTACAGATCTAAAACCCATCCCGTGCTATTTTTCTTCTAAAATTACTAGAAACCACCTCACTTGTCCGTGCCAGAGGAAACCCGGAAACCGTTGGGGGCGACGTACAAAACTTTCTAATATCTACAAAAGCAAACAAAATCTCTATTAAAATATCGATTTAATCCTTCCCATTTTAAACAGGGTGTATCAGATAAGGTGCGCAGTACTTCACCCACGCATTTTACAACCAATTTCCAACAAAAAATACCCCATAGCGATTTTTTATCTCGCTTAGTTTTTGAGTTATTTCACTTCTAAGATTTTTTTCGTGTTTTCGACCTTGTCTCAGCAAAACGGCTATAACTCACATACAGTATCTTGTAGAGTAAATTTTGAGGATACCGTTGGAACTTGTGTTAAATTTCCTATCTTTCAAGCGCCTAACCAGCTGTTTTTGCTTACATCTAGTTGGCGAAAAATCACTCTACAAAGCAAACTTCAAGAAAATTTGAAAAAATAAGTTTTTTCAAACGTTCACTAATCCATACTAATCTGCATTCGATCAGATGCCTGTAGCTTAAAAAATGCCAAGAAGTAAGCTTTTGAATGGTATATAAAAAACAATTTTAGCTATTTTATTTAGTCGAAAAATTCCCGTTTAGGCCCAAAAAACCGCGAAGCAAGTCGAGGTTTTTGTCGCTTGGTAATGAGTTTCAAATAGGTAGGCATTTTTAAGAAACAAAATTAATCAGTTTCATCTTCTAAGGTGCAGTTTTAAATTTGTGCAAGCATTTTCGAATACGTCATTACAGGGAATTTTCAAAATGGCCTCCATTTTGTTGAATGCACACATGTGTCCTTTTGTGCATTGCATCAACAGTACGTCGAAGCTCTCGTCGGTTTGATTTCATATGATCTCCGCAATCCATTATTCTTTGAATGAGATGATCTCTCGACTCAATTTTGACGTCGTACACTTTTGCTTTGAGATTCCCCCAGAGGTAGTAATAGTCTATCGGAGTAAGGTCAGGACTGCGCTGGGCCCACTGGAACGGTCCTTAATGACCGATCCACCTACGAGAAATTTGAAAGTTAAATGGATGCTTTAAAAAAATCGTTCAAAGTATTTTTCCTTATGTTGAGTGGAAAATTCTTTTCTTTTAATGTGCATTATGACGAACAGGGGGTTTCAGTTTCTAACCTGTTTTCAAAGTTGGTGTTCATCCATTCCCTTACTGCTCTAATTCTTTGGGCTTGACACCAGTCCATTCGAAACCAGAGATTCATTCTCTCCAACAGAGGCATATAATCAGGATTGAGTAGAGACATCATCTCATTCAAAGAATAATGGATAGCGGAGATCAAATGAAACAAAACCGACGACAGCTTCGAAGTACTGATGATGCAATGCACAGAAGGACACGTTTGTGCATTCAACAAAATGGAGGCCATTTTGAAAATTCCCTGTAATGACGTATTCGAAAATGCTTGCACAAATTTAAAACTGCACCTTAGAAGATGAAACTGATTAATTTTGTTCGTAAAAATGCCTACCTATTTGAAACTCATTACCAAGCGACAAAAACCTCGACTTGCTTCGCGGTTTTTTGCGCTTAAACTAGATTTTCTCGACTAAATAAAATAGCAAAAATTGTTTTTTATATACCTACCATTCAAAAGCTTACTTCTTGGCGCATTTTTTAAGCTACAGGCATCTGATCAAATGCAGATTAGTATGGATTACTGAACGTTTGAAAATGTTCTTTTTTCGAATTTTATTGAAGTTGGCTTTGTAGAGTGATTTTTCGCCAACTAGATGTAAGCAAAAACAATTGGTTTGGCCCTTGAAAGATAGGAAATTTAACGTAATTTCCAAAGGTGTCCTCAAATTTAACTCTACACAATACTGTATGTGAGTTATGGTCGTTTAGCTGAGACAATGTCGAAAACAAGAAAAAATTTTAGAAGAGAAATAACTCAAAAACTAAGCAAGATAAAAACAATTGATAAGTGGCACTTTTTGTTGGAAATCGGTTGTTGAATACGTGGGTGAAGTACTGCGCACCTTATCTGATACACCCTGTATAATTGCATACGAAATCGATAATTATGTTATTAGCCGTGTCCATTTATCAGTTGGATCATCTACCAGTTTCGATTCTTCCGTCAACACTCGACGCCTCAGGGATTCTATACTGTTTGTATGATCGCAGCTTTGAGAAACAGATCGATAGATCGAATGAGATCAGGCGAAATGAGAAGCCGCACCGTCGAGCCCTGAAACTTCCCAGTCACTTCTCGCCCAAGTAAACTTCGAAGGCAATTTGGTTTATGCTCCCACCGACACCGGAGAGAATCACAACTGAGAGCACCTCTATTACTTCACGAGCTAAACGTTTCCGGATAAGGGTTCTATTTATTTCGGTTGATTATATCCAGTAATGAACCTTTATAATCGATCAAGAATGAGCCTTTTTTAAACCCCCCTAAAAATTCAACGTTTGCGTTTCCAAGTACGTGGATATCAACAAAGTAATTAAACAACCAAGTCCTTCCTTTTGCCCGTGTACTTCCACAAACCAATCTATGCCCTGAGGATGTCATATAAACATGGTGAGGCAGGCAGATGTTTGCGGATGACTCGCCGTTCATATGCAGTGGATAAATGGTCCGCGGCATATTCCCAGGCAGAATGTGGGATGAAGTACGTCAGCCGACGGTAAATCGAGAATAAGTTGACCCTTAAGCAGGGTTCACATCCATCCGGCAAGCTATCCGGAAAGTGAATACGAGCAGCTGATTGGTTGGACATCAGCTGGGGAGAGGGAATATTTTTTCCGGACAGGCACTTTTGAAGCAAACTGTAAGCATCAGATTTTTCAAATATTTTTCGTCCCGCATCTGCGCAGTTCACTACTGCGCATACGGGATGTCCTTGGGAACCGAAACAGCTGTGGGAGGAAGCGCGGGAAACGAGTTGTTAGCTCGTGCGCGGCCGATTTTCCTCCACTACTTTTCACTAGCTTCCCCTATCCGTATTTCCAGAGGTGCCGGATGGATGTGAACCCTGCTCACTAAAACGGTCTTTTGTTCTATTCCCTTGGTCAGCGAAGGGTGTGTGCCTAGCGTGGACCTAGTGCTCCTCGTACATGAGCAGAGCTGGCAATTTTCGTCAGCCAGCGCAAAATTCTTGTGAGCGCCCGGCACCGACCCGTGGGACCCATCTGAAGTAGTGGTACCCCGCGATACGATCCTCATCCGTTCCTGGACCGGCATCGTATCGTAAAAAAATCGTATAATGAACAACGTAACCTTATGTAATTTAATTCGTGCCACGTCCCATACATAAACACAAAATCGTCTACATGTAATAATGTTTAGTCACAAAATAGTATATCGAATACCACATACACACAATAAACATTTATACCAAAATAATAAATTAAAATAACCTTATAAATGAATAAAAGGAAAATTAATTTCACTCTAATTAATTTTTTTCAACTAACTGCACTTAAATTTGAGGTGATACTCCATCTTCTTGCTTCAAAATGTTTGGAAAATCATACAAATGTCATTCACATTGTCCATTGCACGAGCCGTACGCATTTTTTCTGGGTGCTTTTTGACAGCATCAAAAGATAGTGACGTATAGAGGATTGCTGAGGCTTGCTTAGTGAGGCGTGAGGTTTGCCCATAGCGAGCCAACTTCAAAACAATTTCAAACGGCACGAGATATTGGGATCGTATCGCGAAAAACATACCGTTTTGCGAGCACTAATATTTGCGGTATTCCACATCGTATCGTGAACCCTTCGTATCGCGAGGTACTACTACCTGGAGATTATCATGGATAGCCTACCTAAACGGAAGCAATAGATAAGTTCTATATCAAGTAAAATAATAAAATGTATGTAACTTCTTTGCTCTATTGAAGAGGATTCTAAATATAATTCTTGTTAATATAAGAAAAGCTTGCCAAGACAAATATACCTATTGTTTGTTGGTTCAATCGCTCTTGTTGCCCAAAATTCATGGGAGGTAATTACTGAGCGTTCAACTCTTTCCCATCTGAATTGAGAGCACAAGTAGCGAAGTCAGGATTTGGGTAAATTATAGGAATTCTGAAAATATTACTTGGAAAGGCAAAGCCATACGGGAATCGTGTAAGGAAGTATATGATGTAGTGTGTTCTATGTTTTTCAGTCATGAATAAGCATGATTATTTCACGATATCCCCAATATAATAAGTTAACATAGTGTATTGTATTATTAATAACACTCATCCACCACCGCGGGTCAAGCCATTATGGAGGATTATAATTCAATTTATTCTATATTGTATAATTTTATGCATACAACGATTATATAAAATTGAAAAAATCTAATGTTTGTTCTAGAAAACTCTTGGAAACTTACATCGGTCTGCGCATGCGCAAACGTAAAATTCACTGGGCATTGTTTTCTTAAGGTCTACAGGTCCGACCGCCGTCAAATTCTCAGGGTAGTCGGGGAAAATCTTCTCTTAATCTCATACGAATTTAAACGCAATGGTATAATTAGTGGCTAGGGTGGTGGCACCAGTACCATACACGTTAACCGAAAATATCCAGTTTTAGCTCAATGATTAGGCCAGATTACATTCTACAAACAGTTCAGGGGTCGAAATCCACAACATGACTTTTTAAGAACGCAGTAAAACCGAGAGAAGTAAAATGTTTGGTTTCTTTTAGATTTAATGAACCATTTTCGGAATTGATTTTGTTCCCCAGTGTCATACATGGCAAAAATTAGTCATCACCAGTATCATTCACCCTTCGGAACCAGTATCATACACTTGCACGGAAACACAAAAAACAAGTAAATCGTCGTTGTCTAGGGTTAAGTTTAGAATAGAATCGCTGACTGAACTTCGAATAATGTTGATTGTTTACATTGTAAATGGTTTTAATGCATAATCGACGTCCATAGTTAACAGTGTTCATGTTTTAGGAGGAGTCGTACCTAGGATGCCATGATCCAGGAACGTTTACAAAAAAAAATGCCTTGTAAACATCAAAACAGAAAACATATTTGTTTCTTTTGATGTCACATACAAAATAGGAATCATTTTCTCCGGTTAGGGAACCCTCTCTCTTCTTCTCAAAACTTTAATAAACTATAAATTTAAACATTAATAAACTGTGAATAGAAATAGAAACGTGAATTAATGAACGACGAAAGCGTAACCTTACGAGAAACCAAAAAAACTTAATGAATAACGCAAATGAAATCTCAATACAAATCGACTTGCATCGAATTAGGAAAGTGGTATTTTTTGCTCCCTTTTTTTGAAACATCACAGGAACAGGTACATAGATAACAATGTTTGACAGTTCTAAAATGTCTTCATCTTGCTCTCTCTTCACCAACAGTAGTCTTAATCTGTTACATGGACTGAGAGGGATGACGACGGCTAACTCTTTAGTGAGTAACCTTTATCTTGAACAAGGTTTTCCTTTTTTGATGGGTTGGCTTTGATATGCAGCCGATGAAAAATTTATATTTCCTTGGTGTTATTGAGATAGGTTCATCTACTTCGTTTGCCATGTACGAATTCGTAGCTTCTGACATAGTAGAGCCTATAGGCCTCATCACACACCCTCTGGCCCTATTATCATACACCCTCTGGGCCCGTTAGCATACACCCTCTGGGCCCGTTATCATATTTCACTGGTCTTACTGCTCGTGATTTAAAAAAAGTTCATGGTGAGAGTTTCAAGTCCCAAACACCTAAAACAGCCGAAAAAATGAAATAATTGAAAATTCTTTGGATTCCCCAGTGTCATACACAACTGATAAGAATTTGAAAACCCTTCCCTTCTTCTTCTTCTTTTCAGATCCGCTAAGGAAGCACCAAAATGTTTTTTAGCTTAGAAAATCCTACCTAGATCACCAAGAAGCCTAATTATTCGGGTTTGAAGATGAAAGTGTATGGAGGTGTATGCAACTGGGTCCACCACCCTACTGCACATGCGCAAACATGAAATCTATGTAACAAGACTATTTCCTACACTTATCATTAGATTTTGATGAAATTTTCATGGAATATGGAATGGAATTAAGGGTTTCATTGATCATAAATCACTAGAACACCCTGTGCATGCGCAAACCTAACATCTACCATGCATCATTTACTTAGGTTCTAGTGGTCCTATTGCGCTCAAGTTGAAAATCGTCGGGAAAGAACTAAACGTCATAGAATCAGCATTACAGACCTGCAACGCATGTTTTCCTCCCTTTAGAAGGCATGTCTGCAGGGTAATGTCCCGCGGCATTTCTGTCCCATGAATATTTGTAAGTGGCTTATATTCAACATCTTTCAAGATTGTTTTAGATGTTCCTATTGTCTATGCTTTCTTGTTACCCGGAGGAGGAACCTACGTGCCACACCCAACTTGGTAGACTTTATTTTTATTTTTTCAAACTCGTGAATAAATTTATTGGGTTACATATAAAATGAACGTACATATAGTTACCTGTAAGTATCTTCTTCTCCGCTTGGCCACCTTCCCTTGCACTACGTTGCAGTCCCCATGCTTGAACACGACTCTCCGCCGAACTCGTCGAGAGCTGAACCTCGTCTGGCGGTACCTGCAAAAGAAACATCTCATGTTCTAACTATCGCTTCGACACATTGCTGCAAGTCTAAACTGCAAGTTCATCAATAGCAGAAATAATGATTGCGTAGTAATATACAGGGTGTGTCAACGCCGGTAACGATCTCTGAAATGCGCACGCTAATCTTCGACAGGGGTATCAGGAATGTCAAATAAACGTTGACAGATTGATTGAATGATGATGATGTCGATTGAAGAACTAAATGATCTTTTACATCCTACGTTATTAATTCTTTATTTCACATAGTAAAAAATCGTACGTCAAACAGGCCCGTAGAGAGGAGGGGGGTGTGTGTGGACCCGATGACCGACAATGGCCTTCGTAAGGGAAACCGGATTTTCCGTCTTTTGAGGTTTCAGACGCTCCCTCGTTTAGTTTTAATTTGGTTTGGAAGTATTAACACAGAATTACTAGCTGACCCAGCTAACGTTGTTTTGCCTTATAAATTATTTCTAGTTTCTAGATAAGTTCTAGTGTAGACAAAAAGTAACTTACTTATTATAAGTGTTTAATATGCGGTATACAAAAAGTATACTTACGACACAAAAGCCGTTTTTGGTTGGAGCTCGTGACCCGCGTTAAGCACTTTTAAGGTTATGTAAATAACTCGTTTAACTACAACTTGACTAACTGAACTAATCGTGCCAAATACATTTAAAATCAATAATTTAATTATTAATTAATAAGAGAGTTACAGTGGGATAGCAATATGATCATTATGCGAATAAAGTTGTCGGGGCCCTTCAGTCTTTAATGATGTTTATTATTGCACATTTCGTCCATACATCGTAGGCTCCTTCAGCTAGTTTTTCTTAATTTTTTCATAAACATCGGTCATTCTAGTATTGTATATTCTTATGACATCTATGTTGTTTGCATCGTCATCGACGTGATCAACAAATTTTTTATTTATTATCATAAACATCGTCCCGCTAGTTATGTATATTTATATGTTCATATTGCAGCATAATCCATCAGCAAAGTGATCAACTAAATCTAAATTGATTCTTATGTGCTATCACAGTCATCAGTCTTGAAATTCTTTGCATACTTTACATTAATATTGCAGCTCAACGTCACTCATTGAAGTACCATGGGAATAGCTCAACCCCCTCAGACCCTTTTTGCATTTATGTTAGATTTCTGGAAGTTCAGTCTTTGGTTGCATTGCTTATTTGTTAGATCTCACTACATGTTAGTTTAATTTGACTAGGATGACTAGATTTATGTTTCATTAGCTATTAGTTTTTCAAAATTTGTAAGAGCAGGAAAGACTTTTTGGAGGTGGACGATCCAGGACCAGAAAAATGGTCACACCATACCCCATCAACTCAACTATGACCATTGTAAACGTCACTACTACACTTGTGATACATGAACAGCAACTACGTTATTAGAACTTTATTTCACAGAGTAAAAAATCGTACGTCAAACAGGCCCTCGTATCCCCACTCCGTGCTGTTTACTTAGAAGTGACACCGATATAGTGTGGCGTCTCACTCACCACTGAAGGCACGGCAAATTTTAAGAATCTAAGATTGGTAACACTGAGCATATGTTTACTGAGCATTAAACTTCAATAATAAATGTTTATTTTCATTAAACAAATTTTAGATTTGCCATAAGCCAAGGGAAATTTTAATCAACGTACAGTTGAAAACACTATCGGCCGCTGATCAGTCATCGAGTGGGATGATAATGATTGAATTACTAAAATGGCTATAAAAACTATGGCTATAGGGGTTGGTGATAAAAAAGTAAAGATTTAGGGTTGTATGTATTTTTTAACGGCCCATTACGAAAAAAAAAAAATAATAATAAAAAATAAATAAATAAAAAAAAAACGACAAAAATTTGTTGAATTTTAATTTCGTCCAAAAATTAAAAAAATGTGAAGGGTGAACAACCCTTATTAGTTAGGGGTATGAAAAATAAATCTTAGCCGATTCTCATACCTACTGAATACGCATATAAAATTTGGTAAAAATCGGTAAAGGCGTTTTGGAGGAGAAAGGTGACTAACATTGTGACACGGTAATTTTATATATTAGATTAAATATACACGTACAAAGCCATAGAACTCAATCATTCTCAATTTCCCGCAATGGTTCTCTGCCCTGATATCACTTGCAATTTTGGTCAACAAACATTATTTAGGATTATTTACAGTACTTCCACCCCCACTTTGGTTAAATAGTCAAAACTAGACAAAGATATAGCTTATTATTGACTGTATTCATTTATAAATATAATTTTCGGCTGTTATTTTGGATGAATAATTTTGCATATTCTGTTAACATCAATAAAACTGTTTCATAATTCATTCTTAATAATTAATTAATTCATTCATTCTTATTTATTGGGCACCTTTCTTGTCTCCTTCATATCACCCTGGAAAGAATACGGAAGTTGGTAAATACTACATGTAAGGTAGGTACTTCTCAACATTCGGATGTTGCGAGTGAGTAATATGTTACTGAAATACCCCTTTACATGTGGATTGCAGTAACTGGAAAATAACCGTTTAGCCCATCCCTACTTCATACGTGCGAAGTCGGCCAAAACTCGCTCGCTCCCACTTTTCCTGAGGAAAATTAAGCCCTACCAGGCCCCAACCTCCGGCCTCCATCAAACAGCTTCCACCCTCGTCCTCCCGCCCTGGTAATTCTGCCCTTCGGATGACAACCTCCTTTGTCTCTCTTGGAAAATGAGAAGGAGACGCCCCGGGGGTCGGGTCCTTGGCCCGTTCTCCAAATCCAACCAACTAATCACAACGGCGGTCTGTACGTCTACCCCTGACCTGACTTTTCCCCGAGGTTTCCCAAGAGATGTTGGACGAGAGAACAGTTCAAGGACTTGGAAGACGAAACATACAATATTTTTCAACAATGAATCCCTGTGGAGCTTTGTGCCATATGCATATCGTGCGTACATAACTCGCAAGACAAAAAAACGCTGCCGATTCTAGCACATGGAATCATTATTTTTGAACAACGAGTGATTTGAGTCATTGTGAGGATTGGGTGAATTTTTCAGAAAGTCGTCCATGAAACTGCATTTTGGGACGCCAAGTCGTTCAGTCTCAGCAAGCACTTGTACAAGATATCAGTGATGTTTCACAAAAAACGCATTTTCCGGATTTTCTTCGAGTTTTCCATTGTTGCATTGTCTTGTATCTTATCTTTAAGTGAACTAGAACCGAATGGGACATCACTAATATACCACGCATGAGCTTTCTCAGTAGCTTCCAATATTTTTATTGTAATATCAACTTTTTTAATATTTGTCTTTTTTATTTAGTATCGAATTTATTATATGAAATAATGAACAGTTTCTATACAAAACCTCTTACTGAAATGGGAATAGGAATAGAAGAAGAAGAAGAAGAAGAAGAAATATATGCTTTACTCCAATATAACAATTCACAAATACAAAAATACACATATCCACAATATTACCAGTACAACCGCATAAGTATAGATACATTGAACGTGTATTCATTATATTCTATTCTCTCGATTGTATTCTAGGTTACAATAAATTCAAATTTAGAATAAACAACCGCACACGATACGAAAGGACCAAAGGTCCTTCTGTCGGTGATAGCCGAGAAAAGGGTGACAATTGATTTTCACAATACAAAACATTTGGCCTATATCTATCAATCCTGATTGGGATCATCAGTTGAATTCGTAAATCCATCCGGCTCGATAACGCCACGCCACCCAACAAAAAGCCATCCAGTAGACGTACAGCCCGATCCTTACTAAGCACCCATGTACCCTTACAGGCGCTCCAGAACTTCCCAACACGGGAGAGACTGCAAGAAAATAATAAACATCCTCCAGCCATCCCATATTTCACCTGGAACAATCTTCCCTTATATCCGTAGCTGAGAGAAATTTAGTCACAAAAGAGCGCACAAGAGGGCCTTTGATTCTCAAGCTTCACATCGATTGTGTGCGAATTTAAGTCCAACTCGATGTACAAAGAGTTACTCTACGCGAGTGCACGAGCCATAATCTCTTCGTGATTTTGCGTTCTCCATACCTCCAACAAATCCTAGAACTGCGAATCAAATACCTGACGGTTTCCAGTTTCAAAACTCAATTCTTATCCAATACGAAGAACCGGCATTCTGAACACCTTCCTGATGCAGCCAAATTGAAGTGAGAGGGTGGTGTAATAAATCGGATCATCATTTGCTTCGAAATATAGGTACCTTGAAATTTGGGGTATTCAGCGGGATACCATACACAGTTTTAACAAACTGGAGTTGAACCCGCTCCACAACTTCATAATATTTAAAACACCACACCTGAGCTGCGTACCTGGGCACTGTGCGGATAGCAGCCATACAAACTTCGTATACACAGGGATTTTGAAATGGGGAATGTAATATATTATGATCGTATTTAGAGGGCCTTAGAAGGGGTATTCGCGAAGAAACTTGAGTGTTTCATGAGTACATGATGAATTCAAGTTTCCCAAGAGATATGAAAATCCGGCCTCAAAAGTTCTGAAGAGGCAACAACGTTTTTGACGAGAACCTGACACGAACAAATTATTAGCAAGGGTTCACCTGGAAATAATAGCAACGGCAAAATTCCGAAGTGGGAGATGATAAACCGCAAGGCTGAAAGAGAAACTTTGCTCAAGTCAGCTGGGGTAATGAATGGTGTAAGAACCAAAGGCATCAAGTGACTCTCAGCTGCAGCCTGTAACTTATTATGTTTACAAACGCTGACAATTATTACATACAAATTTATTATTAAATAAAGAAATTTTCTTTGTTAGATTGCCCTCTTACGCGGTTCAGCGAACATCTAGAAAACTAAATAAACTGCGGTATTATATTTGGCGTTGTTATAATTACAAATGTCTGAGAGCAGAGACGACCTAAACGCTACTTTTCCTCAAAATAGCTTCAATACTGATTCCCATAGAAAACAAAACGGCGGATTAATTGGCGGCAAATCAACTTCTGCCACTATTGGAAAAGGGCGAAAATGGTATTGAAAGAATTCGTTTTTTTTTAAATTGATATTAATTGTTTGAGATTTAATATACCTCTTCGAGTAGGAGTACACATTTTCATTGTTCACACTTATTTACATGAGCAATTATGGTTGCAGATACATATGTACTTATTAGTTGCTTCCGAGTCAGCGAAGCAGCGGGAGCCTTGTGTTCACTCTCGGGAGCCGAAAAATTTTTGCTGTCCGAATCAAGAATTTCCACTCGCATTTTGCGTTTCATAGCCTACTGAACAAATTTGGTTCCGTTTCTGTCGGTCTGTCGATCTGTCTGTCCGCAATTCCTTGTTACAGCCATAACTTCTTTAATTTTGAATGAATTTAACTCATATTTTGAGGGACTATGCGGATAAAGGCCTTTTGAGGTCCCATACAAATTTCATCTCAATATGTCAGCGGTACGCTCTGCGCATGCGCTAACTTCAAATTTTTGAAACAGGTAAAACTTTCACAATTTTGATTCAGTTTAGCTCATATGATAAAGGATGTAACGTGGAAGCTGCTGTGCCATCTCCTTGGCAGTGTATTTTTCATTATAACTGTGTAATGTCCATTACGTGTCTTGGTCGTTGGAGTCGCTATTTTCCGGAGTTTGGAGGCCTTCATTAAACAGGGGGTTGGGGTGGTTGGCATTTCGTCGTAAGAAAGAACTGCATCAATTGGTGACGATTTCAGAGGGTGGTTCCAACTTGAGGTCGTTGTAAAGTGTGGCTTTTCTGACAGGCGGAGGAGCATTCACAATCCGTCTCTGCAAGATTTTGTTTTGTTGTTGCTCAATTCTTCTGAATTATGATTTGGAGCAAGTCCCCCATTTAGCCAATGCGTATGTCCAAATAAGCCGGATGACTGTTTTATACAATATGACTTTGTTTTGGACAGAGAGGTGTTGACTTCCAAGGAACGATTTTAGCTGGGCGATTCTGTTTTTCACCTTTCTTATCAACTCACTGATTTGATTAGCTGCCCCATACAGCGTGCTCCCGGATTTTGTGATGGTTATGGTTAGTTGGCCCCTTCCCGATTTTAGAATCTACGATAAAACAGTAGTTGACTGAATAAAGGAGCATAATAATGCATCCACCTGCTCGGAAGGGGCAACTATACCATTCCATCACCCTCACAATTTGTGAAGTTCCTTTTGCAGGTATAGGTGACTGCACTAGACTTTTCGGTATTGATTTTTATTCGGTGAGAGCAGCAATGACCTCCGTAAGAAAACGGATGATGTAAAAGAAAATGCCTCAAGGATGTTTCAAACTAATATATTCTAAGCTTCTAGGCGCAAATAACAGCGTAGCCTACCACTGCGACTCAGGACAATGATTAATAGGTAACATTGCAATTGATACAAACATCCATCTGTTTAACCCAGCTGTTTGGTCACGTCAAGTTTTTTCCTCTTAAAATTGTCTTTCACAAATGTACCTCCATTTTTCATAAGTTGGTATTCATTGTTGTTCAGATGTATGGCTTTTTTAGCAATCTTCTAAAGTTCGTATATTGACTCCTTATGAATTTGAGCGGTTCTTGAAATTGAATTCATGGGACCACGCAAACTTTGATTATTGATATTTATTCTCAATAAACCTTTCACCGTAGCTAGTTCACATTACGTTACCTTTTAAACTAACCCGCATAAATGAAAAAAAACATAAATAATAAATAATAGTTTCAGATAGAGGATTCAGTAATCGAGTATTCAAACTCAAGATGCGAGAGCGTAGAACAGAAAACCTTTCCCTTGGAAACGTAAAATAACGGCTTACACTTTGCGAGCAGAGAGTGGGAAATGCGCTAGTGCACGGAGAGAGAAAACTTCCCTTTATTAGCATCTAAAGGAGTTTTAGAGTTTTAACTTCCCAGGCAAAGAGTTTTGATTATAGCGAGTTGAGAGGGTTCAGTGTGGAATATGTAGCTATTCGCTCTTCAGCGCATTAAGCTTCTTTTTTTTTAGTGCCAGCTATATTTACTTGAGGTGCTAATACGCTAAAAACCTATTTAAATAATTATTGATGAATTATTAACATTATATGGGGTGTATCAGTTCCAATATGAATATTTGTAATTAACCAAGAAAATAAGCGCTGCTACATCTAACGCATGAGTTTATTCTTTTTTTAATAATGCGTGGTTGCTCGTGATATTGTGAGGTTTGGGGGTCATTTTTAGGTTCAGAAATTGAGATAATTTGCTATGGCTCAATTTATACGAATAGAAAACTGTTGTGAGGGAGGTTAGGGGTTCACTGTTCCGAATTTCCGAATGGAAAGACTTCAAACGGAGAGTACAGCGTTTGATTTTGTCCAGGTCCGAAGAATGAACCAATGAGATCGTCGCAAAATGAAGCAGAATACTTGAATCTAATCACCAAGATACACTCCTATCCTATTATCAGTTGAGCTACCACTGATATCAGATGAGGTCTGGCGTACAATACCAAATCTCATCACCGCCTCTATGTGTTTTATTTTATCTAGTTCAATATCAGTTGTTGTCTTCATGGATTTCTAAGACGTGCTCATATAGAACGCATTTGTTGTCTGTCTGTCTGTTCCCTTATAACCCTGTATAACCCTCCTGTTCCCTTATAACGCAACATCTAGACCACCAAATAACGTGTACATTTTATGAACTCGCACAAAATAACATTGTGAATGTTTATGGAAAATTCGAATTTGGACAACAACAATTTTTTGGCTCCCTAAAGTGAACACAGGGCTTCCGCTGCTTCGCGGACTCGGTAGCAAGAAACAAACACCAGTTTAATAATACTCTTTTTGTAATATTTTTTTGTGAATCAAGAAAATAATGTTGAATTTGCTTGGTAAACAGTTGAATTCGATTGGAAAAATATTGAATTACATCTGGAAAATCGATGTCTTCCTAAATTGTATTATCTCTATTGACAATAAACATCCGTTCACATATCACGTGGACATCCGACGAGGACCACCCGGGATATCAGGGTACAAGTTGTGGGGTCCATACTGTCCGCTTCATGACCCCCTCGCTCTTGTTAAGCGATACGTTAAGCGGTTGAAGCGATCGACCGAATATGATTGACAGCTCATTTGCGCGACGGGTGGCCTCGGGAGGCGGAACGAAAACTAATCACCGACGCCCATAGCTTCGAAATGCATTACAGCCCCCCTGAACCCTTGCCAGGGAAATTCTCTCAAATGGAAGAACCCCTGTACAGTTTGAGCGCATACCCGACATTTTGCTGGGCAAAGGGATAAAGATTCCCCGTCCTTATGGTGGGCAAAGAGACATGATGAATTCCCCTCCTTAAGCTGGAGGAAAGGAAACATAGGGGAATGAGGGGTAATACCGTGCATCGGGTAATGCCGCCCATGGCTGTTTCGGATGTTTGAATCGACACCAGAAACGTGAGAATGAGCGCAGATCCTAGAGAAATGCTCCGCCAACTAGGTTCTAGCGTTACCCTACCTGCAAAGTTAGTCTTCTTGACGTGAGTGCAGTGAGTATTTTTCCGAATCGTTTGATGTAATTTCTTGTGCATCAGAAATAAGCAATGTAAGTCCCATTTTCAACTCTTTTTTAGATTAGTTTTCAAGTATATACGCAGAATTTCATCATCTTTCTGAAGCACTAACCAAATTTAAGTTTTGATTGTAAATGAAGTCAGCGTGAATGAATTACGAAAAACGTAAACATTAATGCCGCCCATCGTATCGGGGGAATGCTGTGCATTTCTGAAACGTCAAAAAAAGATGGAAAAGAACAACAAATAACCAACAAAGCGCCAAATTCAGCTGGATTTTGATCAACTCACTACTAGTAGCAGAGATGGGGTTCAGAAGAAGAAGAAGAAAGGTGGAAATCATGAAAAAAATTGAAAGACCTCAAAGCGCAAGAGAACCAGAAGTAAGAGCAATGACAGTGATGACTGGGGAGATATCTCTGAGGGAGACCTTGTAGATACAAACGAAGATGTTGAGGAATTTTTGACTTCGTCTTTTGTGGACAGCTTGTGTACAATTTGCCAAGAAGCCGATAATAATTCGCCAAAGTGGAACTGCGAGCACTGCAATCACAGCAGCCACTACATGTGTTCCATGGGACGACCTGATCACGGACTATGTGATGTATGCAAGGCTATTTTATAATTTTGTAAAGAAAGAAAAGCTAAATATTAGTGTGGGTTTAAAAAAGTTCTATATACAAGACACAATTGTTTACCTTTTTCTAAGTCATCGTTCATTTTAACTATAGTTTATTGACTGTTTTAATGGTTTTTATTGTTATAAATACATTTAACCTTCTAACTTTGGAAAAAATGGGTTGAATGACGGTTGAGAGGGGAACATAATTCAGTTCTCGGGGTTGGGCGTCATTACCCCACAGTGCGGGAAATGCCACCCAAAGCACTTTATTAACATTCACGGATGTTTTTCCTTTAAAAATCCTTTTATGTAAGGGAAATGCTCAGATATCAAAAATAGAATAAATTCTAGAGCCATTCGTC
Organism: Creontiades dilutus; assembly: GCA_031894815.1. Lineage (NCBI taxonomy): Eukaryota > Metazoa > Arthropoda > Insecta > Hemiptera > Miridae > Creontiades > Creontiades dilutus. The sequence goes on along the minus strand of JAVIWC010000084.1, from coordinate 1,138,534 downwards.
CAAGAAAAACATTTTTATGACGTTCTGCCCCTTAACTGTATGGTTCCAAAGTTAAGTGCACGGTATTGCCCCTCGTTCCCCTACCAATTTCTCCTCCTTGAGCTGGGTAAAGAGACATGAAAATTTCTTCACTTAGGTTAGACAAAGGGATATAACGGTTTCTCCTCCTGAAACGGAGTAAAGGAACAAACCAACTTCCCCGCTGTGTGCTGGGCAAAGAGACAACAATTTCATCCCTTAGGTTTGATAAAGAGACCAACAATTTATCCTCCCTTATAACGGATAAAGAGACATATTGATTTCCCCTCTTTCGGTACGACATGAGCTGAAAGAAGTGCAAACAACTTCCGCTATTTGCTTTGAATGAACAGGGTAGGCCATGTATTCTACTTACAAGATGGAAAATAGGAAACGAAAAAAGTTTAAAAAATGGAGGAAATGGAAATTAGTGTAAGATCTTGATGGTAATCGTGTATTCAATTAAACTAATAAAATATTTCATCCAATTTGAGAGAGCGTTTGAGACTTTAATCAAAATCACCTCCCTGAATACGATTAAATCCGTAATATCAATGTAGGATAATACAACAATTGTCATCACAGACGAGAATAGACCGTGATTTATTTCAAATTCAAAGAAAATGCACAATTTAGACTTTTTTCTGGAAACATCTTTTTGCTTCAGAAAATTCGAACATTGAAAATATTTCTGATTTTTTCAAACACAACCAACGTATTATTTTCAATAACGAATCTTTGTAATCAACAAGGAAACAATGTATTGGGTTCAAGTAGGAGGGTATCGGGCTTGATTTTAAATACCATCCGGAAGTACGAAGAGGGTGAAATTTCGACTCCTATATGCATGAAATGTGTATCGGGAAAATATGTCCGTTCCGTCCTGGAATAGCCCGTATTTTTGTAATTACGGATTTTCTAATCGTTTGATGAGTATTTTTAATCGTATCCCTGTTTTAAAATTTTGATGAATATATTATCATAGATAGATAGATTATCTACACCATCTTAAATGTTACATTCTTCAATTGAATAATAACTAATGACCGAGCTGGGTAGTGTAACACTGTGGCCCACCTAGTGATGGCAACAAAAAATCGCTTTTTGAAAAATCGATTTTTTCGGTAGGTAGAAACATTTCTTGTTTAAAATGCGTTTTTCCTGTTAAAAATTTCCTGTTTAAAATGCTTTTTTGTTATATTACAATGAAGAAGAAGAAGAAGAAGAAGAAGAAGAAGAAGAAGGAAGAAGAAGAAGAAGATAAAAAATCTAATTCATTAGATTTTTTCTTCATTAAATTTTTTCAAAATCTTTATTGACTATTTGCGTGCCTCTGTATTTTGTCGTCATTTGAGCAAATGTATTTTTTACTCTCGGCAACTTGAGTCTATATGATTTTGATTGCCGCTGTTTCACATCAGCAAAATATATATTTTTGTGTTTACGGATTAGTTTTATCATATTTAATGTGTACAGTTGATGGACAGTTAAGAAATTCAAATCATTAAATAATGTATCACTGGGATGGTGCCTGGGCTTATTGAACGATACCCTTAGTGTCATTTTCGTGGATCTTAAATTTTGTCAATTAGGTACTTGAAAGTGCTCCCTCATATTACAATCGCATACTATAAGATTGACACAAACAGCGCCTGATAAATATTGATCGTTAGCTCTTCTGATAGAAATTTTATTCTATTGAGGGTATAAGCACATTTCCTTAACTTTTGACACAAATTTTGAATGTGGTGGGTCCATTTCATCTGACAATCAAACTTCACTCCTGAATAAACTAAGCTGTTAACTTTTTAATTAAGCTATTAACTTTTTAACAAAGCAATCATGCATCACTAAGTTGTGTTATTTACGAGGAGTAAATAAATGTCCTATAGTAACAGGAGTAGACTTCTTTCAAAATTTGATGGTGAAGTTTATTCTAGATCTTAATGACCTTGTTTGTCGTCAACGATTGATTTAAAAGACCTAACGGACACTAGTAATGTACAGTTATAGTCATCATGTTAGCCGAGAAGAGGAACCAATTTCAAAAAACCATCTAGGGCTTCCCTTCACTACTACTATATATTTGTCGCCCAGGAAGATGTTAATTTTAACTGCGAAACTCAACCTGAACGCTTGAACCAGACAACGCCAACTTCGGCTCCTTCAAGCCTGACAACGTGTTTATGAGAGAATAACCAACGAATTTTCAGTCTGTCACGATTTGAAACGCGGTGTAGGTACGGGTGGCAAATTGGACGTCACCGACTTGACCAACGTCCAGTTGAAGGAGAAATGTATTTTAAACGATTATTATTCCGGGTTTGGGCAGCTCTCATCGTTCATTTCGCATTCATCACGATCTGTTGAACATGTTATTTCATTTCTGAATGTTAGATAAAAGATTCTTCCTTGGGATTTCAAAGCTAATATTTTGAAGTAAGATGAAAAGCTATCTAAAATGTGGGAACTCTCCTCGCCTGCTACTCAGCACATATTGGTAAGTAATGCACGGATTCAGGGACGACCTATGTCCGATTTCTATGCGATCACACATGTAAGCAAAATTACAAACAAATAATGATTATTTATGAAAACTAGACCAAATTCTTAATTGGACAAAAAAAAAAGCACGAAAATTGACTGGAAATCTTAGTAGGTATGAGGGCCGTGTCAATGAGTCGGACATCAACTTCCGATCACGGACTCAAATTGGAGGTTCATTAAGAAAAAATACTAAACACAACGATTAATTACCATTTCCCCCATGATTCACACCTTCCATAATTCAATTAGAAAAATATGACATATGTTTCAAAACAAGGCCAAAGATTTTTATGTTAGGAACTAAATAAGAATAAGGAAAGTCTACATTATAAGCTATATGGGCAGCGCTCAATGGATTGTCTATTACATTTTCCATTCTCCTTCCCAACAGAAAATTCAAACATTTCTGGAATTTGTGGCACGTAAACAGGAATTGAACCCGAACAAAAAAATAGTTTTCAAATTGATAAAATTAGATGAAAATCGTTAGAGAATTATACCCTGGGTAATTCTAACAAAATTCGTCTTTAAACGACGTTTTTCGCATTAAGGCCCCCCTACGTCTTTATCCCCTCCAGTCATCAAGGTTAAATTTTCCGCTGCTTGGCAAAGAACAACATAACGGAGAATGCACGACAGAGGGTATCTACTGTCATACGACTAACTCGGCAACTACACATCACGGTCACTATAGTAACCACCCGGACGGTATGAAAATGCTCTATTGCCTTCCGAAGCCCATTCCACTGAATTCTTGACACACATGTGTGCATACGTATACGCACAACATATACTCACAGACATACATAAACCTATTGTTTTTTCAGGGATTTGGTCTTGGAATATTCTGAAATGGATATGTTAATTTTTCTACGACATCGTAGAAATCCATGTCTATTTTCTGGAAAAAATACTGAAAACTGTTTAACGTGGCATTAGTTAATCGGCTCGATAAACTAAAGCCCAGGCGTTAAGAGTTAACGAGGAAGGTGTCTTTCACCATGCGTTTCGTTCGCTAAGTGAGCAGTTCGTTAACTAACGGCAGCGTAACGGAGCAGTGCAGCCAACAATCGAAGTTTTTGTGATAATGTGTCCGTCATTGATGAATCAGGACACGAAAAATTGCGGTACAACGACACACTCCCGCTCGAAGGCAGGAGTAAAGATGCTGACGAAACGCGGTTGCCGTAGAAACGACCAGGTGTTTCTCGTTTTTAGAAACCGCGAAGGCAATAATCAATTCGACGGTCAACCTTAATCGCAATACCAAGTAAATGTATTTTGCCTCATTTCCATCACAATTCGATTCAAATTTGAATACATCTAAAGAATAACCGTTATTATTTAGAATTAATCGATAGGCCAGATAATTCGTGGGATAAGTTTAATCCTACACAAGACCGATTTAAGAAAGTCAAATTACATTATGATTCATGTAAAGCGAGTAAATAGGTGATATCTAGTATATAAACAGAAAAATGTTTTGAACCAGGAATAAATATCATACAAGGTTTATGTCAAGTACCTAATTTTTGAACGCAGCAGCCGTTCCTCGTCGGACGATGACGAGGAATCGTCAAAAAACGCTGCAAATTCCTTTCACTGGGGTTTATTATTCAATCGGCTTGCGTTCATGATTTGAATTTCTATTAAGCTTTGGAGTGTGCGTGTTTCACAGGATAGGGCGATTACTGAATTTCAGGAGATATGCATGGTGCACGTAAATCTGTTTTCGACCAAAATACCTATTTGGATTGATCAGTTGATCATATTTGTGTGCCTCCTGAAATTAAATAATCGCCCTATCCTGTGAAACACGCAGACTCCAAAGCTTAGTAGAAATTCAAATAATGAACGCAAATTGAATAATAAACCCCAGTTAAAGAATACTTATTTACCCCAGTAATAATATTGAATAATAAAGCCCAGTAATAATATTGAATAATATTTACCTATATATTATCAGAATGCTTCAACCCGTGTATCGGCTACTAACTACACTACAAGTGTTCACATCGGCTATCACTCCAGTATCCACATTCACTACAACTCGACGCTATCGGCCGGACATCACTACGTCACAAACGAGCAATAATAAACGAATCCGGCCGTTTCGGAGATATCGTGCGTGCGGCGGACGGACGGAAAAATTGTTATTGCAGATTCGGATTCTACACCCTTTGAAACGTAAACCACGAAATTTTCAGAGGGGGGGTTAGAATTTTCTTTTTCCAGAGCGATTACAATGGTTTATTATTGAATAAAAAACCAAAATCAAATTATTTACGACGGAGTTCAAAATATCCATCTCGAAATTGATCCGAACGATTGGGAACAGAAACAAAGATGGCGAGACTTATCAGCCCGTTAACAAGTTAATTGATAAAATTCTGCCGATTAAAGTTTGACGAGCTCGTTAATACTAACGGGCGTTGGGGCTGCGTGGAGAAAGACAAATCGATCTAACGACGGCGTTAAATTCAGGCGTTAGCCTAAACGGCACGTCAAACTGGTTGGTGAAAGTGGCCCGTAGTCTGCTTCCACAAAATTAAAGAGTTACACGTTTAATCGATTTCGTCGCTTAGATCGTTATCAGTAACAAAAGAATAACTGATTTACATTCGTGAAAAATGTGGTTACATAGTGACAAGTGTAAGGTGCTCATTTCCATTGGTCAAGATGTTTGTTTGTGTGTGTGGGAGGGGGGGGGGTAATTCCCATTCATATGGTGTCTGTATGAAAGGAGATACATTCTTTTGGTTGACAAATTGAAAAGGGGTGTCGAACAATATTGAGGAAAGCCGATTAAGGTAATACAACAAACCTTAGAAAAATGAAAAGGCAAAGCTATTGTAGAAATGAACCAATTAATGGGGGGAATGTATCTAGGAATAACCTCAGTCAAACATTTCCCAGCTCTACCGCTTTTAATTATTTTAAAATTTTCCAGGACGTTCAGAACACCTCATCTTGGACAAACTTGATCGGATTTTACAAGTTGTTTACTTCTTAAATCAAAATTGAAATCGTGAATGAATCCTAACAGATGATTGGCAAATGCTGACTCTCTTTTGTCTTCCCTAAAATCTTCTTGATGTTATTTTATTCTGTTTCTAGATTTTCTAGGGAAATTGTACAAACTTAACGTGAGAAGTAGTTTAGAGGGGAAAAAATGGATTAGTGTACCGTATTACGGAAAAACTTCTGACAAGGTCGGCAAAATTCTATTATCTGTTGATTTGAAACTATGTTTAAAAAATAAAATAATCTTAAAGCTTCATTAGGTTCTGTAAAAGATAAAGTTAACGCACAAGTGGGGTTTATAAACGTAAATGCTCTTGCCGACCCGAATGTTGAGGGCAGACAGGTGAAAAATTCAGGGCCTAACGGTTAGGCCAACTTTAGGTTAGGTTTGTCGAATTCGATCTTTTTTGTCCAAAAGGAGATGTTTTGAATGTTCCGGAAAATTTGGGAACAACTAAAAAGCGATAGAGCTAAGAAACGTTCGACTGAGGTTATTCCTAAATACATTTCTCCGTTAATAGGTTATTTCTAAAACAGCTTTGTCTTTCCATTTTTCTCAGGTTTGTTGTATTAACTGTATCCGCTTTCCTGAATATTGTTCAACACTTCTTTTCAGTTTCTCGACCAATAGTGTGCATCTCCTTTCTCGCAGAAACCACATGATTGACCCTCACACGTCTTGACCAATGGAACTGAATGTCCTTACACCTGTCAGTATATAACCACTGTTTTCTCGAATCGAAAACAGCTATTATTTTGTTACTGACGATGATCTAAACGTCAAATCGATTTAACGTCTAACTATTTGATTTTGTGGAAACAGCAAACGTTTCTTCTGGAAGCTCTGTGTTCTTCTTGAACCTCTGTGTAGTACTTTACAAAGGGTTTGGAAACCATGAATAGAGAGCGAGTAAAAAAAGGGGTTTTCGGTTTCAGGTTACAAAGTTTCCTTCTTGTTCTTTTCCTATTCGATTCTGTGATTATCCGAAGTCTTTGAACTGAAGGCCGAGAGAATCCCCGGTAGGTACATGGAGCGAAATGCGGGCAAAGGTGAAGAGGTCACGTTAGGAAAAAGTAATTCGAGCAAGAACTGGGTCGTGTTCCAGCGGTTCTGACCCGGTGGAGCTGGCGATTGGGATTAGTGGACAACTTCGAGGGACCCCCTCATAAATTTCAAACGGCAAAAACTGGCGACTTGCCCGGTGTACAGCTCGTGTAGGTACGTGCGACTTGTGTAGCTTGTGCCCTGAACATGATAAAACCACCTCTCCCGGATTCGAATTGGACGAACAAATAAAGGGCAGACCACACCGTACCCGCGCCGACGCACAGTATCAAAACCGCTCAAAAACGCAAAAAATTCAATACCTTCGTTTTTTTTAAAGCAGAACCCTTTGTTTCAACACCGAAAATCAGTATGGGCAGTTATCAAGTCAACAACGAGATTCCAAATCCCCAATTTAGTGGTCCAAAAGTGCCACCAACTCGATCTACGATGAAATTGCCATCTGAGGCGTTGTCCAAGTATGTTTTTACGTTGAGTTGAACGCAACTGGTTACGATTTTGTGTCACAAACTCCCAATATCGATACTACCTAAAAAAAAATTGTTCTCATTTCACTTGGAATGAATAAATACTTCTAAAACCTATATTTCCTCTGTTTCTAGGGCAAATTCTAATGAAGGGCGGAATATGTCAGTGTAAATGCAAGCATAGCAACGCAATAGCAAGCATCGACAATTTGAAGTTGTACATACCGAGAATATATTTACGGATATCACAAATTCACCATTCTCCATCAACAGTTCACTAACCTGCCCAACCGAATCATAACACATCCACACGACATTAACTTACACCATATATCTTACAATTCCCGCTATACATTTTTGGCAAATCGAGCGGGGCTGGGACTGGAGGAGCTTACATTTGATTTAACGAACGGGCTGCTAAATGGAAAATAAAGCTGAATCCACTTAAATTATTCATCTACACCTACCACATAACATTCACCTACCTTCAAAATTACGCAGAACCGGTACTGAGAATGGGGGAAGATGTCGTTCCGTACAAATCAACAGTGCGCTACCTGGGACGAAAAGAATGTCATTCATCTCTCATATTTTATTCACACTCACATATTTTATGCCGACATCGTCTAAGAACCCTCAAACGACCCATAGGCAAACAATATCCTCTGTCACTAGCTACGAAACGGCTGTACATCATGCTGATCCGAACAATTTGGGAGTACGGCTGCCAGATATGGGAGGGTGCGTCCGACTCGCAGATCAAGAGGATACAGACTTTCCAAAAACGGGATGCACCTTGGTACATCAGAAGCTCAAATCTGCATAAAGATGTTTGAATGCCCTCAGTACAAGAAGTATTAAATGAGGTTTACTGTAGATTCCACCAGCGAATATCTAATCACCCAAATCCTCAAGCTGCTGCCATAGTGGAGACAGTTCCTCCAAATTGCCCTTGACGCAGACTAACGCAGAAACGCCATACAGACCTCCTTAGAACGGAATGAAAGTGAAATAAAAAAATATGACTCATCTAGCAAAGTGTGTGTTTTTAATAAAGAAATGATCTTAGCTGCCAGAATGGACACCGAATTACTTTATATATTTGGAAACGAACACCTACCCTATGTACTTATACTGCTTGAAGCTACACATGAACTATATATGAATGTATATGCTGTTTTTAGATTGCCGGAACATAGATTCCCTCAGTATAACAGCAACTGAGGTTGTGCGTCACCAAGTTTCTTGGTGTAAAGAATGGCCGAGTTTGGAACGCAGGTATGATGTTAGGCTAATTGATGAACAAGGGGTTCCGATAAGTAGATGGGGTAAAGAACTAATGCAGAAGATACAAGAGGGGTAGGGACAGCAATTCTTGCAACAGGCATCTTCCTCTCTTTCCCGGTGTTGGTATTCGCGTTCGAATCACCTACTGTCGATCTGGCAACAGATGTGACTACAAGCTTGTGGAGGTAAGATGGACTTTATGGTTTAGAGGTGAATTATTGGGTTTTAATCACCAACCTTCCATAGAGAGGGATAGGGACGACTGTGCATTGTTTAATATGCGAGTACGGGAGGATGTTTTTCATTTTGTGGCGAAGTATCCTATTTTGATGGAATTTAGGGTTTAACATGTGGGTGTGAAAGAAATGGTCTCATTTCGTGATTTATTTTCTTCCGAGGACAGCATCTCAATTCACGGGAATCAGCCCGCTTGAAAATGCTGGATAACCGGGAAAACTGGAATGCGTTGGCCTCTTTCGCTGGTGTTTCATGGAAGTATAGAAGGGAGTTGATAAGTGAATTAAATTAATTTTAACCTTAGTTGCTCTGCAGTTATTACTGGTATCCGCCAAGCATTAGAACTTACATACTACTGTTTATTTATTTCTTTTTATTTTTTTTGAGCACGTTTGTAAATATTAATCAAGGCCTACTTCGGCAGACGGTTTTTGACCATGCCCATTCCCATCTCGCATTAACCACACTGTGAAAACAATGGAATTCAACTGTAGTATTTTATGAGCTATTCTTACATGAATATTATTACAGCTGTTCAACTTGACTTGACAAACTCTAAACGATTGGTAATCACAGCCGGTTCCATGGCCAGTTTTTTTTTTTTAATTGCAGAATGATTTAACTGATTGAACTATCAGTGCCTATATAATTTTACAGAGTAGAGTGTTGTGAAATAATATTAATTCTAGGTTACTTGTGTGATGTATTTGTATATAATTGCCCTTTCAATGGTAGTTACTGTTGTTTGTATCAGTAAATTACAAGCTGTTCAAACATACACTCTTCTCTACATGTTGTACCAGGTAGCTGCGATCCCCCTAGATTCCGCGACCAGTATTCTCTCCGCAAAATGTGCAGTTCGTCAACGTTCTTCATCTCCATTTGATTGGGCGAATGATGAATTTACAGTATTACTATTGACAGGTGAGTGGCCAAACTTCTGATTTGGCTAATGTTGGCATTGAGAATCAATTGGCCAAAACTGTTGACTTTTTAGATTAAATTTTTATCTTGAATAGTTTTAATAGACTATCAAACATCAAAGGCGATTTTCTTGGTTAGGAGTGAACGGTTTCTCGAATCAATTAAAATTCCTAACAGGTAATAATCTCATTCTTAGTATTTTGTCAACTACAAAGTTATTTTATTCCTGGTCAGTAGGTAAAATGGAATATGTGATTACTTTTTAAAATATAAATGATTAACTACCACGGCAACGGTTTTGAACAATTTTGTCAGTAAAACAATGGAGTAGTTTTTTTAGATTAATTCTTAATGAATATTATTACAGCTGTAAACTTGACAAACAAACGATTGGCCGCATTATTCCTTAATATCAATGAACTCATCAATATTTTAAATAAAATTTGTAAACTAAAAAATTACCATGTAAATTGTTGAAACATAGCATCACGCAATAAAGCATCTCCCAAGTCACAGCTGTCAATAAAATGGGGATTCCGCATGGCCTATGATGCATGACTATCAATACCCATAGTTTACACGCTAAATACGGATTGACGGTTGACACCAAACTAAAATGGAATGAGCACGTCAATTTTTATAGTATTTGCAAATTAATTTCATAAACCCACCAATACTTGATTTTTCAACGCTTATTCCTCCGCGTTCTTCGCCAATCTATAGCTAGCTATAGATCACATGCAGCAGAAATTTGAAAGGCCGATATCTCCGAAAGGGTCGGAGATCTTATGAATCATTAGATGTAAATGCAACGAAGAGGGTGAGACAGTAGGGGATGCCCTCAAACCCAGTCTGTGGGCGGAAACTCGTCTCGTCTTGGGTTCCCATTGATTAGTCCGGTCAAAGGTCGGTCGCTTTGATTAGAACTGATTGGAAGTTTAGCGGATGCTTCTTGGGGAGGTCTTACCTCGTTGGTTGCTATCCAACTGTGGCGGAATCTATAATGGGGCCATGGACTTGGAGCCTCCCCCTCTCCCGTCACGTTTTCTGAACTTCAAGGTCCTGCTTTTTCAGCAGGAAATTAAAACTGTTTTTCTCTCGATTAGCTGTATGAAGATGTGTTAGGGAGAACGCTGCCGCTTAGCGATACTCTTGTGCGTCCTCAGATGAGAATCGGAGGGGTCGACGCCCTCAATTTCAATTGCCAGACACGTACGATACCTAACTGCCCAGAATTTGAAGGAGTTGCCCCATATTTCGGGGTCAAGTGAAATTTTTGAACGGGAAAAATAGATGAATTTTCCTCGATAATTTTCAATAAATAGTTAGTAATTTGCCCATTTCTACGACACGGGAGCATTTTTGATCTGTTAAATTTGATACTTTAGCGACCAATTAACGTCCAAAATTCAGATCAAATTTTCCTTGAATAATTTTTTTTGGAACATTTTTTTGAGATTGATCAAATTACGGTGATCAAAAAGTGTTGTTGAACGAACTCATCTTTTCTCACTTGATTTTGGGGGGAAAGCACTTTTATCTCAATTAACCAAATCAGTTCGATGCAGTGTGGTTTAAAAATAAACAATTAACGCCGATGGATTCAATGGCCTTTCAGTACATAAAAGTAGACATTTCTCAACTAGCTCTCAAGGTTTTTGACATGCGCTAGCCACCTTCAGGTCCCAGATCAGTTCTCGGACTTTATGTTTCTGGCTTTTAATCGAGAACATCAAATTTAACAAGAAGAGCTGGCAGATAGTTTCAACTGTAGAATTCCCTCGAAAACGTCCAATCTAATTTCCTCCTTTAAAAACGCGAACAGCCAATTAAATTCGATAAAAAACTCCCGACGGGTTTAGATGGGTCAGAGATTTCAAAGGGGGCACGAAGCTTTTAGGGCATGGGCCCAAACGACGTTTGTCGCTGGCAGGTGTTGGGAGAGTTGAACTGAGGAAGAAAAACCGGGTCGTTCATCCGAAATAGACAAAATGAAGCTCGCATTTTTTCCCCAATTCGCCAGAATCGTTCCTCGTTGTTTTTCGATGCCTAAAATCCACCCGGAGCTGAAAAACCAAAGATTAAAGGACTTCTCTCACAATCGCTGACAATTTTACACCCTCTTCTAAAACGCTTCTCCTTCTGATATCCGGCACAGTAAAATGAACGAATAACGTTTTTTTGCTTGTCATTGATTTCTAATAATGAAACCTAGCCGACGTTGAAACAAAAAAGCTAGGAAGAGGTTGTAAATTTCGATTATAATTTTCAATAATGATCCTTTGTTATAGACGAAGAAAACCAAATTTAACCACCTTCAAAATTGGTTGCTTCACGTTTCAAGATTCCGAAAACGAATTTAGAAACACTGGAACATAGAGGCTTATTTCTGTATTAGATTTCCCTTCCACGTTAATCACTTATTATTTTGCACATTAGACGTAATCTGTGGTTCAATATCCAAATTCGACACCTCTCTCCTCCATACCTTGTAATTGCTTTCAAGTTGAAAATACTGGAGCGGCTGCCAGCCAAGCGATTTAGCTCAGACCTCCCGTTGAACGGGCTTTGCAGCGCTGCTCTAAACCAACCTTTCATTGGTTTTCACATGAAAGATGTGGAGCTAACTCCAAAGGATTAAAAAGGAAATTTATTCCTGCCTAGGTGTCTTGAAATGTAAACTAACAATTTTTGTACCTAACGTAAACCAACCAATTTCATTGCCCTGCTCTCCTGGTCGACCGCCTACCTAACGTAAACCAACCGATTTTCATTGAAAGATGTTTTTCAAATGGTGAGCTATCAGATGTGAGCTAACTCCAAAGGATTAAAAAGGAAATTTATTCGATTTCTGAAATCTAGGTGTCTTGAAATGTAAACTAACAATTTTTGTGTTGGAGTTGAACCTTTTTTTTCTTGGTCGTTTGGTTGATTAAAAAGGTTCATTATTGGAAATGATTGTTGGTCGTTTTGATTGGCAGAGGTTCTTGTTCGTCTGCGCTTGGTGAAAAAAGGTTCATTATTGGAAATGATTAAAAAAAAAAAAAAAAAAATCAGCTGATATAATTGCAACGGAATTCTGTTGACATGGGGTCCTTTTGAAATCGAGTTTTTCTTGAAGAGTGAAAATACATATGTATATATTTTTGGATAAAATATGTGTATGACATATTTTCGGACAAGAGCAGATTAGTGAGGGGTATCTCGTTAAATTTCGGTTGCTCCATTGGTGACTTTCGACGTTCTTGACGGTTTACGGTATATTGCACCGTTGTAGGTATTTAAATATTAGCTTGTGTTTCATACTAAGGGGCTAGTACAGTTTTAGTGTTAAGGAGTTATATTAATAACTAAATCATCCTATCATTATGGTATCTCTAACCGTCAATTAGGAATTGACATTTACAAAGGTGGGCTAAGAAGAAAAATGGGTGTGCAGGAGGGCCTCTTGTAGGTAAGGATTTAAAAAAATTACTAGTCACTAGGTAAGAGTGGGTTTGTGGTAACTCTCCGAGGAGATACAAATTCGAAGGGCTGGCTGAGGGCAGATGTGGACATAACATTTGTGTCAATCAGGCTGATTTACCTCGACCACTCGAACGTTAAGTATACAATGTTTCGGTGTCTCGAAGTTTGGTCAAATTTGCAATTTCAAAGGGAACACAGAGAATTTAAGTAAGGTGTACAAAAATCTCATACGTACGTCCTAAACTGCTCCTACAATAAAAGAACCAGTTACTCTAGCCTAATTTTGCCACAACGCAGTTAACCAATACTTTAAGAAATATTTATAATGTTGGATTTAGCTTGAGCGATGCAGTAATTATTATGAAGTGTAGGGGTGAAATGTTAAATCTGAATTGGAGGCCATGGATTAATGATAGAACTTATCTTTGCGCCCTTTGTAATTGGGGGGTAAATGAGTCCACAGTGCATTTTCTAGCGCACTGCCCTATTCTCAGCTACTATAGAAGGGCATTCTTTGGCAAAGCCGAGCTTTCAAGGATCGATTTGATTGAAATTTTGAATGGGCGAAATTGGGCACACCTTTGTGGCTATTTTAGATGTGCCTGGCGCTATAGAGAATTTGTGATTGCGGAGTTCAATTACCAGTGTTGAATCAGTGTTGTTGTTATTTATATATCTTCTTTGATTTGTTTGTTCCCTTATCCCTCTTAGCCTTTGTGCAAGTTATTGTTAACTCTATCAACATTTGTTTTCAATGTTTGGGTTGTTTTTTTTCTACCTAGGCTAAAATATTTAATGAAGGAGTAAATTGTATAGTGGAACTCCTGCTGACGGTTTCCGAACCATAGCGGTTCACGTGTATTTGCCCTGTTTTTGTAATTTTATTAACTAATAAACGTGATATTGATTGATTGATTGATATTTATATTGTTTATAAACCTCAACACATGTGACATCAGTTAGTTCAATAATAAGCCACATATAAAAGACTTTAAAAATAAAATTCATCCCATTTTAGTACCTATTTAATAAACATTAGCATATATTTTCTCATGCGTTATTAAGATCAAAAAGTATTAAATTATTGTGATATTACAGTGGACTCCAGAGTATGAGCGATAAAACGAAAAACATCTTACCATTTGCCTTATCAGTCACAGTATTTCATCCACATTGCTGTAACTTTTAGTGGAAAACCTTTTCAACTTTAGGCCTTGTTCGCTTTAACCACAATAATATTCAGTAGTGCCGTTGTAGTGCAAGATATTGTTCCAGTTATGAAAGTTCAATATGAAATAACCTTCACATTACCTGTTTATTTCCAGGGTAAATCAAGTATAAATATAGTTATTTATAGAAGTTAGTATTATAAAAACCAAAGTTACGTATCGGTCTGTTCATATTACCTCCCATTTTTTTTTTTTTTTTTTTTTTTTTTAAATTGCCATGTACCTTCTTATCCTCTGTTATAAATCCTGAGAAAAAACATAAATATGTCGAAACGCCGGCCTAGAAGCCAGTTTTGTAATTTTACCTCAAGACACCCGAACATTTTATTCGTGTCAATAAAATCACATACTGTAAATGTATATTTTACTCGCACATGTTGTGTCGAGCTACTAGAAACATTATTAACCCCACAAACCCCCTCCTCACCACGGCTAATCAACGTCGTCGTTTCAATGGAGTGTAGATCTTAAATTTCCCCCAAGTGAGATATCAATGGTTTCAATCATGAAAGGCGGTTTATGATTGTTATCGACCGTTCTGAGAGGTTGGTGAGCAGTAAAGCGTCGACACCGGTAGCGACGTTACATAAACTATCGTCTGCGGGGGTTCGTGAACGAGTCGCCGACGTTTGCCAAAAACTAATTTTGGACGACGCTCGAGCAGCTGTTACGTTCTCGCATAACCACTTGGTTCCCAGACGTAGTTAAATTTTACCGTGACGACTCCCGGAACAAGATGGAACGATCATCCAAATCAACAGGTCATGTAAACTGGTCAAATCGGAGGGTCATATTATCTATCCGGTCAATTCATCTGTTAAGTACCAATATCAACCACTGGAGAGATTATACTGTTTGGTTCTAACATTTCCTACTGCAGTGAGTTAGTATCGCTCATTACTCATTTGGAGTTTTATGTGCTGTGAGGGCTTCATCCAATTACCGTATTTTCTCATAACTGAGAAAGAGATGACAATGAGAATGTCTCCAAAAATAGTGGAAAGTAATGCATGCATTGCAGGAACGTCCCCAAGTAATGATCTTGTATGATCACACAAGCACTCACACATAATTTTCAAAGATTCAAAATTCCTAATCGAACAAATAAAGAATGAAAATTAGCTAAAAACAGACGACCATAGTGAATATGTAACTATTTATCACGACTAACTCCTCCATTCACCCCTTCCATAATGACATTCATAAGATCTGAAATATTTTAATAATCAGCACATGGCATGGTGTTAGTTATAGTCTCTCTGTTATAGTCAATTAAAGATATGCGACATTATAATACAATGTAGTGGCTAGTCATGCTATAGAATGAGGATGTATGGAACTTTAGGAATTTCACACATGTTCTAGGCATTCTATATAAAAAATTGTATGTGTAAAATATCTTGACAGTTCGAGCCAATTTTTGCTGCTTTCAACAAACTTTCATTATTCCTTTGTATCTTAAGTCGTAAGATTTGCAGATTTACACATGGTCACCACAAAAGATCACCAACTATATTGGCTAAAGAGTAGATACTGAAAAAAAATCAACGAAATGTTTGGTTAGGAGGTGTACCGTTTATCAATATCAAAACTATCATTAATCGTTGATTAATCTATTTCATACTTCGCCCGAAGCACCATCTGCATTAAATAGTCATGCCTACATAATGCTTACACACTGTTTAAGGCAATTGATTCAAGAAATTAATTCGACAGTATGGATTTTAAAAAATCCAGCCAACAAAACAAAAATCCAATTAAAAAGTAACAAAACTGCAGTAAACATTAATTGAAACGTCCAAGATAACCATCACACTTCATGTGTTATTGTTACTTGTACCACTATACACTGTAAAATTCTCGTTTTTTCCTCATCATTACTGTTATTTCTGATATCGTTTTCATTACATTGTAACAATATCAATAGCCCAGGAAATGTACCTTACGCATCAAGCAAGAAATATTGAAAGACAAAACCCCTTTTCATGCAATTTGAAATATGATTACGGCACAAAGTAAATATTCCATGTACATCCGTTCAGTATTATTCGTTCTTATAAACTTGATTATAAGGTGTTCACATAATATCCCTCCTAATTTTAAATGCTCCACATGGGCCCTTCTTGAAACGCGAGGCAAAAGATGGCCGATTGCAAAAGTTCATTATTGAAAATAATGGACCAAAATTGAGCACGCTGTTGAAGAGCTAAGATCCCGGAGATTGGCAAGGCAAATTAAAGGTTTCTTCGGAATGCTTGCAGATTTTAAATTTTCATTTCAAAATACTTTTTTTATTCACAAAATATTGATTCTCGATTTACCTATTTCTATTAACAGGTTCTTTACAACTGTAATGTACGTTAGCTTCAGCCAATTCTAATTGTTTCAACCACGCCCGATTTCGATAAAATTTTCGGGTATAATGCTCGTAAATCCCGGGACAATTTCATATTTGTTCCATTGCAGTCGGATCGATAGTTGAGTCCACATTGACAAATGTGTCAATTCTACGTTCGATCGATTGGTCCGTTTTTGTTCAATCTTAAGGATGGTTGAGAATAGATTTCAGGATTAAGTTTTGTAATAATTCAACACTCCCAATGTAATTTGATTATTTACATAAATCAAAAAACATTATTGCAATGAGTTGCTAAACCAAAAAATAATTGTGGTTTTCAACAGCTGAAAATACCTCACACGGACGACTAACATTAGTTACTAATGTTAGTCGTCCGTGTGAGGTAAGTACTGAGGAAGCCCACCAAGCTTGGCACTCTTTTCACATTTATTTTACATACATGTTTTATTGGATAGTACAATGTGGGTAATCACGATTCCCACAGATGCATTATTAATGGTTGCTGAAAATTAAATAAAATTCTAGGTTAGCGGAGTTAATCAGTTGCGTTTGAACGGTTCTTAGTAGGTGCTAACCATCAATCATAAATGGGTCAATTTCTGGGAATACTGGTCTTCGTTAGATTTCTCATATTTTGGTTGACCTTGCATAACTTTTAAAAATTCCCCTTCATAGTGTCAACTGTCTACCAGACTTCTGCTCGCTGATTGTTTTTAATAATAATTATTTACTATGTTAAATAAATGCATTAATATCGAAATTCCCCCTACCTCACCATGTCGAGTACGGACGCTATTTTCAAAGTTTAACAGTTATTCAGGAGATGGCAGCATGCGTTTCGGGATTCCTTGAGAGGCTTGGAGCAACGATTTACTATAAAAATATTCCCCTATGATCATCTAAACAGTATACCCGTAGAAGCATAAATGATTTTCCCCTAATTTTGAGTGTAACAAGAATTGTTTTCTCTCCCTCATGTGAATTCAAATTATGGCGCCAAAAGCTTGTTGGGGCCCCAGGCTCTGTTTTGAAGTTTCCTTAGTTTGGTATTAGGGATAACTCTGAGCAGTCATAACTCTATCTGAGAACACCATCAGTTTGGTTAGACGTATGGTTGATGAACATCTAGGAAACTGTGATTTGTTTGACATGAGTGTCCCTCCCTCACAACTGGATTATCCCAACAGATTAAGTTGAAAGTAAATTGATATATTAATGGTTGTGCAGAGTTTGATGGTTAGTGATAACGTGCAAAAGTTGGATTTCGTTGAAAGAAACGCCTACTGTACAATCAACAGAACATGTACAAATATTCCCTCCCTCATTTCTCCCTACCTCACATCAATCAGAAAAGTAAATTTAATGACTCTTTAGGTCAATGTAGAGGAAAATATATATTTTGTTTATGGTAGTATTACGCTGATACCTTACTGAAGACTGAAAAGTTTGGTAGTATTGGGTTTTCTTAGATAAATGTTCCACTATTTTCGTTTGGTAGCTAAATAGTTCCTTCGCCTTCATTAAGAATGTGTCGATCTCTTGTATTCTTTGGTCAATAAATCGTCATGAGTTTACGAGGTTTCGTCTTAACCTACTTTGGATACCGTTACCAATTTTGTATTTTTCCTATTCATAAAAACATAGAACATTTGCTCAGTTTCACGAACATGTTTCTCCCTCCCTCACCGCTTACCTCCCTTCCTTATAATCTCATCTATCTTAAAATGGCTTATTTCCTAAGATACGCATTGAGCTATTCCAGATTCTGTTTACTCACCATAAATGATGGAGGTTTAGAAAGGAAAAACAATAAAAACATCGACTTTGGTACCGGGAAATTCTGGCCCCAAAAAACCCTATTCCATATACAATGACCCAAATACAAATATTCAAGTGGGTTCAAAACCCAAATGACTCGTTAAATGCATCAACAGCAACGCTTAGTCATTATAGAAAAACTTTTGTACTACACGAAGTGACTGTTACAATTCCAAAATATCATTACGGCTCGATAGAAACGCTTCTGCACCCAGCGCATCCGAGGAGCAACAGTTGGCTCCATCTAAACGTCTCCGTTCTTTAGAGAAACGTCACCTTTCGGATGTCGAGATCATCAAAGGACGCGGGAGTGATATCGGGCGCCATCACCTCGGCACAAGGACCTCTTGTCTCCTATCTTTGGCCCAGAATCCGTTACAATGTTGGCCACACGTCCCGACCGAATCCAAAACCAGACCCTTCCTCATTATAAATAGTGTTAGGACGCTATTAGTTCCCTACTTCTCGGAGCGGGCCCAGTTTTTCACTCAGGCCGCCTGCCAACATGCTCTGCAAGCGTCTGCAGTTTAGTGAAGCGGGATCATCATATTTTGTCCGCCGCTCTTCGCTTATTTTTTTTACATCATCGCCCGGGATCGAGCCCCTCGGAATCCACTCACTGATCTTTCAAGAGACGGAATTATCTTCAAGTGTCGGAACCCGTAGCGCGTTGACGGCTTTATCGTTCTAACTGTTCGCAAGGTGTGCAAGACTGGAACAGATATTGATGGGGCATGCGACGTGAAAGGACGAACTCGAAAAAAGTAGAAGCCATGCAGCGAATTTTCCAAAATTATCTATATTATTTGAACATCTTGTGTGCAAACATTTTCCAACTTGGTTTCAATACCATTGCGAAAAACTTGTTCTAAATAACATTCTTCTATCTAAACAAAGTTTTTGGATTTTTAGAATTTTCATCAATTCTTTGCATATGCTAATGAAGTTCAATATCTATATCCCCAGAATATCTGCGCCTAATTATCGTGCACGAATTTTCTAAATTCTCCTATTGAGACAACCGTACATGTGACGCGGAACATTTGATAATGGGGGGCAATTTTTTCAGCTATCAAAGGGCAATCTTATTTGATAGATTTCATGATAAGTTACCAGTGTCTTTTAACTATGTAAATATTCTCCAGCACCCTGTGGTTTACTCAGAATTATTTACATTTAAAAATGCATGTAGTTTTAAGTTATAATGATTGGGTTTGTTTATCCACGAGTGTTGTTAACGATGAATATAATAATACTGCAGCAGTGCCAAATACAATTTTTAAAAAGTGAAATTTTCAGCATAAATTTGAGATTTGTTTTTTTAAATTACCTTTTTCATTGATGATTAAATTGGAGTAATATTTGTAGTGTAAGTTACTTAATCTGAATGTAAGTAGAAATGAGAACGAGTCGAGCTGGCTTCTTCGAACTAAATATGAATTATATATTTTTAGAACTGATTACAATGGTGTATCATGGCAACGGAAATGGCGAATCATGACAACTAGACTCACACGACAATATTCTGTTAAAAAAAATATAAATTTAACGGTTTTTAGCAGTTTTTGTGTGTTCTTTTGATTTATATACCTACATCTACATAAACGTCAAAACCCAGGAATCATTCCAGAATGCTTCAAAACGGATTTCGATTGGGAAATTTTTCAAAAATCAGTATTTTAAAACTTTCAGAGCCACTGCAGTAGCTTCATTTTTTATAAAAATTCGCTAAAAGAACGTTTAAAAGTGTAATATTAACATACTGTTTTCCAACTTTCCCCCATGAATCCTCATTGAAGAGCAGAAGAGTTTCAAATTCACACTCCAAACACAGCCTCAGGATGGGAGAGGATGGTGGAGTCGTGAGTTTGGTGAGGGGGGTTAGAGGTACGTTGTCTGGGCTCTGGGCGTGGTGTTTCACGCTGTTTGATTCGATCCTCCTCCAAAGAATGAACCAATGAGAGTGCCTAAAAGAAAGAGCTTTCTGAGCACCGATGTTCAATGAATGCCAAGTGCGCTAGCATAAGACGGCAGGAAGGGGCGAAGTTTCTGAGAATCAGGATAGTGTGCATATTTTTCAGGTTTTAGTGTTTTGAAAAATTCAGTATCTCAATATATGTTCAAGTCATAATCTTTTACTTCCATTCTGATCATGTCACACCTAGGTAAGTTCATTTTAAAGCAAATACATATTACCTACTTTAAAACATTTTTTGACTTTTACTTGTTTACCGCAAAGTTTCATACCCCCCAGACCCCCCGGTGGCCTTGCCCCCCCCCCCCCCCCTGGGAAAATATTCTGCGGGCCCCCATGTGCGCTAGAGTCACCGAAACATTCTTATCCTATATCATGAGTACATTGTCCCCAACCCTTGTGACTGTATTAGCTGTGAATACGCGATGAATACAGTAGGTGCTATAAAACAGGAGTTTGCGAAATTGTCGGTGGAGCAAAGAGTGATCATTGGCGACGCAGGGGGACCAGAGCCACTATTCAGAGGACTGCAACAAACCTCAAAGGCAAGCAGAAATTCTTCTACGATTCGCAAGTTTAACCCTCATTACTAGAATAAGGTAAATTTGCTCTGCGGATGTGAGGTAAGTACTGAAATTTTCTGTCTTCTTTGCTGCAATAATAGGAATGTAGATTGGGTTGAAGATGGAATTGGGTTTTCACCTCCACGATAATTCTTGCTGGGAATATACGAATTCAACTATTGCAAAACACGGTTTTCTGAAGTTCGACAATCGTATAAAACTTTTTTTTTTCAAGGTATTTACGTACATACTAGTGAAGTTCTGTAAAAGGTAGGATTGAGTCATTTGTTTCAAGCTTTGAAGCCGATAAAGCGGACAAGATTGATTTTTTTTGGCATAGTGGTAGTTGAAATTTGGCTGAGAAAGGCACATTTTTGTCACGTTCCCTTCGTGGTTGTCTCGGTGCAACCCTAGTGTTTCAAGGCAGGAACAACCACTGCTACTGATTTTTTCTAAAATACATAGATCAGCGATTTACCCAGAGGGGCTATGCAATACCATTGTGCAATAATCTGTAGCGCTAGTAAAAAACAAAGTGGAACATAATTTTGGTTTTTAGGAACAACAATCAGCGACTTGCATGAATAAAAAGCTCTTCCCCTTCCGATTATGATGAAGCAAAGCGGGAAATCATCTGTTCTACAAGGATAGGCGTGTTACAAGGGATAACAGTTGAATCACATGGTCACTCACGGATAAAACTCTTTGATGGTCGCCGCCAGCCACTTGACCTCTTCCATCTCAGAGAATTTGCCGGCATCCGGATCAATTTTTCTGAGAGCCAGAGTGTGCAGCACACTTTTTTGCAACATTCTGAGATGAGAATTTCGTTTCTCCGACTTCCCGGTTACGGAGGCTTTTCGGATTGTTATATTTGTCACGACGCGTACCTCTCAGAAGGGTCCAATTACGACAGCTATTGTTATAGCAAATATTTTCTTACGACACTACTCAATTTTGCTTTACCTGCCTACCTAGAAATTTATGGGTAACCGTTACCTTGGTGACCATCGCCATCAGCTCCAGGCCATCATAATAACGGAGTAGTTGCCAAATGGTGCAAATTACTACACGAAGATTTATTTTCAATAGTGAACTTATGTAATTGACCAAGAAACAATTTGTTAATTGTTAATAAGAAAGGAATTTGTTGATCCCTCGTAAAATATTGCTGTTTTAAATTTCAAGAGTGTAGACTCTTGAAATCAATTTGAAAAAAATCAGCAGTCCGCCGTACGCTGTTCGCAGCTTTTCCACAAAACTACTAGACAAGAGTTAATAAAACTTGGATCCAAAATCAAATTTTATTGATTTTAAATCATTTGCTTTTTTTACCTTTAGTTTAGTATAGTTATGCAACAAACCTCGGAAATTTTGAATTTTCTGGCGGGAGGGTTACTGAAGGGGATTATAGACAATCCATTCAAGCGCTGCTTATACATCATGGATTTTCTTGATTCCTTTTTTGTCCGATTAAGAACTTATTGTCTTGCTTGGAAATATATGTCATATCGTTTTTATTTGTTTAAGGAAAGGCTCGAACGGAAGGCGTAATAGTGATAAATTGTTATCATTACTAATTTCATGTTTTTCTTTAGATTCCGAAGTTGTCTTTCTGTCTTGTGCAATAAACCTCAGAAATCTTCAATTCAATGTCGGGAAGGTGGATCGTTGGGAAAGGGGGGATAACCGATCAACTCAATGGCCACTCAAATCTACAAGAATACTCAACCGATTTCCGTGGTTTTTTAGTTCCATTAAAAATCAGGTCTAGTTTTTGAAAATATTCATGACGGTTCATAATCATATTTATATGTTATATGATCAAATAAAAACTGGATATAGGGACATCCCTACGATGCGTGCGTTGCTTAACAACATGTTTCTTGAAAAGGTGAAATTAGAAACAGCGAAAATTGACCGTTTAAAATCGAAATGCTGATATTGAAAATATATCGTTATCGAGAATCGATAAACTAGCCGGCATCCTGGTTGGTTGAATTGAACTTCAGGAAATCGCTCCGGGGACCGGTTTATTACGGCGGCGCCTGACCAACGTCAATCTTCAGCTGATGAACTGAGTCAGAGCGTTAGCTCCGATCCACTGATTTCTAATTATGATGCAAATGGACCGTCCAAGGGATAGGGCGGGATTTCTCTGAGCTGATCGCGTGAATCCAACCGGTGGAAAATTCTACGTCAGGTAATTGTTTTAAGCCCTTTTTAATGGGTTAGTGGAAAATAATTCGCTAGGGATTCGATTATTACCGAATTTTAGGGAGCAAGCTTGAGTGCTCCTTGACACAGCATTTGGACTGGGGGACCAAAATAAAATACATTTTGTCGATGCGTGTCGATTTCACCGACAAAAGAATCAGTTACATTGACGTTCGTATCGATGGATTCGATATGATCGATTTTCAATGGTGACGAAGCCAATTATCTTGGTATGATGCCAGGCGCAAATGTAAGGCTCATGTCAACAAAAAATAAAGAAGAACTTCTTATGAAACTCGGAAAACTGTATAGGCTAATGAGGAGAAGCACAGTGAGACAAATCGCGGAAAGTCATAAAAATAAATGTTCGAAGCCGCTTTTGGATTCGTTATGGATACAAGATGTTGTGGATCAAAAGGATGATTCAAAAAGGTGAGGAACGAAAAGAAGGGAACGTCACCCATATATTTTGACTAAGTGGATAGAGCAGGACGGGTTGCAGCCAACAAATATTGAAACCCTTGATTGAATTCGAACTCGTGTCCTCACTACTAAGGGAGAATCTCCTTTTATTATCAACACTCCAACGGTTTAACTAAAATCAAACCTCTTCGACCTTGGGTTATTCTCCTTGCACATAACATTTCCCCTGATTCAAGCGCCAGCCATCTGTCTCGGCTGGTTTGGGATCAAACGAAATGATGAATGAAACTGCAAGCCACTGGCTCAACAGATACTTGCTGAAAAAAGTTCAGCAGTTTAGCGAGGTCACTGTCAAGTTAGTGAAGAGGTGACAGATACAACACTCCAATGCGTGGAGCTATGAGTCCGATTCGATCAAACCTCATCGACTGTGGGTTATTCTCCTGGAACATGACATTTTCCTGAAGTCAAATACCAGCCGAGACAGATGTGGTCAGACAGAATGACGGGATGAAACTGCAACCCGTTGGTTCAACAGACTCACCGAAAGAGTTTAGCAGTCAAGCGAAGTCATTGCCACGGTGTGTGTTTTGACTCAAGTGAGTGAGGAAGTGAAAGATGCCACGTCAAGGATACTGATGTTTACAGTCCTTTGGATCGAGATTAATTTAATCAATGAGTTTTTCGTATTATATCGAGTCTTACGGACAGCGTCAATTTGTTAGTTCCATTTGGAGATTTAGTTTGAGGGGATTAGTTTGAGGTTCAGAAATTGGGATTATTTGTGGTGGGTGAATTTCTACTGCATCAAAATCTTTCCTAGTAAATTTTGTGTCCAAAATGATTATGAAATGACACCTTTCTTGCCCATGTCAATAAAAATCTAGAAAAATCACGTTTTTGTCCAGCTTCTGGCCCATAGCATTTGTGCGTGTGCGGTAATCGGGCTGGCTGGAATTTAGGACCAATTTGAATCCATGTGGGGAGGAAGGATTTTGAATTATGGGCGGAAATTGCAAATTGATTTAAGGCTATGGCAAAATTAGAGGTATAAAACATTT
Organism: Creontiades dilutus; assembly: GCA_031894815.1. Classification (NCBI taxonomy): domain Eukaryota; kingdom Metazoa; phylum Arthropoda; class Insecta; order Hemiptera; family Miridae; genus Creontiades; species Creontiades dilutus. Next base: position 1,113,851 of record JAVIWC010000084.1, on the reverse strand, counting down.
TCGCTATAGAATTACAAAGGATTATTATTGAAAATGATAAACCAAAAACGTTTGCCGAATTCGTTTGCGGAATTTCTTGAGAGGCTCTCACCAGTGATGTCCGGCTGATTCTACCAGCTTGTCCAATTTTAGACAAAAGGTTGGAATGAGGTGTTGGCAAGTAAAACCTCTCGAACCCTCAATTGTTGCGAAATCTATAAACTTGGGGGAAAACATGAGCTGAAATAGGCGCGATTCCCAGGGCCTAATGAGTCAACGCCATTTTTACACGCAAGACGATCTGTGCTTGCAAAATGTTACTTCTTCCTAAAAACATGATGCTCGTGATGAGCGTCTTCAATGTTATTTCAAATTTTTATAAATCCGTGTTTGCGCAGGATTGAAATGTGAGGCGGGAATTAAGTATAAGTAACATGTAACAATAATGATAAAAAATTGATTTGTGTTCGACGCCTATGTATTAAAAGAGCTCCAAATTATTTCACAATTTTAGGGAAGCATTGTAGGTTTATTATTGGCCTCCCTTATGCCCATAACCCCCCCTCCCCTCCCAACCCTCCTATTCCTGACTTCCAAGCCCCCAAAACCAACAAAAAGGAAATTCGGAAGTAAAAAATGGAAATTTTTATTCTTTTTTTAAGATTATTTTTACCTTTAAAATAAGATTTTCTAGTTAAGATGTGCCCGGAACTTCCTGGGATCCGTTTCAAACTATTCGGGGTCCAAAATTACTAGGAAATGCGTTTAACCACGCTATAAACGCCTTTTCGGCCATTTTTTTAACCCCTTGCATCTATACGTGTGAGGCGATCGTTCTGGTTATATGTTGGGAGCAACTAGACTCTAAGTGGAGCCCATTTGTCTCCCAGGGAGCTATACAAATTTCTTGCTGTACGACTATGAAGGCATATTATTGAAAATAGTAAACCAAAATACTATTAAGCTGTTGGTCTGTTGTTATGTGGGGTTGGCCTAATCGATAAAATATTATTTATATGGAGACCTGACTTTATTACGTTCTGAATGGAGCACCGTCTGTCATGTTAAGTTAGCATAGTTGAATGTTATTTACTCGATTTATTAACCTATTGTGTAGTACTAAGAAGGAAGGAGGGAGAAGGTAAAGTAGAGATGCTCTGTCTTACTTCTCTTTTAAATTACTACATGAAACAAATGTATTTGTAACTTTATTGCTTCGAGTCTGTCTACAGTTAGAAAAAGATTGGTTTTTACTTTCCCACAAAATACAATTTTTCGTTTCAGATCATTCTGAACAACTTTCTGTCTGTCTATCAGTGTGTCCGCGTATCCTCGTAGTAAGCCCAATTCCCACACTTTTCTTCCAATTTTGATGGAATTTCAGAGAATGTGCGGATTAAACTGCAGATGGCCCCCAACTAGAATAATTGCTCAGGAATCAATAAATCAGTCCGCACACGAGGAAATGCAGGATACACCAAGCATCATTTTCTCAAGTTCTGGCCATCCGATCAAGTCAAATTTGAGCATTGCCCGGGAAAAATGGTGTGATAATCATATATCAAGTTAAAATTAGCATTATTTGTCGACTAATCTTTTGAAGGTGGTGACGTATGCCGGAATATGTTCGTTGTCATGTCTTTAAATTAATTTTTATTCTGATTTCATTCGAGATATTTCTTGAGTTGCGAGAGATATTAGAGAGCAACAGGGGATAAAATATCTTGAAGCCTTCTCAGGCTCTGTTCTCGGTGGCGATATGTACTGCTTCCGAGTCCACCTGTACTGAGCAGAAGTTTATTTACACTTTCAGAAAATGAAGAATTTTGTTGCCTAAAAAATCCATTTTTGTTCTCAAAAATGCTCATATCTAGGTTTTCAAATCAAATCTGGCGTTACAGCGCAGAGTAAGCTCGAAATATCGCATTTTAACAGAAAAGTACCAAATACTTACGGCACACGAAATGAAGATACAGTTATAAATGTATTACAGCACTGAGAAATGAATTATTTTTCTCGTTAAAAAAAAAAAAAAAAAAAAGTTATCCTTGAATACAATAACAAAACATATCTACTATGATGTTTCATTATTATTTTTGTTGTTCAAGTTAAATAATGAGGATTGAAATTTCAATAATGAATCACAACCTCAGCAACCATCAGTTATTTCAACTACCTACAGTTCTTCGTCTATCAATTTAATTTTTTTTGTATTCAAGTTTTTTTCATAGTTAGCTGTTAAACCAGCTTCTATAGTGGAGTATCTAATTTCAACAGCTCAATTAGCGATTAGCCTTGCATCTCGAAAGTCGGAATGTTTACAATAATGATAGTTTTTGAATACCGAACATTTTGTGTGTTCACGCAATCAAAGTTCGTTCCTTAAATCATTTTTCCTATCTTCTATTAGGAAGCCTTATAATCTAAAGTGTGACGTTTATTGTCAATTTCGGTTTTGATTTTTGTAAGGCGTGGGAAAAAAGAAAAATGGTGCCCTAATTAAGGTTTTTTTTTTTGGGTATGATTCTTAATAGTGTAAGAAGGTTGTTTTGAATAAAACGCAATTTACGTACAACAAAATTTTCGTTTTTATTCCTGTACCTAATAGAGATTTGTGGCGGTTGGTCACCAAATTGCAGTTTTAGTTTGTGAGTGAAAAAATTAGGAAATTTTAGGGAATAGTTATTAATTATTAATAACAATTTTTTTAAATATTTAAGAACTATTTTCAAACAAAATATAATTATTATATTTTCAATAATCAGCAACCAACCTGTGCAAAAGTTGATGGGTGTTCCAGACACTTAGTTACAAGATCTTTTTTGCTTTCAAGGCTGGAAAAACAAGTTTATATCAACAATAAATTAAATGAAAGGGGGTTCTAGAAATGCACATTCTACAAAGCAGTGGCCTATTCTCATCCTGAAAAAAGCACAAGTTTTCATGTATTTCTAGGGTAACACTTGGGACAGGAGATTATGATGTACAATGATTACCCCGTTGAAATAAATTGAAAAAATTAGATGCTTGTCGTTTCTACTATTAGAGAATGTTCCTTTCTCTACTGATTTTTGTATGTAGCCAGCAGCTGTTTTTTTCTAATGAATTGTCGTTTTCGATTAAATCTATCCATCTAGGTTTTTAGTTGAGTAGCACATCGTGTTGTAACAAATGAGAATAGAATAAAAATAAGTGGGAAAAACAACCTGTGGATGTATTCCAAGAGGGACGCGGTCCTGAAGTGAGGGCGCCCGCGCCGGCCGACCACTTGATGTTCGTTGGTTGAGCCTGTCACCAGGTCGACCCTGCAGTCCATCCTACCATCACTCGAAAACACTGAGCACTCGCTTTTTCTGGTTTCCACCCAACACTTCCACTTTTGAGACCACTTTCCAACACGCCTACCACATGTTGCAGAACACTCTAATGTATATATATAACTATCTATTGTAATATCACGGAATTAGTATCTTTTAGGGAATTGTTGAAAAGTGTAAACAGCGGTGTTAACTTTATTGGTCAACATGCTATAATATTATCGAAGCAAGAGCGAATTTGCAATTTGGAATAATATCTTGGAATGTTTCCGTTAAATAGTGTCGAGGTTTTTTTTTTTTTTTTTTTCAACGCATTGTCATTTTTAATGAAATGGGGAAATTTCGTCGGTTATCCCCGCTGTAAAAATAAATTTATTGGAATGGGGAAACGCAAAAGGGGGCACCGCGCGCACTGTGACCGATCAACTCGCTTCCTCTTGAAGCAGAAAAAAGTCTAGACCCCCGTCCGCCCCTGCGCCTCGGTCGAAAATTGTCCTTTGTCTATATTTAAATAATGGGAACCCCCCCACCACCGTCTCACGCGACCCGGTGCCGTCACGTGACTTCACCTCGCAGCTTTGATTTTCGTCTCGGGGTGAGATGAGCTCGACAGAGGAGTTCGCCGGTGGGGAAAGCAACGGCGAATGTCGGATTGTGTTTCCGATCTGCGGCAGTTCGCGGGTGTTCGAGGTCAGGGGCGGAAACGGGTCTGGAGATGATTCTGGCGATAAGGGGGGTCTGGTGATACCAGGGACAATATTTGCGAAGGATAATTTCATAAAAGGTGCCATCCTAGTTTGTATATAACGGGGGATGTATACCTAGGTACGTCTGTAAATGATTCAGGTGATATGCTGGGTGGTACCAGGGAATACGTGTGATGAATGGCACCGAAAACGGTGCCGTACAAGTAGTATTCTCCTCTGAAACGTAACAAATAACTATTTGGGTGGAAACCTAGGTAACTCTGTGAATGATTCATGTGACATGCTGGGGAAGGTTTAGAGATACCAGGGACAATAGTTGCGAAAGAGGGTTCCTGCCGATGGTACAAGACAAGTTTGAGCCTCATTCAACGCTTATAATGTTGTTTAATCAATGAGTGTAGTTAATGCTAGGTGTACTAGTTCTTAAACCACTCTTTTACTTTGAGATAAGAGAAGAAGTGGCCATTTAAACTCATTTCTTTTTAGAAGTGAACTTGGGTTTCAACTGTGTTATTTTTTGTGTTTTGATTTATTATTCAATAATAAACCATTGTAAATCGGTCTAGAAAAAAACTATTTTAACCCCCCCTGAAAATTTCATGGTTTACGTTTCAAAGGGTGTAGAATCCAAATCTGCAATAAAATTTTCCGTCCGCCGTACGCAAGATTTTTCCCTAACGGCTGGAGCAAAAAATCTGAAATTTTCAGGAAAAATCAATATTGGTCCGAAAACGCCCCAATTCTTTAGCCAGCACTCTCACTTAATTTAAAGTGCCCTTTAAGGGTTGTCAAAGTTTGGTAAAATCCCTAAAAACCTCAAAACAAGTCAAGGCGGCCTAAATTTGGACTTTTTTTTAAAGAACTTTCCATGAGGAATCGAATGAGCCCCTCCCCAGGATTTATGGTACCAACATTTTCATCCACAGTCATACATCACTAGGTTGCTGCGATCAAAACAAACACAAGAGTTTTTTTTTTGATCGCAGTAACCTAGTGATGTAGTGAATGTTGAACTCCTAAAAGGGTTTATAGCATACATGGGTTGAAGCATTTGATATGCATGCTCCATCCTACGAAATTTAAAATTTTCAAATCGAATATTTTTCCATTGTAATCGTTCTTTAAAAAAACGCTGCAAGTTCTTTCACTTGGGTTTATTATTCAATGATTCATGATTTGAATTTCTACTAAGCTTTGATTGTGTGTTTCACAGGTGATACAATTATTGAATTTCAGGAGATATGCATAAAGCACTTAAATCGGTTCTCAACCAAAATACCTATTTGGATTGATCAGTTGATCATATTTTTGTGCCTCCTGAAATTCAATAATCGCTCTATCACCTGTGAAACACGCGCACTCCACAGCTTAGTAGAAATTCAAATCATGAATTATTGAATAATAAACCCCAGTGAAAGAATTTGCAGCTTTTTTTCTGTTGTATTTAGTTATATCTCCATTTAAAATTCAAAATTGCGTTCAGACCACAAACTATTTTTGACGATGAGGGCACTGCAGAGATGATAGGAATGTTTTCGATGTGGCCACGAGTATTCCAAGATCGCCCAAATCATTTCCAGAGGCGGATGGAAGATCGGTTTGTTTCAGAGGTTTCGTATGGTCAAGGCGACACTGCGGATGGTTCTACAATAATTGAGGGCCAAATACGCACGACAACTATAAACAACACCGAAGCTCCTGATGTAAAGTTGCTGATGATAGTAAGGTATTCTGCAAGAGGGTGTATGACGAGAGTAGCTGTGATTTATGTTGAGTCGACAGAATACCGGATAATACATCTAAATTCTATAGTGATTGCAAGGATGAGTCATCGGTAAATTTGTATGCTAAATGGAATGGAGGGAGACTTGATTGTGGCAGGGTTTATTCAACATTTGGTTTCCTTTGTATTGGTTTCCTGTAGACAGGTGGAGTGTACATATAGGTAGGAGAAGCTTTGTTTTCGCTTTCGGGAAATGGAAAACATTTTTTTCGTAAGTTAAAGTTTCCACTCGCATCTTGCGTTTCAGACCATTCTGAACAACTTTCACTTCGTGTCTGTCTGTCTGTGTGTCCATCCATATCCATATCTTGGAATTTTGGTCTAACTGTAGGTAACAGTCTCTCTTATTTTTGTACATGAAGATAAGAAATTATGAAAATTCGAGTAGTATAAAACCTCAAGCAAACATGGGAACACTAAGAGTTCCATTCTGCGGAACAACTGCTGCTCCGTAGTCTTACCGATATCAAGGAGTTTTATCAGTTCAATTGTTTCCCATTAGAATCAACGTCTTGCCTTCAGCAGGTTTTAAGGCAAAACTAAAAAACAGTTTTCTGAGTGTCTTAGATTTCAATTAGGACAGCATCTAAATGTCTTTTTTACTTTTGTTAATTTTTTAACCTACGTCATAATGCATCATTCAGTGAAAGATGAACTTGAGTATGTGGTGGATCCAGGGCAGTCAAGAGTGAGCAGCCCCTTCCCGTAGCTGGAGGAGGTCGTAAAAAGGGGAAGAATGACAGCATGTTTTTTATTGTGAATTAAATGTAAATGTTCTACACGGTTTTGCAAAATAGATTGAAAAAAAAAATCGGATTTGAGAAGGATTTTAGGCACAGGGTGGCTTGGAAGTACAGACGCGAGTGACTACCTCAATAATCTGCAGATGCGATTGAAGGCTGGAATTCCTAAGTGGCACGCGCCGTCTCGAGATGAGGTCTTTGTGGACGGTCTTGTCAATCTCCCACCCGCCGAGTCGGGTGGCGTCACCTCCGTTATAACCCAATTGATGGGATCGCAGGCCTATCATCCCCATATCTGCCGGTGAATGGCAGGTCGGGTCTCAAACCGACCGGGCTGACAAATGGCTTACTCTGAGAAACAACCTTGCGGGGGATGAACCTCCACGGCGAGATGAATCTGTGACGCAAGAATTTAATACTGGATTGTTATTTCCAATAAGCCTATGCGTCTCGAATAAACGCCTACTCTACCTTTCACGCGTTCGACCTATCTGGCAATTTGCTATAGAGTTCTACTGCTCGGCCAGCAATAGTCAAATCAACCCAGCAAAAGAGAGCCCTTAGGATGATAAAATCAGCCCCTTGGTTTGTTCGGAACTCCATCCTTCATCGGAAAGAAGTCATCCAAGAGACGTATCAAAACCTCTACAACAAGATAATTCGCCATAGAAACCCGATTTTCAACGATTCCAAACAGCTTCTACCTCCTTAACGCTCCCAACGCCGTCTAAAAAGGAAACTCCATGTTGATCTGCGCCCACAAAACAATCCGTAGGACTGCGACTGCGTAGATCCCTACATACAAGTGCTGTAATGTATTTTTATTATATACAATAAAGTTTTCAGTAACTGGAAAAAAGCCTATTTAATCGTACGGCAAAGATTGTCATTTCACATTTCAAGGTAGGGGAAGGTGGGGTAATCAGAGACACGGTCAATAAGAGACATGAGGATTTTAAAACATCCCGCGAAGCTGTATTTGTCCAAAAAGTGCCTACAGAGGTCACCAGGGGTCCGATGCAAAATTTTAGTGGGTTAGGAAAATCCGCAGACAAATTCCGTGGTAACACCGAGTAATCTACGAAAACCCTTCCTTTCAAAGTCAGGTTACGCGTGTCTCTTATTATCCGTCAGTGCTCCGTCCGCCCAACAACCCGGCTTTTACGAACTGGTAAGTTTTTCCAGACTTTTCTTATGAAATTCTCTTCAATATCTCTTTGCCGGATTCCTGTACGAACACTCCTTAATTATTTATTGCGATGTTTCTTATTGCCTCCAGCTGGAGAACAGCTGGGGCAATTGTAGACAGTTTGTCTCTTATTACCCCAGTCTCTATTAATATATAATTTGAATAGGAATTCTATATTTTTTCTAAAGGTTGGTTGGGATTCCTTCTAAAGAGGACAACGTTTCATAATGTTTTTATTTTTCTCTATTTGGCAATGTCAAGTTTTTTTCAAGTTTTTCAAAAGAGAATCAGACCTTCCTATCTCAATAATTCTCAGTCAAAAAACTTAGGTTTATAATGTTTATAAGGTTCGAATTTTATATTCAAAGACTGATCAGTAACATTATTTTTCTTACATTTATTTTGGAAGACTGATCTAGAGCTGTGACGTACTTTATGATGGTAATATTATGTGATATATCTTGTCCAAAGCACTGACAAGTAGGAAGAAAAAACGGTGCTTTGTTCAACCTAATTTGTTTCTTTGGAGTGCCCTTCAATTTTGAACGTTTTTTTGAAAGTAAATTTGGTTTGTGCAGCAATGGGTTGTTCCCAGGACCTCAGAAATGAAATTATTGAATGGCAGTTTTGGTGAAAATTTCTGAAAATTTGAAACTTTTTTTGGTGTTAACCTGGAAGCCTGAAACTTTTAGGGTATTAAGAGACAGGTTGCCACTTGTCTCTTATTACGTTAGAACGTCTCTAGAAGTGTTTCTGAATTGCCCATTGAATATTTTTACATCTGTCTCTTATTGACCCTAAGTGGGTAATAAGAGACAAAGGGCCCCCGAGACTATTTTTCTCTCTTACCTGAATTTTGCTATAAATCTAAAAAAACCGTGGGGTTTCTATTTGTTACGAAGTGCTTACACAAAAATTTGCGAACTTGAAAAGACAAAGGTTCGGCCAGAAAATTTTTTTTTTCTCTTATTACCCCTTCGCGTCTTTAATTACCCCACCTTCCCCTACGTAGATTCTGAATCTGTAACGTTCTACCACCGTCCACCGCTCGCCGCACTATGGTCCAGGAGATTCTCAAGAGGAGAATTTACTCGAAATACAGTTACTAAATACTTGTACTTGCTACCTGGGCAGGTACAAATCCTGATGTACACACAAACACACACATACACCTATCTTTTTTCATCGATCCGGTCGTAGAATGATGTGAACGGAACTATTTGGAGGTTTTTTCCTCATGATTGGGGTGTCCCTCACCCCCCAAGAGCAATTCCAATAGGCGTCCCTCTACTGACGACCTTGCTTCAGAGGAATGTCCTAAATATCGCTTATATAGTATTCACTGCAACAAGCAGCTGGCGTAATACAATCTGTAAACGTCCCTTGAACTAACTTGCCAACTAGATTACCGCTCATCCGCCCTGCAGGATCGAGTTGGAAGTTTGAAGGTTCAAAACCGAGCGAAGTTCATTTATTAAAACCCGTTCAATGTTTTGCTAGAGTTGTGGAAGGGGTGTGCAACTTAGGTTAGAGTCACAACGGTAGGCACGTGATAGGGGAACTGGAAGGGCTCACTAACGAGAGAGAGAGAATCACTTCGTTTGTCAGTCGGTGTTCAATGTGAGAAACCTTCAACCAGTGCTTTTGTCTAAGGATTCAGTTTCATCCCGGCCATTCATCACTACCTGTAGAGTTATTACGAGTTGGATATTGTCAGTAATCAACCCTCCCTCTCATTGTACGCATAATCAGTGGCGGCTCCCTCCCGTGGAACTCGCAATGGAAGAGCTGCATTTCTTAGCCAAATACAAATTTCAACTGGTCCATTTCTCATTTTCTCACTCTATTTAAAACTGGATGAAATCATAAACGCATTAATTACAAAATAATAAACCTAAATCTCTTTGACGGCTGGTTTATCCGCACTGAGTAAGAGATAACATTTGTAAACATGGTTCCCAAACCCAGTTTGCCACGGGTGACAATGCCTGAACATTTTGCTCATGATAGTTTGGGAACTAATTCCTTGTTTGGCCTGAGGAGCCTCAACATTCATAGATAACTTGAAAACGTAGAAAACAACTGAAAAATTCTCGTAGAACAATAAAAAATAGACATAGCAGCGAGCGGAGCGGTTGGCTGATAAGGAACTGATACCCAAATCACTCCTTGCACATGAAATACTTTTCTCCATCTCGTGTTTTTTTAGTTTACTGATTGGACAATTTTTTCGCCTCGCCACAATTGTAACGGAAATTACACCTAATCACCCGTGACCTTGGAGCCCAGATTAAATCTGCACTGATTGGACAGAACAGTGGGAGGGTCTTTTTCCCCGCGTAGGTTCGAACTATCAAGTTCAAAACTCTAATAAAATTTAGCTTAACGGTTTTGTGAAAACATCGAAATAGGATTTCGAATAAGTATTTTGACAGTAACCAGGAATAGGAACCATACATGGTGAACTCTTGGCACTTCGATTACTGCATATCTATAGACAATGCCGAGAAGCCCAACCATAGGTGGACTAGGAATCCAAATTCAGATGCTCCAACAAGTTCCATTTCGGTAAAGATACGCTGACAATTCCATTGTAATGGATAGATAGATAGATAAACATGCTTTATCAGTAAATATACATAATTTGATTTCGATAACAAATATAAAAACATGCAATGTAATCGTGGTCGCAATGACCGTCCGATGAGTTCGCCGAGTATTCCAATAATCTTAAAATCTTAAAACGAATCAAAAAAGAAAAATAACAACAATAATAATAATAATTCCTGTCCCTTAAAGGTTAAACTTGACATAAAAGAATATTGCTGAGGAACTAATTATTCTACCTTCATGTCACATAAACCCATGTATTGGGTATACTCAATCATTGTAATGAACACCTGGGTTTATTATTTTTCGAATGACGTGATGTTTTGGGCGTAACTTTTAGATCCTGAATTTGGGATTAGTTGCTCAACGTGGATTTGAAGAGGATGACCAAATAATTTCTTCAAGATGATCGAAAGTGGAGCCATTGTCTGAAAGGCCGGATCTTTTGCGTCAAATCTTATAGCCCGTAACGCGGACGGTCTCCATTCCACTAGGGTAACGCAGTACGCTTCCAGTAGGGGATACACGCTGCATTCCAATCAGAAGTTAGAGGTAGGGTGCACAAACTAACCCACGTCTCAATTTTCTCTGACAGCCAAGAATTGATAAAAGCACTAGCGGCTCCAACCATTTCACCACGACTGGTATGGAGCTGCATCCAAACCCTCAGCAACCTAGCCAAACACATTCGGGTTCGCCTGTCAGGGTGACAGGGTATAGAGGTATAACTGGTAACCAAAAGGATGATGAGATTGTTGAAGTGGCTTCCGGAAACCATCCTTAGGGCCTGAGTCAGCAGTCTACATAACAAAAACTACCTACAGGACTACCATCAACATGGGTCAACCAACCAAAAAAATAGAAAATGGTCGAATATCGAAGGGCATCACCACGTCAAAATTGCTGAAGGGCTACTTATAAAACGCCGTAGCGAACTAAAAACAATAGTCGGCCTTAGAACGGCTTCGCACCCCTACGCATAGAGGTTACACTAACTTCAACCCCGGGTAGACTATCTGAGGAGACTGATCAGAGGGGAGGGGAGGGTGGTAGGGGGTTATCAAATTTTTCGCTACACGATTACAAAGGCTGAAAATAAACCAAATGAGAGTCGAATTTCACGTGTCCCCAACAATGCCCCATTTGAATTGAGTCTCTGAACTTCAAACATTAAACATCATCATTAGCAAGAACTGAAAAGTGGGGCTGAGGTGAACGGTTCATTGGTTCACTACAAAAGACACCAGCGTGGATTTCTCGGTAACTCCTTAGTCAAGTAGAATAACAGTCATAACAATAAATATTTGTGCCTTCCGTCATTTATGTGAGACAAGACCGTTCAAAAAGGCTTCAACGGGACAATTTAAACACATTAGTTCTCGTCATAGACAATCGAGAACTTCGTATCGGGGATCTACGGCGGCCCTCGTCCCCCCGATTTGCGATGATTTAGATCGTAGGCCCCGCGGAGGCGCCAAAGTACCCCCAAGACGCGCGAACTATTCCCGGGCCCCTTCGTCAGATCTGGTTAACGGATTTGGTGAATCATTTGGATGAATTTAGCGAAGCTCGAATTAAACTTGGACCTCCTCACCACCGCCGTAAAAAAGGTTAGTAGCTGCAGCCAAATGTGATAAATGCTACGAGTACCTACCAGGTATGGTGGCCAGATTTGTTGCTTTACGCTACGTGATACTGCTGTACACAGAGACCCTTGTGTACACCTAAAATGCATTGCTTTTTGAAAGAAGCTACCTACCTATTAGCGATGGTGAAAGGAGGGTCGCTATTTCCTAGGAACTTACAAAATCACCTACATCTTCCACAACATTATGTCCCGCCAGACCTTAAATTAGATAGGACAGTAACACCTCTCGATCAAAATGGGGGAAGAAGTCGATCTGTTATCAAATTATCATTTTAGTTTCCGTTACAATCTTGTACTAGCCTTCACAATCTTTTCCCTTTTGTTCGTTGTCACTTAGTGAATTAAAGTGTCATTTGTGATCTTGTGCTCACCTTTTTACATGCTTTCGAAGTGGCAAGACTGAGGTGTGAGAGGTAAAAAGGGATTCCATGAACAATTGCAAGAAGAGTTCCCATTCAGACCCTTGAAGAATCAACAAGACCCCTACGTTGCTGTCTGCGTTATGTACAAAGCTGAAATTGAACGAGAGGCGTATTGCAAAATAGGAGGACATTTCAGCTCTGTATTCTGCATTGTCCAATACGGAAGTGAGTGGCTGATGTGACTACCAAAGAGAATATGACTTGCTACTGAAGTGGGTCGTTGTGTTTACCATTCCATCAAAACATCACATTTTCCGTTCTGATGACTATGCTGCAAAGCTGACTGCTGAAGCTTACCATCAGAAATTCTCTCAAGGACGTTACATGGAATGTTTTCGCTAAGGAACCTGAAGGCACGGTACTTGAAGCATTGCAGAAGGTCAAATGCTTTTCCTCCATTTCCGATTCATCCAATTACAAAGAGAAAACTTGTTCCCACCTCGTGGGCTGATCCCAGGTGCAATATATTACAGCAAACAAATGTATTGTTGGGTACTTCAAAAAGGTTATTTTTCAAATATCTGGCTGCTAATTAGTTGGACGTGGCCTATACTGTTCACCCATTCAAGCCTTTCGTCAGAGTTTAAGCTCTCCAACCCATCACAAAATGTAGTAAATTCCCTCGAGCTTCCCCTGCGGCTTACGAAGATGGGGTTTTTCAATTCTAGAGAGTAGTCTAAGGGAGTTATGCCGTTTTAGTGATGTAAGGTCGGAAACACGGAAAAAAATCTTGAAAGTGATATAACTCGGAAATGACTAATCAACAAACTCTAGCAGACTATTATTCTTGGGAATGACCTAAAATAGATCCCTGGATTTTTTACTGTTAGACCTGTCACACCCTACATTAATATAAAACTTGCACTTAAATGCACTGTAAATATTGTTTAGGCTTTAGGTGCCACTCGGCTGATCTGGGCCCTATAGACTCTACATACAAAGTCCTATGGAGTCTATTAGGAGTATACTAAATTGCAAATCCACATTACAAGTACCGTAGAAATTAGTTTTAGGAGCGAAGAAAGCAAGTATTTCATGGCTTATTACTGTTATTACCAGAGATAGGCGAGCAGATAAGCGTCCTCCATGCTGATGGACGTGTAGAAATCAGGAGGCGCTCTATTCTGCCTGTAGAACATCCCGGCCGAAATTGCGAAGACTAACTGAGATGATCTGCCTACCAACCTCTCTATCGTCCCGCGATCGTCGAGTCACACCTACTCCCCGACACAACACCGAAAAACTGATGGTTTTTGCGCCAACAGATTTTGCCTTTCATTCTTCTCAGCATAAGTACCAGGGTCGCGATAACCGGAGCAGATGGTACCCTTGTGGACAATGGAGCTTATCGATAGATCGCTTGCATTATTATAGGCGGGCAGCCTAACACGGTAAGTCACTTCGTCGTTGTAACGTATATGTCGTGTTGAAATACATTGAAGATTTCTATAAAAAATTGCCCTCCGAAGAAAAAGCGAAAAAAGCGAACTTTTGCTCCTTGGGAGAATCAATTAATTATTACATAGGTATATTACTTCTGAATCAGATAGCCCTATTACGTAAATCAGTAATCTATTATTAGAAATAGTCTGTGGCTAAAACTTCATTCCTCGAGCTTCCATATCGTCGCCCTTATGCCAACACCGCAAACGTTCAAATTTTTCGATTTTGAGTTTTTAGTGCCATTTGCATCAGTTTGAGGTATAATATCCAGTAAATTAGTCGATATTCGGCTAATTACTGCTAATTAGCAGAAATCGAATGTGGCACCCACGAAAGTGACGAGTGTGCCATTACATTATGATGGCAAAAACGATGGCGCTCATTCGCGGTTCTGGCCCCTGAAGCCGATTCAGAATTGTAATGTAAACCACACGAATGTGCCTCATTCGTGAGTTTGGCCTCTTCTCCGCTGCTTATGAAATCTGTAATTCGCGCTGCAAGACGAAATCCAAGACCGTTAACTGAGAAAACTATGATGTACACTGACTTCTACGACTTCAAAAAAGTTACAAACATAAGCGTATGAAGCGTTCCATTCAGAAATGTTGGGCTTCGATGCAAAAAAGAAAGCCCTGAACAAATATTCTACAAGAAAATGTGTAATGAAGAGTCTACTGGGGGTCTTTTTTCTTAATACATGATACTTCCTTATACAGAACTCTTGATGAAGTATGTCGGGTCGATTTTATACCAATTTTAGCGATTATATACCAATTTTTTGTCCTCTCGAACATCGTGACACATCTGCATCGCGGAACAGACTGGCCTGCCCTGACGTGATCTGACCTTGCAGTGTGAATGGGTGGCCCCTTGACGTGACTCTGACCTGACTGTGGTCTGACGTACCCGCTACCGTGAGTGTGAATCCACCTTTATCCGTCTATTTGATTATCCGTCACGGTCCCGGTCCCGAGGGTGCCGGTTAATCGAGTTTCTACTGTACCTGCGGTAGACAGTTTGCGAACGTGGATAATAAGTCAGGCACTTGAAACCACCGAAAAAAACTGTAAATGAGAAGTGATTAGCACGGAGCGATGTTTACCAGTCGGACTCTCGCCGTGAACTCCAACTCAAATAACGAACCAGTCAAATTACTACTCGTATGCATCTCCTGAACAAGAACTATTTACTTTTTAACCCACCTATTAACTCAGTATTATCTTCATTATTATATTGCATTATGCTTTTAAAAAAACATGTCTTATAAAACAAATTCCGAGCCGTGAACTCAGGCTGATGGTATGCACACCAAAGCCAATTGTACTTTTTCAATGAAGTGTATGTTTCGATTTTTTATTTGTGTCAATAAAGTATCTCTCCCTCTCTCTCCTATCAATCTTCTCTTTAGAGCTTGAATTTGAGTGGAGAAAGAGAAAACGAGTTGATTGTTTTGTCAACTGCTGAATCTAGTAGAAAACCTAGATTCTTCTTTCCAGGTGGCTTTTCCTGCTCTTATAGTTCACAATTTTGAAGAGTTTTCTAAAAATAATAGTATTAATATTACTCACCATATTATTTCCCATTTCCAAATATCTATCGCTTTTCTGAGAAAATTAATTCTTTAGGCATGGCTGGATTTTTCAATTCGATTTCTAATTAAATGTGTCCACGTGTCTTGATACCTACGTAAAAGGACAACATTTCAAGGGAAAAAGTTTATTGTAGGTAGTTCGCAAAGTTAATAATTCAAAATAGTGAACCAAAAACCTGAAATTTGGCGCTCAGGCGTAATTTTTCACGATGTGAAAATCCTTTCCTAACATCCCCCCTGTTCGATTGCCCACCACCCTTGGTAGCTCCAAAAACCACCCACAGGGTCAGTAGGATTTTACCCGGGATGAAATTTTTTCGTACTTATGGACAGAAAAACCTCAACACCGAAAAGTACGAAAATTAAATGGTAACTTTATTTTCATAGGTACCTAGGAATCACAATTAGAGTCTTTGTATTAACTAGAAAAATTCGAAATCTTCGAAGTATCCATCAAATTAAAAAAAAAATCCTTTATTTGGAGATCTCAAATGATTTTTAGTTTTCCTGCTCGTCCGATGGCTGTCTCTCAAGCCAAATACCGTAAAATATTTAAATCGTACAACTTAAAAAAATATTTAAATCGTACAACCGGAAAATGAGAAAATTTCGGAGCAGGAAAATCATGATGCCCACTTATTGAGAAAGAAATTAGCTCGAGAAGCCCGTAATGAGGACAAGGCTGACGCTGTCACTAACCCTTCCATTTTAGCTTTTAATTTTGATTTGGAGGCGGTGCTCAACACACCCAAAGGACCGAGCGGCCAGATTTTTTATTTAAGAAAATTGGCTGTTTATAATCTGAACATTTACGATTTGGGAAATGGCGATGGTCATTCCTACCATTGGGACGAATCCCAAGGCAGAAGAAGAGCCATTGAAATCGCTACGTGTGTTTACCGTTACGTAATGAGTCAAGAAAACATTACAGAAATGCGAATGATGTCAGATGGCTGCGGAGGATAGCAAAAGAACCACCTATTTATGTCAATGTGCATGATGCTTTGCCAGACCCACCCAACCCTCCAGGTTATAAATCATAAATTCTTCGAAACAGGACACACGGGAATGGAGTGTGATTCTATCCACACCAAAATAGAGAGTGCCTCGAAGAACATTCCTGTTTATGTACCAGCGGGATGGGCTCAAGTCATCAGAGGTTGTCGGCGAAGTCCTCGTTCCTTCCGAGGTACACTCTGTACGGTACGACGAATTCCTACAGCTTGAATGCTCTTCCCCAACACTTCCTATCCAATCCGCGTGTTGGTGACATTATAAAAAGAACAAGCCTCATTCGGTGTTTTACAAGAAGAGTTTCTTGGATGAAGACTTCATCGAACGTTCAGTGCTTCCGGAACAGCCCAGGGAGCAGCCGGCTAGAGGAAGTCGGGTAAGAGGACGACCGGCAAGACGACCTGCAAGAGGTGCATCAAGAGGAGAGCAGTCAACCCCCAGTATCCCGAAGGCATACCCTCATCCGTTACCGATAGCGATCCCGAAACTGAAAGACCTCCAAACGATGATGGATAAACTCATCATACCGAAAGCCCATCACGACTACCACCTCAACCTAACAAGTGATGAACTCGATAGAGATGCACTGCCAGAACCCGACATTAAGGAAGACGAGTCTGATTCAACTTTGCTTGGAAGTTCAATTTAACAATCATTCATAAAAATTGAGTAGTTAATTTTCATTGTTTTAATTCATTGATTTTGTTATGGTTTAACAAAACCCTAATGTCGGTGTATACCTTCCTAATTTTATTCCGCACAATTATTGTCGTTCATTGCAATAAAAACCCAGATCCCTAAGTTTATTTATTTATTTTTATTTTTTCAAAAACTAATTAGGGGTACCAGAAAAGAAAAATGTGGCAAACGGATGGTTAATGAAGGAAACGTGAGGGGATTTCGCTCGTAACTCACCAAACATCGACGTGCAAAAACCATGAAAGTGAAATATTGGTCTAAACTTTGGTATGCCAAAACCGTGAATGTGCTATAAAGTGGGGGGGGGGGGGGGGGGGGGGGGGGATCCCTTTGTTAAACAAGTATTTTTCCTTCAATTGTTAGAACATCTAAGATAACAAGATAAAGAAAATTACCTCGTAACATAAACTACGGTTTGTAGTATTTATAAACCAAATTTAAAATCAGTTATTTCAATTTTTCTTGAGACCTATAAATTTCACATTCATGGTTTTGGCATAAAAGGGACGTTATCATATCATTTTCGCGCACCCCGCTCAACTGCGCAACCATGCGCAAGTAACGCTAAATTTCTCAGTCGATCAATGTCGATTGGGGATGATCAATTATCTTAGGGTAATGCGATAGTATTAAATATTTCCCAGGTGGGTACACTCGTGTGAACTCCAGGTTCGTCGTTCCTCCCCTTCAGTGTCGAGCCCCTGCCCTCATGAAACCTGACCGTCGAGACCTGTATGTATTGCTTGTTGCCTACCTCCAT
This sequence comes from Creontiades dilutus, assembly GCA_031894815.1. Lineage (NCBI taxonomy): Eukaryota > Metazoa > Arthropoda > Insecta > Hemiptera > Miridae > Creontiades > Creontiades dilutus. The sequence continues at coordinate 1,095,946 of JAVIWC010000084.1, read as the reverse complement.
TGTTCAATAACTCCACTATCTATTTTAGTACCTATAGGTATTATTTTCATTCCTCAGAGAAATACAGTAAATTTATTATTCGTGGAATATTTTTATGCGCATGCGCAGTAGGTAGTAATCATACTATAACGTTGAAATCGGTATGAGGTCATCAGATCTTTTTTCTCCAACTACCTTAGAAATCCGAGAACAATCGGACCTCAAGAACCAGAGAAAATTATGCTTAGTGGATTTTGGGTTAGCTAATCTATCGATAGCCTATATTTCAAAAATATCAATATTATGTTAAGGAGAACCGATTAATTTGACGATGATGTTGGTTTGTCGATATTTATTAACAGTCGATTGTTCTTAACCAATATTTCGAGAAAAAATCGGTAAAAATCGCGTTTTGTTCACCTTTGTCTTGTTTGTTTTTGTTGTTGATTTAGTACATGGGTATTCTTCATCTTCCCTCTTCTCACACTTTCGGCAATCATCTCACTTGTTGTGGACAACAGGAAAAAAAGAACAGCGACCATACAATACTATATATCTTGGGGTTCCGGGTAAAAATGATCAAGTAAAATTTGCAACATTTTTCAAGGGAGTGGTCTGAAGTTTCACCTATTTTCTCCTTACTAACACTGGTTGTGAGATCCTGTAGGTAGTTATCTAGTGCCCTCCTATGATATCGTGCTTCAAAATTCACTTCAGATTAAATAAGAGCTGTTTATTTGGAAACTATCATTTGATCAATTTTACCTGCCTGGAGTTGCAAGCTCTACCCACTAGGTCAATTCAATTCTTCGAAAAAAGTCGCATAGTTACATGAAATTGAGGAATTGAATAGTTTTTTCGTTAATTTATCGTGTTGCCAAGCATATAATAACAATGATATACTTATTTCTGTTAGAAAAGGTTCTCCATTACCTACCACTGTAATTGGTCATTTTCACCTGCAATCTTACAAATACAGCAAAAGCAATCTTACAGTAAAAGTGATCAAAAGGCAATTGATAACATTTACATGCATCACCGAGATTACATTAAATGTATATTTTATATACATTATTTTTATAAATTATTGTATAATAAATTTTATAATCTATCTCGTGTTAGGTCGTTGAGTTCAAATGCCATTTGGTCACATGAAACTCTTTGGGTCAGGCAAGTATTATTTATTTTCAAGTATTTTGTACACATCTGTTTGAAGATAACGTTTTTAGCTACAACACACAGTAGACAACGTTCCTTAGTACCTGAATGGCGAAAAAAGCTCAATTTGAAAAAAATGTTACTGTCACTTTTACCCGGAACCCCACGATATATATATACGTTTTTTGAAATTCAAGTGATGCTGTTGTTGATTAAATACCTATTTGCTTCTACGAAGGAACCTACCTGATATCTATACCTACATTGCAAATTATTTATAATATAAAATTTAAAAAATGAATAGTAGGTAACACGAAACTTGATTGATTTTGGATGTTTGAAAAAGTATCAACTGGAAAATCTATATTTAGCCAACATATCGATAAATAGTTCAATATTGGTTTTGATGCCATAATCGATATTTGGGTACCGATATGCCATAATTACTACCGGTAGGTAGACTTAGAAGCAATAATAAGCCTTTGTGAAATGCTTTGCAGTATTCATCTTGAACTTTTATTCCTTTTGTGGCTGAGAGGTGAGGATCTCTCGGGTTTTCAGGGGCCCTTTGGCTCGTGGCCGACTGAACCGTTTCTAGGGAAATGAGCGGAATTAATTTCTCCCGCGGTTTCGAGCACGTGGCGCAAATAGGTCGTGTTTCCTTCCGCCTCATCGAGGGCACATCGGCACCATTTTGATCAAATCGATCGAATAGCCATCAAAATCATGAATAACCCTTACTCAGATCGCATAAGCAGAACCAACTTTTCGAATGGAGATAGCTAAAATATTAATGAGTGGAAATCATTTAGAACACTTATTTTTCATAAATCAGGGGGGAGAAACAAGAAAGAAAGCTTCAGTCATTCAGCACGATCGTATTAGCGAATTTCGTAAAATGTTTGAATTACATTTTTAATAAATTGAGTTGAAATTTGAACAATTGTGTGCGCAATATCAATTTTATTGTGGAAAAACTCATCATGAAAAAATCTCACATTCTTCAATCCGAAATTTTGCCCTCTTGAATTTTTACAATTTCATCGAATTTCATAATCAAACTAGAGAAAATTTTTCAGCATCACTTCGAGTTTTAATTTTTAAATTATGTACTTCATAGTTGATAAACTTTTTTTTAGTTATTTTCGGCTACAAAATACAAATTGACCGATTTTCATCCGTTTTTCGTTATTTCATGTGATTTGTTTAGTGTTTTTTTTTTTTTTCCAATTTGACCAGACCCGTTTGCTGTCCTTCAAAATTGTTGTCCAACAAATTCATTCTTTGTCTTGGAATGCTTGATTTTTTGCCACATGAAGAAGATTGTATCTCAGTCTTATTATCGGCAATTAATTATCGTATGGAATGATATAGCATTAGCAAACTGAATTAAACTTTTCACAAACTGAATTAAACTTTTCGCAATTAGAATTAAACCTTTCACAATTACAATTAAACCTTCCGCACCTTCTTCGAGTTGTGTTCCTAAAACAGGTGGTGAATTACTATCACTACTAATTCGACCATCCCTCCTTCGTGAAAACGTTGACTTTCAGATATTGCGGAGGGAACCCGAAAAAACTGTTTATATAAAAGGGTGGTTTAGTATCGCATCAAATCGTTTGAATAGCTATCCCTGACCGAACTATTTGAATCGCTGTCGCTCATCACCACTACAATGTTCCTCAAAAAAAAAAAAAAAAAAAAACCCTGCGAAACCGGTATGACTATAATTGACGGGTTGAGAAGGGTGACGCTACTCGGAGAAGGCTAAACAATTTTGGCAGCCCACGGGGAAGTTACAAGGTATTGCTTTGGGTCAAAGAATAGGTACCCACATAAATGAACATGTTAAGATATTCGCGTGATACAAAATAGAAATAATATTCTATACGCTAAAATACAGACATCTTTTTCGGTTACCCTAGATCCTGTAACACCCCATACCTTTCGCTAGCAAATGAAGTTGCAAAAAGTTTAATTCTCGTCTACCATGGTTTAATTGCACTCTTACTACAACTTGGGATATTCTCTTCTGTAATATCAACTTGGGCATCACAACAAGAAACTGCACTCGCCACATGTCGACGCTAGTACACAAAGCTAGATCAAAATGCTGGTGCCTTACATCTCACTCAGTTTCCATCCAATGCGTTTTGTTGTTTGTTTTAATGTAATACTACATAACACATCAATTTAGTAGTAAATTATTATAGTTGCCTACATAGTCTTGTAAGACAATTATTATAAAACAACTTGGTCTATTAAATTGTATTTTTTCGTAATTTTTGGCAAATTCAGGGCTTTTGCGCAAGCTATAAACAAGACACCAAGGTGAAAAAAAATTTTTTTTTTGTTACTAACTACTTCGTTCTTCAATTTAATCACTAATGGAAGGTAAAAAACACCCAACAAAATCGTTGACAAATTTTTGGAAAATTTCAGTTTTTTCACATTTTTTAAGAACTTTAGGCCTTTTGCGCGAACTGAAGATCGCTACTTAGAATTTTTCATTATTTTTCCCGAGCTTAGGACATCGTTCTCCTCTTTGAGGGGTAATGGGATTCTGAAATCCAAAAATCGTCTTTTTCGGCCCACCCTAATAGGCAGCCTATGTTAGAACTGAGAATGTACTGAGTTGATATACCTTCACCGGATTCATATTTTCATCAAATCTAGTTTATTATACATTGTTATTTCTCCACTTAGTTACAGCTTTTTTTTTAATCAAGTTTTGATTCTTTACAAGATAAAGAGTTTTATGTACTACTGTCATCCTCGTCATCTAATACAGAAATAATAAACCTCTTTGTGTAACAAAAATTAGCAGTAAAATATTGATCAGGTATCAAATTAAGAGTGGATTGATTGGATCGCAGTGTTGAAATTGAAAACACGCTTGTCTCATTTTGGAATGAAATAAACGGTCGAATTGAGACTACTAATTTACGTAAGTGGCGCTAAAAATAAAATACATCAAATAAATAAGCCGTTGTGAACTTGAGAGGGTTTCGTTTGCATCTGCCTCGCACATGCTCATGAAGAAATCCGCATCGCATGAGGCCGGGCCGAAAATAATCTGCCAACTGAGCTTCTGAAGACCACGAGCGAATTTACGATCGATCAGTTAGTTATGTATTACATTCGATCATTACGACTCGGAAATTGTTAGGGAATTTTCATAAAGAATGAAGCTACTTGAAATTCTACAAATGCCTGTTTTCAAACATTTTCTTCATCGAAGTTTGCTTTACGGCATCCTGAAATGATTCCTGGATTATAAAGCTTTTATATCCATGTTTACATGTTTTGTAAATCCATGTTCATATATACATTAGGGTGTCCCTTGTTTTTTCAATTATAATTTTGTTCAACGCAAACCCTCCCATTTCTTTCCATTTGGTCCAAAACAACCGTGTTCGAAATATACAGGTTGTTTGGTGAAAGATGTCGGAAATTGGGGAAGTGTTTCTAGACCTCAAACTCAACAAAAAACCTATATGAACCCATGTTCGATTCTCAACCATAGTGTCCTTAATTCAAATTTTGTGTTTTTCTCAGCGAAACGTGAATGGACGCAGCGAAATCATCATATCTCCAGAACCGATTAAGTAACAAAAATACTGAAAACACCACTGGAAAGCTCCTTGAATTTCCTTTAAGAAAAATATCTTTTCAAGTTCGACCGAAAACGGATGGAAGCATGTATCTTTATCGAACAGGTAGAATAACCGTCCAAGGGAGGAATGCAGTTTTTCCGGAGAACAGGTTATGGGAAAAACTGCTTTTCTCCTTTTGCCGGCAGTGTAATAATGAAGCTCTAATTCAAGTAGGCTGTGTTCTTCTCTCCTCACTTTTCTGACCATTCTAACTTTTGTAGACTGCTTCACATAACCGTCAAAAAGTCCCAATTACCGCTTCATCCGTCATAAAATGTCGGTAACATTTCTTCGTAGCTGTCTTTGCAATGATTTCGCCCAAAATTTCGTAGTCCTTCGGCGTTCGCAGGAAGTATAAATCTTGAAAACGAGCTTCCGGAGCAGTAGTGGAACTAAGCTGTCGTTTCACGCAGCCCATGAAAATAAAAACGCTCACGGCTTCGATGACTGTTCTGTCGTTAAGGAAAATACCGAACTGTGAGCTAATCAGGGCCGTTTTAATGGTATAAAGAACTGTCGTTATCCATCGAGCTTGATGCCTCCCACCAGATGGTCTGACTTTCAATTATAGTTTATCGCGTACGCCCAGTAATACAGGGTATCCAGCATATGATCCGAAAAACACTATTGAATGAAGTATTTTTCGAAATAATCATCATCCTGTTGGTTCATCATTTCATAAGAAACCTCATGGTGCATATTTCATTGTTGGGCATTGTTCATCTTTGTGTGGGGACGGTGAAACGAACACATTTGTTACCGATTCTCAAAGTTTGAGTTCATCCACTCTGTGTCGGTATGACCTTGTGAGATGGGCACCCATCAATTTGGAACCATAGAACCCTCCTCTGTTCCAGGGGCATATCTTCCAGATAAGCAAATATTTCATAGTGGAGGAGCAGCAATAACAAATCCGTAACGAGTTCATAAATCAAAAACACCTCCAAACCGGTGGACTTGGGAAATTTGTATATCAGCCACTAACGGTCACCATGGGGGGATCTGGTCCTCCAGATCCACCGTGACCTTCATTGTGCAATTTTGAACGATCCGTGCGAATTTAAAAAACCCTAATGTGCTTGAAAACACGTTTTTATGCATAAAATCTTAATTTTGTCAATATAGTTTCCTCTAAAAGATAAAAAAATAATCATACCATTGGAAAGCTGAGGCTTTTGCGCATTTTTTAGGCTTACAGGCTCAAACGTATCATCAAAATTAAGAGAGACTAATGAGCCATTAAAAAAAATTGTTTTTTTTTTTTTTTTTTTTTTTTCAAAATTTGACAAAATTTAAGCTCATTTTTTACCCTCTAGTTATCTTTAAAAAATTACTGTTAAAGACTGAAACGATGTAAAATTCAATGCTCTTTCCAACGGCATATTCAGATTTGCAAATACTTTGAAAACACCGGAGTCATCATTTACTTAGAACAAATTTTTCGCAATAGAATCAATAGTTAACAATTTATCAAACAAAGTGATAGTTTTGGAGAATTCACTCGTATGATCTTGCCCGCATGACTGGAACTTTTATTATTAGAAATTAATGTATTTTTCAATTGGTTTCGGGAACACATAAGGCCTACTGTATAATGGAATGTTATTGTTTGTTATGTCGGAGTACACGACGGTTTGGCTTCGATCCCAGGTATTTCGGTGGAACACGAACTAGTCTTGCGGCCATGAAAAACCGACTTTATTTTCCTAGTAAATATATTTTTTTTCTTCGCGACGGTAAGCGTTTTGGCACACACCGCTCCTGATCAGCCTGGAAATTGCTTTTTGCCCATGCGCCAGTATTGAGTTGTGCACAATGATACCAATCTATCTATCTATAGTTAGTGACGTTCCGATACATCAGATATTTACTCATATCGATATTTTCTTTCGATACTTCCGATATTTCTATCGATACAAAGTATTCGCTATTATCGAAAGATCGGAACAAAATGCGCAGTATCGGATCGAATCAAATATTTTCATAGAACTGAAAGATAGGTACGGAGCGATTTTCTTTATCCTATCAGTTCAACTGTTGAGCGCAACAGTTGAGCTGTACACTGTGGGAATTGACAGTTTGGTCACCGAATTGAGGAACAACAACGATGCAATAATCATCTGAACGACCAAGAAGAAGAGGTGAAAAGGAAAAAGGAAGACATTTTTCCAAAACCTAGAGTTGGAGTTCATGTATGTTTTGAAGTAAAGTGCGTGTTTTCCAACGAATTTACCTATTATCTAAGGTTTTGGTTTATTATTCAATAATGAACCATTGTAATCGCTCTTGAAAAAAAAACGTTAACCCCCCTTGAAAATTTCATGTTTTACGTCTCAAAGGGTGTAGAATCCAAATCTGCAATAAAAAATTTTCCGTCCGTCCGCACGATTCTCCCAAACGGCTGGAGCAAAAAATCTGAAAATGTCAGGAAAAATCCATGTTGATCCGACGATGCCCCAATTCTTTAGCCAGCTCTCTCACTTAATTTAAAGTGCCCTTTAAGGGTTGTCAAAGTTTTGTAAAATCCCTAAAAACCTCAAAAAAAAGTCAAGGCGGCCTAAATTTGGACTTTTTTAAAGAACTTTCCATGGGGAATCGAATGAGCCCCTCCCCAGGTCCGCAGCTCAAACCATTCACGATGTATGGCCCGACTTATGGTGCCAACATTTGCATCCACGTTCACTACACCACTAGGTTACTGCGATCAAAACAAACACAACAGCGGTTTTTTTTTTCAATCGCAGTAACCTAGTGATGTAGTGAATGTGGATACTGGAGTGAACTCGTAAAGGGTTTATAGCCGATACACGGGTTGAAGCATTCTGATATGCATGCTCCGTCTTACGAAATTTAAAATTTTCAAATATAATATTTTTCCATTGTAATCGCTCTTGAAAAAAAAAAACGCTGCAAATTCTTTCACTGGGGTTTATTATTCAATGATTCATGATTTGAATTTCTACTGAGCTTTGGAGTGTGCGTGTTTCACAGGTGATAGAGCGATTATTGAATTTCAGGTGGCACACAAATATGATCAACTGATCAATCTAAATAGGTATTTTGGTTGAGAACTGATTTACGTGCTCTATGCATATCTCCTGATATTCAATAATCGCTCTATCACCTGTGAAACACGCACACTCCAAAGCTTAGTAGAAATGCAAATCATGAATCATTGAATAATAAACCCCAGTGAAAGAAGTGCAGCCTTTTTTTAAATTTGCCGGAGGATGTCTCCTCCCAAAATTAAGTTGTGACATTTTTTCCACTGGCAAGACTCGAGTGTAGCTACTTGTAACTAGTGCTTTCGGGAAGTGAAGTATTCTGGCAACACGACCAACTTGAAGAAACACTAGATAGAATACCAACCGATAGAAACACTAGATACCATCCGGGTTCATTAAACTCAGGAAAGGCATGAAACATCAGGATGATCCAGTGAGTCCCACCACTACCATTCCATCAGCAGTGATTCCCCTTCTACGTCTGCGTCCTCCTCCACCTCTGAAGTTTCAACTTTGACATCAACCACTGACGAAATCACACGAGCACCACAGGTACGAGATTCGGTGTCTCGTCCTCGGCAGCCTTCCTGAAGAAAAATGGGCTCTTTGAATTTATCATTTCCTACGTTACTCCGTTTGGTCTGCACACAAATAAGTGCGTTAATGATTACATTTATTATTCAGTTAATTATTGTTCAATTTATTGTTCAGTTGTGAATTAATGTATAATTCACGATTAAAAAGTCAATTCTCTTATTTGCTGGCCCCATCTCCTCATGTTCACGACTACATAATTTTCAGGGCGGTTTTTCAGTTAGTATCGAATGATATCGATATTTTTCTTCCGATATTATCGCAATACTGATATGCTCGTTGGATATCGTATCGATACCAAATATCGAAACTAAACCAATATCGGAACGCCACTATGTATCGCATGTTTCCTGATTTCTTTGGAACTCTCATCAAACACTGTTAGAAACTGTAGATATTAAATTTGGTACAAGAATAGAAAGGTACGAACGAAAGGTGCGAACGCACAGACAGTGCGAAGAAAAGAAGCCCAATGCGCTCAGAGTAGAGTAAAACGAAAGAAAAAAGCCATTGGAAGTATTGATTTTGGTAAGAAAAGAAAAGTTCATTCCCAAGTAAAGCAATGTTCCAGTTACCTTGGTAGAGTTGAGAGCAATAATACGAAATGGTACCTGCATTAGAAATATCTCTGGGCAGCCGAACCTTAAAAATCGGGGAAACTGGGGCGGAGGATATCGGGATTCATGAGAAAAAACAGATCAAGGGGCGCAGAGCACTCAGGTGGATGGGAAGCTCGTACCGGGCGGCGTATGGAGATCCGCGTTCGGAGCCAGACATTTCTACAACTCGTATTTGACTACAGGAATCCAGTGCTTTCTTCGCGAAGGTCACACACGAGTCTAGCTACTTATGTACGAGGGTCGTTCTCAAACTATCTGGCTTCTCACTGTCCCCTCCCTATTTCATAAAAATGTTTGAAAATTTTTCAACAATCAAGCCTCTAGATCAGGGGTGCTCAAACTTAAACTGCTGGCGATCTACCTCAATATTTTTAGACTACTTACGATCGACTCTGAGAGGCTGCAAGATTGTGTGATGCAGGGTTGTCGTACATACACGATACACCCCCCTACCTACCTACCGTAGCACATATAGATATTAGCTTTTCGCACAATTTACATTATTTTAGTCAAGGTTTGGGTTAGGTTTACTCAAGTTCTTCTCTACAATATCAATGAAAAAACTCCAAGTTATTCAAAATTGCGAGTTCATTCGTTGTTACAAAATAAAAGAGTTACCATATGGTGTTAAACTTAGCTAAGGAGTGATATTTATCTTCGGATACAAAACACCAGAGATTTGTATCAGATGCGGTAGCTTTGAGATGTATATCTGATATTATATTAGAATCTGCACCAACTCATTTTCAACAGAACATGAGTTCATATTAAACTGACTTGCTACTTCAGTAGCTAATCCCTCAATGTTATTTACATGAAACAGGATAACTCATAAATTATGCTATAATTACCAATTTACTGCAATCATAAAAATGCATTTCGAATAGTCCCAAAATATTTTATAATTCAGCCTCATACGTATCATTCAACTGAGAAATCCTTGCTTTCAAAGACGGAAAATGTTTCAGATCCTTTCTTTTCAGTTGATCTATCATAAGCTGCAATTTACTTTTGAATGCGTTTACTGCGCTAATCATCTCAATAAGATTGCTAGATGAAGAGTATTTGATTTTTCAGTTGCAATTAAATCACGAAAAAAATAAATAAATGATAATAATAATAATAGTTTTTCCTCTACCTTGAAGCTCCAAGTTAATGGTGTTTAAGTGCATTGTGATGTCAGTCAAAAATGCCAAATCAGTCAGCCATTTTGCCGCCCGATATGGTCTAGTACAGTCTAGTTTAGAAACAAAGAGGCTTTTCTTTGACAAGTATCGCGCGTTCCTTTGATAAAGCCGCCTTTTGCCGCAAGCAGTGTTATTACGTAATAAATTTTAAATAAATGTAAATGTTTACCTACTTTTTGAAAAAAAATTTTCTTCTCGAGATCTACTCAAAAAGCACTTGCAATCGACCGTTGAGCACCCCTGCTCAAGAAGGTAAGTAAAGAATGCTGTGAACCTGTTTAGTGAAAATTAGAAACAAAATAATTAGAGAAACGACATTATTCATGAATGAAAAATGAAAACCAGCCTCTTTTGACAAGAGTGTTACCGTCCCCCAACCTATTTACTGATGTTACAGTGAAAAATAATTTGTGCAACTAGCAAATAAAAATGAAATTGTGATCTCTATAAAATTGTTCCTCATACCCCGAAATTCCAGCTGCTCTTTGTAATTGTAATCCATAAAGCAATCAATTATTTATTTTAAAATATTTTGTGTCCCTACCTATCGACAGGAGTGTTACCGAAACTTCAAAATGCCTCTATCTTATGTAATTTGAGAGGCTGCTTCGTCTAATTGGCATCACTACTCGCCCAGACTACGTTGTTGACAAAGCTAGCCTCATCAGTTGCTATCAACGTGTTTTGTGAACTAGGTGTGTGTTGATCCTCAACAAAATGGTGAGTATTTTCATTCCTTTACCTGAGTGTTACTTACCACATTTTTTGTACTTTTGGACATGTTTTTCTCCAGCCTTGTGATAGTTTATTATAGTAATGACGTATATATTTACGGGGAATTGATCGAAACTGTGAAAGTCCCTTGTGAGATGTTTCTTTAAGCCTGTTCATAGCAGTTTTACCATACAAGAGTGTTACTGATTACTCGTAAAACTCTTGTACTCCCTATCTGATTTAATAATATTCTGAGTTTATTGCTGTCTGAATCTCAACCATTTCTCACTGTGATGATTTTTTTTAAATAACTAGGGACTGATCAACTCAGAAAAACAAAAGGGTTTCCGTGAGAAAAGAAGGAATGACCCAGCTCGAGATGTAGCTTACAAAGAGAAACACAAGCTAAGGTTGGTAGAGTAATAGATTATAACAGTATTCATAACTGATCATATTTGTATCTGATATAAGAAGTAGATGGGTAGTTTAGGAATGGGTTTAAAAGGTGATTGTTTAAATAGCGATTGCTTATTATTACCATTTTCTTTTGATCTTACATATTCAAAGAGGAAAAGAATAGAGGATGTGACTCCCAGGGAACTCAAAAAGATGAGGCATCGTCACCATAATTTGAAAAGGAAGGAGAGGAAATCAGCCCATGATCACTACTTAACACTTCCTTTACCTGCGTCGACGCCTGACCAGAACTTATTCCAAATAGATGATAAGGGCTTATCGTCCATAACATTCGAATAAATATTCTCCATCCTACCTTATCCTAGTATTGTAAAAAAAAGGACTGAGTATCTTGCTGTTCAACATGCGTCAAGAGTGTTACTGACTATAGGCTGTGTAAAAGTTCACACATTAGCCATTATTATGATTTATCATTATCATTTTCTGAATTTATTCACATAGCTGGAATGATAAACTAAATGTTTGAGATTGTTCATATCGGTAACACTCATTGTGTCCAGGCATGCAACAAATGCTATGCAAACACAAAATTTGCTTAATATGATTTACCGTGTCTTAGTAGGCGAAGGGCATTGTTGCAAAACAACACAATTATTAAGCTTGCGGCATCTGAATGTAAATATTGGTAACACTCTTGTTTTTCATGCTCATATTATGCCAAAAAATGATGAAAAAGACAATTACCATATCCTCGAACTCGCAAATATCAGTCCTATTAGTGTAAAGAGATTGCATCTGTATCGGAACAACGTAAATCCAAATAAGTTATATCGATTTTTATTTAGGAACATTTTTAGCCTGATTGAAACGCCAAAAAAAACTGAGAATGACCGAGGTATGTTTGATCGGGTATATCGGCTCCGGAATGACTCGGATCTGGGGAAAATGCCTTCGTAGACCATCTGGAAGAAATTGTGACCCATGAGCGGGATCGTAACACCCAAAGGAACAGCGAATGACTTCCGAATCTGTGTTATAGGGAGAAAGGAAGGTAGGTAGGTAGAGGTAGGTAGGTAGGTAGAGGTAGGTAGCTAACTCCTTCCTTTCCAGCCTCGCTCCCTTCACGTTTCTCCGGCTTCCTCCCATTTTCTCTGTTCACTCCACCGAGCTCCTGTGAATGTCGTACACCGAAACTTCATGTCAAACGAACAAAGGTTGACCTGATTTCGGCAAGTCCAAGTTCTTGGGATAACAACATACATTTAGTGTGAGTTTTAAAGATGTGATGTAACTTATTTGAAGTGCAAAAAGTACAGCATCTTTCTTTTCGTGTTTTGTGTGCAAGTTTATGGTACAGAAATTCGAAGGAAAATAAACTTTAGAGCAATCCAGCAGGATATCACAATAAAATTTATTCCAAATATTTCGTGCATCGGTGTACAGCTCATCCGTTGCATGACTTTCGTTAAGATCATCATAGAATAGATCTGTTTCGTGAAAAACATCTAAAACATCATTTGGTCCGAGGAATTAACGAATTCTTTGAAGCTAGTTTAATGGACAAGCAAAATTAAGCTAAATGCAAACGACAAATGAGGGTTTACTTTCAAACAGAAACATGTCAATTTTTTACACAACCGATATTGGTTTATTATTCAATAATAAACCATTGTAATCGCTCTGGAAAACAAATCTAAACCCCCCCCCCCCTGAAAGTTTCATGGTTTACGTTTCAAAGGGTATAGAATCCGAATCTGCAATAAAAAATTTTCCGTCCGTCCGCCGTATGCCGTACGCACGATTTCTCCGAAACGGCTGGAGCAAAACATCTGAAATTTTCAGGAAAAATCCATCTTGGTCCGACGACGCCCAAATTCTTGAGCCAGCTCTCTCACTCAATTTAAAGTGCCCTTTAAGGGTTGTGAAAGTTTTATAAAATCCCTAAAAACCTCAAAAAAATCCAAGGCGGGCTAAATTTGGACTTTTTTTGAAGGACTTTCCATGAATAATCGTATGAGCCCCTCCCCAGGTCCGTAGCTGAAACCATTTCCGATGTATGGCCCGATTTATGATGCCAACATTCGCGTTATTTTGGTTTATTATAGTTTTTGTGTTGATATCAGTAACCTAGTGACGTAGTGACGTAGTAATGTGGATACTGGAGTGAACTCCTAAAAGGCTTTGTAGCCGATACATGGGTTGAACCATTCTGATAACCATAAAAATCACTGGGGTTTACTATTCAATTGGCTTGCGTTCATGATTTGAATTTTTACTAAGCTTTGGAGTGTGCGTATTTCACAGGTGATAGAGCGATTATTGAATTTCAGGAGATACGCATAGAGCACGTAAATCTGTTCTCAACCAAAATACCTATTTGGATTGATCAGTTGATCTTATTAAATAAGATCAACTGATCAATCCAAATAGGTATTTTGTGTGCACACAAATTTTGTGTGCCTCCTGAAATTCAATAATCGCTCTATCACTTGTGAAACACGCACGCTCCAAAGCTTAGTAGAAATTCAAATCATGAACACAAGCCAATTGAATAATAAACCCCAGTGAAAGATTTGCAGCGTTTTTTAATAACAATAATGTGGTAGGTATCATTTTCCTAATATTTTGTCACGCTTAGTCGGATGCAGCTGGTCCCTTTATTGCAGTGGTCTCAACCTGAGGGTCGTGGATAGGGATGTTGCAACATTAGGTACTGATAATATATGATACTGGAATCGATTCTAGGAAATTCAGTCAGCTTTCTAGCGGTCAAGTGTACTGTTGCTAAGCGATTGCTTGGAGAAATTCACGTTTGAAAGCGAAAAAAACTTGTTAATTTACACAAGAACCGAAACTTTTCATGAAAAAACGTCCCCCCCCCCCCCACATCCTAATGTCTTCAGGTAATTCAGTCCCCTCCCCGACCAATAAGAGCTTTTCAATAACGATCTAAGAGATGTCACTGTGGCGAGTTTTGAAAGTCTAGTTATATTCTCTCCAACATAGAATATTGCATAGGATTTGGATCTAAAAATTATTAGGGTGTGGGAGAATTCTTCAAATGTCCTTTTAATCTCCGTTTAAAATACCAAGTTTTTTGCCTCCATAAAAACGATGACGAATCACAACATAGCATTGTGATCTGCTTTCCTACCATTTTAATTGTTCGAGCCTTTAATTGTGGCGGCAAAAGTTACTTGTGCGAGTTTGCATTTTCTGAAATGAAGATAATTAAGTCAAAATATCGCAATCAATTAACTGACGATCATATGTCATCATGCTTGCAATTAGCACTCAGTGGTTGCGCGCCATCTTATGAAAAGTATGCTGAGGACATGCAGTGCCACGCTTCAACATCCAAAGTCACTCCTTAGTTAAGTTCAACAACATATGTAACTCTTTAGTTTTGTAACAACGAATAAACTCGCAATTTTGATTAACTAGGAGTTTTTGCTTCCGAGTCTACCAAGGTAGGGGAAGCAAGGAATGTGAAAATTTTTTTGTCTCCAAAATCAAACATTCCACTCGCATTTTGCGTTTTATACCAACGATTCCGAATGGTTAATGAAAGGGTCATAGTGACAACGTTGCCACTTTGCTCGCCACTATCTGCCAGCGATCTACCACGGACGTCGAGCCTGCATGGTTTGTAAACATCGTCAAGTAGGTAAATAACAGGAACGTGAACATGGAAATCAGTTGTTGTCTAATCGTCCTTCTGAAATGAACGCGTTGAGAGTTTTACAGTCAGAGCGCGGGAGCGATCAAATAATTTTCGAGAATTTTAAATATAGTAAAGTGCGAGTTTGTAAAACTGACGGGTGTGTAAGGTGGACGTGTTACAAGAAGCATTGCAGTGCCACAATTTTGACGGACGGGACAGTCTCTCACTAATTATTAAATAAGTATTATTTGTAATTAATTATGACTCCTGATCGTGACGAGGTCCTCTAAATACATTTGTTACCTACTGCATTCTACTTTGTTTGAATTTCGATTCCTTAAAGCAAGGTTTGGCAACGTTACACTCGGAATCCTCCCTTTTTCCACTTCAAGGGTCATAATCCCCCCCCCCCCTCCATTTACATTCGGAGATCATTTTTTCTGTTCAATTTTAATTTTTTTCTTATTTGCCATCACACCACCTTGGAAAATCAACATGTTCAGGTAAGTGATATTCAAATTTTTATTTTCTGATATAATGCCCTTCCAAGAAAATTCTCCCTTGTTCCTGATGTTATTTAGATCATTTAAATCCAAGTTTAGAGCTTACAATGAGAGTAATTCTGTGAAAAGATGAATGTTCCACCGGTGGAATACTATGCATTTCAGGGAGGTGATTGCGCCACAAGTTGATTTATGGCTTTCTAATTGTTTTTAGGGAAGAAGTACGAATAATTTGGAACGATAAGGGCTACAAACGTGTTCTTAGTGAACGTGAACTTCATTCCCTCCTGGGAACACCTTAAGGGAGTGATGGTGTATCCAATGTTGATGGAAAGAACTGGATTATTATAGTCTCGATGTATGAAGTGGGAAAATTGGTAGGCAGTGAACTGACTGATGAAGTGCATGCTCCGCTCAACCAAAAAGTGTTATTCTTGGTCGCGTGGATCAGTTTTGTATTTTTAATTAAACAGACTGTCAGCGGAGCAAATTTCCTAACTGTTGGGTTTTCACCTCAACGAGATCGCGCCTCTCCTCAGTGAGTGGGGAAAAACGCGCTTTTCTGTCTCAGTTGATGATGGTCAGTCGAACAGGTTGCTTGTCGCCTTGCGCCCTGTGGTGATTGGAATTTGGGTTCTTTCCCCAGTTAAAACTTAAACTCTTAAGAATTTCAGCTCTTCAAATGTATCCCAGTGGCCAGAAATCGTAATCTAGTACCGAGCCTTTCATGAGGAGTAATGCACTGTCTCATCACTGTATCTATCTTTTAATCATCGGTTTAACCAAAGTGAGTAATTGGAAGTAGGCCTTCGCAAGTAAGTTCTCCGGTCAGATGGTTCTAACCGCAGCTCTTGAAGTAAATTCAAGTGTGTGTGCTGCATTCTGTTTAGAAACCACTGTTTCATTCACTTCTTTTAGGGTTTTCTTTGTTTGGCGTACGAACTTACAGCTGTAGCCAGCAGGAGAAATTCTTCTTCGTCCATCTTGCGAGAACACGCTTTTGACTATTATTTCAATGATACAAACACCACAAGGTGGACACAAACACCACATAGGTACACTTCAGACGACGAAAGATGGAACCGCACTGTCGAAAATGATGTGGAGTGGAGGGATCGTGAATGGCCCCTACTTTCGAATCTTTTTTCTTCGCTCCTATATCCGCCTGACTTCGCGCCACTCCACTCCATTCGGAAATATCGTCAATGGCCAGCCAGACGTTGTGACGTCAAAATAAATTAATTGCGTTGAAAAGAGCTCATCAAACGATCGTTGAAAAAAAAGAGGAGCACACCACACCCGAAATATGAAAATTTGACCGGAAAAAGAAAAAATGTTAAATGAAGGACTCGACAACGGCTGGTTTCCACTTGGGATTTTCCTCAGAGCCCTGCAGAAATTACAGGTGGAAGGCGAAGGGAAAGGGCGATTGACAAGAAAAACGAGGGATCAACTTTTGGATTTAATGTCGCGAGATGTTCACAATCGTAATATGGTCTGTCGTTACCTCGAACGTTATGTAAATTTAATTCCTACTTCCTTTAATATGATCAAACTTTTCAGACCTAAGCGAAAGGTTTCCATCCTGAACCAGACTCGCCCTGAAATGATGAATATAGAGCTTCCATAAGGAAATATCCCTTTTAGCTAATCAGAATATCGGCGGAGCGGTTACGAAGTTCAATTCTGATAAGAGGTTGAGATTCTCTCGAAAGTATAAAAGGTTTCAGAGTGACTGGGGAAAGAATGAATATTAAAGGAATTATGTAGCCACTTCATGAATACAAATTAGATTCATGATGAAAAATCTTGGAAGGTTTCCTCTTTGTTATTGAGACCGATTTGCAAACTGTAGAAGTTGTTTCCCAAAATCTGTTATGAAACAATCGATGATTTAAATCGATTCTGTTTTCTTGGCTTTGAGGAGTTGAAAGTAAAATGTAGAGTACCTAATTATATGTTGTACTTTGTAGCCTTCTGAAGGGAGTAGTACCTTTTTCAGCACAGCCAGTCAGTGGCAAAGCAGTGCTCTCAGTTAGTGGCAAGTACTTTCGAAGTACAGTAACATGAATATCTATGTACCTACACCTCGACGTTCATGGTTTGTTCTACTGCAGTAAAATATTAGTAGATTATTACAAAGTGTTCCAAGTACTAAAGTACTCTTGTACCCTATCTCTGCTAATAACATTCTTTCCTAACAGTTTCAATTCTCCAAATCAAACTCTTCACATTCTCAAACCTTCACAATCCACCTGTGTTGATTCTACTGAACAGTAGACTCACAGTGTATTGAATAGATTCAAGCCAACCTTGACCTGATTAGTGATTTTAACAATCCGTCCCTAATGAACCGATGTTATGACATTGGTAACGATCGGCATCCTTGAAATTGAAAGATTTCGTAACCTAGACATATTATTTGACTTTCGGCTGAATTGTCTTTTTTGCTAATTGTTTCCAGACCAGAGTTATTTTATGATAGGTTTTTGAAAGCTGATATTTATGGTAGAGACTACTAGGAATGATTTAAAAGTTACTTGGTTTAATGCTTAAGCCTCAACCTTTGATGGGGAGGAAATTGGGTTGCTATGGAAACGACGGGCCCAGATTTGAAGTTTTGAAATTTAAAAGGACACATTCCATAAAATTTGAAACAAAACCAAGGTTTTTCCGTAGGTAAACAGATCTAGGGTTTGATTTTGACAAAAAAATGTGTTATGGTTTTGTTGATCAGTCAGGGCGTTCTTTTCGATATTCATCATTATCATTCACGTTGTGCAATTTTATTCAAATCAAATCAAATCGTTTATTTGTCGGCGACACATTCGTTCGACAAATATCAAAACTTCAAATCAATGATTTATGAACTTGAAGATACTATAACGAAGATATTATATCGATAAATTCAGCGAATTCTGTTGGCGCAAAACGTCCAACCTGGTAGAAGGGCAACCAACTCCACTTGTAACCAAGAAAACTGCTCCGTGAGATGAATACGCTGGTGAACAATATAAAAAACAACTGCAGACAATCTGGCAATATGCCACAAATACTGCGTACGCCTAAATTATTCTATATTTTTGTAGTTTTGAGAGAAAAAAAATGCAGGGCAGTAAATCATTCCGGTGTCCGTCGGTCCGTCCATTTTCGTTCCGAGGTTTTGAATTAGCTGCTTTTTATTTACAAGGATTTTATAAAAGCGATCCTCTTCACGGGAAGGCGGAACTAAAACAAACACGGAGTTCCTTTTATCCTGATGAAAAATGAAATTGATTACCCGGGGCCGGCTTTCTCTATTCACGGAGATCGCCTTCGGGGCTCGACTTGGCCGCGTCAATGAACCCATTTCACTTGGCCTATCCAGCAGATGATCCAGTCATTCTGCGTGATTATATGAAAGAATTTAATAAATTCGTCAACTGACAAGTGAAAGGCACAAGGTCCATTTTTGGCAATTTTCGGGTTTTTGAGGTTACTGCAGTATTTTTTCACGGTTTGGGACCCCACTAAAATCGAAATTTCACCCCATTCCCAATTTCACCCCGCCCAAAATTCAATTGAAAGATCTAAAATATATTTCCAAACAAGTACATTTCAAATTTTTTAATCATACAAAAAAGAAGCAAGAATATCCGTAGTATAAGCCGTCTGTACACAGCTCGAA
This sequence comes from Creontiades dilutus, assembly GCA_031894815.1. Lineage (NCBI taxonomy): Eukaryota > Metazoa > Arthropoda > Insecta > Hemiptera > Miridae > Creontiades > Creontiades dilutus. The sequence goes on along the minus strand of JAVIWC010000084.1, from coordinate 1,076,779 downwards.
TGGTTGTATATCTACAAGCTATGTATTTGCAAATTCAAAGAGAAGATGTAACAAATTCCTAACAGTTTTCCTAATTTCAACATACATTTGTTTCAGGAATGCAGATCCAGCGAAGAGGCAATGGACGCGTATCAACCAACTGAAACCTCTGATTGATTCGAAATCTCCCCTCACCCTGAGCACCAGGAGACTTATCTACCTAGCCATGACTTGATCCATTTAGTAGTGTGGGTGTTCAAAATGGGGCTTACACTTACATCAAACCCGAACCCCTTTTTCATCGATTTACTGATCGGCTAGTCTCCCAATTAACTGGAAGGTGACTCAAAAGAATAAGGCCAGTGATCTCCGGTAGCATCAAACTGAAAAGTAAAGTGAAAGTAAAAGTGAATATAGAAATATTCTGTTTTTCGATTCACTAAGTTCTTTGGCTCTTTTGAAAAGTGGAGAACCACTTTTTTGTCTTTTTCTTTTAATATAACTTTATTGCATAAGATACATGCGTTACAAGTTGGGTTCCACTTAAATTGGTATAAGTACATATAACATGAAACTTGATTTGGAGGTGAAGCCCATTGGCTTTCTCCTGAAATATATATCTAGTTGATATTGACAAGTTTTGAATAATTTAAGAGTATAACAGAGGTAAGTTCGTAACAGAGGTAACAGTTTATAAATGTTTTATAATAGTTTCAGAACGGGGGTTAACAATATCGTGGATGACTTGCTCTCGTTCGTTAAGGCTCGGTGGTGCTTCCGTTTGAGGCGTCTTAGAGGGCATTCTGGGGGGATTTCAAGTGAAATATTAGATACTAGGGGGTTTCCATGATGTTCGAAAGAGCTGGTTAGGTTGGCATAATATGTCTTCTGAACTTCTTTGAAAGTAGGCACTTTGAGGTCTTTATGTAGGTTGGTAGTGGTCATGAACCATGGAGCATCAGTGATGACTCTCATTGCACGATTTTGAGAGACTTGGATCCTGGCAAGTTGTGAGTCGCTGCCACAAAGGTCGCAATAGTGTTGAATAAAGCAGACGTTTGACATCTAGTGATAGTGTTGAGTATTTTCCAAGCAGGCTTCGGAGAGATTTTAATCGGTGCCTGCACTTTTGGTAGTTATGTGTTCACTGTACGTTAGCCGCTTGTCATGTGTGACCCCCAAGTACCTACTTCACTTTGTCCTGGGTAGGGATTTGGCTGCGACAAGTTTGCTTAGCGATATTTGTTACATCGATAAGGTAGAGATGATGGCCAAAGAAAGGCAATTGATGGCATACCAGTTAATATCCGATTATTGAAGGACGATTTTTATTCAGTCTTCAGTCCTTTTTATCGGTCTCTTTTTGTTGAAGAATATGGAATGGGCAATAAGGGTCACTTTTATAAAGAAATTCAACCGAAACCGGTATTTTTGACACGGTTTGCTGGTTCTACTTCAAATAGAGGGCTAATTGTCCAATCACGTCGGTTGCGCGCGGACCACGGGGTGAGTGCTACGTATAGGCAGAAATACTTGTTCTCTGATAGCCCTTCATAAGCTTGTGAGGGCGCAACAGGTACGTTGGAGCATGTGGTAATGCTTTGCCCTGTAAATCAGGATTACAGGCTGACAATACGGACTAAGACACTAGCGACGAAGTTGTGGAAACCCATTTCAAATAAAAAAGGAGTAAGATTGAACGTTGTCTATATTTCCACGAATGTAAAGAGTTACACTGTTGAATCGATTTAAAACAGCGAGCCGAGGCTGACAATGTTCAATAAATTACGCCGTTATTGTCACAGCCAATGAATTACGAATGAATTCTTGGAGGGAAGATTCCTTTTTCATCTATATATCAGTTTTTAAATAACCTTAGATTATAATATAAGATGTAAGTGCTTCTGTATTTATTGTATTTAGTGTATGAACATATTTTAATTTTATAATATGCAATGTGTTGCATGGCTGAATGTACCTGCAATAGAACAAAGCCCATTAATAATAAAAATAGAAAATAAAATAAAAAACTGATATGTCACCCAACTGTGATTCCCCTCTACACTGTGATACTCGTATTATTATCTAAACAGGTTATTGTTGACAACAAACATTTATTGAACCTTCTTGTAATTTAAATATATCATAAGACGACTACCACTGGGTATTACCCTTTACACATTGTTCATTTGTGCAGATAAGATGTAATTAATTTTTAAAAATTTCTTTCCAGATAAATTTCAATCTCTGTCGCTATACCAGCCACATTACGAAATCCGTTTTTTCTCCACAAAATATCGTTCGAAAGTTGAACATTTGAGATTCCGTAGTTTCGCAACCGGTTGTCGAAAATAATATACAACATCTACAGTTTCATGATGACGCAAAACCACATCTAAATTCGGAACACTTTGTTTCGACACAATAATGGCTCCCACCACTGCCATTTTTTCGTTCAATCATTTTGAGGAATGACAGCCCTTTTATTCTGACAAGGGGAACCTCCATCCCCATCCCCCCTCCCAGCGTTCACTTCCATCTCTCCACGCCGCCGTCCTATACGGAATATAAATATCTGCCCGCGGACGGCCACCTACGGTCAGCGCCAAATGTCACCAACCTGCGTCAGAGCCCTGTGATTTACCACCGCTATTATAGTATTCTGTGAATTTTTTGTGTTTCATGCCCTGATTAAATTCGGACCTAAAATAGGAGTTGAATAATAACGGGTTTTCATTGCGTCTGCCCGCCTTCATAGCTACAGTTTATCATTCTCATAAAAGTTCCTGTCTTCTTATACCCCCCCCCCCCCCAACCTCCTGCACCAATGAGAAATATAATTTCTTGACTAACATTGTCCTGTCAGTAAACAGCTTCATTTTTAGGAGGTTCCTCTGGAGCAAGGCTTCATCAGCAGTAGATTCAGGTGGTGTGGGACCTACCAAAAATGAGAAAAAATAACTGCGGAGGAATCCGTTTCGGACTAAGAACACACCCGTGAAAAAGCACGATAGGTGTGTGTGTGTGTGTGCGTGTGTGTGTGTGAATAGAGTGTATGTGGCAAACATATATTCCCAGCCTGCAATTCTCAACCGATATATATGATTCCTATTTGGTTCGATTCCAATTTTACTCGAGTTGTGAAACCGACTCCGGGAATTTAGAATTTCACGGCGGAATAGAGGAATGGGAGTCTCAAACAAGAAATAGGAGTTGAATAACAGATCGACAATGGACCTGTCATAAGAAGTGCAATTTAATAGTTCAGGAATCTAGTCTGTAGGTAGGATTTGTGATAACCTGGGATGATATTCAGTACTCGCCCTGTCTCGATCGTTCTTTAACGAGATGGACCTAACTAAAAATGACATCCGATATTGATGAAAATGAGAGCAGGGGTTAAAAGGAGAGGTAGACTAATGCCTAGGTGTTATTAGCTCATGTCCCTAATAAGTTCTGCATCCCATAAAAACTGACCCCTCCACTTGGTCCATCCCGGGCACACTAGTAGAGTGTGGCTGAAGCCAGAGGGGACAGGATGTATCATCAGGAAAGAGTTAGGGAAACTCAGTACTGCCGCATCCGTTAAATCCTGCCAGATCGTATTGGGCCAGAATGGCCCCAGATACATTCCAGCCCACTCTGATATAGCAGGTGTGCTGTGCGTATGGATGTCTGTATGGTACAAATATTGTCTCAGCCTGTAATTCTCAACTGATTTCCATGATTCTTTTTTGGTTCAATTCCAATCCATTTTGGATAAGGCTTTTGCTCTTATAAAAGGGTCACTAAACCTAGCGTGAATGTATGGGGGAGGGAAAAGAATAAAATGTCTTTGACCAGCCCGATAGTTTTCGAGTTATAATTGACATTGAAGCGTAATTTCAGCCGCTGCTTTACGTTTAAGGTCAGTTCGCGTAAACAACGGCGAAACATCAATTGGAAGCGCTGCTGAGGCAGCCAATTTCGCATTTGTCTTTGTTTGAGTCGGATTGAGTACCTTGAAATGTAAAATTTCAAAGTTTGAGGTGAGTTATAAAAATGTTTGCTGTACGATTAACAAGGCTAAGGTATTAACGATAATACCTCCACTTGTACACTCTCCGAATGCACTTATACTACATTTTAAAGGTTATGAAACTACCTAGTGACCGCCTTCCGAATTATTTAGCCAAGAAGTGTGCTGAACTTAATGTGTTCTGGGCAAGGGAGTGTGAGCATATTTCTGCAAAGTATGATACCCGGGCTATGAAAGTGGAAAATCTGGGCGAATGGAAAACACTGATAGAGGAGCATGTGAACAAAGTGTCCAGTGTAATCCATGCAGAATGTGCCCAAAAAGCAATGAGTTCGCGGATGCACCCTCAATACATGACCCTCAGACTAGAGAGCGATGTGACACCCCTTTCGGCATTCAGGGACTTCCGACACTGTAAGGGCTTTTCAAGATTAGAGGAGACCTCTTGGCACTAAAGTACCGCCCCTGCAGCACCAACAGTAGCCAGCAATGCGATATATGCAGTGGCGGGAATATTGAGAATGCTTTTCACTTCATCGCTAGGTGTAAATCGCTGAGCACACTAAGGAGGAGGCGTTTTGGGAGGTTGGAATTGGATTGGGACGATTATGTGAGGCTGCTTAGATCTGGGGAACCAAGTTTAATCAGATATTGTAGGGTGGCATGGGATTTGAGGTATAAAACCATGATTGAGTATGGGTTTACGTGACATGAAAGTAGAAAGATTGGTACCTCAGCAATATTTACTTATGTCAAGTTAAAAATTTAAGGGATAGGAATTATGTATCATTATTATTGTTGTCGTCATTTTTCTTCTTTGATTTGTTTTAAGATTTATCGGAATACTCGGCGTGCTCATCAGACGGTCATTGCGACCACGATTATCTCATGTTTTTGTTTTGTTATCGAAATCAAATTATGTATATTTAATAATTATTAAATGCTTTATTATAATAAAGCGTGTTTATCTATCTATCTATCTATTAACGATAATAGTATACAGAAATTCTTGCAAACTCCCCAGTGGATCTTCGTAGATGTTTACATACGAGGTAAGTAAAAAGTTTTACTGTTTTCCTCAATTAAACGGTATTATGTACATCAAATTCTGTACTGTTGTTTTATTTGGGACGAGAAATTATTCACTTCGTGCTATTACGGAGGCTGAACCTGACAATGCCTGGAATTAAAGGGAGATTTGCATCGATGAAATCCCATTGTTGATAATCAAACCCTTCCGGAGACGTATCGCTGGATGAAATTTGATTATTGCCGTAGATATTTACGAGAATCGGTAAACCCATTTATCAGGCGCTCTCTCGGTTCAAGTAGCCATCCCATTCCGCTTGGCGTTTGTTTGCTTACGGCAATCTTTTTTTCAGCGGTAACGCTCTGTCTTCCCGGATCACCTGGCACGAAGCCAAAAACGATTGAAAACCCCGCGATTCGGTCAACTTCTGAGCCGATTCAAATCGGCTTTCAATTCCCTGACCTTTCCCCGGGATTGTCATTGGGGGGAAAATCAGAACACGTTCAACACGTTGATATTGAATAATATGCGCTTACAACGCTGTTCAATTTGTGGGTTTTCCTGAGTCCCTGCACATTTGGGTGGACAATGTAATTTTCTCACTTATTGCAACATTGGCGTATTTGAGTACAGAATAAATTGGGGAAAAAAACTCGGAGCTGTGCCCCTCGGCGGGGGCTTCGCCCCCTGCACCCCCAAATGATTTCCGCTTAAAGCCTAACGGCTATAATGTGATGTACCTTGAAAAGGTTTTTGCTCTCTCTCTCTCTCTCTCTCTCTCTCTCTCTCTCTCTCTCTCTCTCTCTCTCTCTCTCTCTCTCTCTCTCTCTCTCTCTCTCTCTCTCTCTCTCTCTCTCTCTCTCTCTCTCTCTCTCTCTCTCTCTCTCTCTCTCTCTCTCTCTCTCTCTCTCTCTCTCTCTCTCATCTCTCTCTCACTGTATTACATAAGTTACTTTTTTGTAACTCTCACTGTATTCTATTATTGAAGATCTGACCCTCGTAACTGGCCTGGAACATTTCCAATCTATCCTGAGTCTTTCCAGAGACCAAAAAACCATTTGGGGAATCCGAGAATATTCAGGATGGTGGCCCAAACCAAGGGGTCCGCTGAAGAATTTTTCAAATTGAATCTAATGGCTTATACACCTAAGGGAGGAGGATCGTGCATTGATGTGATCGTCGCTCGGGACATGGATAACATTGACTCCAAAAATTACATCACTTATTAAACCTATCACAAACCAATATTGGCCATAATTTGTAATGATGGTCCGCGAGACTTTTAGCCTCCAGGGGGCCACGCGATTACGTAGTAAGGTGACTCACCAATTGAAGGGTGCCAGTGGCAAAACGACCTAAGTGCCTGAGCAACAAATTTTCATTAGAGAATAAAATGAGCTCAAAATGTGTACCTCAGCAACGATCGGTCGTAACTGAAAATCACAGGTAACTAAGAAAGAACTTCACTCCAATAAGAAGTTATGTCAACAAAACGAACTCGTAACCAATAGTTCTCCGGGGTGTAAGGAGGGGGAAATTGGCAGCGTGGGATGTATTCTGGTGGCACATACATTCACAGCTTTCCAAAAAGTGGTGAACAATGTTTGTGCGTTGAAAAATGGCGAAAACAAAGTTCCTTAGTAACAATCGATTGTAAATGAAAATCATTATAAAATACGCGCTACTTTTGTCTCACTTCTTCCTATCGCTTTTTGGCGGGAGGTCCCATCGCAAAAACCTTATCAAGGTTAAAAAAACGCTGCAAATTCTTTCAATGGGGTTTATTATTCAATTGGCTTGCGATCATGATTTGAATTTCTACTAAGCTTTGGCGAGTGCGTGTTTCACAAGTGATAGAGCGATTATTGAATTTCAGGAGGCACACAGATATGATCAACTGATCAATCCAAATAGGTATTTTGGTTGAGAACAGATTTACTTACGTGCTCCATGCATATCTCCTGAAATTCAATAGTCGCTTTATCACCTGTGATACAGGGACACTCCAAAGCTTAGTAGAAATTCAAATCATGAACGCAAGCCGATTGAATAATAAACCCCAGTGGAAGAATTGGCAGCGTTTTTTTATGATTATCAGAATGCTTCAACCCGTGTATCGGCTACAAAGCCTTTTAGGAGTTCACTCCAGTATCCACATTACTACATCACTAGGTTACTGATATCAAAACAAAAACAATAATAAACCAAAATAACGCAAATGTTGGCACCATAAATCGGGCCATACATCGGGAATGGTTTGACCTACGGACCTGGGGAAGGGCTCATTCGATTCCTTGTGGAAAGTTCTTCAAAAAGAGTCAAATTTAGACCGCCTTGACTTTTTTGAGGTTTTTAGGTATTTTACAAAACTTTGACAACCCTTAAAGGGCACTTTAAATTAAGTGAGAGAGCTGGCTCAAGAATTGGGCCGTCGTCGGACCAACATGGATTTTTCCTGAAAATTTCAGCTTTTTTGCTTCAGCCGTTTGGGAGGAATTGTGCGTACAGCGTACGGCGGACGGACGGAAAAATTTTTATTGCAGATTCGGATTCTACACCCTTTGAAACGTAAATCATGAAATTATCAGGTGGTGTTAGAATTTTTTTTCAAGAGCGATTACAAAGGTTTATTATTGAATAATAAACCAAAAAACACCAATAATTCTAACTACTGTTTGTATCATTGTGAGGTTTTTGGGTTCACTTTTAGTTTATGAAATTGCAATTATTTGCTATGGGTTGATTTCTACGGATATGAAACCTAACTCAGTTGATTTTTCGTCCACATTTTCAAAAATGGCAATTTATTTGCCAAGATCAGTAAAATCCCGAAAAACCACAATTTGGAGTGTGATGCATTTGTGCTAGCTTGAAGTGAGGACTTCAAAGAGGCTCCAACTGGAGTCCATGTGCGAAAAAACCCTTTTTTTTCGTCTGAATGCCGGTTTTCCTACAAGTGGCTGACGCCGGGGTTTGACTATCTTTCCTATTTAGCAGCTTTAGCTTTTTAGTAGCATTTCAGAATGCCAAGGAGCAATTCTCTGTTGGCTTGGTTGTTCGGTTCGGAAGAAGATGAGGAGAAAAGATTGATTTTAGAAGAAATGAGGAGGGCTCCCCCTAATATAATCACTTGAAGACATTCCGAACTTCAAACAGTTTGAGTTAGTCGAAGTGGAACTCAGGCTTAAATAGTCTGCAACACAACACCGTTGACTACCATTTTATGGGAGAATCGGGGTCTTTCTTTCTCGAAATCTATGGGGACATCGGTAGCGTATTTCCCAAGGGTAGCCCCGAAGTTCAAGACAGAGACGAAGCTTCCCTGCATTGGGCACTGAGATAGCGAAACAGAGTTCTACCTCCTCTCAATCCGTCGGGGTTTTTTGATTTTGACGTCTGGCAGCCCGTCATGAAGGATTGAGTTATTCCTTCACCAGCGTACAGCCCCCAACTTAGATGGTTATTCAAGCACTCGTTCAACTCAAACGAGAGGCTGTCCAAATATTTACGGAATCTCTTTATTTTCGCGGGGAGTCTTCAAGCGTAGCGCCCTCATGAAAGAATACAAAAATGAAAACTCTGCCGATTATTACACAACAGTTTATTGTTTCTGCATTAGCAGGCAGTTTTATGCAGATCATTGGTCAACGTATATAATCAGGCTTCATTATATCAATCAAGTCTCATTTGACTTTATTTGTAATAACAGCTTCTCATTGTGGATGTAAATTTTATTATATTATTCTATTGAATTATCTATAAACAAACATATTGGTAAGTAACGTACGCATGACAGGGACGACTTTATGTCCTGTTTTTGTGTGATCACACTTATGAACATAATCAGAAACAAATATGGAATATTTCCAAAAACTACTCCAAATACCTAACCAAACATAAGAGCAAGTCAATTGGCTGGGAATTTCAGTTGGTTCGAGGATCGTTTCAATAATTTGGTCGTCATTCCCTTCCCCCCCTAAAATCAAATTCAATATTTTCAAGTTGTAATCCCCAAGAGACGTTTGTTAGAGAAAAAAACGTAGAAATAGTGAAGTGATTAATTACCAATGACTCTTCCATTCAATAATCAAATTAGGAGGATCTCAAATACGTTTCAAAACCAGACCAAAGTTCTTGATCGAAAAAACAAAGATAGAAGAAATCAGCAGCATAAGCTGTGTGAGCGTCACTTAAATGGAGTGCCTACTACTAAACAGAAAATTCGAAATTTCAGAAGTTTTTTGCACAATTGGACTAGAAATGGGGTAAAAAAAAGTTTTCAAAGCAATTCAATTAAATGATAATAGTGAAGAAATAACTAAGTATCACTTTACCCTCCATTCGCCTCCTACCAAAATGATAATTGAATGAGCTGAAAATGTATTAAGACTAAATTTTAATTGAACCAAAGAATTTTCGCTTGAGCAGAGCAAAATGGAATACGGCCTCTGTGGAACGGTCTTAAGTGAATATCATTGTAATTTATTGGGATTCGGGTTATTTGAGGTTCTAGGCTAGGGTGTATTTGATATTCTCCAGTTCAGTCGAGAGATGCCATTATACTTACGTCCAAATTAATTTCAATGTGTGATGAGAATACTTATACTAGAATCACTCTAGGACCCCTCCTTTTCCTTATATTTATTAATAGAATAGAAAAAATTCCATTGAAAGGGAAAATATATCGTTTTGCCGACGATACTGCCATTTTGTGTTCTGCCAACGAATGGGATGATTTATTTACTCACGCTAATCACGAATAACATACGAGTAAATTGATTTATGACTGGTAGTCCCTTAATACTCTTAGCTTAAACGCTAGCAAAACGAAATATTTGATATTTTCGAAATCACAAAGCAGGCAGGTATGTAGGACTCGTTCTCAAACTACACAGCTGTGATACTGAGGGTTCTAACTCGTGCTCGTGTCCGGAGTTGGAAAGGGTAACCTCTGCAAGGTACTGGGGTGTCATTGTGGACGAGAAGCTTAGATGAGAGGAACACATTCTGTCTCTCGCCAAAAAAGTAATGCGCATGGCATATGTGTGTTACAATGTCAGGAATTGTCTCTGTTACGATTCTATGATTAATTATAGATAAATCATTGACTCAGAGTGTATTAAGCTTCGGCATTATTGCGTGGGGTGGAGCCGTCCCATCTCTGTTGCGTCCCTTGGTCACAGCTCAAAAGGACATCACATTCACACAGACATACAGCTATAGTTTTTTCACGAAATCAATCTTAGAATGGTCTTGAACAGATTCGCGTCATTTTTTCTCGTGTAAGGGTTGTCGATTCTAATAGGGGTTCCTTTGCTGACGAAGCCTTGCTTCCCAAAAGCTACCAAACCTTTATAATTTCGAAAACATCACGACGTTTTTTAAATTGGAATTTCCACGGAAAAACACTAACGGAGCCCATGAAAGTTGAATATATCTTGGAAAAGTAGAGTAAAGGCTCGCACCAGATGTTTTCCTTAACTCCCAACTTCCCGACATCAGCCCGCGTATAAACAATCTGCGAAGCGTTTGAGAGAGTGGGCGCCATATTTCAAGCAGCCTTTTCGCCGGTTGATCGATGGGACTTTCCATAGAGGCAAAAGCTCTGGTAAAAACCTCCCTAATCAGGAAGGGGGAGCTCGTAATATCTCGCGATCAGATGTGGATGTGCCATTTTATTTTAGCTGCTCCCCCGACCTTGCTCCACTGAACTGTCATTCCAGACGATTTGGCTCCCGTTTCGCACTTCGTTTTCTCCGCTCGTTTCTTTTTGAATGGTTACGAACCGCCCGGTTCAAAACTTCGCGACGCCACAAGTTAGCGGTGGAAATATTCAAGAGTAACAATTATATATTCTGTTGAAGAATAATTGTTATGCGCCCCGCGTTATACCGTCAAATCCAGATCACGTTACGAATCAGTTGAATTGAACTTTAGAGTCAAATATACAACACATTTAATCATACATTTCAATTTCATATATTGCCCAATTTCATATGGGACATTCTACGAAAATTCACCATTTTTGGGACGTCCCTCTAAAGGAAAGTTTCGTCAGAAGAGGGAGGCCTATTGGAACTGATCCAAGAACAAACATGAAAAAAAAAAAAAAAAATGAATTCGAGTCCGTTTCATACCACTTTAATGTCGAATCCATGGAAAAAAGATAAGTGTATATGAATGTGTGTGACGGTTTTGGGAAAACTCCTCCCCACTTTTCTACCTCTTTTTTCTATTCAACGGTTTACTCCCTTCGATTTTGAAGAAAGTTTCATTTAAAAAAAACATGTGTGAGTGAGAGAAATTTGGTCGACGCTACAATTTTTAATCAGACTACAATTCTCGACCTCAGTTTTACTCTAGTTGTGCCACAAACTTAGGAAATTTCGATTTTCACGATAGAAGAGAGGAATTGGAGGGAGTCATGCTTAAAAACAAGAGTTTTTCGGGACGAATTTCTTCCCATGGTGACAGCCCTCATCAGTACGTATACCACTGCGAAACCTCAATATCCTTTCCATAAAAGACGTATTTACTATCACCTTTTTTTTCGCATCAAGAGAAGTATTTACCATCACCTTTCTTTTTTTTCTTCCAAATTTACAATTTCTAGGGATGATGCTGCCTATTTAGCAAAAAAAAAAAAAAGTGTAACCCCCTCAAAATTTCCGGTTTTACATCACCAGATGTATGGAAACTACTTAATGAAACTTGGGTTAAATAACACATTTAGGTTCTAGTTGGTACTGAATTCTCGGCATCGATGTCAGTCATTCCTAAAGACTGAAATCAGACGGCTGGAATTTCAAAAATCTGAATAACTTTGTTGCTAGTAACAGTGCTACTGGAAATGCTCACGTCATGCTAGAGGGCTTCAATAGCAAGAGGAAGAGTCATTTTTGGCGGAGAGCCCAGACTTCTGATACTTTCACTCTGTACAGAGAGCTGGACCAGAGCGTCAACTGTGCTGGCCTCACGCACGATACCCCGAATTTGTCACAATATACGCGAAGGTTGATATTCAAGATACGGACTGAGCTTTTGCCTATAAATGCCAAACCATTTAGCACTGGGTCCAGGGAAGAATGTTCGATGTGCAACCGCCGAGAGAAGGAAGACACATTCCACTTTCTCTGTAGATGCCCGGCATTGTCGGAGTTTCGCGTTACTGCCTTTGGTCAGCCCTATTTGAGCAATGATGTGGCGATTCGCTATTTGAACGGACCAGATTGGGGTGCCCTTGGTGTTTTCTGTAGGAGGGCATGGCACCATAGAAAATTCCTTGTTAGCAATTTTAATTTTTGAAGCGGGCCTTGATTATTATTATTATTTTTTCTTGTCCTTTAACAATCATCTTCTGTCTCTTATTCAAATTTATTCAGACTGGCTAATTTGTTTGGTGCCTTAATATAAAATTTATCTTTCTATTATTTTTGGAATTGAATTTATTTGCTGTTAATGTCTTGCAAGGATTCAAGATTATTTTCATGTTTATAGCTTTTGACATACCATGTTGCTAATGACTTAAATTTCAATTTAGCCCTAACCTCCGGCTACGACGGTTATTACAACCATTCCGTATTGTTTAGTTGTAAATTGTAAAATTGTTCAGTGTCTCAACTAATAAACCATCTATATATCTATCAGTGCTACCCAAAATGTGCTGATTTCTCCTAGGCTACACATGAACAAAATGCCAAGATTTCTGCCTAGTTCTAGATTTCCCCAGTGTCCCAATTTCTACGTTGTTCTAGAATTCAAAAAACGTCCCGATTTCTACGCAGTTCCAAATGACCCTGAACGTCCTGATTTCACACTTACTTCCAGATGAGCTCAATGGGCTGATTTCTGCTCAATTCTGGATTACCCCAAATGTCCCAATTTCTACATTGTTCTAGAAGACTCTCAAATGTCCCAATTTCAACTTAGTTATAGATGAGCCCAATCCCCCGATTCTATTCGTTTCTAGATGAGCTCGTAAGTGTCCCTACTTCTTCGTAGTTCTAAATGAGCCCAATTCTCCTGATTTCAACTTAATTCTAGATAAGCCGAAATGAAGTACTTTCAACTTATTTCCGGATGGACGGAAATGTCCTGATTTCTTCTTCCAGTTTTGTCCAATTATGTATATTGCTGATTTTCTTGAACCTTTTGGTTTATTATTTCCAATTATAAACCTTTGTAATAGATTTAAAAGAAGTTAACCTCCTCAAAATGTCCTGTTTTACGTTACCAGATGTGGAGAAACTATTTAATGACAGTTGGGTCAAAAATCACATTTTGGTTCGAGTTGGAACTGAATTCTCGGCGTTAATCATCAGCCTACCGACCATTTGGGGAGGAAATGTCTACCTGGACCGAGGGGATGCTGGGATCACAACGACCTGTCGGGCACTACTGGCGGGAGCATAACGGCAGGGGTGTTCGCTGGACTGGGAGCATATGGTCAAACTCCCCTTTTGATGTTGGTAACAGTGAAATTTCCAAGAAAATTCGCTAAAATGGGTACAAGTCGCTAGAAAAGCATTGCCAAGTATCTTAGCCCCCATCGCGGTTTAGAAGGAATCTTCCGATCTTTATCTCATGCATCCTTCATCAAAACGCCAGGGAAGCGGTGGTGACTTCTACAATATGTCTCAAACGATCGATCTGGTTTCACATAAGTGACGGATTTAACGCGGTCTTGAAGGAGTCGTTAAAGGAAGTGAAAATCGCGATATTTGGTTCATTCTCAGCCTCCTCTTGAATTCATAGCGGAATCCTCGGAAAACCCTTAACTTTCCAAGAAAAACTCATTCATCAGAATGCGACAACCGAGATTTTCCTTATGATAATCCGTTCTGGGGGAATTGTAACTTTCGAGGAAACCGCTGGATCGATTATCAGAGAGAAGAGAACCCGTGAAAGTTCTTATGGCAGCGAAATGGGGTGATTTATAACGCTTAGTCGGTTTCTAGCTGATTATTATTGAGTTTGGGGATTCCTGGAAGGTCTTTGACACTGCAGGCGTGATCCCAACTACCCTTGGAAGTTGGGTGTAACAATTTATGGGTAAGAAGCAGTAACATTCCGAGTAACAGTGATGTTCAGGGCCAAAAGTGGAGTCCCAAGTTAACTAGTTATCTCAGCGAAGTTATATCACCTATATTTTAACCGATAACCTTTTCAAAAAGCTGTGAATGAAGAGAGAGAAAAGCTGTCAATTCTAACACAGGGATTCATTGTTTTTGGTTTATTATTCAATAATAAACCATTGTACCTAATTGCTCTTGAAAAAAAAAAAAAAAAAAAAAATGCTAACCCCCCCCTGAAAATTTCATGGTTTACGTTTCAAAGGGTGTAGAACGCAAATCGGCAATAAGAATTTTTCCGTTCGTCCGCCGCATGCCTTACGCACGATTTCTCCCAAACGGCTGGAGGATAAAATCTGAAATTTTCAAGAAAAATCCATGTTGGTCCGACGACGCCCCAATTCTTGAGCCAGCTCTCTCACTTAATTTAAAGAGCCCTTTAAGGGTTGTCAAAGTTTTGTGAAATCCCTAAAAACCTCAACAAAAGTCAAGGCGGCCTAAATATGGACTTTTTTGAAGAAATTTCCATGAGGAATCGAATGAGCCCCTCCCCAGGTCCGTAGCTCAAACCATTCCCCATGTATGGCTCGATTTATGCTACCAACATTGCATCCACATTCAGTACATCACTAGGTTACTGCGATCAAAACAAAAACAACAGCGTTTTGTGTGTGTGTGTGTGTGTTTTGATCGCTGTAACCTAGTGATGTAGTAGTAGTGAATATGGATACTGGAGTGAACTCCTAAAAGGGTTTGTAGCCGATATGCATATGTCCTGAAATTCAATAATCGCTCTATCACCTGTGAAACACGCACACTTAGTAGAAATTCAAATCATGAATCACTGAATATACGATTGAATGATTGAATTGAAAATCATTGAATAATAAACCCCCAGTGAAAGAATTTGCAGCGTTTTTTTAACGCGTGATTGCTCGTGTCATTATGAGGTTAAGGGCAGACATAGATACTACTTGAGCATCAATTAGCAAACAGCCTGATGGTGTTTCAACAACAAGGTAACAACCTGTAACCTCTCCACCTATTCGCATATGCGCTTCACTTCGAACATCCAAATGGTTTTTTTGTCCATACATAGCAATGAGGCCAACGACACAGTTATGCCCTGCTTGACGTTGTCTACTTACATTGCCCTGAATGTAACTCCGTGAACAGCAGCTTTTACTAGTCCCTTACGAAACATTAGTTGTTACGATATTAGGTTCTGTGTACGAAATGATTGTAGGCACACAAACTCCGGTCGGTAGAAGAGATTTGATGACACATTCCGTATTGGTTACCTTCCACATAGATTATGTCATACTGTAGCCTCATTGTTTGCCATTATTTTGAATTCAATGCCGCTACGTGTCCACGTTCTTTATTTGATCAAATCAAATGTGCGAGGAGCTGATACTCGAATATTGAGGTAATAGGGACAGTATCAATCAGCTCGTTTCTAGCAGATTGAATACGAAATAATGCCGAACTTCTGAGGTGAATAACCTCAACCAAACGTGTAGTGTGCGATAACAAACCTATACGAGTACGACAATAAGTGCCGAACTGCGATGGGGTTGAGCGAATGGCGATGGGGTTTAGCGAATTTTCGGATTCTCCTTCATTGCAATGGCTCGAAAAAACTTGATTTGGGCGAACAATTCTCAACATTAGTTATCTTAATGTTATTCATTTATTTTATTGATTTTTTGAGCAAATCCATCTTGGACAATTTTGAAACCGTTCCTGACTTTACCGCTTTTGGATTTTTACTTATAATAATGAACCATTGTAATCGTCCACGAAGAAATGTGATGAAAAAATGTATTGATTTACGTTTCAAGATAAGCAGATTTAAAAAATCATATAAAATGAGATCATTCCGTTGCTTTCTGTAGATTTCCTCCAAACTACTGGAAAGTTTTCGAAATTTGGCTCAAAAACGCTACACGGATAATGTATTTTTGATCAATAACTGCCTCTGTGGACACAGGGCAAATCTCTTGAGCCTGGAGTGACCAGCTACGATTTGGTGAAGTCTGGAAGTTCGGTAGATTGTGCAGGGTGAACGGACAACGAGATATGAATCAAAAGCTCTCGATATAAACACCTCCTACCGTTTCCTTGCCTTATTAAAATGGGTTCGATAGGAAACTATTTCCTCTCCACGAAGTTTCCTAACAAGCTTAGAGTGTACGGAAAACTTGAATATTAGTATCTCTTTACATGGAGGAAAAATTGGAAGTAGTTGGTTTACCCCAGACTCCTTCTTTTCTGCTTAAGGTAAACGACTTAGATACATGAGCCACACACACACTCAGAGTTTGTTCACAGGGTTTTTTTCAAGAATTGGGCAATGAATGGTCTGGAACTGATATATATGTAGTTGTTTGTTTTCTCGTGTATGAGTTGTCCCACGATGACAATCAATCCTAATAGGCGTCCCTCCACTGAAGAATTCTTGCTTCAGAGGGCCTTTCTAAAATATTGGACTCCAATCTGCCAACTATATTAGTGCTCCTCGCAGTTATCCATCAACGTTGAGTCTAGATAGTTACCGTAAACCCTAATTCAGATTTAAGCATCATCGTGACTCTTCGATTGGTGGTGAGAGGTCACAGGTTCGGATCTTGTTTTCATCAAGTCTTTTTGGAGGGGCAGGCATAAAATTTCAACTCTCGCTTCTGTAGCTGGCTAGATTTGGCCAATAGTCTAGTTCCGGGGGTGGTCTGGGCCCTCCGGTTCACCTAAGCCGTTGAGGTGTCATCAGCTTTGTCGAGGTTTGCAGAGGACATTGCAGAGGCATTAACGTCATTGAGAGTTTAACAAACTAAAACAACCTTCACCTTGGAAGTGTCGTGTGAAACTTATTCGCCCCCCACACCAAAAGTGAAATAGACTTTTTGGTTCTCCTGGGCCCTTGAGGTGTCATCAGCTTTGCCTCCTGATCCCACTACCAGCTCTGAAAATAATGGCAAAGTTTTCGTCAATCTACCTGAAATATTTCACCTGATTTCTCCCCCAAAGCGTGTTCTCTGATATCTATCTCCTCTATCTATAACTATTGAGGTAAACAAGCTTACGGCTCACATTACGTATTATTCGAAATGCTTTTCCTCAGTTTCTTATAACAATGATGCGTTGATTAAAATCTGCAATGTCCATCCAATATACTGCCCATAAAAGACCTTAGAAATTATGTAAAAATCCGTTCTTTCAGGGAATGGGAACTAGTTGGTCGTCATTTCTAACCAGCCCGATCTGGTGACACACTAGATGCTTTGTGCCAAAACTAGTCACATACTACGTGTTTTTTTTTTTTTTTATTGGCATAGGCTACTGCGGTGTCATTTTCTTGTACTTTTGGACGAAAAATCGTCTAGGATGGGTTTCTGATCCGTAGAATTCACCCAAAGCGAAACAGCTAAATTTTAGAACCTAAAAATTACCCCACAAACCTTACAATCACGCTTTATTGAAAAACTAATAAACCCATGTGTTAGAACTGGCAGCGTTTGTAATATATCTGCCCTTCAATATTAAATCTTAGGTTTGATTGATAATGATGCCTAGATTATTAGAACATCCCGGATTGATACAATATTTCTGAGACAAATTTCATGAACTCCGGTCTACTAGTTTCGAAGAAAAACTTTGGACCGCGCAAAGTGGGGCAACCGGCCTATTTAGGGGGAAACAATAATAAGATGATTATTATCTTAAAAATCCTGAATTTACATTATATTATAGTTAATTTTGAGGTTATTGTCCTCAAAACACAAATATTTACCTCCTAAAGCTTTATTAATAGAGGAAAATTTCATAGTACGATTCTCGTTTTCGAACAAGTGCTCGACGCCTATGGATTTAATCGTATTCTTGTCAACACTGCAATCAGGTTTTGACAGTTGATAGTTTGAGGCTCAATAGGCTGTATTAATGGACATTAGAGAGATAAGTAAGTACCTGTAAGCTGTTGGAAATTCTACTTTGTTTCTTGAAGCATAGCATAGAATTCAACTTTTACTTTATTCAATTTTTTTTAGTTGGTAGTAAAACGTTTTGGAGTAGGTAAGAGTAACGATGGCCACGAGTTGCCAAGAACATCATTGTTTTTTTTCTTTCTTCGAATGTTTTAATTATGATATTTAACCACTTTTTTTGCGTTTTTCTTGATATTGAAGATTTGGTTGGATACACAGGAATAGATGCACAGAAAGCCCAAAAGAAATTCTTGGTGGAACAAAATTGGTACGAGCCATTCTTAAGGAAATTTTGAGCGGATTCCGAATGTAACGCTTGTTTCTATATGGACGGACTTTCCCATTATTAAACTTCCCGATTACAAGCACCTTGAAACTTGAAACAACCAATTTGGAGGGCAGTGAAAATTGTATGTTCTTGGTCGATCACAAAAATCTATTTTTGTGATTTTTAGCGTGTTGTTCTATTATTTTTCGTTTCGTACCCACGTTTTGGAACTGAAACGTAACTTTGGCCGATTGGAATGAGGTCAACCAGTAAAAATAACCACGTTTGCAGAGGACGGCATTAACGTCATTGAGAGTTTAACCACCTAAAACAACCTTCACCTTGGAAGTGTCGTGTGAAACTTATTCGCTCCTCGAACCAAACGTGAAATAGACGCTCTGGTTCATCTAAGCCCTTGAAGTGTCGTCGGCTTTTCCGCCAGATCCCGCGACCAGCTCTGAAAATAACGTCGCTAACGTTCTCGTCAACAGATCCGAAACATTTCAACTGGTTTCTCCCCCAAAGACTGTTCCCTTCCGATATCTATGTCATCTATCTATAACTATTCTCGTTGACAAGCTTACGGCTCACATCAAATATTGTTCTAAATGCGTTTTCCCCGGTTTTGTATTACAATTCGGAGATAGATCTTTTCTGAGTGTACAACCAACAACGGTCCGAGAATAGTAGACGCGAGGAAGTTATAGAATTTTAGCCGTGACCCTTGGATATTTCTGAGCGATCCTTATTTTAGAAGCCGTGTGCAATAAATCGTGTTCCCATTATGTCCTGCGATACTGCTGTTTCTTTTGATAAATTCGAGCGATTCGTTTATATTACAATCAAGCGACTTGAGAAATGATGGTACTCGATGTACTTAAAGAAGATATTGCCAAAGGCTCCTACAGATTAAGATAATGAAAATTGGCAAATGTGTTTTTAGGACGTCCCTCTGCAGCATGGGACGTCCATAACTTTTTGCAGTAAAATTCATACGTTTTTCGACCAATTTCATACACCTTATTTCATGAGGTATGACTGTATATCAAGTAATCAGAGGTGGAAAGGATGATAAGAAGTAAATAGAAATATTATTATACAAAGGGTGATCATTGAAATTTATAAAAGGTGAAAAAATGAAATGCAAAAGCTGAAATTTAAAATGAAACTTGAAATTTAGAATGTGAATTATATATATAACATTCAACGAAGGAAATCGACGTTTCAGGTTGCGAGGAACACGCACACACCAAACCTAAATTCAGACCGAACAGACACTGAAAACTTGCCAAATGGTAAGAACAATCACAGAGCGCGTAGTTTGCGACGCGGTACCGTGTCTCGATCCGAACTCGAAAAAATGTACATATATACCCTAAAAATTTCTGTGAAATATATTGTGAAAGTTTTGGAGATATTCTGCCGAGATCAAGACTGACCATAGCTCAGAATTAGTTTCTTGGATGACAACGTGGAATGATGGCAACAAATGAGTTAGTGTTGACCATTAATCCTGAAGAACCTAAGCGTATATAGCAACAAATCGCAGTAAATTGATTACGAAATCCATATGTATCAAACTTGGGACCGAGAAGCTATGTTGAAAGATCATCAGATGTTAATTGAAGTATTTGTAAAATGTTGAACTTTAAGCCTTGGAAAGTGAAATCCTGCCCTTTATGCAATTCGATGCCATATTTGTGAGGTGGAAACGCAAATCGAACTCATTTTGCTCCTTAATTGAGCTTTCCGAAATGAAGGGCTAGATTATTTGAATGGAAAAACTGGCTACCTCTTGGATGGTATTTATTGAAACGAATTGTAAATGTTTTGGTAAAATGAACTATTGAACATTGATTTTTCATGCAATTAAGTGTTGCTGAAATTTATTCAATTCGAATGAAACTTGTTTCTAGTATTTGAATTGTATGTGAATTATATATAATAAACTAGTATTCAACGAAGGCGATTGCGAGCAGCAGCTTGCGGCGGTTCAGTAACGTAGTTCGAGCGCGTAGTTGGAGCAATGTGCAGAGGTGATCGTGTTCACGCTGTAGGAAATAACCTTATCCAGGTTTTGAACTGCTCGGGTAGAAGACAAAAAGGCTCTTGCCTTTGATTTAATTTTTGAAATGGGATATTCTGCCGGATTTAGCAAAGGTATATAGAGGCAGGTATTCTATTGTCGGGGAGAGCGTCCCACGATTTCCCTAAGCTGATAAAATTGGTTGAAAAATTATGAAATTGGTGTAAATAATTATGAAATTGGTTGAAAATCTCATGAATTTGTCTGGAAAAAGGTGTATTAGAATTGATCTAGGGGGTAGTGGGACAAAATAAGTTGCCAATTCTAACACATTGGTGTATTTATTAATACGTAATAGCTTCATTGTGAATTTGAAGAGTCTTTTAAATCGACATGTCTAAAACTTGTACCAACCATTTGTGAGGGGAATTGAAAAATCTGAGATCTAGCGTGAGCTGCCCATCGATGCCATCGTATTCACCCTAAGAGATGTAGCGATCAAAATATTCTGTTTATTTCTATGACGATTAAATTTTCTCTCTCTCTCTCTCTCTCTCTCTCTCTCTCTCTCTCTCTCTCTCTCTCTCTCTCTCTCTCTCTCTCTCTCTCTCTCTCTCTCTCTCTCTCTCTCTCTCTCTCTCTCTCTCTCTCTCTCTCTCTCTCTCTCTCTCTCTCTCTCTCTCTCTCTCTCTCTCTCTCTCTCGCACTTATCCGCTTCCTGGTAGCTGTCGACAGCGAGTGGTTTCCCATTAAATTCCTCCGAATGACGTCACGAGGTTTAATTTAGACTTTCGAAGGGTCTGCGTGGATTTCTAAGCCACCTCGAAACCTCTCACGACGGATTATTGATGTGTCGGAATATTTCAATATGAAATATTTAACTTTTAATAATTAATTACTAGAAATGTGAGCATTTGAATATCATTATACACATTAATGACAGATTATTTCTGTGAAGATCATTTACATTAGATACAATCCGTGGGACATTATCTAAACTCTGCACCTCGCAAATTCTCATCATGAAATTGCGTCAAAATACCTGTAATGGTGCATACCTATAGGTACTGTGAATTGACAAAACGTAAAAATATACAAATATAACTGCTGAAATTTAAAGAAGTAAAATAAAACACCAACCTACACTTCACTTGTCCACAATTAAATAATCCAATTTCAGCTGATCTGCGGATTAGACTGAAAATACTTTCCTATTTTCATTGCTCACAAATGAGTTCATCAATCTGTGCAGACATACAACTTTCTGCATTGTCTAAACATTTCACAAGATCTATTCAGCAATTTCTAATACGGGGAAGCTAAGTGCCCCACCCAACTTGGAAGACTTTTCTGTTAAAGTCAGTTGGAAATCAGATTGGTGAGTCAAATGAGACCACTCCAATACCCTTATCCCTATTCTTATGTTTCTTAAGAATAGATTGATTTTCTCAACTCTATTCTCGATAACCTTTATTAACTTTTTCTTATCATTTTGCCAAAAATCACTTTGTTCTGTTTCAGATTTTCTCAAAAACCATTAGGTGTTTTTAAAATTATTTTTAGTCAAAATTAACTTTTTCTGAAGTGTTTGCCTTTATTGCTGCCTCATCCATGGTGTTTATATTAAATTATTATGGCAATTTTGATTGAAAATCATTTAATAAAACACAGCTTAACGCAGCATCTGGCTTATGTAGATGATGTCGACATCATGGCAAGGACTGTTCCTGCCCTGGCCGGGGCCGTTGAGGAATTTGAAAATGCAGCAATAGTTCGAGGGATGAAGATTAATGAAAACAAAACAGTCCACATGCGGACATTACGAAACCCGCCTCCACCTCAGTCATCCTTCGATATCGGCCAGCACGACTTTCCAGTATGTGACCAATTTAAATACTTGGGAACAATAGTATCGAACAACAACGATGTTACAACTGAATCCAAGGCAAAAAAATAGCTGCTGGTAGCCGATGCTTCTGGGCTGTCCAAAAAGTTGTAAAATTCAGAGGTCTTTCACGACGAGCAAAGCTCGTTCTATACGAGGCAATTATCCGTCCAGTAGCCACATATGGTAGTGAGTCCTGGGTCCTTACCACTACAAGTGAGCGCCTGCTGAACTGCTGGGAGCGAAAGATTCTCCGGAAGATTTTTGGCCCAGTCTGTGAGAATGAAAGATGGAGAGTTCGAAATAATGAAGAGCTAAGAAGCCTACAAAGACAGCCAGACATTGTGGCTTTCATTCGGCAAGGGCGGCTGAGATGGCTGGGGCACGTAGAGCGGATGCCAGAAGAACGAAAACCTAGTAGACTACTTTATGGTACCCCCGGATGACACAGGTTGAGAGGGAGACCTGACCTCGGAAACGATGGTTGGACGACGTGGAGGAAGATCTCACAGTGCTTGGAGTCCGAAGGTGGAGGAGATTGGCTCATGATCGGAAACAGTGGAAATCTGTAGGTGAGAGGGTCCAGGTCCTACATTGACCGTAGCGCCGATTAATAATAAAAATAATAATAATTTAGTCAAAATTAACTTTTTCAAGGGGTGTTTGCCTCTATTGCTGCCTCATCCATGGTGATTATATTAAATTATTATGGTAATTTTGACTGAAAATCATTTAATAAAACTATGATTTTTTCTAAAAATAGTGATTTTGCAAACATCTTAAGAAAAATTTGTGATTTTGAGTATAAACATCACGGATGGGGCAACACTAAAGGAAAACACCATAAAACGGGAAATTTTGACTAAAACAAATTTCTTTTAAACTAATGATTTTATCGGAAAATTGCAACCAAAAATGTGATTTTCCGCAGAATTACAACGACAAAAAATTGTGAATACCGATGAAATAGAGATAAAAGAGATACAATTGTGCATACTGATGAATCATATTCAATTTGTGATTGTAATTGCATTACAAAATTAATTCATAATCATTATTACAAAATATCACATTATAATCGTATTCTTATTCGTAAGTATTCATGATTGCTTTTCCTATTGGTAAGTATTCATAAATTTCGAAGTTGTGAATATATTCCTGTTTTTGAATGTGAATATGCTCTCTTCTGCTCCACGCGTACTCAAACGTAAAATCCATCGAATCTCGCTCGAATTCGGGGGACAGGGGAAACCCTTTGTGTAATTAATCAAAATGCCAACACCGTTGCGCTGCGTAGTTAACACAAGTCGCTGCATCCGCTAATTTCATAGTCGGGAAACATCCAAGCTGATGAATTAAACCATCAATTGAGAGAGGCGCCTCGTCTCGACGCCCTTTACCGGCTGTTAACAGCGGGCGGGAAGAGAAGTGCCGCCTGTTGATAACAGCGGGAGGAGGCTCCTCCACCTGATAACAGGCCGAGGGGGTGAGTCGAGAAGGGGCGGGTGCCGCGGCGGCGGCGTCTGATGGAACAATTTGCCGCTGATTGCCGCATCCTTGTAACCGGTAAACATCCCTTGTATTGTGCGGGTCAGGGTTTTCACACGCCGATTTGCCTCTCGACGCTCCCCTTCATTAACCAGCTGTACAATTAAAGGAAAGAGAGCCAGCTAAATCAATCGCAACACATCGTTTCGGAATTGATGTGGAATTTTTTACATTTTGAATGACTACTTAATCATTTTCAGTTAAATGAGAACGACCCTACTTCATTACAACTTTCCTCAACAGCTTTGAGCACTTTTAGGCCTCGTCCAACGAGAGCGGGAGTCGGGCCATTTCAGTGTTTCTGGCGTTATCGGCGATTTACGAGCGTGTAAGCGTTTACAGCGGGAAACGCCACTACTGTCCTAATTCTGAATTTCAATAAAACTCACTACATTGCTTTTTTCTGAAAAAGCTCATAATCCCAAAATTGCATTCGTTGCCATAAACAGGAAAATTGTAGCACAGCCTGTGAATGTCCGTCAATTTTACAAGTAAGACAAACAAAGTATTCGGGCGTGTTAATTGACCAAGTACTTAGTTGGGAGCCGCACATTACAGCACTGTCCGCAAAGCTTAGGAAATTGATCCCCATTTGCCGCGAAGTCAAAACGTTTATGACTTAAAAAGTTAAAAAACAGTTCTACCATGCTATGATTCAATCCTTACTGACATACGCTCTACCACCCTTTAAAATAAATTACAACCATTAATTTTTACACAGAAATTATTAATAAAAATGCTATTAAAAAAACCAAGGAGATTCCCTTCACCACGGCTATTCTCAGATTTTGGTGTTCTGGATGTAAATAAATTATATAAAAAGATCTCCCTCATATACATACATAAAAAACAGCTAAAAATTCAATTAAGCAAGTAGTAGATGTAGGGAACATCTGCGGCCCAGCGTCTATATACTTGCAGTGGAATTTTAATTTATAACAATCCACCAAATTATTTGTTAAAAAAATTGATAAAAGAATACTATTTAAAAATTGTGACGGAATGAATTATTTTGATAATATTATAGTAGTTTTTGTCCTTAAAACTCTCCATCAAATAATTTTTTCTCCTAATTATTAATATTTCTTTGTTTGAATTGTATAAATCTTCATGAGAGTAACACACTTGATTTTCTGTTCTAGTTTCCTATTCTAGTTTTCTATTCTAGTATCCCAGCACAAGATTTTATCTTAAAGGGAATCTTAGCATTTTATTTTTATTTTTAATTTATGAACTTTCATGTGTTGTCATGTTTTTTTCTGATCTAAAAATAAATGCATTGAAAAATATATAATATATATATTATATATTATACTAGTTTAATGGCCCTGCTACGCAGGTTAAAAAGAAATAGGTGAATAACACAATTTTTTTTTTCGCGATTTATTAATTGCGACTGAAAAATCAAATACATTTCATCTAGCAATTTTACATATCAATAAAGGTACACTCCAAGAGGGTAGGTTTACAGCAAAATCTAGCCCTTTATTATACAGCTCAATTAATTAGCACTGAGTTCGATTGCACTTCTTTTCACGCAGCACAACTAAATCCAGTGGTTTGTTTCGCTTGAGACGTCGGATTTCACCTTCGTTGTCCGAAACGTAGAGCATCTCCGGGTTCACGTGTTTGTGGAGGCGATGTTCATGCTTCCTTGCGTATTTTGCAATAATTTCATAGACTGTCTCCATCCTCAAATCTCGATGAATATCATCGTTTCGCATGTACCAAGGGGCTCCAACTATACTTCTCAGTATTTTTATTCTGAAATGTTTGGATTTTCTTAATATTTGATTTCTTGGCACAGCCCCAGGATCTGTATCCCATAGGTCCAAATAGGGCGAAGGATCTGCTTATATATAAGCAGTTTGTTGTGAAGAGAGAGATGGGAATTCCTTCCCATTAGCCAATACATCCTTCTGTACTTGATTTTAAGTTCTTCTTTCTTCTTTTCTATGTGTTTATTCCAGTTTAATTTGCAGTCAAGTGTCAAACCCAAGTATTTAACTGCTTCAGTATGCGGTATTTTATTCGAATTGATCTCAACATCCAAGATTGGGACATGGGATTGGGACTCGGTTAGTGAAGTTGATGTGGGCTGATTTTGATTCGTTCAGCTTCATTCTCCACATCTTGGTCCATTTACAAACCTCAGTAGTAGACGTCTGTAGTTTGCGTGTTGCAGCTTCTATATCATCTCCAACAGAGAGGATAGCCGTATCATCTGCAAAGGTGGCAACAGTTCTGCCTTCTTGTTGGGGTAAGTTTGTGTACAGGAGGTTTACTAAACAACAAAATGAGGGAGTATAATAACAATATTAAAAGTCAAAAAATCGTATATCCCAAATCCCCGAGAAGAGGACCACGTCGCTTGCCCTGGGAGACGCTTCCCCCCGCTGGGGCCCTCCTTCCTTCACTGGCGGGGTCGGGGGGAGGGGGAGCAGGTCGGTTGCCCTGGGAGTCGGGGGCGAGAATTCCACCCGCCCAGCGTTACCAAAACGTCGATATACTCAGATAAGCGGGTTTTATATTGTGATATATGGCCGCCGCTACCGCGAATAAGGAGAGCGCGTTTTAGTTAGGTTAGTTCCGTATTTGGATGGCCATCGATAGTCGATAGTATTGAAATATCGATATTTTCCTCCGATACATCGATATTTTTCTATCGATGATGCAACCAATTGTAATATCAATAGTTAGTCATATTTTTTCTATCCGATATTTTTCATCCGATAATATCACATATTATGTTGACTCATAAGACAATATCGATCGTAAGTCACATTTTTTTCACATCACGTCAGATTGAAAAATATTATGCCCAGTTCGTCTTACTGGAATATCGATATCTATCCATGGATAATATCCATAGGCTGTCAAGTATTGGTTTTGGCTGCGCCTAAGAGTCTTGGCCCAAGACGATTAAAATAGAAGAAGAGGAGTAGTGGTTTGGAGGTTCCATAAGAAATTTGGAAGATTGCGGTTCTTGACAACAACTTGTTCAGCTTTTTCAGCAAGTGTTGTTCTTTTTGAGATTGTATCTTGTTCACGGTTGATTCTTTTCTTCTTCTTTTTTGTTTATTCTCAGTTTTTTGAACCATAGATATTTACATTCATTTAAGGAAGGACATAAATGCCACAACAACCCCTCTAAGAGAACTTGGGTAGTTTATCAAACAATATAATTTGAAATACAAAGTATAATTTGATTTACAAAACTATTGGTACAACAAAATTGAAAATAATAATACACTAAACTGAACATAGTTTCAATTTAAACATATTTTATCTTAAATCAGAAAATACATACAATACATTTCTAATTTATTGATTAGTAGTAGGTAATTAACTTTTCTTTTTAAGACGAACTTTGGTACAGTACATCCATGTTTCGGACGAACTTTGGTCTATTAAGTGCATGTTTTAGGGCTATGTTATGCATGGTATTGTAATCCAACAAGTAGATGATGGTCTGTAGGGTGGTGAAACATTGTGTTAATTAGAACTTATTAATCAGTTATTATGTTCTACATCTCTTTCAATAATCATCCTCATCCATAATGTTCAAAACTTCAAAAACTGTTAATGACGAATTCTGAGGCGGGAAATAGCTAAAGTTGTATAGCTATTGCGTACTTTTACTAACGGTAGAAGATCCGGGGAGTACGAGACAACAGAAACGATGTCTTCAACCTCCACCCGCCGGCAACTCTGCCATCTCCCCCGACATATCGAATTTCCCTCTTAGCCGACAAAGGGCGCCGATAAAATAATTTCGCGCACAATGACGTCAATGCGCCCACTCTGACACTCCTTTCAATCACAGCCGCAGGCTGTAATTAACGGGGGCTGTCGAAAATTAAGGCTTAGTCCACCGAATCAGGTTTCAGGTCAATCAAAATTGTCTTTTGATTTTTCGCGTAACCTCCTTTTGTTATTTTTATGTTCCATCGAAAGTATCGAGGCGATGCCGCGAGGTGCGGCTTGTTCCGAATAATCACTCGTTATACTGCATATTTGGTTACCAGCCGTCAAGTTATCCTTTCATATCGACTCTCCCGAGCGCACTTGCCCGAACCCACAAATCAAAAATTTTACCGGAGAGCTGAAAAAGCTGAAAAGAGCTGGACCAGATTTCGTAACCCACAAATGAAACTTTTTTGTACAATATTCTGTAAAAAAGAGAAAATCACTGGGGTTTATTATTCAATTTCATTCATTTGGCTTGCATTCATAATTTGAATTTCTACTTAGCTTTGGAGAATGCGTGTTTCACAGGTGATAGAGCGATTATTAAATTTCAGGAGGCATACAAATATGATCAACTGATCAATCCAAATAGGCATTTTGGTTGAGAACCGATTTACTTGGTCTATCATATCTCCTGAAATTCAATAAACGCTCTATCACCTGTGAAACACGCACACTCCAAAGCTTAGAAGAAATTCAAATTATGAGAGGAAGCCAAATGAATGAAATTAAATAATAAACCCCAGTGAAAGAATTTGCAGCATAAGAGCATGCCATACATCGGGAATGGTTTAAGCTACAGACCTGGGGAGGGGCCCATTCGATTCCTCATGGAAAGTTCTTAAAAAAAAAGTCCACATTTACGCTGCCTTGGTTTTTTGGAGGTTTTTATTGATTTTACAAAAGTTTGACAACCCTTAAACAGCACTTTAAATTAAGTGAGAGAGCTGAATAAAGAATTGGCGCGTTTCAGGATTTTTCCTGAAAATTTCAGATTTTTTGCTCCAGTCGTTTGGGAAAAAACGTGCGTACGGCGGACGGACGGAACATTTTTTATTGCAGATCTGGATTCTACACCGTTTGAAACGTAAACCATGAAATTTTCAGGGTGTGTTAGATATTTTTTTCAACAACAAAAACATCTTTAAATACGAACACTGTCACTATCCTTCCCGGGATGGCTGCTGAGACAATTCTGCCCCGAATATACGAGCGAAAACCTGTGGTTTCAGAGTTGAAAACCTATTCCCTTGCGCAACGGTTTTTTTTTAATTAGTTTAATGCTCTTAGTTCATTTATAAAATTGAATGCGATTTGCCTAAATCCAGTGAAAGAAATTTGTGTCACAAGCATAAGAATATGTCCATAGGTAAGTAAATGCAATAATTATCTTGTTGAAATAGCTTTAAACATGAGACAGCGGACTCAGGGTAGGATGAACACATCATTTCGATTGATATTGACCTCATGGAAAGTTCTTAAAAAAAAGTCCACATTTACGCATTTGACTGCCTGCAAATTTGGTATGCAATGATTTTTTTGGAGTTGGGCAGGTTTTTTGATTTTGCAAAAAGTTTGACAACCCTTAAACAGCACTTTAAAAAATGGATTCCGTAGCTTTCGTATTAGTTAACGAGATTTACCTGATTTTGAATTGGCGCGTTTATTTCAAATTTTTCCTGAAAATTTCAGATTTTTTTACGTCCAGTCGTTTGGGAAAAAACGTGCGTACGGCGGACGGACGGCAAATTTTTTATTTCAGATTTGGATTCTACACCGTTTGAAACGTAAACCATGAAATTTTCAGGGTGTGTTAGATATTTTTTTCAACAACAGGAAACAAACCGAACAGATGAAATGTAATCAACCGTCCTCAAACATCTTTAAATACGAACACTGTCACTATCTGTCCCGGGATGGCTGTTGAGACAATTCTGCCCCGAATATATTCAAAAAGCATCAAAAAGGCTAGACACCAAGAGTTTTTTGGTTCATAAGGTTTGGTTCATTACTTTCGTAGAAAGGAGCGTAGGGCGTGGGGGTAGGGGCGGACGGACGGAATTTTTGAAATTCGATATTAGGATTCTCCAGATTTTGAAAAGTAATACAACAAATTTTCAGTTTGGTTAAATTTTATTTTCTTGGTCTTTACAAAAAGTTTGTTATTGGAAGTAATAAACCAAAATTGATTGATGCAATTGAACTAGTTACTCAACTTCTGCCCGACGAACTCGGCCTGCGTGAACTGAAGGAGGTGTCAATGACACTGACAGGAGGGAAACCAGCCCTCATAACCAACAACTTTTGGCCCACCCACTAAAGTTGAAATGGAAGTCAAATTGAGAGAGATTGCTCCGCCTTATTATTTGTTACTTTTACCAGAAATATAAAAATGATCAAAGGACCTCAACCTTAGATTTAGCGGCGCCCGCTAGTAAATCTAACGGTGTGTCCTTCTTGTCACGTGCCAAAAATTATGAGGGCTAGACCTCATCATTTCAGATAACGCAAACGCCACTGTCCGGCTAATAGCGTCAATCCGTCTAAATGGGCGCAAAACACTGTCACATTATAAGAAATTCACTCATTACTATCTACGGCCTTCTGTTCCAATAAAGCGGTGCTCTGACTGGTTTCAATGGATTTTGCTATTGATGGACTCTCCTTCAATGACTCGAATGAGCCACCACTCAGACCACCGCATACTTATTCATCCGTTCGCTTGAACTTCGTTTTAGTTCATTGTTTTCGGTAATAACCGTTTGTAATCGTATAGCGAAAGTTGTGTATAAATCTCTCACACTTTGTCATTTTACGCTCAAGGTTCGTAGTTTCAAAATCTGCAATGTACATCCGACTTACACTGGACAAGAGGTCTAGTTGGTCGTAATTTCCAACCATCCTCATCTCCTCACACACATAGATGCTATGTTCCTAATTCTGTTCGACATGTGCAAAAAACGTGGTTTTTCGAGGTTTTTACTGAGTATTATTAAGTGCGGTGTCATTCCCAATCAATTTTGGACGCCCAACCGATTAAGATGCGTCCCAGACCACTCCAAACACACCTGACTTACAAAATCTCATATTGAGGGCGAAAACGGGTGAAATTTTCAATTGTTTAAATCCCAATTTTAGGCGGTCAGGCATTTTCGGGATGGTGACTATGAAGGGGGGGGGGCCTCAAAAATGTAAAAAATTAGTGACATAATTGGCAGTGTTTTATGTTTGCTTTTTATACACATCCCTTCAATGAATCGAATGAACCCACTCAGACCACTTTAGGTTCACCGTTTCGATCTAACTACGAACTTGAACTTTTATCCTCACGTGCTTGTCCAAATTGCTTATTTTGTGTTTCAAACAAATGTGCCTTCCATCCGTATATGCCTCTAACTCACTTTTTAAGAGGACATAAAAAGCACAATGTATAACTCGGCGATTTCCATTTTGTTTTGCTTTTCACGTGGTGGTCGGCACTTGAAGCAGAGATTTATCTCCACTTCAACAGATTATACTTCGGTTGAAGCACCCAACATATCCTGGGATAACGGTGAAATTCCTCGAGCAATCCTTTAAGTATCGATCGTATCGGAGGAGACGAGACAGCCGTCTTTCTCGATTACGTGAAGGATAATGGAGAATTGTTGTCAACGTCTCCCATAGCCCGCTGCGCCAATTTCCACGCAAATCGCTCTCCCCTATGCAGCACATCCCCGTCCTCGTCCTCATCCCTCACCCTCCTGTCAGGCTCTCGAGATAATTTGCGAGGATGCTCGAGAGAAACTCAGCGGGATTACTGTTATGTACCATCCACGGGATGTCCCTTTTTTACGGTTCTGGACTGGCGCGCATTGCTTTGAGTATAAGACCGGAATGGACAAAAATCTGATTTCAACGGATTCCAACAGTTTTACATCAAGATAATCAAAATATACGTTTTGTTTTCTTTCCCCAATAAGGGATGGGAGGAGCCGCTGGTCACTGAGACCACTAGTATCTACTGTGACACTCTCCCTGCCTCAAATAGGACCTTTTGGTGGGCTCACCACTCACGATTCGCGATATCGGCGGCTTTCTAAAATGGTAGAATCTGATTGAAGCAGCGGCAAGACATTTACAAAGTATGTTTCCTGCTGATTCTGCCCCTTCGCGTTTTATTGTCCAGACCTTATCAACGTTACGGAGGTACCTCAGGGGGCAGTGGCCAATGAGATTTCCCACAGGTTTGCGAAGGAGGTCTTCAAGGAGATTTAGTTTCCATGAGATGGTTATGAACCGCTTGGCTTGAGTGATCAGAAATAACTCTAGAGATCTTCATCGTCACAGGTTTTCCTTAGGTATATCTCTTTGAGATGAGGTATATCCGTATGATCTATGAAGGTCCCTGATGACACTCAACATCTTTAAATGCAGCTTGCCGGAGCTACTTTGGGCTACCCAGCTGCGCGTTCTCAGTGATTGGAAGCAGTTACATATTGGATGCAGTTGTTACGACAGTCAAACCTACCACGTCACAATCACGTTACAGTTCGTACTTGCCGTAAATATGTAGTATGGCTCGATTGGTTTCTCTTACATTGGAATGTAAGGTTATGGACACATGGAGAGAGTTACAGCACAATTACGAACTGGAAATATCGCAACAAAAGAGGCTTATGCGAGTTAGACTGTTCAGTATCGCGCATGAACTGTAACTCTAGGACATTTCTTTTTGTTATGTCCAATTTATAACCTTTACCGAAACCGCTGCTTGGCTGATCTCCTATTCAATTACAGCGAACGTGCCACTATACCGATAGAGAGTGTCTCAGTCTCAGCTGGAGACACTGCTCGCTTTTGATGGTAATCCGAAGAAGTCCATCGGTATTTTCGGATCTCTCCGAAAGTATAGAAGAATGTATTTTTCAAGTATTAGAATTTATCGGTAATGCTAACGTGAAATTCCATTTTCTTCAACGGAAGTTCTCGGGTACGTATCTATAAATAATAGTAATAATAATAATAATAAAACATCGTAGTAGATATTTTTGGTTATTGTACACACGGTCTAAGATTAACAGACGAGACACTGGGTAATGTAAATGTAGATATTTTTGTTTATTGTACACACGGTCTAAGATTAACAGACAAAGAGACACTGGGTAATGTAAATGAATAATTATATGTTTATGCTAAAGCTGTCGAATGATAACGCCCCAAGTATTGGATATTTGTCTGACAAAATGGGATATTTCGAATTTATTCGACACTGTAATGTCCGATGAGGTAGGACAAACGAACGATTTGGAAAAGGAAACCGATGTAAATCCCATGTAACTGTTCCCACTAAGCCAATATTGGTGATAGTCCAGCTTTATTTCCTCAAAGGCAATAACACCAGAAACGGCGAAGAATCACTTCAAAGACTGTAATATTATATAGAGCGGCTTTTAAAAGGAGCCCTTTCTTGCTTTGATGGGGGATTTTCTCTTGAGAAATGAAACAAATTGAACGATCTCGTAAACAGTAGATGGTAAATCAAAGTTGAGAACCCAGAGCCCGGCTCGGTAGTTCTTGTAATAGGGTTTCTATTTTCATTTTTTATTTCACTACTCCCTCACCGACGTCAGAGGAATAAATCAGGATAGTTTGGCGGAACGCACTAATCTCCTTTCTCAAAAGGTTTTGTGTTCTCTTCATCACCAAGACTGGTGGAAGTCCAACACCGTCTTCCGTCTTGGTGATGAAGAGAACACGAAACCTTTTGAGGTGGAGATTATAAACCCCGTACACCCACCACAACATACTTTTTGCTGGTCAGATATCTGGCACGGGAATGAGTAAGAACAACTCCAACTCACTCTAGTAGCAGATATCGAAATCTGGAGCAAATTGAGAAAAGAATATTAAATATTTTAATCCGTCCATTGGCTGGAGTACATGTTGCACGAACGTTTCTACGATAGAAATGCAACGGTTTCACAATTATTTCCGCTTACATCTTATGCATTGCTAGGGAAGTATATCTTAGGTAAGCTATATACTATAGTATAGTTGCGCAAATAAAGTGAAATTGGGGTTAATAAAAAGCATCAATAAAATCTGGTGAAAAAAGGTGAGTAGGCGACCCTCTAATAAAATGCAAATTCAATTCTGAAAAACATTTGTATTCAGGTATTGGTTTATTATTCAATAATAAACCATTGTAATCGCTCTTGAATAAAAAAATTCTAACCCCCCCTGAAAAGTTCATAGTTGACGTTTCAAAGGGTATAAAATCCGAATCTGCGATAAAAAATTTTCCCTCCGTCCGCCGTACGCACGATTTCTCCCAAACGACTGGAGCAAAAGATCTGAAATTTTCAGGAAAAATCCATCTTGGTCCGGAGAAGCCCCAATTCATGAGCCAGCTCTCTCACTTAATTTAAAGTGCCCTTTAAGGGTTGTCAAAGTTTTGTAAAATCCCTAAAAACCTCAAGAAAAGTCACTCCACGAGGAATCGAATGAGCCCCTCCCCAGGTCGGTAGGTCAAACCATTCCCGATCTATGTCCCGATTTATGGTGCCAACATTCGCGTTATATTTGTTTATTATTGTTTTTGTTTTGATATCAGTAACCTAGTGACGTAGTGATGTAGTGATGTAGTAATATGGATACTGGAGTGAACTCCTAAAAGGCTTTGTAGCCGATACACGGGTTGAAGCATTCTGATAACCATACAAAACGCTGCAAATTCTTTCTCAGGTGATAGAGCGATTATTGAATTTCAGAAGGCACACAAATATGATCAACTGATCAATCAAAATAGGTATTTTGGTTGAGGAAAGATTTACGTGCTCTATGCATATCTCCTGAAATTCAATAATCGCTCTATCACCTGTGAAACACGCACACTCCAAAGCTTAGTAGAAATTCAAATCATGAACGCAAGCCAATTGAATAATAAACCCCAGTGAAAGAATTTGCAGCGTTTTTTTTTTCACTCATTTGAGAAGCCCCAGACCTCCCTGGATCAATTCTAAAGCCCCGTTTACACTGCTGGACCATCCTCGAGCATCGAACATTCGCGATCGAGCATTTGCCAGTTTTCAATGAGGACGGTTACAATGAGCACCGCTGTTGACACTGACCGAGCGTTTCCTCCGATCAGATTCCACCCTCGTAATTATCGAGATCTGCGGCTCCCGCTGCATCAATTATGGGGCTGAACCACAGAATAGGTAACGCACACCTCGTATCAGGATCATTTGAACATGTATCGCTGTGTACCTTCATCGATGTATGTGATATCAATATATCGATACCAGTGATATATTTGTGGCGTACTGCACAGAGTTAACTCATTCTAATCTATTTTTCCAACTGATACTTTACTAGAAGGATTGATATAGGATATTTTTTGGTTTTTGAGATGCGAGCGTAGCGAGCTTCCAGACTAGCAAACTAGACAGAACACATTCGAAATCGTGGACCTATATCGATAGTAGACAACTAGTTTTTCAATTTGGCGACGGTGTGATAAGAGAGGGGTTACCTATTCTGTGGTTCTATGAAATAGAAACAAACGAACTACTTAAAACTGCTCGATTGCTGAGAGGAGGTTCGGCGCCGGTTCCCGATGGTTTACCCCCCTGTGTCATAAAAAAAGTAATTGAAAGTATAGCCGATCCACTAACCCACTTATGCCACTTGAGTATCTCCAAAGGTGTGTTCCCTCAGAAATTCAAAATGGCAAAAGTAGTACCACTTTTCAAGAAAGAAGAAAAAACTGATCCAGCCAATTATCGACCCATTTCCTTGATAGACGTCATTGCCAAGATATTTGAGAAACTTCTCAAAACTCGATTAGTGAGCTTTCTGGAAAAGACCATAGGATCACAACAATTTGGATTTAAAAAAGGTGTCAATACACAGGACGCTTTATTCAAGGTCACGGATGATATTTATTTAAACTTGGACGCAGGCAAAAAAGTAACTCTAACGTGCATCGACGTGGCAAAGGCTTTCGACACTACCTATATCAAAAGCGAAACTTATCGAAAAACTGGAAGCATCAGGGATTCGAGGACTAGCATTGGAGATATTCAAATCATACAATAGTGACAGAGAACAAGCAGTCCACAATGGCAAAGCGAAACTGCTTTAATCCGCGAATACGGCTGTTCTCAAGGCATTTCAATGGGGCCGATTATTCTTTCATCTTTTATTTTTTTATATGTGAATGAACTTGCATCACAAAAATATTCCGGGAAAATCTGCATGTTTGCTGATGATGTTGCCCTAGAAAACTCCGGGAAAACATGGCAGAAGGCAAATGGTCGAGCAGTGTAAACGGGGCTTGAAAGGCATCCCATTATTGACGAAGCTTTGTTTCAAACAAACGTCTTACAAATCTAACTTCCGACACACAGAAGTTACTCTTATTTAGCCATCAGTTGGTTTTGATGTTTAGAGATGTTTTGGCAAAAGTAACAAAATTATTTCAATTCCTAGATATTATTCCAATTTGTACACCGTGTTGAATTTAGGAATTATCATTTAATTACAACATTATTGTCATCGAAATTCCAATTGAACGAAAAATGTCTTACCTTGTATTTGCCCATGATTGGTGAAACGGCTACTCGTATGACAACTTATCAATTACCTGAAACATAAAAATGTTCATCTTCACCACATATACGAGTACGATTCTTTTCTTCAAGGAAGTAACTTATCTATTTTGAGGTAAGATTCCGGAAGGGTTTTTTATCCCTTCCATAGTAAGTGGGATTTCCCTCATAAGATTTCTATTTTTGTTCGATACTAATTATACAAACTGCGGAAATTTTGCTTTTGGGGGTGAGAAGGGAATCCTTTCAATCGCTGCTAAAGAGAAAATTCTCGACCAATGCTTTTTTTGTTCAATTTAGATTTTGGTTGAGTACGTAAAAAAGTTGAAAGTGGATTAAAAAGTTTCCTCTTTCGATTACGAAGGTCCATTACTAATATAATAAACAAAA
This sequence comes from Creontiades dilutus, assembly GCA_031894815.1. Classification (NCBI taxonomy): domain Eukaryota; kingdom Metazoa; phylum Arthropoda; class Insecta; order Hemiptera; family Miridae; genus Creontiades; species Creontiades dilutus. The sequence goes on along the minus strand of JAVIWC010000084.1, from coordinate 1,040,237 downwards.
AGTATATTATATATGTTCATCGTATTAAAAACTGTTCAGAATGTAACTCAGTTATCAAAATTTCCAACTAGAACACTTCAAGATTTATGAACTAGATTTTTGTCACTTGTTCATAGTCGTGTGTTAAAACCCTAATCCCAAAACTGGATTTTTTAAATGCGGAATTCATAAACGGGGATTGGGTGTGAATGTGGCCTTAAGTGGAAGAGGAACGGTGCACTAAATGCGATTCGTAGACGTGATTAGAGGGCACCCTGAGTGGACGCCTCAAATGCACACTCAACGGAAATCATTTTTAAAAAATGGCGTTGAGTTGAGGGTCACCCTCAGTACAACGTTGAAATATACCGAATGGTGCCTGGAGGTCACTCAAGTGCATCACCTGTAATTAATTCGTTTACTAGTTCAGTTCTCCACTTCGATGACCGTGTGTTCGGAATGGAGTGATTTGGAGAACGACGATAAAGAAGACAGTAAACAACTGTTCCGCAGACGATTCTGACACAATCAGGAACATAATACTTAATTTCATATATCCCTAAGCAGTAAAACTAATTCAACAGGTCTGCCTACCGTTATCACCACTGCTGAAAGTTATAGTTGGTCTAGGATTTTGCGCGACCTCTTCATAACAAATACGTAGTGCATGTTCTTTGCAGTGTAGGGATGTGAAACGGTGTGTGATAATCCAGTGGAAAGAACCATCGGCAGAATGAAATGGAACTTCCTCTGTTTTAACTAAGAACTCCACCACAAACTTCCCAACACACAATATAGGTCATCGACATAGAACCATCGGCAGAATGAAATGGAACTTCCTCTGTTTTAACTAAGAACTCCACCACAAACTTCCCAACACACAATATAGGTCATCGACATAGATAATCACCGAATGTGTTATGCAACTTGTCCATGTCTTATTGTAACTTTTTTTTACTTTCAATAGTTCATATTTTCCTGTTCCATAACCATACAGTTGTCGTAATCGTAACCTTTCTTTTTCCTGATTATTCATTGAGTTCTTCTCCATGACGGCAGAACACGGTAGATACCACAGCAAAAATTGACTCAAAACAACCTTACCTCATGGCAAAAGAGCAACCTTCCAGAGCTGTTAACAACCAGAAAGGAACGGAAAGAGGGAATTTCCCCGCCCCTTTCCCTCAAAATAGGGAAACTTTCCCTAAACAGGGTTTCAAGGCCTCCAATCAGGCCTTGGTGTTCTGTTAAACTCATTCAATTCGAGTGCGCCCCCTAACCCCCGAGTAAACCACCTCACTAAACTATGAATTCTTACCAGTCAGCGGAGGGTTATCTCCACTCAGCTGAGTGTGAGTCCGCATTCACACTCAGGCTCTGTCTATGAATTCCGCCCTACAAGTTGTTTCAGGTGGTTGTCATGATCTGCACCAGTTATGGACAGAGTAACAGGCAACCCTTACTGTTATATCCGAATAGTAAAGATGAAACATACATTTTACATCCTCAAGTATATCGAGGAAGCTTCGGAAAACACTCCACTTCACTTCCTCGTATCGACCAGGGGAGTTGAGAAAATAACATGTAAGTAAGTAAAAGTAAAGTAAACAAGGAATTTCTCCTTGGATTTTCGTCCGACTACCCGGAGGTGTTACGGACGTCGCCAGCCGTCCTTAGGGAGGATCGGAACTAGGTCTGACGATTTCGCTCTTGGTTTCCCATTGCCTCACGCCCCTGAGTTGGGAGCGATTTGGATTCACGAGATATCGAGATCAGAGGAGAACTGTCTAACGACAGGACAGGTATACAACACTTGATCATCAGTAATGACATGAGACAAAATAACATATACCATCATTCAGTATTTGTGGGTCTTTTCGGGTCCTCGTTTCAGTTATTAAATTCGGCTCGTGTGTTCCCTATCATCGTCCTACTTTTTCGCCTCGCTGAAATTTTCATCGTATGAATACAGAAACCAGGTGACCCCTTTTTGTAGCGGTTGATGGATCACCTTCGGCAGCACATTGTGAGCTTGTTCTCCGTCTAAAGGGGAACGTAATTTTATTTGAAGAGCCGCTCCAACTTACTCCGATCAAATATTGCTATAAAATGCTTTTATTGGAATTTTATCAATAGCCCGCGTGATGTGGGGTAAAAATTTCAGATGAGTTGGACCTGGAGGAGTGATGTATAGCGAAGTAATTGGGGAAGTCAGAAATGAAGACGTGAGGCGACAAGATTTTCGTAGGAGGGTTATTCTAATACAGAAATAATAATTGCAACAATTTACAACTATAATAATGTAATATTAATTGCAATAGTAATAACGTGCAACGTTTTCTTGGAAAACTTGGGTACGTACTACTGACACAAACAACATACTAATATACCAAAACTACCCGGTAGTTTGCGAGTTTATCCGTGTTTATTGTACCTTTTGGCCTTTGAATAAAAGACCTTCAAGTAATAATTGCCAATGTTTTTTCGTCTAGTATTCTTTTACAAGGCCTCTCAATCTCTAGAACAAAAGCTAAGCTTCTTCACTCCAGCTTTGCTGTCTCCGGTAGAGTAGAGAGTAAATAAAATATCCGATTAACTGGCTTTTTAGCGGAGTAAGCTTCGAAATAAGCTATTCAGCGTAATGTGGTTTGCAGGTATAAAGCTACGCGGGGGTCGTATCATTTCCCGGGTGCACACGGTGCAGGTACCTCTGTGGGGAGGCTATCGATTTTAAGCCCTTTGAACTCCTTCGCGCTTCGAACGCGAACCTAGCATGAGGCTCTTCTGAGCCAGCTAACCATGACGCGGATTAGAAGTCCTTTATTTCGGCCTCAACTCGTGCATGAATCGCTTGATAGGTTTCAACGCCGCTATTCGCACATTGAGACTGCTAGAACACAAAATGGCTTTTTTCACAGCGGGGGGGGGGGGGGGGGAGGGGTGGATTAAAACGGCGAAACTATTCTTGATATCCAATTAAAGTTGGACATTTCCAATCAGCTACAGCATAGCAACTAATTTCAAAGCACAATAAGTACCCGCATTTTACTTATTTCACTCACCATTCCCAACACAATTTGGGAATAGACTAGTACCTGAGAATTTTCTAATTAATTGAGAGGACGCTGATTAAAAGTCCTTTTTTTGGCCACCAACTCTTGCATGAATTGCTCGGTAGGTTTCAAAGTCGAATTGATCGCCGCCGTTCGCTCATTGAGACCGGTGGGTCATAAAATGCTTTTTCCACAGAGGTAAGAAATGCACGCACTACGTCCTGTGTCATAACTTATTTTTTAAATAAACCAAATTCTTAAAGGAATAACTTATGAAAGCGTGAATTCTGGTAGATACGAGCAGCTCTTGGATGAATTAACGTCTTCATCCCCCCTCCCCTACATAAAATTCAAAAATTCTGAGGTTTATTGCTCAAGAGAGGTTTGTTAGACAAAAATTGGGATCGAACAAAAAACTGGAAAATTGAAAAAATAGTGAGGATATAACAATTTATCGCTATTACCCCCTCCGTTCATATCATAGATCCCATATTTTTATGAACATACAAGAGCGGGTGACAGTTCACACCACTTAAACAGCATCTTGCTCCATTGGTTGAGAACATTGTTAGCGACTAATGCATGTCTGGTGTAGACGGCCTTAAAACTCACACAATTCTAGTGTGAGATTGTTGTAATTCTGTTTTAATAACTCATTTGATAAGAAGTTTGAATACGAATCTATTTATTACCATCGATAACATCCAGCGGAAAACAGTTCTGAAGGCAATCGCACAGAACGAACGAACAACAGAATAGGATTGAGCGGTCAGTGATAAGATACTGATTACCATGACGATAAAAAGCTGGGCGTCCGGTGAGAATGAACAAAAATGTGCGCGGTTTCAAGTTTCTCAAGCTTTCTGACCCTGGAGCACATATTAGATCTGCTTACCTTAGCTGCTGATTGGACAGAACCTGATGGGGGTCTATTTCCTTGCGTGGGTTCCGAACTCTTCAAATGATGATGGAGGGATTTTGATATTTTAGTTTTCATCTTTTTGGTCTACTAAGTGGGCTTCCTACTAGGCAGCCCCTGGTAAGAACGGAATTGATTTATTTTATTTTCATAGTAGGATTCATCACAATCATTGTAGGATTAAAGCTTGTTCCCCGTTCGATGGTTATTTTAGTCGTTTCGACTCAAGTAGACAGCCAGGCAGGACCCAGGATGCCCGAAGGAGGAGGACCTCTAAGTTTCATTTAAAAGGTTGGTTATGAATTTGATCCGAAAGAAACTAAAAAAATAACGCTCTCTTCGGAGGGAAGGTGCGGTGGACGTGCTTTTGAGCCCTCACCGACCCAAACTCATTTAGCGAGCGGTAGCAAGGACGGCGTATCTCCATTAGATTATAACTTCCGCTGAATGCAAAGCGGTTCTTCAAAGAGGAACAAATGAACCCTGGAAAAGCCACCTCTATACTAGACCCGCCATGACTTTTATCTTCCAGCATTCTATATTTTCACGAGGAGAATTTAACGTAATTTCAAGTGTGTTCGATTAACCTTGGAACATGTGCAACGTTGAAGCGAAAGATGCGCTGTGCAGTTTTTTGATGAAGAACACGAGGCACCGACTAACAAAACAATTGTCTTCCCTATTTCGTTTTTAAAACTGTCGTGCAGTGCATAAAAGCACTTTCTACTAATTATTCGCATTATTTATATCAATTATCAGATATTCTAGTATTGTAGGTGGGGGCGAACCTCCCCGTTTTTTGGTTTTTCATTTGTCTAAGACACGAGTGTAAATTAACTTGATGGGCCTATGCTCAGTTGTTATGTTATTGATATTCTTGTAAATAAATATCGATTTGGAAAAAAAAAAAAATTTGTCTAAGGAAAGGAATAATTCAAATTGCTGTGTTTTGATGTGACATTGAAATGTACGAATGCCGGCTAAACGTCCAGGACAAAGGGAACTAGAGAGAAAAAGTGACACCGAAAGAAAACTCTCGAGTGTTGTCGCCCCAATTCCTTGGAACCTGGGTTCCGGTATACGGACGAGTCCATCTTCAGCCGGGGTCAAGTCGAAGCCTTTCGAAAGAAAGTCTGACTGATAGCGAATTACTTCAATTCAAAGGGCGCCGATTAGCCGACTGGAGGTTCGGGGAATGTTTTAATTGCGCCATTACCTCCAGAGAGAAAGTAGAGTACCTAGCGGTTGGTAAACGTGCGCGTATGAGACACTCGAGCGCGGCCGTACAAACCCATAAACCCAACTTAATCCCGTTTCCAACCGTTTAGCATTCCCGAACCAAATTCAAGGTTTTCCACACAAAAATTCAGTGTCCACATCACCCCCCCCCCCCCCTTCTTCTTTCTTTGATTTTAATAATTCGGAGAGTTTTAGAAATGCGTTGATTTGATACAGCTCGAAAAATTACGTAGTTATATCCCCCTCTTCCCTTCAACTTCATCCAACACCAGAGGCATAATCTCATGTTTTCTTCCCAAATTCACGACTTTCCAGTTCCAGTTCAAGGTTTTCCAATTAAACGGGTTTTTTATATTTCAAACTTAACGATTTAGTTCATAAACAAATCATAGAAAAAAAAGTGTTACGCCGAATGAGAAGATGTGAATTAATCGATTGGTCAGTCACAGCAAAAAGGCCAAGTGGGACAAAGGCGGCAAAAAGTCCGATCTTCCAATCCGATTATAACAACAATGCGAAATACAGGGTGCTTCTTATAAGAACAACGAAACTTCAGGGATCGATTCAGCAACTAATTTGCAACAACTTTTACTTTATAGCAACTTTTTTTAGTCCACTTCCTTTTGGCCTATTCCTTATCAAAAAAAAATTTTTTTTTGTATCTTCGACCTTACTAATGGGCATAACTACCTTAATTTACTGAATATATTAACTTTCAATTATACCAATGAAAAGAGCTCTCAATTTCCTCTAATTTTCATTCCATACAATTCCAAGTCACGACGTACATGGTTTTCTAGCCTAAACTTGAATTTTCGTCAACCTTCTGCTTTTCTAACAATTTTCAATGTTGATTTTCCATCATACCATCTAATGGAAAATGGATGACCCGTACGGTAAAAACACCTGCATTTCATCAGCTTTCTATCGCTCTGTACAATTTTCATTAGGAGCAATTTTTGACCTGGATTTTAGTGTTTGAACAGGAAAACGTAACGTTTTTTTTTTCTTTTTTTTTTCGTGATTTTATTTATTGCAACTGATTGTAGGATACATCATCTAGCAATATTTTATCTCATAAATGGACACAATGTACAGGGTGAGATTTCAACAAACCAACCCTTCAGAGTAACACACTTCACTATAACTTGCACAACACAATCAGGTACCGTGGCTTTTTACGTGAACGTAAGTTGTGATCTCTAAAACAAAACAAAAATTTATAATACTTTTTTTTTTTCTAAAAAGCGATTGAAGCTATTGTGAATTGTACAACAAAAAAACTGTAAAAAACTGACGGAAATATGTTTTTATTATTTTGGTTTTTGTGTTCTAGAAAATGATAAAAAGGTTGTATTTCAGATCACGTTCTTTTTCATTTCTAAATTACACATCAACCCCCCCCCCCTCTTCTCTCTTTGATTTTAATCATTCGGATAGTTTAAGAAACGCGTTGATTTGATTCAGCGAGAAAAATTACGTAGTTATATCTCCCTCTTCCCTTTAACTTGATCCAACACCAAAGGCATTATCTAATGGCAAAACGCTGATTTCGTTTTTAAAAATTCACGTTTTTTCACGTTTAAAAACCTATTACTGCGTATCTAATTTAGAAATGATAAACCTGTGTAGTGTTTTTTCAGTCATGTTTTGTGGTTCCATGTTTATGAAGTTAAACATCAAACAAGCATTATTCTCGAATATTTGTTCTCATAAAATCGTGATCAAGATGCTCGAAATGTCACCCACACTGAACTGAGTTTCGGAACCCTGTTCGAATGCTTTCAGGAATGTTGATAAATGTCAGGTCGCCAAAAGGATTTGTGATTGTTGCGCATCCAGTGTAAACGGCGTATCAGCGAGAGAGCGAATGGCCAGTGGTACCTACCGCGTTATTCAGGATCATCCGTGGTAAATAAATGTTGGCTAGTTTATTATTCTGTGTTTAATGCGTTTTCTTGCAGTTTTAAATGGAGCGGGGGAACTTGAAGTAGAGAAGTTATATTTGTATTTGGTTAGGAAAACCATCTCTTCTTCCCCTTGGCGATAGCCCTTGGAGATCTCTGTTCACACTCAGAGTATCAGTGGAGGAGCCGCCACTGAGGTGTGAGGCAAAAGTTAACTTTGTTAAGTTGTGCTTTCCTTGACAATTTTTACATTCTCTTTGCGTGGAGACTAAAATGCCTTTAAAACTATAGAGGCTGTAAAGAACTGTAAAGTGTGGTGCCTTTTTCAACTAATACCGATTTCACATGGTACAGGAAATGATGTGGTCATCGTAAAATACTTCAGTAGAAAGAAAGTACTTGAGCGGAGACTCGCAAGTCCACAACTTCCATCGCGATCCTGACAGTAACCGTCCTGTGGGGTTTTTTGTTTGCTAATGATTCGTAAATCGCGACCGGCTCCGCAGCCAAACTACCTGCCCAGTCAGTTGAAAACTCTTGCATTCCGACGAGACCTTGAAGAACTTCAAACTCAGCTCGCTCCTTCCTCCTCAGTTCTGTCTTGTAGGAGTTGAGGACTTTCATTCGAACGCGTGACCCATCTCGAATAGAATTCGTCGTGTTACTGTTAGTGCAGTACAATTGGACCAAAAACCAAAAACCCGAAAGTCCACAAAAAGCTTAGATGGGCAGGAAATGATCAAAAAACCATTGGAAGTACTGAAAAGTCTCCCGCTGTACAGCGTCGCGTACGTATCCCCAGTTTTATTTCTTCTTTATTCGTTAATATTCTGTGAACAGTGCAAGATAGAGCAAATATCACCCCATACGAAAGTGAAGGTTTTTTAATTTCGTACGAAAATGGGCTCATATGTTTCTTTGGTAAACTCAATGGTTTACTAGATATGGAGGAGGAGAACACGCATTTTGCTTCCTAATCTACCTACAGCCAGCGGTAGCATTGCTCTCACTTTCGGGGGATGTACATCCGATGATCCCTACTATCAAACACGACCAATAGAAGTAAATAATAATGAATATAATCATGGAAACTTAACACAATCAGTAGTACATTTTAAAATGGTAGTAACTTTAAAAAAGCTGCCAACACAAGGGTGTATTTATTTACTTATTGTAATAACGCGCGATTGTTCGTGGCGCAATTTTAGGGTGGCTTTTAGGTTAAAAAATGGCGGTTATGTGCAATGGATGAATTTCTACAGATCTGAAACCCATCGCAGGCTATTTTTCTCCTAAAATTACTAGAAAATCACATCTCACTTGTCTACGCCAGAAGAAACCCCAAAACCGTTGGGGGCGGTACACAAAGCTCTCTAATATCTAAAAAAGTAAACAAAATATCTATTGAACTATCGATTTAATTCTTCCCGTTTTATAGATTATCGGTAAATATTTGTCATCTGCTACTTCGTGGAGAGTCGTATAAACGAAAGATGAGTTCTTTCATATTTACAAAACAGAGAGGAAGAGATTGATATAACAGCGAAGAAGGAGGCACATATTCTGGTGCTGAACGATTGTCACCCTCAAGATGCTGACGAGCAGTTCGAGCAATCGAGATCCCAATGTTGAGATAAAAGTCTGCCAAAAGTAGAAAATAAATCCGCTGAATCTGGAGGAACCGACGAAAGGCCGCCGGCACCTAAGCAAACTTGACGGCGTGATCGGACTTGGGTGCCCTTCATTACGAATGAAGCTAACCGAAGAAAGAAATCGATGCGGGATTTCCGTATTGAAAACACACCTTATGGTATTACTTAGATAAATTAATCGAAGCAAGCTACGATTAGATCATTTTTCATTTGACTTAATGTGAACGATTTTACATCCGTTGAATCAGTGTTGAAGAACAATGAAAATTGATTTGTCACACTTTGGGTTCGCTGACATTTCGGCCGCTGAAAGCTCAGGTGGAAATAGAGCTACAGGATCGTCAGGACACTTGTTATTTCCATTTAAAATTCATACTCGGCTAATACAACCACAAAAAAGATTTTTTCAGAAGTATCGTCAATGTCCTATCGACAGGCCTCGTCGACCAGAGACATTTTGTCTCATAGACGATCAGATAGGGCAACACCACCTGCAAGAGGTTTACACCCATGTGGTAAGAGGAGGTGTAAAGTTTGCCCCGTAGTTGTCGAGGACGACCTTTTTTTCATCAGCCAACAATCCCAACTCGTACAAATGTAAAGGATCGGCTGAATGCCAAACATCAATGTGTGTGTGCACGAGTTGATGTGTAAGAAAAGCCCTGTTTTTTACTTTGGCAAAGCTGATACAGCACTCAATCTCAGGGTGAACAACCATAGGGCATCAGTTGTTGGAGGGAACGACGATTAGCCTGTGAGCCGTCATGCCACAGCGTATGGCGAAACGTTCGACGGGTGTTTTGGCGTCAAAATTCTGAAAAAAATGAAACCTCAAGACAGCAAAATTATGCAGCTTCACTCAGAGAAAGCGCACAGCAATGTGTTGGGTGTGTACGATCTTCGAGGACTGAATATTGAACGTTAACAGGGTAACCTCATTTCTCTTCACATCAATTTTTAAATTTCCTGTTACAGTTATTTTTCTCGTACTTTGAAAAAAGCTAAAAGCCGAAATATAAAAATTAATATTGATATGTAAATTGTTGTTGTTAAAAGTTTGTTCATTTATATATGTTCTTGTAGAGCCACTTCTATTTAATTATACATATAATTAAATGCAGTTATATATGACATGTTAAAATGAAAATTTTCCGAAAAAAAGGAAAATTTTCGTATTGCCATTGCAATAGTTTTCTTTTCTTTCAAAATTTGCTAACATTAACGATTTTCTGTAATAAGTTGGCGAACCACGCCATACTGCGGTAGAACATTAGAATGTAAAGCACTCGAACATAAAGTCTCCTCTAACTAACCAGGGGAGTGGAAAATGAGGAAGGATATGCAAATTGATAACTGCGTTACAAAGGACCATGAATATACATACATACCAAGTAGGTTTCCTTAGTTCTCTTAGAGAAACCCTTCACCTTCCGAGCAACGTTACCTATAGGTATGTAAGGGGAGGTGAGATGGGCCATTTGGCAAAACGGACATTCTAAATAGTTTTTGCTTTGTCAGTGGGAGTGAACCATCGTCGGCTAATGCCTATGTGAAAATACTTCGGTTCAACTGCAACTAGCTGGTTAACTCCAGTCACTGCTACTGCAAATTTAAAACGCTGAAAATTATTACAGGGAGGTTTATATTTTCTTTGCTAGCCCTTCTGCACAGATCTCTGGGCCTTTTATAAAACGTAGTGTACGGTACATTATCTAAATGTAGGTATATGTGCATAGAGTGGATGAAAATAGTTTCATTGGACGTAAAAGACTGTTCACTTCATAGGGCAACTACAATACCAACAAAAAAGGAGACAACATACTGTCTCTACCATTTCGCAGAACTACTGGCAAAAATATTTCAACCACATCCAGGCCCAGAAACTTCTAATTTAGAAGAAGATCATTCTTGTTTCTCTTTTTCTTCTATATATTTCTCTCGCATAGAAATTGAAAATATAAGATTATCACCAACGAGAAAAGCCACTGATATAGGTCTCAAAGTACAGCCTTTACATTTACGAGGGCCCAGCAAATTGATCGCACATTTGGAACATCTATACACCGCATCAACACGATTGGGCGACTTCCCCAAACCCTGGCGGCTTGCTTAGATCTGAATGGCTTGAAATCCCAACAACACTTACCTACTTCGTATTGCCCTATCAGTTTCCTCCCCCTCTTCGCAAAGATTTTCGAGTCTTTACCTCTTCCATATTTCCAACGGTACACTCCGCATGTTGTACCAAACCAACAATTTGGCTTCCGTAGCGACCACTCCTGTCCGCGCCAGCTTCAACGGTACGCAAATTTTATTAAAAATACCTATCACCAACGAAAAATATGCCGTTCTACTTACTTTGATATGAATCTCTGTTTTGATAAAACTTGGCAAGATGCCCTCCTATACAAGCTCCACCCACACCTACCTTACAACTTGTTCTCAGCAGTTAAACACTAATTACAGAGCAGAAAGTTTGTGTTTTCGACGCCTAGACCGATCCGAGTAGGGGTAGCGCAGGGGAGTGTGTGGGCGCCATAACTACATTTCATATACACTAGTTCCCTCCCTCTAGACGTTTCAAGACGTTTCTCAGGACTGTATGCTGACGATTTAGTCTATGCGACCATAATTCCGGCGAATGGAACAACAACAAATGGAATTCTGCAATGACGAATCGTGCAAGCTCCCCCTTTAGGAATGCGACATTGTACCAGACCTCCAGTTAGAACCGCCAATTAAGATCCTCAATCAATGTTGCAGCTACTTTGTTCAACGTGATGCTGATCAACGATGGTTCAACCATGATAAATAATGATGATCTCAAATTCTGGACGCGCCCCACGACACGTTACAGTGAAAAGAGTTTCATTTGAAGCACATCATTAACATTAAACAAAAGCCTGTAATTATCTGCACCCTTGCTCGTTGATAATAAACTCGTTTGACAATGACAGTAAAGGACTGTTATTCAATAAAGGATATTGTAAAATCATCTCAAACAATAATTTTTTTTAAACAGTCTATTGAATGTATTGAATAAATCAATTCATTGAGTAACAGTCTGGGAATTGAATAAAGTTCTGTTTGCAGACATTTTCTTTTTATCTCCTATGTTGTCAAACAGAAAAAGTTTTCAGCAAAATTCACGATGAGGATCCCAAGAGGTAATTCACACTGCGTTTACCAACTCCACCTTCTCAATCGTGCTGAAAACAGCTTCATCCCTCCTCCATCTGAAACTTCTTCTTTGAGAGAACAGGGTTTCGGAAGTGGTTCTCAACTTCGGTTCTCTTAATTGTGCTCTACCGCCAACGATTTCCAACCTCCTTTTTATCCCCAACCTCGACTGTTGCCGTTAAAAGTGGAGACTTCCAGCAAATGGGAAGGAGGATTTGTAGATAGTGTCGTTAGCTTGGTCGTTAGACCGACTTCTAGCCAGTTTGATATGTGTACTGGGAGGTATATGTTTTATTATTTTGCACTGCCCACAATTGGCTTTTTAGGACGTCCCTCTCAAGCAAGGCTTCGTCAATACAGGGGCGACTATTACAGCGAATCTAGAGGGGTGGGGGTCAACCCGAACATGAGAAAAAAACTATGGTATTCCTAACAAATACGTTAATTGAATGGCAGAGCAGAACAAGGGAGTCAGCGACAAAATTGGCATACCTAGATAATCACTTGCCATTTTCGGGGGTTACCTCCTAGTTATAAGCATGGTACGTTTGCCTGGTTCCCACTCTTCCCGGTTTTTAATGTACGATATTTAAAGGGGAAACAAATTCAATACAATACAATATCATTCAGTACAATAATTCGTGTTTTTTTCTTCTTCCATTTCTTCAAAATTTTCTCTTACCCTCTTGTTCGGCCAGGCCATTCAATTATTGTTTCAATAATGCGTGACTGCTCGTGTTATTGTGAAGTTCGGGGGCCATTTTGGTTTAATATGTTCAATAATAAGCCTTTTTAAATAACTGTAAACGTTTTAAGGTGTGTCGATTCAAAATCTACAATGTCTGTTCCCACATGGACTCCAATTAGAGTCTAGTTGGTGTTCACTTTTAGACAGCACAATCGCCTCTCACACGGAGATGTTATTAACCCAAACGTGGCAAAACGTTGGTTTTCGGGAATTTTTTACTGACATAAGCAAACAGGGTGTCATTTTTGAGTCATTTTGGAAAAAAAACTACAAAGATTCATTTCAAATCCGTAGAAATTCACCCGTAGAAAATAATCGCTAGTTCTGAGCCTAAAAGTAACCCACAAACCTCAACTGGATATAACTACAGTCCAAGAAGTGAATCGGCCCACGTAAACTAAAGCTGGACGAAAGCATGGGTGAACACCAAAATTCATTTATAGCGAGTATACCCCGGAACCGGCCACCCCCACTAGATAGACCGCTACTCACGAGAAATATACCCCAAGATTTCTTGGGACAGATCTTTTCAATTTTCACGTTCTTAATTACACTTTAACTTTTATCATTGTTATCTCTTTAGATTTTTTATTTACTGTAATTTGTAAATCTTGACAATATTATCATCACCAAATCTTTTGTTATAACATTCATAGTACTGGTCAAGGATAGTCAGAGAGCTGCACCTAATAAAACGCCAATGTTAAATAAGCTAGCGTTGCTATATTCAATGATGTGCATAAATTTAATGTCAAGATTGACAATAAAGTTTACTTTAAAAAAAAAAAAACCTCATAATGACACGAACAATTACGCATTATTCACGAAATAATATACCTACTTGTTAGAATTGGCTTCGATAGTAAATTTATTTTATCGGGCTTATTCGGCGTATCAAACTGGTCAAACACGTGCAACAAACGTGCTTCTTCCAGTATTTTAGAGATATAGGCAAGTCGGGTGTCATTTACTTGTAATTTTGGGCCCAAAATCGTTTGAGATGGGTTCTATTCCAGTCATAGCATATAATCTACATATTTCGAAGTGTTGAATATCAGAATGTAGAGTAAATATTCAGTAAAATGTTCACCGGAAGAACACATTAGTTAATTATTGAAAACAAAACTCTAAAGCCAATTTTACACACAATGGCAGTTCAGTCAAGTTTTGCATCTAATAGCCAGCAATTTTGTTGTCGACGCTACTCCTATTCTATTCTCTATTCTCAACTGATTTTCATGATTCCGTACGATCCACATTTCAGTCTAGATGTGCAACAAACCTCGGAAATTGTGCATTGTCCGAACGTAGAGGGAACAACGGAAGGGGTAAAAGCCAATCCTTTCAACCGCAGCTCAAGCGAGAATTCTTTATCACTTATTATAGTTGCTCTGTTTGTGGAGTTTTACGCCGTGCCGATGGACCATTTTAATTAACCATTTCTGGATTCTGCACATTGTGAAACGTAAAACAATAAATTTCGATGGGTGGTTAACTTATTTTCATGGTCGATCACATAAGTTTACTATGGAGAACGATAAACCGATATGTATTATATTCATCGGTATTTGAACAGTAAATAATCACTGATGACCACGATCGCCAGTGACTGCGGTACCAAATGCCGCATCATCAAGTACGCAGGAACCTCCAGACTGCAGCTCAACAGGTGCCCCTCCGAGGAAATTTCAGGTATGAGCTCAGGAGTGTTGGGGTTGACCCTCGCAAATCAGTTGAGGGAACAGGCGGGCAAGTGATATATCAGCCGGAGAGTTCAGAGGGTTTTACCAACTTTGCATTTGAGGCACTTTCTGCTCGCTGGAGACGCATTAATTCTTCGCTAACTTTTTAATCTCCGCGCCGGGCGTTCAATTCAAATTTCATGAGAACCGTAGCAACGGCTGGCTATCTACCAAAGTTTTTCGCAGCTACCCTCATTGTATCCAGGAGTAAGCGACGTTATCAGTTATGTACAATAGAGAGTTATACTTGCGTAAAATTGACAAGCATCCCACACCTTAGCCCTGCGATGCGCCAACTGATTTCCATCTGATAGGGGGGTGCTTCTAAACCTTCACTACATGAAACCCTTTGTGAATTTGGCGAGATAATAGTTTGGTCACGTCAATGCTTCACCCCAAGTAACTGGGTGTGAAATAGGTAGATACACACTGCGGTCCCTGAAACTGCATGAATCAGTTGTCGAAGTGAAATGGTAAGATTTGTAGGCTGTCCCTCAAGGGCTGCCGGAAGCAAGGTTGAGGGACTCGGGATTGAGCCAGGGAATGTGAGAAGTTTAAGCATAGGAAAAATAGCTGCCAATGATTACGCAAACGGACGTCTTCCACTATCCCATAGGTTTTCTCCGAAACTACAAGATCAAAGTTTACGAAGTTTGTCTCAAAATCCAGCATCGATCCAGGATATGCCAATGACCTCAGCATCCTGAACAATCAACCCTAAGGGATTGTATATAAGGATTGATCTACCAAAAAATCGGAATCACAAAAAACCTTCGATTTTGGTTTATTATTCAATAATAAACTATTGTAATCGCTCTAGAAAAAAAAAATGTCTAACCCCCCCCCCCCCCCCCGAAAATTTCATGATTCACGTTTCAAAGGGTGTAGACTCCAAATCTGCAATAAAAACTTTTCGTGAGAGGATCAATCGTGTTTGCAATTCGATCCAAAGGGAATCCATCCAAGCTGCAACTCATCAATGGATAAAAAGAAAGAATGAAAGAAGAAAGATAAAAAGAGCGGCGCTATGTGTGCATCAGGATGGTGGCCACCTCGAACCGTTATGATGGATATCTGGTAGATCTGGAAATAAATGAAATTTGGAAAGTTGAATGCCGTTTTCATTTAATATTTTACCCTTATTGAAAAACGGACTTGATCTGTTTTAAATTAATCTGTTTTAATTGAACTTCGAAGCAACGAGGACGCAACTCAACTTTCTTGAATTTTGGGAAAAAGAAGAAAACAAATGTTAGGAGCCTTGAGTTATTAACGAGGGGCTTCCTTGTTTTCAAAATCATCATTCACCATCAAATGATGATTTCGAAAGAAGGAATCAACGTGATTGGCCAATTCTCGTACTGCAGTGCATTTTAAATTTTGGAACAGACCTCTTCTTTGCAAAGAGTCTGAATTGCTCAATTTTACAACTCGTAGGATAGCGTTAAACCAACCATATTCTGAAAATATAGCATTTTCGAGCCAAACGGAACCTTTTCCGTATCAAATGAAACCTAATGAGAGAATGAGTGGAACGATGTACCTAGATTGGTAGGTACCCTGCACACTGCAAGTAGATGTAATGGAACCTATCGTATAAAGAAATAAACAAGATGAAAATTTTCTGGATTTTAGGAATAGGATAATCGAAGTAGATCTCACCTTAGTAGAATAGGAAACAAGTAGATGAGTATGAGAAATTGCTAACCGTTGGATGTGAGCGGATCTCACATGTCATTTCACTCATTTTCTCAATAGATTTCATTTGATGTGGAAAATATTTCATTTGGTTTGAAAAAGGTTTCATTTGGTTTGGAAGAGGTCTTTGAGAAAACTTTGACAGCCCTGAAAGGGCACTTTAAACTGAGTGAGAGAGCTGGCTCAAGAATTGGGGCGTCGTCGGACCAAGATGGATTTTTCCTGAAAATTTCGGATCTTTTGCTTCAGCCGTTTGGGAGAAATTGTGCGTACGGCGTACGGACGGAAAAATTTTTATTGCAGATTCGGATTCTACACCCTTTGAAACGTAAACCATGAAATTTTCAGGGGGGTTAGAATTTTTTTTCCAGAGCGATTACAATGGTTTATTATTGAATAATAAACCAAAATATCGATATATCGGAGGAAAATATATTTATTTCGATACTATCGACTATCGATGGCCATCCCTACCGAACACCCTTTATATTAGGTATATGATAAGTACGACTCACAGCGACGCCTTTGAAGTCGTTCTTAGAAAAATGTACCTAGTCCAAACCTGTAAAATATGAACTCATCATCATTATCGAGAACTTGGAAATATAATTGGTATGTAATAGATCTAATGTATAGGTAATCTTTAATGACTCTTTGGAGTCTAAGTATATTGAAAGGGTTACGGTCGACGTTTCCGAATTAGGAGGGAATCATTGACTTTGATGCAACACGTGGCAATCGTAAGTAGGAAGAAAATTATGTTTGTTGGCTCCTTCCGTTCTTTTCGCTCGTTAAGATAAAATTCCTTTTGATTGCGCGACAGCAGACCTCGGTGACCGATAAGACGCGAAATATTATTCCCACCAAAGAGACGTGAGTACACAGCCGGTTGACATTTCATTGCGTTCCTGGCAACGGTCCAACCATTAACTGAAATCGAGAGACCAATGCCCTTGAGTGGAATCAGTAACTGAAATGGATCGACAGGTTTCGATCCCGAAATCGAGTTCTCAGGTAGTTGCCATTGGGTGTTGGCAGTTGACAGAAATATGAAATTACGATTTCCCGAAGATACTACCTCATTGACATTCCATGTCCTGACTTAGTCCCAATGGAATAGATTAGCTCGAGCGTCAAGAGAAACCGGCACGCAGTTTTATTACAGTATTAACTACACTAATTAATCCAGAAAACTGAAATTTGAATGGTAGCTTCTGTTTGAGATCCAAAATCTGACTTCATTTATGAAAAACGCTGCACAACATTACAGACATGTTTATTATTTGAGGCGTTTGGGATCAAAACCGGACAACTCCAAAATTCCTGAAACTGATTTATTCACATTTTTGCAATTTTGTACTGGCATTTTTATCCCCTCAAAAGATTGGGTCCATAACTAGACGAAAACCATGAGAAATAACGCGGCAAACATTCGATTTGGTTTCAAAAGCGGACAACTCCAGGTTTATCTTAAAGCTGAATGGATTGCCACGGTCACACTCACAATCGTTATTCCTGCTTAATGCACTACTAGACTGTGTTTGATGGCTCAATTTGTACACCCAATCAGGGACAGCTGCTGACAAGAGCGAAAGCGCATCTGCACCCCCTGTTGAGAGAGAGAGACTGTATCCTATGCCGAGTAACCGGGGCAAGAAGCCAGATATCGTTGCCCGATGGGCCTGCAATAATCCTGGATGTCCAGGTTGTCAGTGGCAGCGTGGTCATGGAGCAGACCTGGAGGGCTAAGAAGAGTAAATACGATAGAAATGACCTTCGGCAAGCGTTTCTGAGCTAAAAGGAGTGGCGCCTAACAACATCAAGGTTATGGTTTCAACCATGTCATGGCGCGGGGTGTGGTGCGGAAAAAGTGCCACGGAGTTACTTGAGCTGGGCATCTCATCTGGAGTACTCTGTGGTATCACCACCCGCGTCATCCGCTCCATGGCGTCCACTCACCGAGAGAAGAATGCTAGAAAGAATCATCAAAACACACTCTTATCCTATTATCAGTTGATTTTCGAGAACCCTTGTGACTGGAATCAGTTACCTATAAATTTGCGATGAATACAGTAGGTGCTTTAAAACGTGAGTTCACGAGATTGATAGCTGAGCAAAGAGTGATTATTCATAACATCATGCAACAACACAACAATCATCATGAACAAACCTCAAAGCAAGTTCGCAAGTGCAACCCTCATAACTATAAGTAGATTGGCTCTGCGGATGTGAGTTAAATAATAAACTTTTCTCAAAATCGATTGAGATGGGTCCTTGCCCAGTCCGAGCTTTTCTGACTAAGAAAATTTCATTTTAAGGGTACAAATTTTGTACCACAAAATAATAAACCTTTGAGAAATAATTTGCAGCGGTTTTTTTTGTTTTTTTAACGACATAAAACTTAATGAGTAAATTGTGGACGACTAAACGTCTTATGGCAACCTCATCTTGTGGCTAGCTTTTGTCTAAATCGTGAATTGTGTCATGTTACAGTTGTGTTAGTATTGTTGCATCGAGCAATATTATATTGGGTAAAGTCGGTAAACTGACATAGGCCATTACCTTCAACAAAGGTATGCCAGACAGGTTTTTGAGAAGTGAAATCTCAAATTCCTTTCGTAGCAGCAAAATACCAAACTATTCATAAATTATCTTCCACTCTTTTGAATTGCCATTCAGTCGTCGCGGGTGGTAGATCCTTTACGTTTAATGAAATGAATCAACCAAATGGAAGATTTCGCTAAATGAATTCGCCCTAACCAATCAATCAGCTAATTATACTCTTCCCATCTCCCGCACTCAATTAAGTTTTGGCACACATGGGTCACGTTTCGATAGGCACTGTTCCGCTTTAATTCCGCCCTTAGGCCATCGAGCCCGTTACTAACCAACTTAAATTGAAACGTTGCAAATAGTTTAACAAAGGTTTATTATTTTTTAAATCCCCTCATACCAAAGATTGGGAATTTAACAAAATTTAAAATAAAATTTCGCTCGCGCGGTACTCGTGATTGAACTAATCATCAAGAGGAGAGGTGAAAGAAGAAAGAATCAACGTATTTGGGCGAATGAATGGATTTCCCGTAGAATACAATTGGGACTGTGGGCGACTTTACTTCGTGAGCTGACGGTAAGGCTGCGGGTGCACATGAGCTGCAAAGTAATCGGGACGCTGAGATTGTTATCTATCCTATTTGATACCCATCTGAGTTCTGTGCACATGAAAGATAGGACGCGGAATTTACAACTGGGTGGGGATTCTTTCTTCTTCAGTATTGTGTGTATTGTTTCACGAGATGGATCGTGCGCAAGTTGACATTTATAAAAAGAAGATTTTATTTTCATACTTTGTGTACAAATACATTTATGAAAGGGACCATTAAAGAAGATAGTGGGTTCATCCACTTAACTATGAGAGACATCAACTCCAGCTAGAGCTCAGCGTTTGTAATGCTTTCTAGCACGGTCCTATGTATTGGAACTTATTTAAATTGTAAATCTGGTAAATTTTGAAGGACAATAAAGATTTATTATTATTTATATTTAGAAGGCGCTTTCATCATCATTTTTATTGAATTGAGGGAAGATGAACTAAAATTCTTTAATTATTTTCGAATTTCTATTCGTTCATTTGATGAATCAACGATGCATTAAGATAATTACTCTCGAAGCGTATGAAAAAGGACGAAATCGGGTCAACCGGTGGGAGTTGTGAAAAAATACATTTGTGAGAGACAACTCTCCTTTTTGGAAGAGTCAATGGCCTTGGCTGCCACACAGTCTTCTACTGAAGATCCAAGGATTGATTCTCCGTTCTCACAACCAGCTGAAAACACAGAATCGCCGCCTAATGATGCTGTGGCTTCCATTCCATGGATCAGGCAGTTGAAGGCAGAGAGGCAGCGATGCGTTGACACGAATCATCGAATGTTATCAAAAACTCACCGAAAAAGCACCAGATAAAACGGACGCTGCAACGTCATGAGCAATGTTCCGATGCCTCGTGTGTGTTTCGAGGGGGTTTAACAAATTTATTCCCCTCGGTTGAAAATAATTGACCAAACCAGTTCTGTTAGAATTCCCTCCCATACTTAAAACCTTACTATTACTTATAAAATTTTTAACTGAAGTACCTCACTCAGAAAGTAGTCCTTGACAACCTGCGACACATTCATCATAAGGAAATTTGTAGGAGAAATCCCATTAGGGTAAAGTTTGTCGAAGATTGACAAAAATTCGAAATTACTGCTGAAAAACTACTAACTATACGTGTAAATAATACAAAAACGAGTTATAAAACTACTCAGATGGCCAAAATGCAATCACGATGCTAGTACGATAAAGACAAGCATGAATTCATACCTTTAAAAAAAGGTTTAGGAAGATGCATGGAAATTATACCTAAATTTGGAGAACATTTTTCTGTTCGTATTTGAAGTACAAGGGGCAGAAAATTTCGTTATTTATATTAGCTAGGTACCTTCTCCTTCGGAGAACTCGGAACTGCCAGAAGTGAACTGTTCATTGGAAATACAGCCTTATCTACCGCTTCATGTGGAAAAAGTTTTGCAAATTATTACACAATGGTTTATTATTATTTCAGTATTAGGTTTACGTGAATCAGTGGCCTAAGTTCATTAGTCCGTGGTACATTATATGAACTTGCTTGCGCCAGCATATCTTGTAATTGTATTTCACATGGCGTTTATAATACAATTACAAGGTAGCATATCTAGTACCTAGGTGGTATAAAAAGTGCCCAATTTATATTTTCAGGCCACAAGGGGTTTTCAGATGTTCATTGTGTCTCCATACCTTGTTATTGACTTCTAGATGTCCCACAGAAGATAGAATGACTTTGTCATAAATTTAACTCTCTGACACCAAAATTTACTGGTCCTTTTGTACAAGACAAAAACAGATATCAAAATACCTTTCATGGTGCAATATACTGGACATCAACACGACGTAGAAATCAACAAATGGAAAATTTGAACTTTAACGTTGAGGGGGGTCCGTCAAAGTTAATGCAGTCCAAGTAATTTTAAGCTTTCCCTAAAGGAGTTGCGATGGCCCTTCCGAAGTTAAGGTGCCCATAACGAAGATAAGGTGGCCCTGGCGAAGTTTGGAAGCCCCAATTGGAAATGTATTATATTGCATCCCCAAAATTAGATAAACTTTTCCGCTACGTTCAAACGTTTTCCGCTCATGTTTCCACCACATTGTCAGTAGATCGCGTTCGTAAGTTTGAACCAGGAAAACGTTTAAACCAAAATGGAAAAGGTCTAAACCGAAGTAAAAAACAATCCAATCACAGGTGGTAAAGGTCAAAACTATTTTGGAAATTCTCTATCAACACTTTTTTTTGTACTGTTTGTTGGATGCGATCATTCAAATCATGATGGAGAAATATTGGGATAAATCTGCATCAGTTAATATTGTTGAATGCCACGACCCCCTGGAGTTTCTGTAAATTTGGTTTGTTAATTCACCTAGAGAGAGATTCCTCTCTGATTTTCATTTTCTTTTATTGGTCTAAGATGGCAGGGAAGCAGTCCGATTCAAACTAAATCATTTGAGAGAAGTTTCAAATTAGGGCATAGCAAAGATAGAAGAAGGTGAAAGCAGAGGAGGAGGGCTTAGATCAGAAACGAAGTATTCGAAACATTTCCATTGCAAAGCCAGTTTTACCAATAATAGGTAAATCATTAAAAAGAAGAAAAAAAGCTATCGAAAGCGATTAGGTAAATTATCAGTCCTTTGAGAAGCTAATCATAAGATCCGTAATGATGAATTAATAACGGATTAATCAGGCAGGTTGTGTATCACAGAAAAATTGGATGAGAACGAAATCTTCAGTGAGGTTGAATTCATTGATCTCTTACCTTTCACTGAGGGTAGCGGTAACAGACAAAAATTCGAATTAAATAATGGTAGAGATAACGTAGAAATCTAACCGTCAACTGTGGCATGGGGAAATTTCAAGCCACCTATTTTCCCCTTTTTTTCAAAATTTTCGTTCATAATTCAATTCTTTGGGCCCTAAGCCGCAGGAGAACATAGAATGAAGTTGATCAAATAAAAACAAATTGAAGATTTTCCAAAACAAATTGAAGGTTTTCATTACAAAATAAAGATTACCTTTTGTTCTAGGGAATACATCCGGCTGACGCCTGTTCGTCGAAGAGATCGGACTTCTTCCGAATTTTCGCCGCTGTTTGGTTCACTTTCGCTCGAAATTCGATCACGGTTGAGTTCACGAGTCACCGAATTGCTGTGACTATAATAATACTAATATTTTTCCGGATTTTTGCTCCGCAGCGAGATCGAAAAGTTGGGAGTGACGAAGGGGGAGAATCGGTTGCTAGATAATGTTACATAGAGAAGGTTTACATAAAGGAGGAATACACGCGCGTGACAGAAATTTCCTTGATCATGCATAAGGAATCCATACCAAACTCGACAGAGAATAAACGGGCAGGCTGTCCTCTTGTTTTCATCAAGTGTTTCAGTCCGCTCATAGAAAATAGAATACAGAATACAGAATACATACACTTTACTCTATGTTCTGTGAGTCCGCTACAGTGAACGTATCTCAACAATCTTTATTTAGAAATGAAAGATCTTTACTTTGAAACGGAAAACATATATTTTGGTATGGAAAACCTTTATTTTGTTTCGGAAAACCTTTAATTTGACTCGGAAAAGCTATATATGACGTCTCCAAGTGGCCAAATTTGAACGATCAGAATTTGAAGAATAGGACGGATCTCCGTGGTAGGGATGTTTTTCTGGGATCTTTGTGGAGAGGGGCAAACCGACTCAGAAGTTGTGGAAAGAAGACCAAGGATCTTAGCCTACCGTCTGCAGCTGGAGACTCATCCCCTGGTCGTGATTTCCTCTGAACCTGAAGGTAGGTTCTCTCCTAGATCTCTCCTACACCCACCAATAGTAGTAAAAACCGTATATTCTCGAAAAGCTAGATGAAATTCTAACCCCCGTAAACAAAAAAACATTCTTACATAAGCTTCCAACGTCTAAATAACGAACTATAACTAAATTTTTTCCGGGTCAAGCCCCTGAATCAACTTTCCAGTGTCAACCCCTTTCGCAACTTGTTGTCCTTGTATAAGGAGCAAAGACCTTCGAAAATTGTCTCTGTAATGGTTGATGTCATTTTTCGAAATTAAATTGCGAAAGTCGAGGTTTTTTTACCCAAGTGTTTCTCAGTACAACAAAAATTTATAAAAATCCAAATTTGATTTTTATATTAATAACTGAACCGCCTGGTTTTTTTTTCGCTTTCAGTAAAATTCAAAAGGAAAATTTTTACAATGTGTAACTTGGATTAGAGCAAAATTGCTCTGAATAATATTGTTTTATTCAAACGTAGATTTTCGAATTTTGGATTTTTTTTGCATGTTTATCCATTTTTTTTTACATTTTAATGAAATTTTAGTAATAATTTCAGTTAACAGTTGAGCAAAAATGTCTTTTTCTGGATCGAATGAGGAACAGAGACTTTCTTCTCGGGTAATCCGTGAGGGGGGTCGGTTTAATAAATTATTTTTGGCTGCAAATCTGGTGAGGAATTTGGACATTTTGATGGTTTTGTTAATAAATCGATCGATATTCAGTTGAGCTGATTCAGTGCGAGTACCGACCTGAAAAGAGCTGCTGATTTGCGGCTGCTGAATTTGCCCATGTGGCGGTTGATGGTGCCGAGGAGACCGCCGGAGTCGGTTGGCGGCACGTCGCCGGTCTCCTCGTCGGGGGTGACGGCCAACTTGACCGCCACCGCCGTCGTCGGCGTCATCGTCGAGCTTATGAGCTGCTCCCATTGCGTCGACATCGCCGCCTGCACAAAAGACACAATTTCTGTTAAATTCACTACGCTGTGATACCTTAGTTAAAATCTAAGGTAGTATGAGTATATTTTCTTTCAGAATTCAAAATTTGCACTTTAAGAGAATTTTCTTGGAAAATGATGCTATCGCAATGGCCCTAAAAATCTTTAAATAAAAATTTCGTAATCGAAATCCGCTTTGAAGCATTCTGGATTGATTACTGGATTTTAACGATTTATATCTCTCTATACAGGGTGTTACATTTCGTGACGGTCACGTGCCAGGAGAAGATTCTACGGAAAATTTCTGATCGAAAACGCCTCTTAGCAATTTTTTTTACACCCTTGGAAATGCGTATTTTTTTCCAATTGTAAGATTTTTCCAGAGACCCCAAAACGATTTGGGGAATCCGAAATATTCAGTATGGTGGCCCAAACCAACGGGTCCGCTGAAGATTTTTTCGAATTGAATCTAATGGCTTCTACACCTAAGGGAGGAGGATCGTGCATCGATGTGATCTTCCCTTGGGACAAGGATAACATTGACTCCAAAAATTACATCATGTAACTGAAAATCATAGGTAACTAAGCCAGAACTTCACTCCAATAAGTTTTGTCAACAAAATTAACTCGTAACCAATAGTTCTCCGGGGTGTAAGGAGGGGGAAATTGGCAGCGTGGGATGTGGTCTGGTATCAAATAAATTCAAAGCTTTCCAAAAAGTGGTGAACAGTTTTTGTGCGATGAGGGATGGCGAAAATAAATTTCCTTAGCAACGATCGGTTGTAAGTAAAAATTATTGTAAAAATACGCGCTACTTTTGTCTCACTTTTCCTGTCGCTTTTTGGCGGGAGGTCCCATCGCAAAAACCTTTTCAAGGTTGAAATCGAACTCGGATTAAAATCGAACGATAACTCCACTGAAATGTAACAAAAATATGTAAGTATACTTTACTAGTGCGATTGCCCATCGTTCAAAGTTGAAAGCACGAGCGGCCATAGCAACTGGTCCCGAAACCGAATGTTAAGACCCGACTGATGATATAGAACTGAGATGAAATGAATGATGAGATAGCCGAGCCGATTTTATGGGGCACCACCTGTTCCCTCAACGCTGATTCGTATTAAACAACGTTCGCCTCCGTAAATTTTTCATCGTTCGATTGGCGGAATGAATGACTCAATTATGATGCGTGATCTAGATTCAGCGGAATTCTATGGTTCTGAAACGAAGGACGTTTTACACAATCTAACAACCCATAGCTACAATTGCTAGTACCTGACGTCGACTAAAGTATTGAAATTTTACGTTCCAATCCCATATTTTCCGTTTTACGCTAATTGAAAATCATTACTACTATTATTCGAGTCGTGATCTCAATTCCGCCAGTCAGAGTGTTTCTTTGCTCTTGTTCTGTGTCACTTAAATTTCCCGCTAACATTCTTATTAACCAACCCATAAAAAACCAAAAACGTGTACCAAGTTAATTGTGGCACATAGAGTCCTAGTCTAGGTAACATGACAGTACAATCTATCATATATCATCATATATCTGTTAAAATGATATAAATGATTAAAATTCTTGGGGGTGGGGATCCAAGAAAATTTTTGAGGGGGTAATGTTGATTGGAACAGTGTTCAACGTGACGACATTCAAAAATATATTACATCACTAGATAGAACGTAAATAATAATGGACCTAGTGATTAATTTAAATATGGTTTGTTTTCTATCTGAAAATGTATAAATGACAATGACAGTACTCAAATATTGTTCGAGATTAGTTTTAGATAAAATCAGGGGTGCTTGTTGCTAGTATTTTTTACATTTTTGTTTTGGGTATAAATGGGGACAGTACAAATATTGTTCAATTAGGGGGGTGCTTACAAGTATTTTTTACATTTTTGTTTGCGCAAAGCGCTTTCCGCTGTTTCTTCTTAAAGCTTTCTTTTTCGCTCTTTCTTCTTCGCGGTAAAACGGCGAATCGTCGAAGGGACTCGTGTTCATCATTCATCCAGTTTAAACGTCATATCAGCGTGAGAACGAATGAACCTACAGAACTATTCAGATGTTTTCGATATAAATAAGTGTTTACGTCTTTATTATTTATGTTAATTTTTTATGTTTTCATACAGTTTTAAATGTAGAGGGACAACTAGACACAGACCGATTGAAATTTATATTTGGCTAAGAAAGGCATTATCTTTCTTCCCCTTTGCTATAGCCCCTAGAGATCTGAGTGGGCCCCCAGAGTTTCAGAGGAACTGACCCATACTTATAATTGCTAGTACCTGGTAGTCATTACAACCATTATCCATTTCGTGATCTCACATCCTCGTACTTTTTGCTTTTGTTCGTGTGTCACTAAACTTTCCGCATATATGTTTCTTAACCAATCTGCAACAAACCTAATAGTCAAAATAGTCTATAGGCAACACGTGTATGTACTAAGTACATTAACCCATCTCAGACGCTTCTGAAATCGTCAACTATTAGGGCGGCCCCGCACCTGCAATTGTCGGTAGCGCGATCAAATCATCGCTGAAATGAAACACACAAAAGTCAATTGGTCAACAGAAAAATCGCCGCGATTAAAAAGTCGCAGCATGTTTTATTTTTCGGGCGAATCGATTGTCGCGGGGGAATGTGTCTAAGACTAATAGACAAAGTTGATGTTTTCAGTGATGATGGTCATGAGTTTATGCTGCAATTATTACAGTTTTTCATTGACTGTCGCATCTTATTTCCGAAGTAGGAAAAAGGGCCGCGATTTTAGGCTCTTGAACTTGGCCGATAACAATTTAAAAAAACTTGGCCTTGTACGTAACCAAATCCCCGTGGATCTCATGGAATTGCCCCTCCTCCTCTGTTTGGGGTATAATTGGATGCACCCATATCCTTCTTTTTGATTTTCCATCCCGCTACCGTTTTTGTATCTTAAAGCCAACGCCACTTCACAAGTACCGTAATTCCCCAGTTCGTACAAGTAATTGTATGAACTTACTGACTAGTGTATATGTGAGATAGGCTAAATTTTATTAATTATAATCTTCTGTATAACCTGTTAGATATAGCTTTTCCAAGTCGAATTGAGAATTTTCCAAACCAAATTGAGATTTTTCCAAACCAATTTGAGAATTTTCCAAACGAATTTGAGAATTTTCCAAATCAATTTGAGAATTTTCCAAATCAATTTGAGAAGTTTCTAATCTAAGAAACTTACTACTAAAAAGGAAGAGGTAGTTTTCCAAACCGAATTGACAATTTTTTAAGGCATTCCAAGACTTTTATATATTAAAAACAAAATTAGTGAAGCAAAATGAAAGAATAGCACTTTAAGAACAAATTAACATTGAGATCAGAAAGACAAAATGAACGAAGAATACTTCATAAAAATTACGCTCTTGTTAAGAACAGAAAAAATCGAGACCACTCCGCATTTTTGTTTTTGTTAACTTCAATAGACCAGCCAAACGCAGAGTGGCCTCGAGTTTTTCTGTTCTTAACAAGAGCGTAATTTTTACTAATTTTGTTTTTAATAAAAGTCTTGGAATGGCTTAAAAAATTGTCAATTCGGTTTGGAAAACTACCTCTTCCTTTTTAGTAGTGAAAGTTTCTTAGATTAGAAAATTCTCAAACTGATTTGGAAAATTCTCAAATTGATTTGGAAAATTCTCAAATTGATTTGGAAAATTCTCAAATTGATTTGGAAAATTCTCAAATTCGTTTGGAAAATTCTCAAATTGGTTTGGAAAAATCTCAATTTGGTTTGGAAAATTCTCAATTCGACTTGGAAAAGCTATGTATAATATTGATCCCTGCAGGCAATCTTTGTAAGCATCTCAACCAACTCCCCCTCGCCGCACAGGGTATATTCCAAATATTGTAAAACTTGTGCTAATTTTAATAACTTTTTCTGGAATAAACCCACTATTCATTCGTTCATTCAAGTCGTCCAAGCTGCGACTACTACTTTTCAATCGCGGCGACTAAAAATTGCGAGTGCATGGCCGTTTAACATTTTAAGCCCAAATTTATGTTGAAATTTCCCTTAAATTGAGGGAAGTGATAAAGCGAACCGGATGAGTGGTCAGGGGCGCCTTGGCTGTCGGCTAGTTGCTAAACTCAGTGAGAGGAGATTGATTCGATGTTCAGGGATTACAGCGGATAATCCGATCCACTCGAACGTGACTATCAACGTCCGGAGATAAGAAATTCTGATAAGGGATTTGGGTATGTGTACGCACTACGCTAAGTGACAGGTGCTTGTGATTCGAATCTACGAACATTTTGTCGTGCAATTGGGGCTTCAGATAACGACACCTAATCTTAACTCGATGGTGGGCTTACGATTGGATGTTGGGAATTTAAAAAGGATCCCAAAAATCACGTTTGCCACAATTGTTCATTGCACCTTCCAGGAGAAAATGTTCCTTCCGAGTCTATCAACTGAAAGCGGAAGCGATGCCACAGTTTTCGAAGGATCGAAAAAACCGATGCAAACTATTACACAAATCTGTTAGGTTAATCAACAAAAAAAAAATGGTCTTGATCAAAATTCGCCCCAAAAATTTGATTACAAAGGTTCATCTTTGAAAACATTGAAAAGAATGAATAACAAACAAAAAACGCTGCAAATTCTTTCACTGGGAATTATTATTCAATCGGCATGCGTTCATGATTTGAATTTCTACTAAGCTTTGGAGAGTGTATGTTTCACAAGTGATAGAGCGATTATTGAATTTCAGGAGGGACACAAATATGATCAACTGACCAATCCAAATAGGTATTTTGTTTGAGAACAGATTTACTTGCTCTATGGATATCTCCTGAAATTCAATAATCGCTCTATCACCTGCGAAACACGTACACTCCAAAGCTTAGTATGAATTCAAATCATGAACGCAAGCCAATTGAATAATAAACCCCAGTGAAAGAATTTGCAGCTTTTTTTTTATTTTTTATTATTTTTTTTTATGGTTAGCAGAATGCTTCAACCCGCGTATCGGCTAGAAAGCCTTTTAGGAGTTCTCTCCAGTATCCACATTACTACATCACTACGTCACTAGGTTACTGAGATCAACACAAAAACAATAATAAACCAAAATAACGCGAATGTTGGCACCATAAATAGGGCCATAGATCGAGAATAGTTTGACCTACGGACCTGGGGAAGGGCTCATTCGATTCCTCGTGGAGAGTTCTTCAAAAGGAGTACAAATTTAGGCCGCCTTGACTTTTTTTGAGGTTTTTAGGAATTTTACAAAACTTTGACAACTCTTAAAGGGTACTTTAAATTAAGTGAGAGAGCTGGCTCAAGAATTGGGGCGTTGTCGGACCAACATGGATTTTTCCTGAAAATCTCAGCTTTTTTTGCTTCAGCCGTTTGGGAGAAACCGTACGTACGGCGGACGGACGGAAAAATTTTTATTGCAGATTCGGATTCTACACGCTTTGAACGTAAACCATGAAATTTTCAGGGGGGGTTAGAATTTTTTTTCAAGAGCGATTACAATGGTTTATTATTGAATAATAAACCAATAATTGATGCTGTTCCCTACTAAAATATAAAGAACGTCGTAGATGTGCGCTCAGCTGGGAATTTCGGATGTTGCGTTCAGTTGGAGAATTCGTGTGGATTCGGTATTTGAAATTCCTCGGGAGTTCTAGGTATCCAGATACTGTTTGCATTTGGGCGGATCATCTCGTTATTTATACCCGACACCTAACTACACACGGGAGACGCAGAAAGCGATTTGATTTTACCGCCGACAATATCGAGGAATTCACGGTGAGTCTGCCGCTTCTACCACTTCCACAAAGGCAAATAAGGCGGTTTGTCCTTTTAATGAGTTGAAGCTGTAAATTATTGCTTCTGATATCAGGATGTAGATATGTATAGATACAGGATAGCACTTCTGAATAAATCACCGATCTAACATATTTTTGAAGTGAAAACTTTTTTAGGCTCGCTTAGCACTTTTCTTGTAGGGAAAATGACTGATGTAGTGAATTTGGATACTGGAGTGAACTCTTAAAAGGGTTTATAGCCGATACACGGGTTGAAGCATACTGATAACCATAAAAAAAACGCTGCAAATTCTTTCACTAGGGTTAATTATTCAATTTCATTCATTTGGCTTGCATTCATGATTTGAATTTCTACTAAGCTTTGGAGTGAGCGTGTTTCACAGGTGATAGAGCGATTATCGAATTTTAGGAGATATGCATAGAGCTCGTAAATCGGTTCTCAACCAAAGTACCTATTTGTATTGATCAGTTGATCATATTTGTGTGCCTCCTGAAATTCAATAATCGCTCTATCACCTGTGAAACACGCACACTCCAAAGCTTAGTAGAAATTCAAATCATGAATGCAAGCCAAATGAATGAAATTGAATAATAAACCCAAGTGAAAGAATTTGCAGCGTTTTATTTAAATTGTATGGAATAATTAGTAATTTATCAGTGCATGCGATACGTCGTAAGAAATTAAGTGAGTCTATTGGACGCAAGACGTGATTGCACTATATTCTAGAGTATAATCAGCTGATATTCTAGTATTTGGATGGATTAAACCCGTCTTGTTGAAGTTTTCACTTCTATCATGTGGTCTGAAGCACACACTCATTTCTTATATTTTTAGGTTAGTGGTTTTAGGTTAGAAAATTGTATTAGGAAAAAAGATGCAAATTACACAGCTCTACAAAAAAAATATTTTTGGAAGTTTCCGGCTTGCAAGTAGTCAAATTGTAAGTAATTTCCATTGAGAAACTTGAATATCACAACGAAATACTTTAATTAGCTCTTGTTTTCGGGATACAGAACAGGCTTCATATGTAGCAGCGGGCACCGAGGATAACATGTAAAATGAAGAAGAAAACTATCTTATTGACTACTATTTACATTTTAATCCATGTTTTTTATAACAAAATACATTTTAAAGCTTTATAAGAGCAGAGTAGTAAATTTTCAATTTATTGTTGGGAGCGTTTCCTCTTGGCTTGCCTCTTGTAAGTCAAATCTGGAGCGACTCTCGCAACAGCCCAACAGCAGTCTGCAATCATAGACTCGTCCCGACGACCCTGATACCTGCGTTCCATTGAGGAGATGTCCTGGTGGAATCTCTTCCTCTTCAATTTCAAAATGTTTAGGCGTTTTGGGGATCGGTAGATCAGCCGAATTGGGCACAGGCCGAATGGCAGATGGGACATTAGGATACTTCACCACAGTCTTCTTTTTCGTCGACCAACACTGCTTTAAAGAAGGCGTCAGGTAAAAATAACAATCATTTACGTGGTTTGTATAGGTTCACGCCAAACCATGGGAACAGCGAACTTCATGACCACTTTCTTTCCTCTCAACCAATCACGAAGTCGCACAGAGCAAGAATTGCAGCAAATATGAGGGGGCCCACTGCTTGTCTTGGTCACCCACTTTTACACCAAAATAATGAAGGTAAGTCGTCTCTACAGTAGCTGTAATTGTGCGTTTCTGGCCTGAAAAAGTCATCTCACCACACACGTAACAAAAGTTGTCGGCAATATTGATGCACTTTCGCGGCATTCTGACGGTGTAGCGGAAAATCGGTTTTTACTGTGCAGAATAGGTTTAATTAGTGGCTTGAAAACTCGGTTAGACAACAAAACACTCGGTTCGACAACAAAACACTCGGTTCCAAAGTTCAGTCAAAGAGTTACCAACCTTGAAATTACAAATTAGTTACCAACAAAAATTGAATATCCCTCGAGCAGGGGTCTACTTGTATTACCCAAGTTAGGTACTTTATCGTGAAAACAAGAGCTGATCCGAACTTTTCGTTGTGATTTTCGTGATCAGCACGTCAAACTGCATAGGAAACAGCTACTTTTGAGCCGAAACTTTTTCTGTGTTGGGCAGTGTTATCACTCAGGGTGGTTGGTATAAGAACGACGAAACTTCGGGGATCGATTCAGCAACTAATGTCCAACAAATTTTGCCTCACAGCAATTTTCATTTAGTCCGCCCCTATTTTGCCTTATTTTTAGGCAAAAGTTAGTTTTTTTTCTCGTATTTTCGACCTTACTTTGCTGAAATGGCTACGACTCCCTTAATTTATTGAAAATAATAATTTTAAATTGTACCCTCAAAAAAGCGGTAAATTATCTTTAATTTTCATTAGAAAAAATTTTCTCATAAGTCACGTCGGACATGGTTTTTCTAGCCTAAACTTAAATTTTTTTCAGCCTTCTGTTTTTTTTTTTTTTCAACAATTTTCAATGTTGATTTACCACCATACTGGAAAATCTTCTGGATCTACTGGAAAATGGATGAGCTCCACAATAAAAATATTTACATTTCATCAGTTTTCTATCGGTCCATTAAATTTGTAGTTTAGAGCAATTTTTGACACAGGAATTGTGGTGTGAACGTGGGAAAACGTGGGTTTGTTTAATCGAAATCAGCGTTTTGGTTTTTGGTTTTGGGTGGATTTGAAGGGGAAGAATTACCTATATAACTCCGTACTTTTTCTCGCTAAATCCAATTAACGCATTTCTAAAACTCTCGGAACGATTAAAATCAATTTTAGGAACGGGGGGGGGGGGGGGGGGTGATGGTTTTCGTCGGAAATGAAAAAGGATGTGATCTGAAATACAGCCTTTTTATTCTTTTCTAAAAAACAAAGACCTCGTTCCATATTATTTATTATTTTTTCAATTTTCTTTTCAGCAAAAAAATATTATTTTATTTGGAGACCACAACCTTCTTCCTTTCAGATTTAACCAACATTAATTTTGATTAATGTTGATAATTAACATTGATTTTAGTCGTTCGGAGTTTTAGAAATGCGTTCATTCAATTCAGCGAGAAAAATTACGCAGTTGTATCCCCTTCTCCCCTTCAATTTCATATCAATCACTTAATAATCAGCATGAGACGGAATTAAAATGTTCGATCTCAAACAAGGTGTCGAGTTCGTTCGGTTTTTTGGCGACTCTCCTCTTTTATCTTCCCTTTCATTAAAATCATCTTCGCGTAAACAATGAATGAAAGAAGGTTGGACGATTAAAAATAGATGAAACCTATTCGGAGATCGGGCGGTCTATTTTGAAGTTGGCGTAGTAAACTATACCGGTGCCTTTGAATACACAACTTTGACATTTCGTGTAATATTCGGGTTCGGCTGAGTGTTTATGGGGATTGTGAGGAAATTAGACGGTGAGATTTTGAAGAGGTGGATTGTGATGGTGTTGGTAGGAGATGGGGATGGTGTTTATTTGTGATGTTGAAGGGTTTTGGGGGACTTTGTGGCGGTTAAAGGAAATTATTGTGGTTTTTGCCCACCTTTTTCTCTGTCAAATCCACATTTGTGTGCGGGACTTTGTCCGGCAGAGTGGCGGCGCCGTGGGAGTACGTAATGTTGCTTGCCGGTCCGTGGAGCGGCGCCCGATATAAACAAAAACAAATGACGGCGCCGGTCTGTAGCGGGAGAGCGGAAACGAAATGGGCCGTATAACGATTTCGGGGGGAAACTGAAGCGAAATCGTGGGCGATTTCGAGGGTTGATCGGTACGCCGGAAATCGTTTTGGCGGACGTGGGAGGGGGATGAGGATCGTAGGATACGCGGGGGTTCTGGAAGTGAAGGGGTCGCGCACGGCGCGGTTCAGATCACCAGACTGAAGTCCGGAGGCTCCTGGACCCCGGCGCGTCCCTCCCTCTACAGGTCTCCCCCCTCGTCCCCCGCCCGCCGCTGCCGCCGCCGAAATTTTCCCCTCCGGCGCGACCCCCGGAACGCGGTGTTTTGACTGGAGCTGCGGAGGCCGCTGCGTCAACCGAGCGTCGCCCTCCGTTGTCATGGTGATCCGCTGACGGCCGCCGCGCAGTGGTTGAAACGCGGAAAACGTTTTCCAAATGCAAGATTTTAATGATTCGAAGCACCTCTCTGAAAGTTAACATCCTGTAGAATCAAGATATAATCATGGTTTTTCGCTGAAAAATTGCGCGAACCTATTTTTACCCGTTCAAACTTGGAATTTTGAAGAATCAGCGGATTTAGAGATATATGAATTTAAGTCAGGAACTGCGTACAGTTTCGTTTGAAAATTCAGTAGACTAACTGTTTGCTATCAATACATCCTACGTTGGATCGCACATACCTTCTGGGTCACAAAAATACAAAATATGAAGCATTTACAATGAAAAAACAGCAGCATAACGTTAATTTCATATGTTTCTGACTTTTAAAAAAAGCTCCAACCTAGTTTTGCGATTTTTCAGTAGTAGACACATTGTACTTTGTTCCCTTGGCCAGGGGCTTAAGGGGCTGGGGGCTTAATAGCACTTAAAGGGGGTCATAATTGATGGCATTTAGCCAATGGGGAAAAACAAGTGATTCTAGGAGTCAGGACAGTTAGTAAAGTGCCAGGGGTCGAAACCACGCTCTGCTACCATGTGAAATAGCGAAGAGGTGAGGCGATGTAATGGTATAGTTGCCCCCTTCCAAGAGCTGAATGCAGATGATGCCGCCACGCTCAGAGGACGTCCCAGATGCTGGCAGGCGTTTAGTACATCTCCCGAGGCAATTCAAGAATCGGGAAGGGCCAACTAACCATATCCATCACAAATTTAATAACAGAATCAAATCGAATTCCTAGGTACTTTGTTCTATGACTTTGGACAGCAGTTTTATTTCACGCATGACCACCTTTAACAGTCCACATCAAGACCCCCAAGTGGAGTCCCAGTTGTGATGGATATGGTTAGTTGGGAACGAACGGATTTTGTAAAATAAATTGTAAGGCCTTCTGCGGCACGTACGACGGACTTTACAGATTTTGAATCTACGCATTTTAAACGTAAAGTGACAACGTTTGAGAGGACTGTAGAAATTTAATTACAAAGAATAATTATTGACAATAATAAACCAACATAATAATAAAATGCAGAATTTTTATGGGTTTGAACGAATTTTCTCCATCAAGACGATTAATAGGATAGTAATGTGGCTTTCGAACCTGATCTTCTGTTGAAGGTTCCATCGCGCAGTATTTTTGCAACAAAACCGGTGGTACTGAGGACGGAGATGTTATCACCAGCTGTCAGCCGGTGTTCGCGACGCCGCTAATGACTTGGCAGCGCGGGCCACGAGCCGAGCTCCCAGTTCGGGGGCCACCTATCTATAGCCGGACAAACGTCAGCCTCGCCCTTTTTTAGTGTTGTACCTTCGATTGCGGAAACAATTTGTTCAAACCTCGTGTCGTTTGTCAAATAATTGATAACAACAGCGAGGATTCATCCTGTGACCTATGCTGTAGATAAATAGATAATTTTATTTTCCTGTACACAAAGTGCATGTGTTATGTTCAAGAAGTAAAAACCCACAGTCGAAGACGTTTGATTAAATCGGCCTCAAAGATCAAATCGTTCGAGTGTTGCAACTTAAGCGAAATGTCACCCTAGTAGTGAGGACACGAGTTCGAACCCAGTCAGAGGCATCAATGTTTTTGAAACGTAACAGTTGGAGCAGGCAGGAGGACCCGAAATAATACAAAACAATAATTAATTAAATCCCTCACGATCCAAAAGATTGTAAACATCACATTGAATGACGTAGCATCGTTCACTTCCTCACTCACTTGAACCTAAACTGCTGTAGTGCATCGAGACTGTAATGGACAACCACGGAGGGAACGTGAGACAAAAATGTGATTTTCTCAGCCAAATAGAAATTTCAACTACGAATATGCAAGGCGGATACGTCTTGTCCTCTTTCTCGGCTTCAAGTCGTGAAACAAACTACTCAACCCTACCTTTAAAAGATGTTCACTAATGTTATGTATGTAAGTATGTACCAACAAAAAAATGAAAATTTTGAAATAATTGTCAAAGTTTAGAAAACCATGTTTTGCAACAGTTGAAATTCATATCTGCCCAGGAAGAACCATCGTGTAGATGAAGGCCAAATTCCACCTTTAACCCAAGCTTAATTCCTTCTATTGCAGCAAAGAAGAGAAGAGAAGCAGAAGACAGAAAGCAGAAAGTATTACTTACCTCACATCCGCAGTACCAATCTACCTTTCCGTTTCGATTCGTGGGACGAAGTCTGCTTGAAATTGAGGTTTGTTGCAGTCCTGTCAATCACTTACTGTATTCATTACGCATTTACAGTTAACACTATTCAATCAGCTACCGAAGCTCTTCGCAAACGATCAGACGTATGTATTTTCCTTCTGCTCTGCATATATGCGAGAAATATATACGATGGTGACAATATTTTTTATATGTCAGTTTTAAATGTTAATTTTTTATTGTTGAGTATAAGGTGTGAGTGTAACATTCCAAAAGTTAGCGCAAGAACTTTTATAAAATTTAATTCTACGGCTACCATCTAGGCTCAAATTTAACTACATACACGGGTGTATCATAAATAATTTATGATTAATTCTGTAATTCTGTAATTAATTCTGTAATTCTTACAGAAACCACTCATAGTTTTGTTCAGAACTTCAAGGTTCGATTTAAAAAAAATTCTTGCTCCATTATTCAAAATATTAAACTAAAAGGAAGTCAACATAAGCTCAATCCCATGGAAATTATGTTTTTCGCTTTCCTGAAAACTGAGGAACAGTTAGTTACACAGTTATGACATGATGGAACTTAACCGACGACGTAAGAATTGAAGAATAGTCGAATCCGTACCAGTACGTCACTCGGAAGAAAATAATCAAACAAATGTATGCTTACCTATGGCTAAATATAGAATCGAGTTTCAAGAGTGATTAGGTAGCAGTGACGGAGTTATTTTTTAAGCAAATTATTCATATCCATGCAACCAGAATTGATTCGACAAAACGTGGTTCAGCAAAGAAGTGTCAGGTTCGAGAAAGTGTACAGCCGATAAGATAAGTTATTGCTTTTTATTCTTTGTGCCACGATTGGTTGAGATACGTAAACAAGTCTGCACAATGCGGTTATTTCTAGACATAACGGTTAGCAGTAGGTGAGGGCTGTTGGTGACGAAGTTGTGCTATCTTCAGACCACGACCAAATTGTGGTGCACATTTAGGACGAGGAATCTTGTAACTGGTGTCGTACGACTCTTAGAAATAACAAAAAGCTCCAAATGAATACGCAATCAAGATTTATGAGACAAAATCAGTTCACGTTGATTTTTTCAACCGCCGAATCGAAAATGTACCAATTAATGTTAATGGTAGAGTCATCTTTTATGTAAGTGCGGCAAACTTGTTGTGACTTTAAGGTGACCAAAAGAGCACGCAAAACTACAATAAACTATTAACTCTTATAAGGCACAATAAAGAAAGATATATTGATATAAGATTTGACGAACATGACACGTATCTTGAGACTTAAATTTGACAGACTGAAAATGAATGGTAACTAAGGACAACTGGAACGACTAAGCGGTTCTAATAACAACTGGAACGGTTGCTACAGGTATGACTCGGAATACAAGGCTCTACTGCAGAGAGCATTCGAAAAACAAAAACAAAAATGGACACCGAATTCTGAAAAATGTATTGGTGGATTTGTAGACCGCCCAATTGTCTATCGAAAATAAATTAGCCTTAAACGGCGATTTCAAGCCAAAGTACCAACTGTTATCATGTTTTCCAGTTTGTGAACGCCTGTTCCCAAATTGGAAAAAGTTATAATGTAGATTTTATTTAATTTATTTTTTATTATTATTTTTTTTTTCTAAGTAAAAACATCCTCTAATTTACTTTTTGAAAAAACTAATTAGATAAAAACACTTTATGAAGTTTGTGAACGGCTATAAGCAACAAGAAACCACGCAATACACTAACTGGATACTATTCGTTCGAACAATGGAAACAAACCTAATAGTGAATTCTAGCCTAAGGAAGTTGGGTTAGAGGGGTACGTAATATCGTTACAGGTTGTAACTAGGAGGTGATAGAATGGTCTGGTTGACTCTTCATATGCCTGTAACAGCCAGAGGATACCCCTGGAGCTAAAAGGCGTCCGGTTCGTGCTCTGCTATTACAGTTTCAAGAAACGAGAATTGGAGAAGGAATACTTACCTACAGGAAAAACTGTAATTACCCCATAAATCGTCATTCAAATGCGGTTAAATCTATATGTCTTTGGCTACGATTTCAGTTGTCACGTTTTTAAAATACATCGAGTTGAATTTTTACACGATTACACCTGAAATGGAAACCAATCACATATTTTATGCAGTATTATATTATCCAAGGCATTCATGAAACTTATAGGGGATCATCTACACATCAAACCGAACAATCCCTGAAAATTTCATCGAAATCGATCAAAAACTCCCGGAGTTATGCTTGTGGCAAGGATTTCACGTTTTCGCATGCGTAGAGGCTACTATTGATCCGGGGGTCATGAAACTCATAGGGGACCATCTACACATCAAACCGAACAATCCCAGAAAATTTCATCAAAATCGGACTATAACTTCGTGTAGTTTTGCCCGTAACAAGGATTTGCTGACAGACAGACAGACACACAGACAGACACGGAACCAAAATTGTTCAGAAAGGTCTAAAACGCTTGATTTTGGAGACAAAAAAATTTTCACATTCCGAAAGTGAAAACAATGCTTCCGCTACCTTGGTAGACTAGGAAACAAAATTTAATTGTACTTATTATTTCTCTGCAATAGAATAGTCAGAGAGTCCTCCCTCTAATACCTTTCTTGGAGTGGCATTTGAAGAAACTGGTACTAAAATTTCCTTCTTATTTCATTATTAACCCTTACCCATCATTTTACAGTGAACTCGGTCCCTGAATAAAGCAGTGAGGCAACTAGTAAAGAAAAGAGGTTCAAAAAATTAAAATAGAATTTAAAGAAAAAATTGTCTATTTCCACCAAATACTGAGTTACAAAGTTAAATCGATTTCGACTGTTAGGTCATCATCAGTAACAAAATATAACTATTACTATATAATATTACTAGTTTAATGGCCCTGCTACGCAGGTTAAAAAGAAATAGGTGAATAACACAATTTTTTTTTTTTTTTTTCGTGATTTATTATTGCGACTGAAAAATCAAATACATTTCATCTAGCAATTTTACATATCAATAAAGGCACACTCCAAGAGGGTAGGTTTACAGCAAAATCTAGCCCTTTATTATATAGCTCAATTAATTAGCACTGAGTTCGATTGCACTTCTATTCACGCAGCACAACTAAATCCAGTGGTTTGTTTCGCTTGAGACGTCGGATTTCACCTTCGTTGTCCAAAACGTAGAGCATTTCCGGGTTCACGTGTTTGTGGAGGCGATGTTCATGCTTCCTTGCGTATATTGCAATAATTTCATAGACTGTCTCCATCCTCAAATCTCGATGAATATCATCGTTTCGCATGTACCAAGGGGCTCCAACTATACTTCTCAGTATTTTATTCTGAAAGGTTTGGATTTTCTTAATATTTGATTTTTGGCACAGCCCTAGATCTGTATCCCATAGGTCCAAATAGGACGAAGGATCTGCTTATATATAAGCAGTTTGTTGTGAAGTGAGAGATGGGAATTCCTTCCCATTAGCCAATACATCCTTCTGTACTTGATTTTAAGTTCTTCTTTCTTCTTTTCTATGTGTTTATTCCAGTTTAATTTGAAGTCAAGTGTCAAACCCAAGTATTTAACTGCTTCAGTATGCGGTATTTTATTCGAATTGATCTCAACATCCAAGATTGGGACTTTTCGGTTAGTGAAATTGATGTGGGCTGATTTTGATTCGTTCAGCTTCATTCTCCACATCTTGGTCCATTTACAAACCTCAGTAGTAGACGTCTGTAGTTTGCGTGTTGCAGCTTCTATATCATCTCCAACAGAGAGGATAGCCATATCATCTGCAAAGGTGGCAACAGTTGTGCCTTCTTGTTGGGGTAAGTCCCGTGTGTACAGGAGGTAGAGTACTAAACAACACAATGAGGGAGTATAATAACAATATTAAAAGTCAAAAAATCGTATATCCCAAATCCCCGAGGAGAGGACCACGTCGCTTGCCCTGGGAGACGCTTCCCCCCGCTTGGGCCCTCCTTCCTTCACTGGCGGGGTCGGGGGGAGGGGGGAGCAGGTCGGTTGCCCTGGGAGACGGGGGCGAGAATTCCACCCGCCCAGCGTTACCACCCCCTGAAACGTCGATATACTCTGATAAGCTGGTTTTTATATAGTGTGATACTATATAATATGTTATATTTTGTTACTGATGATGACCTAACAGTCGAAATCGATTTAACTTTGTAACTCAGTATTTGGTGGAAATAGACAATTTTTTCTTTAAATTCTGTTTTAATTATTTTGAAATGGGTTTCCACAATTTCATCGCGAGTGATTTAGTTCGTAAAAGAGGTTCAATAATTGAAGAACATTAGACACCTGCTAGCAATGTACGTACTTATATTTCAGTCGTAATGCCGGTAGTGCACAGAGACAAATAGCTTACGAAACCACTTAGAACTTGAACTTTACAACGAACTTTCAATGCTCGTGGTTGCCGAAAGAGGGGGTTCGTGGTTGCTGCCAATCACTTCATCCCCACTAGCGTTCAATTCACCAAGCACAACTGATCTTCAAGCACCTCATGAGAGGAGGAGGAAGGAGTATTTACAGAGTCGTACTGGTGTGCACAGGGCATTTTCCAGTACTGCATCCATTCCTGCACACTTTTGCACCTGATGATCACCCAAGATGTGATTTCGGGTAGCAGCCATCGTTCTAATTGTGGGTACGACTCCTGAAAAAAACAAAATGTATCAAATGGAAACTGAAGGCTCCCCACGGAGGCACAGTGGTTACAAACCTTCAAGCATATTGGTAAGTATTACTGGCATTACAAGGGCATCTAGGTCATCCTCTGAGCGTGGCGGGCATATCCGCATTCAGCTCAATGGAAGGGGCAACTATACCATTCCATCACCTCACAAGTTAGTGGAACACCACAAGTGAGGCACCAGTACTCCAGGCAGAAGGCCAAAAGGGTGTTGGCAATCCTGTTTCCCCTCTCTAGAGGGATGAAATGAGAAGGGTAGGGACTTGGGGGTACCTCAGCCTTTCTAAACCCCCAGTCGTGGCCAGCAGTATTTCTGCCACCAGTGAATTAAGAACTATTTTTAAACCCTGTGGTCCAATT
The DNA here is from genome assembly GCA_031894815.1 of Creontiades dilutus. NCBI lineage: Eukaryota > Metazoa > Arthropoda > Insecta > Hemiptera > Miridae > Creontiades > Creontiades dilutus. The sequence goes on along the minus strand of JAVIWC010000084.1, from coordinate 999,143 downwards.
GTGACAAGTTGGAAGTGATTGAGTTTGTAGTGAACTGTAGTAAGAACGGTGTTGAATGGTATAGTAAAATCATTGAAGTTGGGTTGTAACGCAATCATCACCAGTAGTGTTGTCCCGAGATAGTGACTCTTGTTGCCTTCCCCCCAGCGATGGCATTTCGGCTTCAAGCACACGAAGAACTGTTAAGACTGTACCCTGCTGTTGGTTATTTTGTGAATTCTTCCAAGTTTCGTTCAGCCAATAATAGTCAGCCCCTTCAGGGCAATGAACTCCTGAAATACTAAGATAATTTCTACTTACATGGTACGTTCTGTAAGCCTCTTCAAGGCCAGAATGCTGAGAGAACTCAGGGAGGGGTGGGAGGGAGGGAGGAGAGAAATATGAGGGGGTTCAAAAATAATAAATCATTATGAATTAATTTACACAAGTTTTTAGCTTATAACATCTAAACAGTCCATTCAACAGAACAAGTTATTCCCTAAACAAATTAAAGAAGAGACAATCAGTGGGTCAAATAAACTGGTCAAAAACGTGTTTTTTCAAGGTTTTACTGACGTAGGCAAGTGGAGTATCATTTACTAGTACTTCTTTTCTTGCCAAATACAAATGTCAATTACCAAAATGCAAAGGAGATCAATCTTGTCTGCTTTCTCGGCTTTAAATTGTGAAACAAATGGCTCAATCCTACTTTTGAAAGAAGTTCACTAATACCAAAAAACAATATTTTTGAAATGATAGTCAAACTTCAGAAAACTATGTTCTGCAACAGTTGAAATTCATATCTTCCCATGAAGAACCATCGTGGAGGTGATAGCCCTATTCCATCTTTAACCCAAGCTTCATTCCTACTATTGCAGCAAAGAAGACAAGAGAAGCAGAAAAGTTAATCACTTACCTCACATCCGCAGTAACAATCTACCTTTTCGTTGCAATGAGGGTTGAACTTGGATATTGTGGAACGATTTATGCTTGCGTACGAGGTTTGTTGCTGTCCTGCCAATAGTGGCATTGCAAATAATCACTCTTTGTTCTACCAAAAAATTAGCAAACTCACGTTTGCTAGCATTTACAGTATTCATTGCGTATTTAGAGCTAACAAAGTTCAGTCACAAGGGTTGGGGACAATCAACTGATAATAGGATAAGAGTGTGTGTTTTAATAATTCCAGCGGCTGATTGGACAAGTACGTGTGCTCCCATGTAAGCCCTCTGAAATTTTGCGAGCTTTATTTTGGGCCCTCTCATTGGTTCATTCTTTGGACCCGGAACCAATCAACACTGTGTTCGTGTAGGATGGGAACGTGATAAGTTCGAGGGATATGGGACAAAGTTATGCATCTCAGGTCCTGAAAGTGTATTGTAGCAATACAAGTCGGACTTATTTTGTTGAGATTACTTGGTGCAATAAGGCTATAAAAAAAAGACGTTTGTTTGTTCAATTGAAAAATGATTATCCATACACATTTCTAAACAATCAACACTTATTATTAAATTAAAACTAAATCATTAGGTTATCAGTAGGGTACTCAACACTACCAGACAAGTAAAAAAATTATTTTCTGAATATTCAAAAGAAGTTATAAAAGAATTTTTCACTCGAAAATTCGCGATTGTTTCTTACCTTTAAACACCTAGCTTACTAGTATTGATTATTACAATATGCTCAATTGCAGTAACTTGAAATAATCAGGTATGCTGTACTCGTTTAAGTAGCAAGTTGATGTTAAAAAATATATGTTTATTAATTTACTGGTGTACAGAAAAAAAATTGTCCGAATCCATTAAAGATTTATTTATTTTCTCAATTTAGCTTTGGACGGCAGACCGACGGATTTTTTCAATTATATTTTTGAAACTTACCTATCTTGAAATGCCAATCAACAAGTTTTGAGGAGAGGTTCCACTTTTTTGATTTTTTCATTTCTAGTTTTGGCGATTTTGCAGTCAAGAAAAGTTCTGGTGGATGCCTTTAAAAATAAACTTTTGTGAAATAATTTTGAGTGTTTTTTCTCATATTTTAGCTGTTTCACACCCTCTAGGGATCAATTCTGATTGGCATCCCACTGACTGACGACCTTGGTTAAGAGGGACGTCTAAAAAGTACGTTTGCCCGCGTTTTACCCACCCCATTCTCAGTCCAGTTTTTCCCAATTTTATTCATCAAGTGCGGTAATTTTATATCACAGGTTTATGAACAGGTGGTAATGTATCGTCTGATTTACTTCTCTGTAATATTCTTAAGGGGAAAATCAGTAAAGGCGTCAAGGTTCAAATGAAAGAGGCTGATTGCTAAAAAAGTTTGTAATAGGCTATGTGCACATTAAAACACCTTTCATTTTACAAGGACCAGCATCACTTCCACATTAATGTTATATTTACATATATTTTCATTTGTTCTCCTCAATAAAATATTCTTATTGATAAAAAATTCAAATGAGGACTAATAAACTTTAAAAAAATAAAACCATAAAGAAACCGCTGTACAAAACAATTCATACTATACAATCGTCAATAAATTGATAATAATTTACAATTAGCATTTATACAAATTTTTGTTTGTTCACTAAATCGTTTGAAAACTCAACAAAAACACCTTAAAGCCCGTAGAATTGGATAAAATATCTTGTTTCACATTAATTTAAGAGGGAAATTAAAAACTTTAATTAAGGGGTTAAGTGATGCATCTATAAAGAGATAATACGTTATATTTGAGAAAGTAGAAAAATCGATTAGTAAAAACTAAAATGAAAAACGGCGTAACGAATAAGGACTCCTCGATAAATCAGGTGAGAGATAGATACATTTGGGGATTAAAATGTACAACCCCATCGAGTAAATCACTTTTACGTATTTAACACTATTTTCAAGTTATGAGCAAGCTGCAGATTGATGATTCCTTTTTTCAATTCCTGCAGCGCGGTTTGATTAACACTTCGATTCCCTTCGACCAACGCCACGGATTTAGAAGTAAATCGGACGAAAAAATTGCACTTAAATTCACGTTTAGAATAAATCGTTCAAGGGTTCGTGTATTTTACAAGAGCACGCGGCAAAATAACCTAAGCTCCAGCGAAGTCGGGAAAGGAGAAGAAAACTCGATTTTATTGTGAGGTCAAAGTTGAAATTTGAACGATCGATTTAGCCCTATTTGAGCGCATTTGACAGTATAAAAATTGTGGGGCGACGAATTCCATTTGAAAAATAATATGAGCCAGCTTCGATGTGAAGGGAACAAGAATGTTAGGTGTTCGTAAGCGTTGAGGTCAGAGTAGAGGAGAGATTATAGAGTCAAAACCTGATTTGGTTTATTTTTTTATTCAATGAGCCTGTTTACAATTTCTTTTTTTGAAAAAAAAAAAAAATTTCATGGCGCAGGTGTTTTTGGCACCATTGGTAGGTAGATGATAGCGTTTTCAGGGTAACTGTACTTTGAATATTCATGCAACACTGACTGAGGATGTTTGAGCAAATTTTCTTAAAATATAGCACTTTGAAAATGATCATTTTCAAAACTTTTCACAATCGAAATCCGTTTTGAGGCATTCTGAAATAATTTTTGGATTTTAACGCTTGTTGTATATATGTATACATGAGTATTTATTCATGTACATTTATAAATGTATGTGTCATTCCAGACGGTAACTCTCGACAGGACTTTCGCCAAAAAATCAAGCATTCCAAAAGAAAGGATGAGTTCATTAGATGACAACTTTTGAGCACATTAAACTGGTCAAATTTCAAAAATTGTACTTCAATAATCACAAAAAACGACAAAAACGGCTGATTTTTTATAGCGCAGCATTACTAAAGAAAAGTTGATTGACCATGAATTAGCTCTTTTAAAAATTAAAACGGCTGATGTTTAAATTGCATTAATATAAAATGTGAGAAAATTGATAAAAATGTAAGCATCTGTAAAAAATGCAAAATCTGTTTGAGTGAAAGAATATTTATAACTATTTTACCGCATCAAAATTGGTAGTAACCTATTTCTTTTCACACGAATTCGCTCAAGTTGTAACTCAATGTAACATAAATTTAGTACTATCATATCGAAGAATTCTTTCATATAGGCTGGAACTTTTTAATTTTCAAAATGGTAGTGAAGCAAGCAAATTATCATTGTATTGAATAAAGTGGGTGCATTCAAACGTCCATTCATCATATAGACCATTGTATGTACTGAGCGCAAGGGGAAAAGTTGTGATCGATCAATACGGTTAAGAGAAATAAATCTAAACACAAGAAGACGAGAGCAAAATGAATGCATATCCCCTCAACTTAACTCAAACCTCAATGGATTGAATCAGCTGTTCTAATATGGTGTTTTGTTAGTCAAGCTAAGAACAACTGTCCCTTATGTGCGAATTTACGTAGCTAGTAAGTTGTAAGTTACCACGAAAAGAACGGACTTGGCTATCAACATAAACAACCAACTGTGGTGCAATGGGAGGTTATAGTTACCTTCACATCATGTAAGCCCAGTTTTACTGATGGCAGTAAAATAACACTAACCTGCATCATGAGGATATTTTAGGACATGGAAACAAATCGCTTCAAGACCTAAATGTAAATCGATTGTATTTGTGATGGTTCATAATTTCTTGATTGATATATTTTGAAAGTCACAAAATTAAAATGTGCTCTCCTACATGATGGTGGGCTTGTACAGATACCAAGGACGCATGTGTAGGTTTTTGGTGTGGATTGAGACTTGAACAAAAAAAATCACTTCCCCCAGGAGGTGAGGTAAATTAAGCAACGGACAGTGATGACAACTTGAGTAGAAGAAGTGTAGACGTTATAAGTGAATTATTGACGTTGGCACAATTGTAATATGGAAAACTGAAAACGGAAGGATATTTAGAAAATCCATTCTTACTCACGCTACTCCCATGTGAAAACGTTTCTCTGATAAATCGGGTAATGAACCTCTTTCAGTTAGTTGACTCTAAAAAAAGACAACTTGACTGAAAACCAAGACCATTCAACAATTTCTAGTTTAACGAATCTATTTTTTTTTTTTTTTTTTTTTTTTTTTGGGCAGGAATTTCATTTTCCGATTAGGCTCAATTGGTTAACTCTTTGATCCATCACTCGTCCATTGCTCAATCGATTAAAATGAGAAAATAAGAAAGAAAATCGTTTAAAAAAATAGAACGTTTATTTGTTAATAGGTTTAAATAATAAAAACGGTCCAATATTGAGAAGTAGGACTAAAACAAAAAAATGGAGGCGGCAAGAAAATAATATTTACATCAAGAGGGGAAGGCGAGAATGGGGCGGAGGGAGGAAGAAATATTGAGACGAGATGAAAACATTCGAAAAATAACAGTATAATAAAATAAATTAGTTTGGCAAACAACAAAATTGATAAACAACTAAATTGCAATATAAATCTGTATAAAAACATCGCGAATGGAAAAAATATATATGTTGTCTCTAGACGTTAAAATATAAAACGTATCGGGAACTGAAATGGAGAGGGAAGGTCATGGATAAAACCTACACATATGTCCATTTTGAAAAAAGATCAAAAAATTAAAAAAGTTTATGCGCAGAGTAAATTTATGAGGGGGGATGTCAGGGGCTTTCTCCGCTCTGAGAGCATTTTGAAAAAATTGCTATGAACTCGGCAGATGCCGTCTGAGTTGACAAAATTGTCTTAAACCAAACAAGTAAAAGTACAGGGTTTTGTAGTTATATTTTTCCTATTAAATTCATTTAGTACGCGTAATTTCTGGTTGATTTCGCATAACGCGCTTGTTCGTGCTGAGGTTTTATTGATTTTCGGAGACATTACCGCCCCAATAAACCCCCAATAGAAACAAAATAAATCCAAAAATACATCATACATGGAAAGCCTCAAACAAAATATATACTTTCTGATGTTGCCGTGTTTCATTAATAGTATGGTTTTCTTCCTTTCCTTTCAACTAACAGAATACAATTTTTTTGTACAAAATCACTTTGTTTTTAGAACAATTTTTTGTATAACCTTTGTACACAATAAATAAATTAATTTCTACGCGCGTTAATTAAGTGTATAAACTATTTACAAGAATATTTACATAAATACTATTCGGGCAACAACATTCTTTTTATTTAAAGGTACCTATCCTTAACTTATATTTCGGCCGAGCAAAATTATGACAAATATTGACCTTTAAATAAATATCTTGGTATCAAAATTGATGGGAAAACAAATATGTTCCTAATTTATTAGCTATTACAAAATAGGGGGAGGGCAATTATTGCTTCGAGAAATGGTTGATTTTCTCTCAATATATATGTGATAAACCTAGCGATGCGTGATGTTGAAAAATCAATTCAATTAAAACAATTACAATTAAATTCGAACTAAACGAGGTTATTTGAGAATTTTGATAGAGGTTGTACAGAATTCGAAAGTTCAAGAGCTTGGAAGGTGAGGGATGACGGAATGAGGCTTCTAAGGGGTCCTTTTCCACTTCACCTCCCGCGGCACAATGCCAAACACACCATTCTTATCGCCGAGGACCAGTGACTTTAATTGAGGATGCTATCATGGTGAGAATGATTCGGAAACTAGAAATAAACCAAAATTAAGACCCCAAGCAGAGATTATAGGCAAGAATCTAATTGATGCTTTCAGTAAGATGCCGCTTACAGTAATAAAGAGATAGGATGAATGGGGAGGCTAAGAGAGCTTCCTTCCACCATCCAACACCTTCGTAGTTCTTGCACTTCCACATTCTGTATGAGCTCTAACAGGAAAACTAATGAAATACTTCAACCATCATCAGTTTTATATTGCGAAAAATAATCGTCTTTGTCGAACAATCCCGCTCGGTTCAAATTTGCTTTTTTTTAATAATCTCAATAGTTTTCGGATCATTAAACAAAGACGCTACAAAATTTCCAGTTGGACCAAAAAATCGATACATTTTCAAATCAAAGGTTACTTATAAACGAAATGGACAGCGAATTTCAAAAAACTGGAAAGTTGATTTCACAACTGAAGTGACAATGACGTCCACATGCAATTAACTATAACTCTTAGGTAGGTACGCAAAAAGGAATTGCTCGGACTCAACGATTGTTCAAAAATTTACATACAAAGAAAATTAAAATCATAATTCATTAAAAAACATTTTTTAGGCCAAATATACTAATATTACATTTCTGATTGCATTACTTAGATAATATACAAATTCCCAGCATATTTTAATTACAATATTCCTTTCCAAAAAAAAGTTGGTAGATTTTTTGTTTTCATTTTTAAAAACTTACTTTTTATAAAACAGTATAAATAATTACAACACATTTAAATATATGACACTATGGAACACACATTATGTACAAAAATATTCATCCATCGTACAATTAATTGACATTTGTACACTAAGGTTCAATTGTTTCCCTTTCTCATTGTTAGAAATACGAGACCTATAAGAAATCAACTATTAAATAATTACACTGTGCAAATATATTATACAAATTATTCAATCATTTTCAAGAAGGGGAAGGGAGCGTTTGAAAAAAAATTAATGTTACAAACATCCTAACAACGTTACTAATAAAATTCTTATGTATATTCCTTATATATTTAATTTTCTTAGTTATCACGGAGTAAATCATCAATTTATTTATTTCATTAAAATCAATTTCACCTCGGTATTTACAATTGTGAAAGCTCACTTTGAGTGTGCTCAATAAAAATCACTTGGTGACAACAATTTATCACTAGGTATAAGTTTTTTCTTCTTCCGTACTCAAGTTCACAAATGTTTTTAAAAATATCAGATCGTTACAATTAATAATTTCAAGAAGATAACAACGAATAACAAATTACTTAAATTACAAAGCCATTTTCACGACTCTGAAAGCCCAGCCCAACGAATCTTCCGGTTGAAGTGGGTTTAGGAGGAAGAAAAAAAGTCAGCTCAAAAACAACGGGAAATTTTGGGAAGCAATGGAAGCTAAACAACCGAGAAACACTTGACGAGAGGGGAAAAAAAATTAATATCGAAAATGCGAACTGCGGAATGTTTCAGATAGATAGTTCCAAAGTTTGGTAATGAATTGTACTAAACATTGACGAGGATTCAACATTTATAACCGACCGTCTTTGAAATTTTCTACAGTTATTTACAAATTCAGTAAATTGGTTTTATTAATTTATTTTCAAATATAAGAATTTTTGTATGGTGTTGGATTTAAACGAATACAAAAGTTCAGGTTTTTCAAACTAGCATCAACAACAGTTTAAAAAAAATGGATGGTACGAAATAATTATTGTTTAATGATACGGAGAACGGAGGTTTCAGAAACTTAATATGGAGCAATTCAATTGAAATGAAAATTTTATGTAAGTAGTATAGCAAACATAAAAGTTCATAGTGTTTTAGGAAATTGAAAAACGGAGCTAAAAAACAGCCTTTAAATATTTAAATTTTAAGAATAGCAACGAACAAACAGAAGTGTCGAAAATGAGCAAATTATTCAACCGGAGGTGTAAAATAAAATGTATTAAAATGAATGGGCGTACATTTATAATTCCAACCACAATTAAGGCTGTTTCGGATCGAAAAAAGATGGAATTCCAATATGTGTAACAAGGAACTGTTGGTGAGAGGTGATAAATCGATTCGAACGATTATTTTTTAATGATACGGAAAATTGAGGTTTAACTGACTCAATACGGATCAATTCAACTGAAATAAGAATTTCAGACAGGTACCTATCAAAAATATTGAAATAAATCAATTAAATTGGGATAAATAAATATTGAAATGGCAGTTGAAGAAAATTAGAGAGACTCAGAACATTGTAACTTGTTAACTGGGAGAGTAAAATTTATAATTTATTAAAATGAATGGATGCACGCGAGTTGAAACAACTAAATTTATCATTTCAATCTAAATCTAATTTGTTTAGAATCGTCCAGCGAAAACAAGTTTGTAGGTGTACGTTTTGGTACTAATTAATTTATTGTTGAGGATCAAAATGAAGTCTTAATACGTATAACAAGGAACTGTTGGTGGGGTGGGGTGGGGGTGATAAATCAATTTGAAGAGGACGAACAGATAATTTGAGGGAAAGGGGAGGGGGTAATCATCAACAGAGCAGAAGATTCGTCGGGCCCTTGGTCGGGCCATCACCTGACTTCACAGTCCTTGCTAAGGATCGGGGAAACAGGTTTGCGCTTATCTTTGTCACTCGAGATCACTAACCGGTCGCTATCGTCACTTTTCCCGACGCTTTCGCTCGAAGGCTTCATGACGTAGCCCTCTTCGCACCGCGAGAGTTTTAACCGAATCGGAGTGATTTTAGACGTCCTCACTTTCCGCGGCCCGGAGCACTCACTAGTCCGTTCATCGTTAGGAGAAACTTTGGGTTCCTTCGTAGGAGCTGGCGGCGTTTCTTCCGGACGCTTCCCGAACCTGATGATGAGTTTGGGGGCCGCGTCGTCCGTGATGATTCGAACAGACGCCGTTTCGTTGCTCCGTTTCTTCTTCTTTTTCGGCACGACTTCGACGTCGCTAACTTTTTTGTCCTCCTCCTCAAACCCAGCCATGACCAACTTTCTGAATTTCATGCTCTCTCGTTTCATTTGTTCTACAGTAGGCATGGGTACTCCTGTCAAACGCTTCTTGGGAGGGCGTACTCTCAGATTCTTACGGTCATCTGGAACCGTCGTTACGCTCACACTATCCCCGCCTCCGCCAATCTTTATTTTCAATTTAGGGGCTGTAGTCACTTGAGAAGCGTTTTGAGCTTTGGCAGCCCGTCCTCGCCGTTTCAAAGGCGTTTGAGATGTAGACTCAGGTGCAGGCAATGCCATGGTGCTGCTATTATTTCTCCACCGGTCACTCAGGTCATTATTGGTTTCAGGTCCACTGCTGTAACCGGATTTTTCTTTCTTCCGCTTCTTTTCCATATTGGCATCAACAACAGCTTTGTAGTCCTCCCTAGTTGGAATAGAGATCATAGAAGCAACAGCCTTAGGTATCGTTATGACGTTTCTACTGACTCGAGGATCAGCAGCAGGCGTGGCAGCAGGAGGTGGTGGAGCTGCAGTTTCGTCCATATTCATATCTTGAGTCCAATACTGCCTTAGCAGTTCTTTCTTTCTCATTCTCACAGGAGGATTGCTTATATTGGAACTACTTGTCGTGATAGTCGAACTCAAAGTTGATACGGCTGGTGTTTCTACTTGAGTGGCAGGAGGGTTGACAATGCTAGGTTGCGTGACTGTTGTAGAAGCAACATAATTAGCATCCAGAAATGGACCCTTGATCTTGACTTTCAATTGATTCCTATCAGCAGCAGGCGTTTTAACTTCTTCCGGTACAGCAGCAGGGGGTGGTGGTGGAGGAGGGGGAGGAATTGTCTCATGAACTTTAGCCACAGTGGAGGACTTGAGAGTTTTAATTTCTTCCTCCAACTCAGCGGCTAGCTCTTTGTCATCAGTATGGCTCGGCGGGAAAGGCTCCATCAAATGGTTGTGGAAAGCGTTGGTGTTCATGGGTGCATCAAATGAACTATACGTTCTCATATCAACAGGACCAGGAAGGAGAGGCTGAACCATCTCTACTCTAGGAAGCTCAACGTTCATGATATTAGGTACATTCTTATCTTTCTTAGATATTGTGGAGCTAGGAGACTTATGTTCTTTGACATCATTGAGACCAATTCTATTCTTGTGGTGTGTTTGGCTAGTGAACTTAGGTGATACTGAAGGCTCTTTGGAGAAGAAGTCTTTCTTTGACTCATGAACGTCAGAAGATTTTCGCCTTTCCCTCATAGCTCTCAGGTTCTCCAGACTTTCACCTCCAATGATGTCATCATCGTCGAAGTCAAAATCGTATACAGTGCCTGCAAGTTTATTATACGCTTCCCCATGAAGGCCTCCTCGTCCTCGCCCTCTGCCCCGACCTCTTCCTCTTCCTCCTCCACGTGATCCTGGAGGTCTGCCTCTCTTCCCGGTGCCCAGTCCATCCTTCCCTTTTTTCAAATCAACATTTCTCGGGGACTTACCAGGAGATTTACCATCAAGAGTTAGCCCCGGTGATTTACCCTGCTGCGCAATGAATCTTGCAGATGTTCGAGTCCCTTTGGATGGCGACTTTTTACTAGGCTTAGGAGTAGCTGGTCCTTCAGATGAAACTGAAGCTGGGGTTTTGTATTCTGGAACGGGTTGATGATTGAACGTCTCTGTAGAGAGGGCTGGTGACTCTTGTAATGTAAGGGGTGGCAAAGCTGCAGTTGTTGGCAATTGAGGCTGGACGCTGTTATCTGGAGGAAATGGAAGTGGCGTTAAAGGAGGATCTTTCACTGGTGGTAAGGGTGAAACCATAGCAGCAGTAATAGCCATATTATGAGATGAAGCAGTAAAAGTAGCGGAACATGAAGGGGGAGGCATGTGAATCCCTTCTTCGGGTTTCACAGGCAACTGATTTCCAAAAGGGCCTACAAAGTTCGAGTGTGTTGGGAACATGGCTGGAGCACCTGACGGAAAAGCCCCAGTTTGAAGAGGTTGAAACATAGGGACAGAATTAACTGAAAACTGCACTCCCGAGTCAGGATAATGGAAAGGTGCTGTAGCATTAAGAGCACAAGGGGGATTAAATGGCAGAGTTGAGTGTAAACCCTGAAACTGTAATAGTTCCGGAGGCAATATTTGAGCAGCAGATGGAGTTTGGGGTTGAGATACATCTTCCTGTTTCAGGGGCTCGTCTTCTCTTGGGGAAGATGATGAAGTAGATGATGCTGACGACGAGGAGGAGTGTCGTGATGGCATAATTTCTGATTCTGCCCATTTGTTTCTGTAAGGGGACAATGGAGCTTCATACACACTAGGGGGTACACTAGGAGGTGGAACACTACTCGGAGGTACCCATCTTTCATCAGCTTGAGCACTGTTACTCCTATCTAACTTTTCCCGACCAGGAACTTTGCCAATATCCACAGAAAGACTGAATGGAGGGTATGGGTAATGGTCGGTTCCTTCATACGGTGGAATATCATTCTTGTCTCCAATTGTAGTGGTAGGAATAAGATGCTGATCCGCACCAAGACGCAAACTGTCTTCATTGATACCTGATTTCGATGCAGTCAATCCATGCTCAGTCAACATTTTATGGTCCGCCAATACAAGTTCAGTTGTTTGTTTTATTTCGTCTGGTATGGTGGGCGCTATCAACTGCGGTTCTTGATGCAAAAGAATAGACTCCAACTTTGGCTCAAGGGAATGTTTCTGATCGATCAAGAGGTCGTCAGGAGGCGGAGGCAATGGCGTGGATGGAGCAACAGAATGAGGTTCAGTAATATCTTCATTGGGATCATTAGTTTTTGTCGCATATTGTGATCGAAGTTTTTCAACCAAATTCATTGTTTCTCGGGCACTATCTTCTTTGGTGTCATATTTAAAAAGAAAATCATTTCCAAAATTGAATACTGATCTCATAGCTTCTGGATCAGGATCGGCTAATATATCATTGCCAAAATCAAAAAATTCGTTAACAGGGGTTTCTTTTGGTGGCTGAGGGGAGAAAATCGATCTATGAGGAAAAGCAGAGGATGAAAGTGTAGAGTTCCTCGAATTAACCTTCTTTGGTTCCACATTTTCACTCTCACTATGGGATGGAAAGTGAATCGTGTCAGAGGGTGCAGGTTCAATCTTGTCAAGTTGAGGAAGAGCGTCCGAGTGTTTAAACGTTGGAGCTTCCAAATGCAGAGGTGTTGGGGACAACGTAGGAAGAGATTTGGACGAGTCCTCACTGGGTTTGGTGAGCTCTGTACTACTAGATCGATTATTATTACTAAAAACGGCTGTTCGATCTTCTAAAGGCCTTATGTCTTTCATCTTGTCCTCAAAACTCTCAGGTTCTGGCGAGAATAAGCTTCTTGGCATAGGCTTAGTTTTAACAGGAGAAGCCACTTTCTTAGGTCCATACTGTTCACTTTCTTGCAAGCGATCACTATTATTAAAACTGAGCCATTTCGATTCGTATTTGTCATTCTTATTCTCATCTTTCCCCCGTTCTTTGAGTTCTTTGCCTGACTTCTCAGGAGTTTTGGAAGCATGCTTTTCAGGAGATTTGTGGATTATAGGTTTTTGAGGTGACTTATGAGGCGATTTATAAGGTGATTTATGTGGTGATTTGTGGGGTGATTTGACTTTTTCTTTGACAGGTTCTTTCTTCTCGGATTCCTTGAAGAGCCAATCCCGTTTTTCAAAGAGTCGGTTGAGCGATTTCTTCGAGTTGCTTTTGCTTCCCACTTCCCTGCCAGCTTTCCTTTCGGCAATTTCTCTCTCTAGTGTGCTAGTTAGAGTCATCGATTCCGATGTTTTCTTGGAAGGGGATTCTACTTTCTTATCAGTTTTCTTGCTCTGAGCTGGAGAATGTTGGGGTGTTTTGGAGCGCTTGTCTTCTCCACCAGAGGATTCTGATGTTTTAACAGCCTGACTTGAGCTTGTAATGCGCTCCTCAACAAGGCTTTCTTTCGTAGGCTCATCCGATTTTCTCTTTCTTCCTTGCGAATGATCTTTTCGGGGTTGGACAGTTTCTGTATCTTCCCTTTTAGTGTTTCTTCGAGCACCACTACTAGAGACCTCCTCTTTAGCATTTTCATGTCTACTGCTTGAGTTACTGATTGTTCCATGTTTCTCACTGGAGGGCGTACTTTGTTTTCCTTTGCTGGGGCTAATGGCACTGTGGGGGGTCCTCCCTTTCTCTCTAGATGATTCCTTTCTCTCAGTAGGCGGCTGCTGAAATTCGAGTTCAGGCCGCCCATCGGAAGTTTTAAGCTTCTTCTCAGGCGTCTTTCTCGATTTCTTAGCAGCATGACCTCTGGTGAGAGGATCATCTTTCTCTCGCAAAACCTCCTGTTTCTTGATTTCTGGCTTCTCAGCTTTCTTGACAGGGCTTCTGATTCCACTATCATCTGAATCTGAACTGCTTGAAGTTGAGCTGCTGTGCACAGAATGTTTCCCCTTCTCCAAAAATGAAGTTATCTCGAATTTTTTAGCAAGAGGTTTCTCTGGTTGTTTCTTATCACTGGAGATAGGTTTCTTCAGTTCTTTCGAACTGGTTGGAGGATCAAACAAACTTTTCTTGTCCAAAAGCTTAGGAGGTTGTGATTCCTTCTCGGCTTCTTCGTCTTCATCCTCTTCTTCACTATCTGAGCTGGATGATGAAGAAGATGATGATCCAGAACCCGAACTGGAGCTACTAGAAGAACTTGTTGAGGAGGAGGATACAGACGATTTTGGTGTTTTTCTACCTTTAATATCCTGAGGTTTGACAATTTTCTTAACCTTTTCAGGAGAGTCAACTTCTTTCTTGACTTTGACTTCGTCCTTCTTTTTCCCTGTTTCAACTCCTTTTGCAGGGCCTTTAGGAACAACTTCAGGCTCTAGCTCATTACCTGATGGAATTGGTTTGTTGAGGCCGCTCTTGATGTGTTCTGCAGCTTTCTTTGCAGCTTGTCTCTGAGGCACATAAGCAAGTATATCTTTGTCATCTTCTTTGTCAAATTCATATATGTCGTTATTACTTGAATTTTTGGAAGACAGTTTATCGTCTTTAAGTTTAGCAGCTCGTTCTTCTCTTTTATCACCTTCTTTCCCTTTGGTTTTCAAGTCTTTGGATTTAGCTATTGGCTTCAGACGACTATCATCTGTGGGTGATACTACTTTAGTTGGCTCTACGTCTTCAGGTTTCTTTTGGGTCGACTTGATACTTTCAGATGCCTTCTTTGCAGCCTGCCTTTGTGGTACAATCAACTCCGTGGGTGACTCTTTCAGCCGATTTTTCCGAGTTGAACTAACAGGTTCATTGTCCTTGGAATAATATTCATCTTCAAGTGAACTATCAGCGAGTGCTTTGCTTCTTGTCGGAGATGACTTATGGCTAGTGATATTCTTTTTCTTACCTTTATTTCCAGTAAATTCCTTAACAGCAGCTTTGGTCCGCATCCGAGAACTTTTAAATGAAGCATCAGAGTCTGAATCGGAATAGATATTGCTGGCACTTCTTGAATCCTTTTTAATGTTTGAAAAATTAATGAGATCATCGGAATCGTCGCTACCAGTTTTTTCTGCCAATTCTTTCTCCATTTGCTGAAATGTTTTACTAGCTCTGGGAGATGTCCACTTAGGCTTATGCGGCTTGTCTTCATCCTCGGTGGATGTATCAATAGTAACTCTAGAAATTGGTGGCCTCTTTTTATGTTTTTTGGTGATTCGGCTTTTCTTATCATCGCCCGAATCTTCGTCCTTACTTTTGGTCTTATTTTTAACATCCATTTCACTCCCGCTGCTCATGCTAGTGTAAATACTTCTCCTTCTTTCCAGACCGCCGTTAATATACATTCTTTTGTAGGGGTTATCGGGTTTCTTGCGCATGCCATTGCGATCCACCTTCATGACCTTGTCTTCAGGGGTGGGGGACGAGACGCCAGCAATGCGGGCAAGGACCGTTTCAAAATCTGTCGACAGTTCTGATGCTGATGGATGTGAATATATCCTGTCATATATCGAAGGGCCGTGGTTAGCTTCTTTTATCGCAGTAATTTCCGCTGAACTTAGGTTGCTACTTTGGTCCGAAAGCACAGCAATCTGCTTGTGGAAGGTTTGTTCTCGCATCCTGAAGAACGTCCGGGACAACTTCTCCCTACGGCTGACCATGTAGCATAGATTTCGTACCTTCAAAAACAAAAATAAAGTCAATAGACAGTCACAAAATTGTTCAACATAATTAGAATCATTCTAAATACTAGACATTCCTCTCACAAGAGTACTACTTTAACCGTAGAAAGGCACATTGGGGCATTTTGGATGCCATAATTTACAATTGTACGCTTACAACAAAACAAAACATTTTTTTTTTCTTTCGATTAAGAATATTTTGCAAATGGAGTTGGCAATCGTACTGAACCTCTCCGTAAGAGGATGAGGTCAGTTGTAAGCTAGTGTTTTTGCAGGTAACTTCCAAATAGGCTTTGCTGAAAGAGTTGACTTTTTTTTACGAAAAACGTACGCACCAAATGTTTTTGCCACGTTTGCGACTGAAATCCACAGTGCAGAAACAACAAGAAAACTGTAAAAAGTTGGTGTGCTGCCAAAATATCTCATACCAAAAAAACATGCTGATCATACTATGATCAGGTACATATCTGGGTTTCAGAATTTATTAATCTTTTTTTCAACTATGAGAAGCCCCCATTTTGAGCCAAAGGAAGTACCTGTGTATTATAAAACCCATAGGTTAAAAAAAAAAAAAAAAAAAAAAAAAAAGAGCAGTATATGTATGTATACATTTTTCTTTTTGTGAATTTTGACGTTTTTTTTTCCATTTTATAGACTTTTAATGCCGTATCAACAAAATTAACATTTGTTTCTGGTTCAAATTTTTTTTGGATTCCAACAAACGGATGATTGAACAAAATTTCATTTCACGTTCAGGTTGGGAAATTTCAAATACTGGGGTCAGAATTGACCCTAATGTGCCGATTAAGTATGCAAAAAAATGCCCTCCTAGGGTTTAAAAAAAAAAAATAAATCACGTTAATTTGCGGATAAACTTACAACTGACTGAACACCAAAACTAACTGTAATAATTATTGAGTAAGAGTCATTGCAATAACATGAGTTAATTTTGTCAGAGCACAATAGAATTGTTCATTCAATGGATTATAAGCAACAACATATTGGCAATATTTACAATGAAGTAATACCTACCTCCGCAGTGGTACATAATTTCAGAATCTTGAAGTGAATCCCAGCAGAAATCACTCAAAGCAGGGAATGACATGCAAGAATATTATTCAACGATAGCAGTAGCGGAAGGTGCAGGCGAAAACGGGGAAGTGAAGGGGGAAGTTTGTAGGTGAAGATGTAGTGCCACGAGTTTGATGATGGACTCGAGATTTAGACAAACACTGAGACAATCCATCATATAATCATGATTTTAGAACAACCTTCAATGAACAAGGTAGAGACCAAGTTTTCATTCCTTAAATCTTCCTACTGATCAATGGTTTTCCGAGCATTTTGCCGTGCTTTTTTACGGAACTGGTGAGTACCTACTACAATAAAAAACGGGGGAAACTCGAATGATCCGTTTCAGGAGTTACATGAACTTAAGGGAATTATATCACATTGTACCACTTCAATCTTAATTGGAAATGAATATTAATCAGGCACAAAGCTAAACCCAAAGCTCGAAGTAATTGCAACATTACTAGTCCTCTGGCAATTTCAAAGCACTAATGAAGCAAGTAAGATTCGAATACCAATTATAATTTAATTACATTTCAATTTGTACAGAGGTTATGTTTCGAGCATGATCACCGCAGGAACAAGTTCTTCTAAATCGTCTTCTAAAGAGTCGAGCATTCTAAAAGCAAAGCAATACAAATACGTAGGTTACTTCATGCAGAGAGTCATGCCGAAAACAGTTCGATATCCGAAGTTATTTAGACATAAACTAACGTACCCATTTTTGAGCAGAATGGATATTTTCGAGAGAACCGTTTTCGATTCTCCTTTGATTCAGTACTAGAATGTTTCTTAATTTCAATACGTTTTCTCGCTTTATGTTCTAAACAATACGAAGAATCAACAGAGCGGCATCGGCTCGAAGAACGTTTTTTTGAACTCTCGAAATGAATGAGTCAAATCTAGATACGCTACCGAATACTGTCCTAGTTAGACGTCTCGGTTATGAAGGAAAATATAAGGCAAGGCTCAATATTTTCAACGGATTGGAGAACCAATGTCCTTTCAGTCTATGAAAATAATATCAGATTCTTTTGAAATTGATTCAATAAAATTCACCAAGACATAAATGAAAAGCTGATATGGTTGGGGTAAAGCAACTTTTTCGGAGTCCACGACTTATCGAATGTTGTTAAAGCACAACCAACGTTCAAATAAATGAATAATAGAAAACTCTTCAAAAATCCCATGCAATATCCAGTTCATGGGGATGCAGTTGGTTAAAAAAAATCCCTTAAATGTTCTGAAAGGGATACAAGAGATATAACGGTTAATACAATATACAATAATTTAATTACACTTCTTTATGTTCATTGGAGTAGAAAATGTTTACGGAAATGATAGGGTTAGGGATAGAGGATAGGAACTAAAAAAACGATAAAATCTATGGGTTCTACAAAGCAGCCAAAGTTAATAAGAAACAAGCGAAAATTATTCTGAATTCAATACACAAAAGCAATTATATTTATTGAAAGAGTAGCAAATTATAACAGAAAGTATATTATTTCAGTGCTAGACAGCCCTTCTGAAGTAAATAGATAGCCCTTGAAATGAAGTAAATGTCGATTCAGCAAGAATTTTGAGAGAAAAACTAAGGAGAGCAGAAGGACTTTTTTTTCCTTTTTGAAATTAAAATTATGGACAACCTAGTTGCTACTATGATAGCACACACTAGCGAGTCTAACTACGAAAAGCCAAAAAGCGCCAACACTATCACCGGTTCCCGAAATAAATGGTGAGGAATCAGACTAGCAGCCAACTCACCCTTTCGAGGTCTTGGCGGAGCTGAACGAACTTCCGCATCTTCTCATGATCAGCCTGCTCCTGTTGACGCGTCAGGAAATCGACGTCATCCGTGCGAGGCGCCACCAGTGGTTTATTGTTGCCCGCTCGTCGTTTGAGGACCCAGTAATTGTAAATACACTGAATCCCTTCGACGTCTATCTCGTAATGGCCACTGACGTCAGTGGCAGCGACATGTTTTTCGAACTCACCCTCAATCTCTTCAAGCCTGGGGGCACAATCAAATGATGTTAATAATGTCGTTTATTTAGTAGTTACAACAAATGTGGATGGTTGGTGCAAGATCACCAAGAACGACTTAAAGGCCCTGACGAGCAGAAAGCGAACAGTATGATAGGCATTGTAATTCGTACTGTGGAGTCATCCTTGTCAAATAGAAGGCGACCTCCCACAGCAGACCAGCTTAGTTCGCAGCTGGCAACGAATGTTGTGATTTCTGCAGAGTTCTTGCAGAGGAGTACTTATTGATTCATTTTGCGGCATTGTGTGATGTACCTATATGATTAATTTACTAATCACCAGCCGGGGAATTCTTTAAAAGGACTGGAGATTCCTCTATGATGTAACAATTATTATTGAGAATTTACCGTTCATCTAGCTATTTTGTCTTTCCTTAGTCGAATTATAAATTAGTTATCTCTCTAATGAGTAGTGTGAATGTTGTGACTGTATTCATTGAGTGTTTGACTATTCTGTTTATTCATTCATTTTCATGGTTTCATCAGACTGTGGCTCTTGGTCAGCCCGTGGGCGTTCTCGTGTGTCGTCTTACTAGGGATCATTTTAGAATGATTTATTTATCGTTTCAAGAAGTCCACCTCTAGAAACAGAGGAACACACTTGGGGGGGCCACCATGGTGGGTCGGGTGCGGGGCACCCCTACCAACAACAGCTCTTTACGTTCTTCTTGAGTTTATAAACTTATTTTTTAAATCAATTTTCATGGTTGTTTTTTAATCGAACTAATTTCAGTAATTTTTTTAAATCGTTTTCAGATTCTTCTTCTTAATTTTGGATTCTCCATGGCGCACTTTAATACCCACATTGACAATTGTCCTAATTTTTATTTCGAAAAATATACACGATTTGATTTGTTTCGAGCGTGAATAAACGGATCAAAGACAAGGGATTTGATTCACTACATCCACAAACAGTCCTCGAAATAGTGAAACGATAGGAAAACGTTTTCAACAAGACTTTGAAACTCACTTTGCAGCTCTGGCTTGGTTTTTCTCTTCAGACGTCATGTCTTTTCTTTTCTTCCGCTTACAGTCATCGTCCTCGGACATGGACCCACAACCGTGATCTTTCTTAGGGGATACGCTATGTTTTTCACAGTAAGACTGAAAACAGAGAATAATTGTTCAAACAAGCCCAATAAATGGATCAAGTAGGAATAATAAGTGGAAAATCAGAACCTAGAGAGTAAACTGTAATGCAGCTAGTTCTTACCCGGAGTTTGACACCGTCGTCGGCATTCTCATCTTCAATGATGGCCTTCATTTCAAGTCCGTGTTTGAAAGCGCAGGTAACGTGGTACGCGACTTTACAAGTCTTGACGGAACACTGGATACAAGCACCAACCCGTTCTCGGCAAAGCACGCAGATCAGAGCCCATCGACTTTGCTGTTGAAAGAGACACAGAATTCACCAAACTCATTCGCAAGAATATATGCTGTTCAACTCCAAATTTTGTTTTTTTCCCCACACAATGGTTTGGAAATTCAGTAAAAATTAAATCCATCAGCAAATCAATTAAGGGATCGGTTTCATTAAATCTAAATAACAAATTACTACCTCAAGAACTAATATACAGATCACAAGATCACTTTTCTATTAAGATTTCAATGTACTTCCTAATATGTTATCAGGCTCCTCTTATACCTATATCTTGTCAACAAGCCATGGCTACTCGTGTTTGGGTGAACCGCATCGGAAATGACAACATGCCTACGTCCTGGCTGAACTTACTAAAACTTGCTGTCTCTGAGGTTTTGAGTGTAGTAGTAGGGTAAAAAAAACTATAAACACCTCTCATGAGAGTGCTATTATTCAACCAAGGCATTTCGGTCCTAAAACTTTAAGTTAGCACGTTATAAATGTCGAAATTTGGATAATTGTCCAAAATGTTACGTCCTAATGTACTACCTTCCATAGTCACAACCGTGAACTGAAGCTCCCGCTTCAAAAAATTTATTTGATGTAGCAAACACTGAGTAAACGTCAAATGTTAGCAGTTGAGCCACCATGAGAATGCAACGATTGTTTTGTGTTTGTAGCAATATTTTTTGTGTATGTCCCCACCCCATCCCCAGTGTTACGTTCAAAGTGTTGCTGTTTCTGTGTTTCAGGGTTGATACCAATGGATGTTTTGGCGGTGCAGTCCCTCCTGCTGACAATAAACCTTTACCTGAGGGATCTCAATTGTATACCACAAGCGGCGAGAAAAAATGCACACTGGTCCCTTGAAAAGAGTGGTGAATATTAAATTAATTTTCCACAGTGTTACCACAGTTACTGATTTAATGGTGACAGTTGAAACTTTTCAGCTTCGTCGAAATTTCGCTGCCTGGGAAATCTTAGTTTTTCTCTTTGTTGAGGGTCAAACCCATAACCAGGGATAACCTTTACATTTTTACTCACCAAATGTCCGAAATGTTGATGGGTCCTCAGTATTACTTCACAAGTTAAAATGAAAGGCGAACTAAAATAAATAATGATAACATTTTTGTCAGTTGTGGACGAAAAATGTTGGAGGAAGTCTCATCACTGAGTCACTATTTTAATTATCAATTATTTCCACATCGGTTTTTTTTCTGTTCATTTATTCTGTTTTTTCCCTCATAGTTAACTGTTAAAACTGCTTTTTTAATGGAATATCTTATTTCAGAAGTAACATTAGAGTTTAGCCTAGCATTTCGAAAGTTTGAATGTCTATAAGAACGATTATTTATTAGCATTGAACATTTCTGTGTATTTACCCAATTAGGGTTCGTTTCTGAAATCATTTCCCCTTTCTTTGATTGAGGAACCTTGTAACTTAACGGGTGAGCATTATAAGTTTATTGAACATTTCGGCTTCAATTTCCTAAGGCGTGGAAAAAAGTAGTCTTTTGTTCATTAAGATTTGTTTTAGTCATGATTCTTAAATTTTTATAAATAGAAGCATTTTGTATTCTTGTTGTCTTGCCTAAAAAGCTATGTAGGTACCGCCAAATTTTCATTTATATTCATTTAATAAACATTTGTTCAGGTGGTTTTCCAAATTGCGAATTGAATCAAAATTTAAGGGGCTCCAGCTTTGCTGACAGTTTGGGAATCACCTTGTCACTGTACAACCTCTGTCACCTCGCAAGTGGACAGTATTCACCATTTTCTTTCCCTTTATTCTATCACTTGATTTTGGTAATATGGTCAGACTAGATTTGATTTTTTGAACAGGTCGTCAGTTGTCTCACAGGAAGGGAGAAATTCCTGGGAAATATATTTCATGTTTCATGGGATAAACAGCCTAGCTTTTTTTGGGCCACATATTTTCCAAAACCCAAGAGGACATCGGCAATTAAACATACCTACTACCAGGAACCTAAAATGTATTTCCGATAGTCCTTCAATATAATTCTAAATTTTTCAATATAATTCTATAATTGTATAATGATGTCCACAATTACCGGGATGCTCGAGATCTTAGTTATGGGCTCCATTTTTTCGACGCAACCGACTGACACCTCAGGTATCCAGAGGGCGCAGGACACGTGGGCCCATTTCTGTCCAGATCGAGTGCACTTCATAGCTCCGCCTTTGTTAGGGCACAGAACACATTCTGGGCGCTGCCCTTGTGCACACGTCCGACACAGCCAAGACCCTGAAGGTATCGCGGTGATTCCATAACACGCTTGGTGAACGCAGATGTTGCACGAGTCGCAGAACACCATTTCATTGCCCTCCTCCGAATCAGGCTGCAACACACATTGCAAGCGTGCATCAAAGAAACCAATCATTAACAATATCATCTTTGTGATTTTCATCGATTATTAAACATTGTGAGATGCAATAGTTACATACAGTTATGAAAGAATTATGTCATCAGTACTCACCGATCGACAAACATCACAGATGACATTTTCATCGTATTCAATTCCAAGGCTTTCTTCGGATTTAATGATTGTCTGAACTTTGTCCCAACACCGGAGCTCTAGCTCTTCTATGACTCTTTCTAATTGGTCTTCCCGAATAGGCGTGTAACCTGCAAACAATAAATTAGAGCTAACAATCTCCATAAACAACCGCACGTTGTACATTTGAAGCAGTGAGAGTGAGGGGAGGGGAGAGAGAGCATGCTTTTAATGGAAATTTTTTTATTGTTTTGAACGCTGATTCACGTGATGCTATCAGTTTTTTGATTTGACTCAATTTTTTCGGAATAATGACCGAAATTTGTTTATTTCGCGTCCGTTTTTTTATTTCAGGCGCCTGTTTTTAAGGTCTGGTTGAAAAACGTACGAATAGAATACTCCCATTTTGACGATTTTAGGAGGAGAGGGGGGGGAGGGGGAACTCGTGGGACACCCTGTATATTTACATTATTTTATTTTATTAATTTGTTTATTATCAATTTTACAACATAAGAAATCTGATCGTTGTACAACACCTCAGCCCAATCAACTTCATCCCCGTTAAATTTTCGAATGAATTCTATTCTGTATCTCCAGGTAGATTGAACAAAATCTGGCTGGTTGCAACTACCCTGAGCCATTTAGTAGACACAATAAAGCCTCACGGAATAGCACGGGTGTTCGAAAAACGGGGCATCGAAATTCCAACAATGGGAAAAACTCGCAAGAAGTGCTCCAAGTTCTCAAGTTCCTCCATATTGCAGAGAGAGCACAACACATTCTGCTCCTCATTAGACGAGTGTGGTCGACCGTTGAGCTTGAGGATGTCACCATGAAACCAGCAAATCCAGGTCAGTACGAACATTATCGCTTTTCGTACACTGTCAGGTTAATGCATCGCACATCATGGTCCAGAAGCTTACAGATCCGAGCTGATGAAGCAGTCGATTGGTGGTGGAGGGGATTTCAGTCCGACTGTCAGAGACAATGTTAATGAAAGTAGCCTAAAATTCATCCAGACGTTGAAAATATTTGCTGTATGAAGATGATCAGAGCACACGTTAATCGTTTTTCACTTTTCCAGATCTGTTCCGACATAATGATGGATTAATACGAAATGTAAGGCGTGAGCTTAATGTAGCTTGTTTCAGTTCGAATGATGGATTTGGAGTATGGTTTGGACCACAAATTGAAGGAGGTTTTCAGGCATTTCCTTGGCGATATTGGTGGAAATTAAGACACCCTTGTCTTGAGGATGGGTTATGATCTTTCCTCCTCTTCACAGCAGAGTTGGCATTACATTGCCTTGGCCATGGAAGAAGAGATGGAAGATTCACTCAATCTAAAATGGTGACGAAAAATGTTCCTCATGTCTACCACATTCTCGCAATAACAGGGGAGCGGCGTATAAGTCGGCTAACATAACAAAAAGGAGATGGAAATGTGTAGTAGCCCCTTCCAAGGCCTGAGGCGATTATTCTGCAACACCCAGAGCATACTCTTGAATTTAAAAAGCTCCAGGTATATGGTCAGACATGTTAGTTTAAACAAACGGGTTGAAGGGACTGTCCGTATCCATCAAAATCGAAATATTAAAACAGATGACAAATTTTGAGATTCTTCTACCATACCAGTACAATAAACATGCTCGCACCTACTTAGAATGTTCCATTTTGTGAGCTCCGGCAAATCATAGATATTTTAGAGGAGATATACTTATTCAACTTACCCATTGCTGCCCTTTCACCGTTGATGATATTCAGCCAAGCCAAATCAACGTTATCCATGTCGTAGGAACAAACTTTTTCGGCTCGATTTGGTATTGGGGATAAGTAATTTTCATCGCTCCGAAAGTTTTCAGTTTTAGTTATTTTGATGTATTTGTTCTTGGGGCTGGAACAAAATATCACCAACGTTATAATAAAAGAGATTATATACATACTGAACATATTATCTGTTATTGGAGTGCGTATAAAAAAGAAAAAAGAGAAACAAAATTCTGATTCTAAATCCAACACTTATTCTTCTAAATAATCACACATGGCTAAATCGTTCGACTGAACAAGTAGTGGTGGGGGAAAACCCTGCCTTAAAACTGAGGCAGGCTGTGTTTTTAGTATTGATTTGATATAGAGATCCTTTGAGTCCTTGATACAGTGAAACAAAGAACGAAATTCTATCTCTTGGTAGTCAGTAGGTCTTAGTCGAGTTATGAGGTAAATTGTTGAGTGATTTGATCAGTAACAAAATTATGTAAGAACGACTTCAAAGGAACCATGCAATCATTCAGAATGTTTAATAACAAAAACATAGCCAACTAAACTTGAGACACAAATCACACTGACTTTGAATAAAAATATTTTGTGTAAAAACCTTAATTGATTTCGAGTTTGGCATTAATTTCTCAATCTACAGTATCAAGTTAGTTATAGAACTAATGCTGACTTCAAGTGGATATGTAAATGCGTAATGTGGAAGCAGATAGCAATCTGATTTTCTGCTGTCAAGCTCACCATGTAAGGTTAGTGTATGCAGTGGAAATTGACTTATTGGAAAATTGGCTATTTCCCGCATACAAGGCGATGTATATCTTTTCCCACTCGGAGAAATAAAGAGTTTTGAAAAAGACGACTAAGAAATATGTTACGAGACTCCTCAGTTATAATCACGAATTAACTTGAAAATTAGTAAATGAACTTTGATTGCTATGTAGCAAAGAGGCAGAGTGAAAATAAAACACATCGTAAAGACAAGTGGAATCTAGGTAAAATTACAATGACCTACATGTAAAATTTATACATCGCTTTAGATTTATGGACAGGACGTTACAAAACATGAAGGTCTGTTGTGTGCAGTTGAAAATGGATTTGTGGCTAATCTTTCAGCCAGAGAAACGTTTCTCACCAGCGAATTGAAAGTTCCTTGTAAGGTTTTTACCTCAACCAACTTAATGATCACACATTTCGCGGATCCAGCCAAGCGTGGTGATGACATCATCAAAACGCAAAATAGGTTTCTTCCCATATTAAAAAAAATAAATAAATAAAAACATAAAAATATAGCAGTATAGGGGTATAGCAGTTTTCTAAATACCGAATTCTGATAAATGTCAAATTGATTACAACGTTTAGACAAGAGTTTTTATGTTGTTGTTGTAGATTTGAAGGGAGCCATTTTAGATTGGAAGGTACATTACATCCATGATGAGAGGCAAGCGTGATTAGAGTGATTTTGCAGCACATATGCTCAACATAATGCCTTATGTCAAACCCTAAGGGAAAGTTCCACTAGGTTGAGAGTCGACAGTTCCAAGAGTTGAGGGCAGTTCCGTATGTTCCGCATTAGACCCAGCAAGCCTATTTCATTCAAAGAAAGGCGGGGGGAACCACTAGTTCTAGAACTTGAGGTACCAGGACTCCTCAGAACTAATTCTCTCTGAACGAGCGAAAAGGCCGCAAAATTTTTACAAAAGGCTTATTACTGCATCAGATAACCCTCCTAGGCGGATCACCGGACTGCCAGAAAAGGACTGTACATCCAGAGATATTGCTTCCTAGGTACACTCGGAACACACTTAAAAATCCAACTGAAATTTTACAAGATTACGAGAAAGAATGCTTCAGCTTGTTTTCTTCAACTGAAACTTGGGAAATGGCGTAATAGATAATATATAATGCTACTTGGGCTGTCACTAGCCACATGGTCTAGTTCAGACTTCCTACTGAAATTATGGCTGTACCCTCTTACACCGAAAGTTTTAGAGATTTTGATTTTTTGATAGTTAATCCTTAAATATAATCCCTTAGGGTTGATTGATCAAGATGCCAAGATTACTGACACATCCTGGATCGATGTAGGATTTTTGACCCAGTCCAGAAGATTCTGAGAAAAGCTTGGGATGGCGTACGGACGGATTTTTAAATTCGATCTGCGTTTCTTCAAACGTAAACCGACAAATTCTGAGTTGAGAGGGGGGGGGGGGGGGGTGTCAAAGATAGTTTTTCTTGGTCGATTAGAAAGTATATTCTGACTTCCTTTCATCACATCTTCCTAGATCCTTAGTAACTAGATCGTGGTGTTCACTCAAATGATGGAACTAGCCCTTAAGGTCCTATGCCTGCTACTTCTTGCTACAAATAACATCAAAAAAGAGTACAAAGTCAATAAAACATTCGTCAAAATATAATAAGATTAGGCTTACAGCTTGAAATCATGAAGGTGAGGACGGGAGACGTAAGCTTGAGATACTACGGTAACACTGGGTCCTGGGAGAGAATCCGGATTCACAGGAACCTGGACACCCTTCTCCCATTCTTGTTTCCACTGATCAGTGATTTCCCAATATTCGTCAATCGAGAGCGGCTCAGAATCAGGGAGTTTCATTGCACTTATAAGGTCTTTTCGGAACAGCTGAAAATTCAAAGTCATTCATTAAGACAACAAGAATCCAAACCTGAGCGTATTATGTTTGACAGGGTCCGAGGCATGCGAACGAAAATGCAATCATTCATGACGTAGCCACTCCACCAGCTATAGCAAGAAGCCGTAGGGTAGCCAAGTAAAATACCTGAGACCACTGAAGAAAGCATTCATTAGGTGCACAGCGAATGAACATGAGTGCAGCAATGTTCTAATGAAAGAGGTCTTGGGGTTGCAACACAACCCCAAATCATTCCCTACTCAATATAATATAATGTAATCCTATCTGCATTTCCCTGATTTAATTTTGCAGTATACGTAATTACAGTCATAAATGTAACTCATACACAAGATAGGAAGACGGACGAAATTCATAAAATGGAAAATATGAATAGGAATGAATTATGTAATTATAAATAAGAATACGAATAAAGAATCAATCACTTTTTTTTTGTAAATTTCACAAATATTCACTTTTTTTGCGAATTTCCACAGAATTTACTATAGTTTGCATGTTCGTCAATTTTATCAAGTTTCTTGACTTCTGGAAACACCAATGCTCTTCAATCAATAAAATCTCGTGTCCAAAAACAAGTAAATAAATAATATAACCTTTTTCCGGATTAGGCTTCTATGTATCTTTTTATGAATAGTCTATACTAACGAATTTTAATGGTCCTGATATGGAAACAAGGAACATACTGAACATGGCAAGCGTTTTCATCATCAATTATTTTTAACTTTGCAGTTTTCAATAAAATTATTCAGGCGATTCCTATTAAAATGAGAACCAATTTCATTAACGCACATTGGAAGCGGAAGACCCTAAACCAGTCCAACTTGGTCGATAAAATTAAACAGAAATCCAATTATTAGTTTTGTACTTGATGAGTCGCAAGCACTATTTTCATCCTAAGAGTTCTGCTTTCTGCACGACAGATTCCGTGAGTTAAGGGATATTTACTGAAACGAATATTATCCGTTAAGAACCTAAATAAGCTGATTCCGGAACAAACTATGGGACCTTGATAACTACAATAGATGCCCGAAGTGCACTTTTCACAGTTTTTGTTCAACTTACTCAATGTTGGAAACATTGATGACGATTCCGCAAATGAGCTTCATAATATTGCAATCGCAACAATATGCAATCCAGGAAAAGTATGATACAATCATTGACTTAACAATCATTGGATGAATAAAAATTGAAGGGAGCAAACGGATCAAGTAAAAATTATATGTCTCAAGAGCGGAATAGAAAAAATTGATCACTGCAAACATCCATCACCTAGTTCTCGGTACAAAATGTAATAGTTTTTAGCTCTATAACACTAATAACAAAGACAAAATAGTTTATTTCCTGATAAACACAGTACTGCAAGTTTTCAAGTTAGACTGGTTGGTGGGACAAGCATTCCAATGCATTAACAAAATTTATAGAAAAACTGCATGCCGTTTCCAAGATTTGATTGAAAAATGGTATCGCCGGAGGAAACCAGCGATGGGTGCCTCTGTATGTCAGTGGCAGTGTTTTTGAAGATTGTGACTTAACATGATCAGAAAACCAGAAGGATGAATTGTTCAAGATGTCCCAAATTAATTTCAAGTCTGACAGTGGTGTGACCAACGACTTCCTGTAACTGTTAAACTGCTGGGCTTGGCTATTTTGTAGACAAGAATCAAGTCATCACCGCTGAGTGTAAAAACGGTGTAAATTGAAGCAAAAAAGTACATTACTTCACCCTTAGATCGAGGGGGGAACAAATCAGCCCCAAGGGCCATTCAGCTGAAAAGTGTGTATTAACACCCTGTAATTGGCTTCTAGATATCTAATGATAGGAGACTTTGTCATGAATATAACTCCTCAAACGTTGAAACTCTACTAGTCCCTTAGTACGCAAGACAATATGATATCTAAACCTTTATAATGATGCCATACGCTGTATATCGACATGAACGTTGATACCCACGAATGGAACAGAAATTGATCGAAATAAAATAAAGCACCAACTTATGCTTCACATATCCGCAATAGCGTAAAACATATTTTGTTACCTATGAAAAACTCGAGTTCAAGAGAAATTCTTGAAAACAAAATCAATTGAAAATACGTCAGCTAATTCTCTTGTCCCATTAGGCGGTTATTACTAAGTGAAAGGATGTTCACATTCACATTCGTGTTATATTCTGTTTACCTACTTCAAAAAAACAGGGAGGAAGGTACTCCATTCGGCTTATATGATTTCAAAGTGTGTATGTTTGTTCGCACCTATACCTCCTAAATTCTTGGCCGATTTTGCTCAGGCCGGTCTCAAACTGTTCGTTGGAATCTCTCGTTGGTTTAACAGAATCTGGGTAAAGTTCGATATTTCGTGCGCGGCGATCGAAAATGAAAAGCATCGATGGGCCCGCTCAAGCTGGCAGGTCAGCTTGTTCGTTACCTATTACTCCTGCATGCCCAGGCACCGAATCCAAAACAATCTTGTTGTATTTTCGGGTATTCGGTACATCCCAGCCCTCCTTTACCTGTCGTCATTTTGTTTGAACAGCTGCTAGAGCTTTAAGAGCCGCCCGACTCTCTGATAGAACGAGTGTACTCCTACCTCTAGTTCCTTGTTTCAGATTCCCTGATTGGCATTCCCTTACTGCGAGGAGTTTCTAGCCCTTAGGGACAGCGAACAGATGAACGTTAAACGGTTTGAGTGCGCGCCTTCGATTCATTGAAGGGTTGCACATCAACAGCAAATAAAAAATAGTGTTATTTCAAAAGTTTTCGACATCCTGAATTGTTTAATATTTCACCCCTTTGATATCATCTGAAAAATCGCCATTCCTTTGTGGTAAGACCTGACCAAATATCATAACGCTCATACAATCGGAGCCGATAGGGACTAGGTCAAATAGGGAGTCAATAAAACATGTAAACGTATTTTTGTTGTTGTTCCTTTCAAGATTCCCCCATATAGTTGCGTGAAGCGATAGTATCTATTACTACACTGTACTTCACTACTTTCAGTGTTAAAATGAAGCTTGCAATCTGAATGGCAAGCACAAGCCTGCCCAACTTGAGGTACATGTCGATATTAACGATACTGCATACCGTACCAGACTAGCTCATTCATCCTTCTACATTCTGATCATGCACGGCACAAAGCTTACACATGGGAAATTGCTGATTATCACCAGTGGCACTTCTCACTGGTAAATATTCCACTGAAAGAACCAGCTATAGGTTTAAGTATTAACAAATAAAAACAAGTTATAATAATTGGAGGAAATAGTGGAATGAGTGAATGAAGGAAATGCTGAGCCAGGACGATATGGAACTGAAGGTTATCATAAGCGACCCACAAACCAATGAATGTTAAAGCCCAAGAAGAACCAATCAAAGGCGAATAAAGAAGCAATCATAGTTGTAGGTTAAGGAGCAGAAAGCATGTTAAAGGTATACCAATGGCCTCAACTAAATGGACAGATCAAAGAAAAGTAGAACCGAAAATGGAAAACTTACAAGGTTCATTTTGTTCTACCATAGAAAGATTTTACTGACAGCTTCCCAAAAAAAAGGTGAGTACCAATTGAATGAAAATGGGGGAAACAAGTCTCAAAGTCCTTGGTTTCTAATGAAAGCACTTGATTTGGAGTAATTCTTTAACGGATGACGTCAAAATGAAAGGACAATCCCGAGAATTTCTATGGGAATTTAAGGCTTTTATGGAAATTACCGTATAACAATTCCATGTGTTAAATCAAGTTGATATTTCAGTACTTGGTGAGCCAAAAAAATTGTAACTATCACCATTATAGCAAACTAATTCATTCAAAAAACCATAACTCAGCAAGTAATTGCGATAGAACGAGCCATTTTACAAAAATTCATGATTGAATGTAAAAAAATGTATGGGGGACACCTGGTATAACAAACTAGATGCACATCTAACTGCAAGCTCTTGCCATTTCCAAGAGCGCTGATGGCAATTGTTAGGGTAAAACGCACAATTCTAACACATGCAGGTTCGCCATTCCATTGAAGACTCTCTTACACAGTAATGTTTGAGTAAAAGTGACACCCAAAGAACATTTTCTCTAAGGTACTCATTTCCTCCCATGGTAGTAAGGACAGGTAAAAGAGGCTCCTTAATTTAAGCTTTGTCATTAGGTGCAATGGAATGATTCATGAGTGAATGAACAATAATCCTAATTATTGAAATGCATGAGCACAAGCTGTTAAAATAGATGAGAGGTAATAGAGACAGTCAAGAAATACGAAGAACGGATTAGTCAAAGAAGAGCGATTACAAAATTTAGATACAACTCGGATATAATACATAAATGAGTAAGGCCTAAGATACAGGGTGACGAAATGCCGAGGAAATGCCCAACCATTATGGGTACAACAGTTGATCGATGAAGTGATGATTTCACAATTATGGAAAAGTGAAAATTTATGACCAACGAAAAATGTCAGAAGCTGAGGATAATTGGTACTTCCCTGTGGGACGGGGAAAGTCGTACCTAGCACCACAAAGTTTCCAATTGAGAAAAATCTGAGAGAGGCACAGGATGCATAACAGATCGTCACAATTTATGGTAAGAGTCAGCAATACCAACCGCACGTTATCTGGCGAGGTGGCCTGACCTTTTAATGCAGTGCGGTGATGGTCAAAATAGTTTTCCGTGAGTCTGATACAGTGCAGCTCTCTAGACCTTATCGGTGATAGTATTCGGTAATCCATTTCAACATGGAACATGCTTTATCCTCAACAACTAACTCATCAAAAAATGTAGCACAAGGGCTGTAAACAACAGCGAAAACAAAATACTTCCTTATAACGTAGCAGAGAATGCTGCAAAAGAACATGCCACGTTTCTTGAAATTTAAACGTAGGCTCCTGGCTTCCATAGTTTTGATTGAATTTTTACTAGTTACTAGTTCACGATAACAATGTATTTTTTTTTTTTTTTTTTTTTTTTTTTGGTGTTTGTCTCACGAGATAGTTATTTTGACTTCATCTTCCCTATGTTCCCTTTTACAAAAACATAATATAGTTTCTTCGTCCGTCCATTGTTCCAAGTGTTGCTTTTCTGAACTCAACTCAAACCATTCGAAAACGAATTTTTGAATGAAGGTACCTGTCAAGAATAGGTTCGGTGATCTTGGGATTTGCACAATATTCAGTGGGACACATCACAGTATGAATCAAGCAAAATAACCAAGTGATGAAAAAAAAACCTATTTAAAAAGTCAATGTTACGCATATAACAAACTTTTGGAAAAAGTAAACTTTCATCTCTCGTGAAAAACCTTCAGCAATCTATGGGTAGAATCGAAACAATAAATAACCGACTACTGAAAAGGTCCAGAGTGCTACACTCTATCGACCGTGAGAAAAACTACTTTCACCATCAGTGCATACATTACAAGTTCGGACTCCTCCACGGATAACATCTAGTGCAAACTACATTAAATTTGTCGTAAAAGTAAACTTCTGCTTAGTCGTTAGTTTGTAATTTGATCCAGGGATTCTATATGATTTTGTTATTTATTATTAATGCTCCACATGCGTCGACCCAATAAATTACCATAGCAAGCAAAGATAATTTATGGTTGGTACTCCAAAACACAAATGGTATAGGCTACTAACATACAGAAACACCAAAGAATCACAGTAAGTACTGCACCTCGACAGTTCAAGGTTAAGACCAGACTGAAGGAGACAGGGGGTTCCACAACAGTTCCACTCAGGGATTTGATTTAGGGCAACATGAATGTTTTGATACGGGAAGAAATTTATGTGATGCAAATAAAATAAAAACTTTGATTTTCACCTCATCGACACTTGTGTTGCTACACGTGGCAAAGTTTACCTCAGCCGGTGCTTCCGTAGCGTTCCTGTTATAAATGGCAGAGATCTTGAGATCTGAGTTCGGACGTGGTGTCCAAACGTCCGCCACGGGGGCTTCTTCCTCCTCCGCCATCGCCACGCTACGCGCTTTACGCCTCTTCGTTGCGACTGTCAAAATACAAGGTACATTCAACATAGACGATATAATAATAACATAGATACTATCAAGAAGAATCATGTAAAAAGACAACCACGTTGCTTTGCCTCGAAAATCAGGTCAATATTTACTATAGGCAGAGAGACATGAGACTCAGACAATAAGAGGACATTTTACTAACCAAATCTGGCAGTATCCCCCATTTTGAAGGTTCAAAATCTTCACCAATGTCATGAATTTCAGACTTTGAAACTGGCAAAGTAAATTTCATCTTTATAGGGGACATAAGACGTGCCGTTTTTCTCACAGGAAACCCCTATATTGCTCGTGATTGCGCGTCTAAAGGCATTAGAGAGGGAAGGAGGAAGGAAACGGGAATAGTTTGAAGCCTGCACATTCTCCGTACTAATAAATAAATACCAGTGAAAAGCTTTTATTGTTTAAAAAATAGTACTTCAAGATGTATAGAGATTTTTCTATTTTTATCGCACAAATCCTCCCAGTTGCCCACATATAAGTCCCATTCCATCTCAGGGGGGAACTGAATTTCAGAAGCAAAAAGATTTATAACGATAACAACGAAAAAGCTTCAATTGCTTACACTGCACATAAGTGGGAACAGAAGTTGAACCAAAAATCTGGAACTCTTATAATAAGTTCAATAGAGGCTCTCTGAACGGTGAACTAAAAATCTCTAACTCGCTCTGCCAGTGTGCATATATCCAAAGAGGGTCAGTTCAGAACTGTTCCACACTAACGGTACAAACAAACCTTGAGAATGCCTTATTTTTCAAGGTAGTAGGTGGGTCATTGGGCTCCATCCAGTTTTCCCAGAGATACATCACATTAAAATTGGGAGAGGAATTTGGAATCAGCCTGTACTAAGGGAAGTAAACTGTCTCTCATTCGTCATTGTAGGAGTAATGAGCCAATTGTATGTGTATCTACTATCTAGTGTATATAAACGAACACTTACCAGGTCCATCATCAATACGGCTTCCTTGGCGCTTGACACGCTGTGACATTATGTTTTAAACTTCTCAGAAATAAAACCTCGTATGCAGCTTAACAGCCTAAAAACAAGACAACTCATTTAGAAAATATGATCAACCAAAGTTACATACAAGTCTGAGAAAATAATAGTGTAAAATAATTTTCAGATCAATCACAGAAAGTAAAATCATTATAGGAAACAAGCATAATCTAACAGGGTTATAAAATAGAACCAATAGAAAGTAACGACGGAATTCCTTTCAATTCGCTAGAATTTAGATTTAGAACATGAAATAGAAGTATGGTTAGGTTAATTTAGACCCCGTAAAACTATATTCAAGGTTTGGAAGACGAAAAATGCAAGGTCTTTCAGATAGGTATCCAACGGACCTTTCCAAACCTTTCCATCCCAAATATAAGAACGGGGAGAACGGAGTGGCAGATTGGCCAGTGAAGTAAAATTTGTTTTACTGAAAAATATTACCGAATACAGTTTCATTCATAATTCAACTCACATGGTGCGTAAGCCAAATAGCTGTAAGAATGTTGCACATAACTAACAGGAAAGCCTTATTCAAATTGAATTTCCTTCAAGAGGAGTAGAGAGAAGGGAACGCAGGAATCAACCTCAAAAGGAGGAGTTGCCTTGCCTAATTTACTAGGTATGGACAAGTTCCGTAGGTATTTCAATATCTAACCAGGGTGTCAGATTCCATTGTTAATGAGGACCCTAGCAATGTGTCAAACAAATGAATGTAAGTTGGCGTTTTTGATGTCCTTTTTAACCAAAAAAGCGTGAAGAGTTTTTCACTCCCATCAGCTCTCAAATAAAAACGTACGAACAGTCGAAAGCCTCCGCGCCACAGACTTCTGACTTTTTATAAAAAATTATTGACTGAATTTCAACTAGCAACTATTTAGACAGAAGTAGGTAACGATAGCCACAGCCCAGAGCAGAGGTGACAGTGGAACCAATTGAAATCAAATCAATTCATTTCCATAAACAACCAAAATTAATATATACACAGGTATGTTACATAAATAAAAGGTAATACGGAAATATCATTTCCCCATAAGAGCATAAATCCATCAAGGGGATTGAGCCGATGAGTCGATTGAGCATTTCAGTATTTTGTCTATAATATTACATAAATTGCATACTTAATATAATTTTATGAAGGTTGTAAGAGTTGTATGACCGAACTCAAGTTTATATACAGGGATGCAAGAAAGAAAAATGTATACATGTATATACATATACATACATACACACACAAATATATACATTTGTGGTTAATTTTAGAAGAAATGTACTCTTAAAATAATACAAAAATATGTAAGCCTTGAGAGTAATTTGGGTCTTATTGAAGGGGATAATTTATTGAATGATAGGATTGCTTTGTAATTATTTGTGTTTTTAGCTGCTGTTATGTGACTGAGGGAAAGAGAGGGGGAGAGATTTACTGATTTTAATCCTAGTTAATATTACATGCTTAGGACGAATGAGCAGTTCCTCATTTAATATTTGTTATTTTATTAATTTCTAATACTTCATTAAACATTTAGGATTCCTAACCCTTTCAAAATTGGTTCACTCGTGCCAAAAAAGAACTTCCACTTAAAATTCTTATCAATTTTTTTTTTCGTTTGTTTGTGTAATGATTATAAGTGCCAGAGTAGTGGTCTACAACCCACCACATGTCGGAAGACCATATAGCGAAACTGATTGGACTAATGCATAACGAAATATTTTGATTAATTCAGGGTTCAGAATTAACTTCAAACGTGAAAAAAAAAACGAAAATGAGCTAGCGAAGTCGTAAGTTAACTTTGCTTATATTAGTGGACCATTACATGTCATTATCCACATGGTTTTCGAGTACATAATTTTCCAGACCTAGTGACAGGTTGAAACTAACGAATTAACGATGGTGTTTTCATGTGAGTTTTCGATGGTGTTTTCTGTTATACATCAGCATATGTTATATTATATGCCTCTCTTATGTTCTTTTCATGTATAGTGTTTTACAGAAGTAACGGAAGAAAACATGAAGCTTATTGAATTGCAAGTAAAGCAATGTAAAACTAACAAGAAAAACCAGTCCGAACGCCCGTTTATTTACTTTATGGGTACAATAATACCCATTAGAGGGGCCACCTGGATGTGGCGTGATCAACCTATGGTTGTACCTCTTTTGGTACCAATTAGATAAACGTTAGGCATCAGACTAACGTTGCTCTAGGTATCAGGTCACGAAGGATTAGGGAGCAACGAAGAAGCTGATCGCCTTGCTGAAAAGGGATTAGAATCCAATTCAATTGGATCGAACCTGAATAGGGGTTACCAAGATTTATATACCTCAATAAGTGCAGAAATGGGAGGACGAGGCACGAAAAATGTATGGGCTAAACACTCCTCAGCTGAGACAAGCCAAGCGGTTCGTAACCATCTCAAAGAAACGCACAAAATCTCTATTATTACTGAGACCTTCGCAGACTTATCGGAAATCTCACTGACCACCAGGATACCACCAAGATGGGTAAGATGGGTCTCAGTGACCAGGGGCTACTCCCACCCCTTATTAGAAAAAAATAGGTAAATCTGGGAGTTGAAAGAGTAACGGTGACTACAACAACATACTCGTAACATGTGCGTGTACTCTCAAAAATTACCTTCCGCTATGAGGTAAGTTAGAATAGAACCCATAAAATGGGAGGAGAGGTTCAACAAGAGCTTGACAAGTATGATGTTTTCATTCAAATGCGGAAGATCATTAAGTTATGGAGAATAGGATTAAGGAAGTGTGATTAATGGTAAAAAGATCAGTAAATAAGAATAAGACTTTTTCACATATAAGAAAATCAATATTTTCTAATGCCCTTCGACAATTTGAAACGCAAGAAAATGTTTGAGTCGCAAGGTCCCTTAAACCACGAAACGAAATTCATTGTGAGAATGAAGTGAGCACAGAAGTTTTCTGAATTGAAAATCATGCACCAAACTAACAAGTCACTATAAAAAATGTTTTATTAGATATAAGCTGTGTAGCTACCAAAGAAAATAAGAGACATACGACGATAGGAACACGAGCACTTTCCATTAGCTTTATTTTTACCACTTTTTTATTTTTATGAAGTTGTTACCGCCCAAAAATATTGATACCTCCGAGTTCGAACCCCCGCCCTTACTCCCTTTAGTTGCAACACTGTAATGGGTGCTGCCATGAGACCGATTTACTAAAAAAAACCTCTTCGACTGAGGGTTTTTCTAGGATCCGTGGGCTTTCTGAATATTACATAGGCCATTTGGTATTCAACTTGTGCGATTAGCTGATCTCAAAAAGTCAAATACCAGCTTTGTTACTGGTGGCCACAAACCAGATCTATTTCAATGGAGAGACAAGAACTCGCTCACCTCTACAGAAAGGCAAGGACAGAGGTCTTGCGTGCTCAGCGAGGTCCATGAGAACCCACCAAAGTTGTGAAGAAATCAGTTTGCTAAGATTTGTGTATTTGCTTGTGGAAGACACCTACAGGTGTATTACCTTTATTGTTACCACTTTTTCGATTGGAATTTCACAACTGTTGTGTCGCCCGCCAGTGGGAGTTCTGAGGAGCAACGTAATGTGAATCAACCCTAATAACTAACATTCTGAGTAGGGACGTTGTTAACTTATTTCTTTTCATTAGAAGTGGTGAGGTTTGAGATACGTATGTGCATATTAATTTCAAATAAGGAAGAAACACTTTTCTATGATAGACTACGAAAAAAGGCAGTATATTTTCAAACCAACTTCTAGCGACTGTAATATCAACTGGAGCCGTTTCCTGCGATCCCTAGCAGATGGAGTATCATACCAAATCGATCAAGAAGTCAATGACTTCCCTAAGATGAAAACGCAGCTTACAATAATAGACGAGGACGATATTCCATCAGTTGGAGCGACACAACTATAGTGATGCCGGATCTGGAAGTGTTGAAGCAAAGATGCGGTGTTGTCTTTCTATTTATTATTTTGAGAAAAAATACATCACCGGAAAAGGAGTTATTGGGAAAGAATAACAGGAACACAACTGAGCCCGACACTGTCGTGCAAAGAAGAAGAGAGTTGGGAAAATCAAGTTGGAGGATCTAACGTGAATTTCTTCAACTCTAAAGGTTTTGTTGTGCTTTGTTATCATACTATACCGATCACCTTACTTGTTCACCAAGAGTGAACCCTTTTAACGATAATAGGGTTATGCATAACTCTTTTGATGCGTATGAGCCACGATGGTGGCTTAGGAATGTGACGACAGTTGTCTTCTTGAATTTAGTAATTCGTCAAAAGGGTTCACTAATGGTGAACAGGTCTTAAGTAAATTGACTTAGGAACCTTCTACTGATATCATTAAAATTGCACAGCCCAAATTCAATATATCTGGTGAGACAAGAAAGGCAGGATCGTCAAAGGGTTATTTACAACAGGCACAAAAGCCCTGATGTAGTTAAAATCTCTGATGTCCCTTCGAGGCGGCTTAATTAGATATCTGAGGCTGCTGAACACCAATTCTTAGTTTATGACAGATGGTAATACTGAAATTAATTCTTACTAAGAGGGTAGAGGGAGCTAATAAACGGTCCCAAGGAAGTGAAGCCAATAAGTTGATAGTGAGAACAAAGTGGTAACAAATTATTGGTTCTACCAAAGAAAAAGTAAAATGAAACAATGGTTTTGGAATGGAAACGAAGGGCGATTTGAAGGATCAAAACAAGGAGGACAAGACCACAACAAAACACATGTTTTCTTGATGCATTGAAGAATTGAGATGAAATGTTCCGTGGTATCATGAAATGGCTCGCTGTCAACCTTCGAGTACAACAAATTTGGAGTAGAACGTCGCCAACCGCTTGTTTCAGTCTGAGTTCATTGCGGAGATACGATTTTGCGGGAGAATATGTTTTTGCAATATTCATGTTTTCTCACTCAGAATTGGGCACATTTTGTTTTTAAATAAAAAAAAGCGATGTTTTTTTTAAATATAATTTGATCCTGGGATGTTGCTGTCGATGTTACATGCTCCCCGTTCCCCGATAGGCTGTTCTTCGTGAACGTCCCTCTCCAGAAGCTTCCCCTCGACAAATTATAGTATGTCCGACTTGTTCCTTACATAATATTATCTAATAATATAAACATACCTAACAGTGATTATTAAAAACCGTATAGAAATCAATCCTCACAAAAGGAACATCTCTGGAATATAACAAAACGTCCGTGAAAGAAGGAACCAAAACGGCAAAAACAATGGACATTCATTTATGTTTGAACTTATTGCATTCAATATGTTGCCGTGGAAAATGGTCATTCATGAAGAAGAAAAAACTCCTGTCCATAAGTTTTTTGAGATGTTTCATTCCACGATAGAATGGGATTTATGTTTGAACCAGGTCCAGTTATTTATAGTTCACTGCTGATGGTCATTTGTACATTGGGACACCAGAGTGCTGGAGAGGTCACCAATCAAATCTAGAAACAACAGGATGCCAAGGCTTGTGAGATTTCTTATGGAGTGGCGTGATCAATTAAAAACAGTTATTGAAGCATCATGCAAACCGGTGAAAAAGGGACATCTGGATATAAACTACAATTTATTAGTTGAAATAACTAGCGTTTTCTTTGAAGATTGTTAGTTGGTATGCTATCAACAGAATGTAAAACCTGAGTGATATTCATTATTCAGAAAGAAGTACCTTCATTGTGAAGTAAGTGTTGTAAAGCTCAAAATCAATCACTCCAGTGTGTGATGCTTTTTTCAGGAGGTCTCTAAACTGCACATTAGTTCTTTAGTACCAGTTACCATTTTTCTAAACTATACTAAATGGCAATCAAGGAAGTGGATTCGTTTTTGATCTGATTACAGAATAGAAGAGCTTCAAAAACGGCTCGTTTCAAGAACTAAGAATCAGCATGGCAAGTAACTCAACAACAATAATTCATCAAGAGAACAAAGGGCTCAGACCCACAGAAAATTGTTTCTGATCGGGGGGGTCTCAGTATGGTTTTCGGGGTAGCTGAATACCAATTTGAGGTCTACATAACTCCATTGGGTCTAGGTTTAACCATAACCTCAAAAAATGGCCTAAAAAACACTGTGCATCGTGAAACATCAAATACTTGAGCATTTTAAACTCTTAACCCCATCCCATTCCCGTAACCCAGATCAGCAACTTCCAAGTAATTCAAGTCTTTCAGTCTTCCAAGAATATAAAGGGGACTGTACAGAGATTGCCAGGGGGGTGGGCAAAATAAAGTCTCCCAAGAATATAAGGGACAAAGATTGTGAGGTGGTGGGCAGTGTATAGTCTCTCAAGAAGATTGTACAAAGAGTTTCCGGTATCATTGAGTCGTGGGGTTTTAGGGTTTACGGTACATGGCAAAGATGGGGTTATGAGTTTAGAGGGTAACCCGAGTTAAAATACTCAAATATCAGTACGGCGTTTAAGAGCCCTGCCAATTTTCCACACATTTATGCTGATTGGTTAGGTATGATATAGTTTAACCACATCATAAGGTAACTTCAGCATAAATTATGGCATGAAGAATTATAGTTTGTTCATGGCAATATTAATCCAGTCGTGTATGATGAGCCAAATTTTGCAGGAAACATGAACCTAGGTCTCTCAGGCCGTACCTGAAAAATTGCAAGCTTTCCTTCAGTAGTTTAATCCAAACAACCAAAGTGACTACTGTAAATTCTGTTTGAAGGTGAGCCCTTCTGGTCAGGGTTAGCCAGACCCAACTACAAGCCCACATCTGGAAACAGCCTGTGTACGAGCAATGACCGCATCTTCATTTTTTTCTAGACTTTTGAAGTCATAATTTTCAAACCCTTACAAATAATTTATATCCTATAATCGACAAATTGAAATACACGTTTTAATCTCCCCAATAAGGTGTTGAATTCGTGTCAAGATTTCTCACTGGCGAGAAGAATAGCACACTCGCTAATATTTATGTCAGTGAGGTAAAGTTCATAAGACTTTCCTCGTAGGATACAGCCAATGAGATAAATGGTGATTCTGCGCAACTAAACCAACACTTCTGTACTGGAAAAGAAAGGAGAAATCAGATCCTGAATGTAAAATCTATTGACAGGTTTTAATAAGAATAGGTACGAAAGAACTATCAAGTACACGCCAGAAAGGTTTGTAGCAGGTCGCAATTTAGCACTGATTACAAAATCACCAGTGCACTAATGAAACGACACTTCAGAACCATTGAGTATAATGAAAAGAGGTACCCCACTCACAACAACGAACAGAAAACCACCAAATTTCACGGAGCTAAAATTCGGATAGACAACAGGAATTAGCCAGAAAATCACTTTCCTATTAGACCTTGTGCAAAGAATAACACAGCATAAACATCAACATAAAAACAAAAAATTAATAATACGAAAATTGTGCATAGAAAAAATTGAAGTCATTCCAGCTCCCAACATTCTGTTCCCAATCCGTAGCGTGCAAAATGACAACACAGATCTACAAAATAGATTGAGCACTAATAAATATTCCAGAGTAACTTTTCAAGAAACAGAAACCCTACAAAAAGAAGCAACAACATATGGGTTTATGTACAAATGGTCAGTTCTAATCGGCTTTCTACACATATTTTATATAAATGTTGAAAATAAAATTTACCGCATAATCAATTTTGACAGCATGGACAGTATGGCGCATACTGTACCGAGCTATAAGAAACGTCCGTCGAGTCCGTGGTGTTCGGGCCCCTTACATGTACTTCCGACAACGGGTCTTATTTTCTTTGGAAGGGCAAATAATTCGAGCTGCAACGGGACTTACAACACGATTTATTAACTATTACCCCCGATCCAAAATTGATTCCTATCCTGGAAAACACACAATCGTTTTGTTTTGTTTTACACCAAATGGCACCAGACAAATTGAAAAAAAATTCAACACTCGTGGTATAAATACCCACGGACAAGTTTAAGGTCACACATTCGAAGCGTCCTTCAGCTCGGTAAATTGTTGACGTAGTTTAAAAGGGTAGCTACCAGTCTATGATTGAAGAGTAATACGAAACAACTTACTACATATTTGAGGTATCCAAGATTTTTTCAGCAATAATAGCAACCAAACAATCTGTAACAGAAAAAATGAACAATGTTCAGAAATTCGAGCCGGGGGGGGAAGCAAATTTTATCAAAAGATCTCGATTTTAACATTAGCTCAGGAACTGAGCAAAAGAACCTAGTTTCTGTGAAAGGAAAAGATTCCAATCATGCAGCACGATATCAAGAGCAAATTGCCGAAAATTATCGCACATTTAGGAGTACATTTTACATTGTGTTGAATAGTGCACTTTATTAACAATTCGTGTTAACAATCAACATCTCACCTAACACTGACCATTGGCAGAGAACGGCTAGAAGCCTACAGCCATGGATTCTAAATGGCAATTCATTTAACCCCTGGGGCATTTGCCCAATGCTCTTGTTGTATGACCTCAATGATGAAATAGGCAACAAAACAAAACGCAGCGGCAAAATTAAAATTCTTGGGTTTCCTGTCAAAATGTCCAGGAGGAAGATTCCTAATGCTCCCCGGAAGTTAATGAATTACACATTTTTACCCCTAGGTAGTTAGGGTTCCTTTTTTGGGATAGGGCAAGTCTGTGTTTGGCTCCCAGCAGATCATTTTTTCCTCTCGTGTCATAGGAGTGACTGTCTCCCTGTCGGGTATACAGATTCTCATTGTTCTTTATACGGAGTAGGAGAGACAAAGCAAATGTTGCTGGGAACGTTAGCGCTTTGAACTTCTTGAAGTACGAGCGACAGTGAGTATGTGAAGAGACTCCCCTCATGGCTCAGATTGCTGCTTTTTGCTTTCGGAAAATCTTCCTCCAGTCTACAGAATTCCCCCACAGCAAAACTCCATACCTCAGACGGGACTCAAAAAGGGCGTAGTAGACGCTGAGCAAGACCC
The DNA here is from genome assembly GCA_031894815.1 of Creontiades dilutus. Taxonomy (NCBI): domain Eukaryota; kingdom Metazoa; phylum Arthropoda; class Insecta; order Hemiptera; family Miridae; genus Creontiades; species Creontiades dilutus. Next base: position 956,054 of record JAVIWC010000084.1, on the reverse strand, counting down.
CAGTGGACACAACTGCAGACAAGCGCCTCAACAGAAATATGATGCCAGATAGTGAACCGGCCAAAACCCTCTGATGTGCACACTACGTAACACATTCATCCAAACGTAAGCCAAGAAGCGTTACAGACGAAGGATCGCTGCCGCCCGCTCTGAATTTGAGGATACTGATTGCCCAGACACTACGAGTCCCAGGTTTTTTTCCCCAAAAAAGAAACGGTGATTTGGGCTCCCCTAGTTGGTAGCAGAGCGTCTCCAACTTGGTTTTGGGTTGGGAACACTAAGATGCAGGCTAATGACATAAGTACAATAAATGGTAAACAGTTTAATTCGTTTCAACTCAAGCTCAAGTGACGATCGTTTAACGCATTCTGGTGGTGTTCCGAGTTTTTACGCAGAGCACACATATCACAAATCGAGAGGAGCTGTTTTTTACAAGTGGAATCTAAAGATTTGGGTTTCACAATACCTCATTTTTTCAGCAGTCAACTAACACCTGACCTTAGCCCAACCACTGATAGAACCCACTAATTTCACACTGATCTGACCACGACAGGTTCGTACACTGAACCTGTTTAATGCAGCCTTGAACCAGGCTAGCTCATATGAGCTCCAAGCCTCGGAGCTGTTCTTATCGAGAGTTAGAGCCAAGCAAGAGCGGAGTGTTCGTGAATCAAAGTCGAACCTTGCAACCTATTCGTCCTGCACCAGGAGGATCGCTCAGTTCCTGCGCTTGACAGAAGAATCCAATATCTCCTCCCGTTGAGTTGTGTTTGGGAATCCTGAGGCAATTTTACCTGGTGTTCTCTCCTCATGTTTGCACCTGGGAAGATCCTCCAGAGAGGAGTCAAATAATTTAGTCAGTTCCCAAGATCATATTTTTGTCCCTACACATTGTGCCGTTAAAAAAATGTTCAGAATAGAAATTTCGAATGTATTGGTGGTACAATAACTCCCTCCAGCAGCACAAGACTCTCTCTGTTTCAGATTCATTCAGGAGAAAGTCTTGTGATCGAAGGAAAACTAGGAGAATAAACCATTCCTTTAAAACACAAAATCATTTCTGATAGAGAAAGGAGGAGGGTAGAGGGAGAATAAATCACTTTGGCCTTTCAAACTGCATGTTTAACATCAGAAGGCTTTCCCTGAAGAGGAACTGTACATGTGAAGAGAATGAAGATGAATAAACGTAAAAACACGGTCCTGTGCACTTTCCACTGCTTGCACAGCCTCTGAGACATACTGAGCTATGGGAGGTATCGCGTAAAGAGAGATGGCCCCAATGTTGGCAACTCATCAAAGATATATTGCCCTACATCAGTTCAGTCTCAGAAGGAGGTGCGCTCATAAATGACAGGAGAATGAAGCAAAAACCTGAGGTGACCAATGATTATGCGGCTGACAACGGGAGAGGGTAGAAGGTTATAATTCACATGTTACGGTTCCCCGTTGTATGAAGATGTGGGAATAATAATCCAAACTGAAGTTCTCTATATATGAATTTCCGACTTGCCACCTTGGGACACCCGCGAGAATATACACTCAGCTATCAATGATATTGTAATAACGGTTATTGAGACTGATAAGGACTCATATTCCATGAAATATTAGGAGTCAATTGGTACCTACTTCATATTGAGGGAGGGGGTACATTTTTTCCAAATTCAGTTGTAATTTTTTTACATGCTATAAATGAAAACCCATTCCAACATTGTTCAGTATTTTTTTTTAAATGCGTGGTTGCTAGCATCATTGTTTTGTGGGTTGGCTTCGAAATTGCGATTCGCTACGGGTGAATTTCTACCCATCCCATCTGAAACCTATCCCACTGAATGTCGTGTCCTAAACCACGTTAAAAAACCACGATTTTATTCCGCACCATCAATGTTTATGAGGCTGTCTAGAAGTGAGGACCAAGCATTCTCGTAATGAAGCCGACGAGCGAAAGAATGCAACTTTTACATCAAGTCCAAAGACTTTTACGGCTAACGGGCATTGCAAATTTTGAATACGAGCACCTCGAAACGTGAAATGACAACGTTTGAGAAGCTTTTATAATTTTAAAAAACGTTTGCTGCACGATTACAAAGGCTTATTATTGAAAATAACAAACCAAAGGGTACTTTTGTGAGAACGACTCATGCCTGTGCCTCAACCTCAAGAAGCTTAGAAATCATATAGCTCGGGCAGGAAGCGAGTCAAATTTATTTGTTTTTATTCGCACTAAAATTATAGTAACAATAATATTCCTTGAAACTTACTTCTTAATAACGTACACTTACAATCACCAAGTAAGTGGTAAGGCCCAAAAATCACTTACGACCTCTGTAACCGAAGCTGAACGGAAAATGAACGAAATTATCTACACCTTAACGGTAAGCGTATTCAACAATTTACCTACATAAAGTCTGAAAACATTCGGAATATGTTTACCATCTTGGTAACAGTGAAAAGGTGTTGTTTTCCACAAAGAACTAAGAGACTATGAAGTGCAATTTTGTCTCAAGCATTGTAACATATATGAAGTTTAGAAAATAACTGATCTGAGGCTAATAGCAACCTACATATTATTATATAAGTAAAATAAAATATTTTATGAGAAATCAAACTGTATGAAGCGGACTCTAGGGAAGATTGAAACCAAATCACAGAACTCTCCTGTACGGCTCGTAGTAAGAATAATATGGAAACGAAATAGGTTATCCCAGATAAAAACTTGAGCGAAAACCCTTATCATGCATTATATAGTGTATTCCTAGTGAGTTACGAGATTATATTTGTCGAAATGGATCGACTTGCACAGGGATTTGACAGAGAAATAGTCAGGAGAAGTTGGGGAAAACTGGTTTGAGGCACGTATGCAGGTATCCGTCACCCGATGGTTTATCAACGTAAAATGTAAGTGGGCGTACCTTTCTTGAGGTTCATAACGTAAAAAATTACGACTCGACTCGTATAAACTAGGTGAAATACCAACTTATTCGTGGTATTATACAACGGGAAACTCCCGTACTTGAAAAAACAAAATATGGCACTCGAAATAGGCCATTAAAGATGTAAACATTGCGTTTTCGGACTAACCATTTTTAGAGATGAAATCTGTACAGAATCCTCGATCGGGAGGTAAATATCACGGTTAGATGACATCGCTGAAGGGCCATATTGAGGAATTTGACGGAAATAGTCTTGGAAAAACGCCGAAATTGATTGGTGAGGCGAGTAATTATTGCCTATCCCACAGAAACAGTTCGGGTCTTTCGACAACTGACAACACACAGATAGCAGCACCCGAGGAGTACACAAATCTTGGGTTTTCTCCACCTAATTACTTTTATTCGAGCAAACGAGAGTAGGAATGCGTGAACTAGAGACAGATTGGATGGGAAAACACTCGATTTCAATGAAAACTTAAGCGATATGTGTTATATACGCAGTGGACGGGGGAGTCCATCCAACATGTCCCCATTCCACTACGGTGTACGGACTTACCACATTGAATATTATCCTATTTTCTCGTATCCACTTGTCTAAAACGTTTCACTAGCACTATATACACTTTGTCACTCATCACCAGCCCAATATTTCAGCAAAATTAAACAATAAATAGTGATTTGGCGCCATCATGGCTGAAAAAATAACAGTGAATCCAGAGGTCACGTGACCACACTACGAGATCTCGGCTTTCACGAGAACTTTTCTCACACGTTGTTGCCAACTTTGAAAAACGGTTTCGAAAATTGAAAATATTCGGAAAAAATCCTTTGGTGCGTTTTTAATAATTCTAGTCTATAATAACTACTCTCTGGGTATTTTTATAAGGTTCAGAACTCACAAACTACAGTCTACAGTCAGAAAAATCCAAAAACGAATATTCTATCATGCTATAAGGTTGGTAACGTATCGATCATAGCTTGTCCGCAGTGTTGTTGTTGTTCAATCACCTCTAGGTTTCCTTTCAAGCTTGTCAAACTCATTGCATTGTTGGCATCCAAATTTTACCTGGCGATAATTGTTTGTCCAAATGATGTCTACAATTAAAAATTTTATTGTCAACAAATTTTCAGTTTTTTTTAAAACCCTGGAAAATTTTCCGGAAAATTATCCCGCAGTAGTTGCAGACTTTAAGTTTGTGAGTGTTGGCAACATTGATGCAGGAATTCATTCCCTTCTCTTGAACAATGTTACCACTTCTTGTCAATTTATTGTAGGGATGAGCATCGATGAGAAAACATCGATGTTGGCCATCGATGCGTGGAAAACATTGGTCTCTGAACATCGAAGTATTTTGGTGCAAAACATCGATATTTTATGAAAAAATCATTACAAGTAGGTAATTGTAGGAATATACTTGATACAATTAAACACAACTGACTTCATATTTTGAAAAAATCGAATGCAACATATATTATTTTATAATAAAAAAATTATATAAACTCCAAATTCTTTCAGGTGTTGAAAATAAAATTAGCAATTTTGCATTTCTAAAACATCAATGTACGAAAACACCGATATTCAATAAACATCGTTTTTTTACCATCGATGTCAAAAACATCGAACATCGACATGCAAACATCGATGTTTTGAAAACATCGACTACCGATGCTCACCTCTAATCATTGTTTTCCATTCCGCTCCCAATCACAGTCGTTGGATTGTGTGTACTTGGAGAGTGTGTGTGCATGGTGAATTCTTGTTTTTGTTTGTACTTTATTGGTAATTTTCTGATAATTTAGTACATGTCTGTACCCCAAAATCGAGTACTACGTGTTAGGTACAGGTGGTGACATTTATTTTTCACGTGTTATTAGATCTGTATACATTGCGTTGCGGGTATCAGTGAATTTGTTGTTGGTAACACACCACAGGATTCCTGCGTGGGCGATTCATTATGCTGGACCAGGTATTTCGTCTTTAACAATAACGTATACATATTGTTAAGTGCGTTATGTACACTTGTAAGTATAATAGAAATTAATATCTACCTCCATAGTGTCGGCTATCATGAACGTTTCTAACCTATGTACATCAGTATTTACCTATTTATTGAATGGTAAGATGTTATAATACAGTCACACGGTAGCACCCTTTACGGTATTACCCTTTTGTATAAAATAGAGAAGTAAAGTCTGTCTGTGGAAGCTCGACTCAGGCCCAAACGGCTTGACAAATTTTGACGTGCGGTGTCTGATCGCTATATTCCAGATGAATATTGAGGGTAAAGTAATATCTTTCGTCAGCTTGGAATTCCCCAACGGTAAACAAGTTAGTAAATTATGTATTAAAAACCTGAATTCCGTAACTGAAAGAAGAGGGTCTGCCCTTACAATCGTCGTAGTTGCTTGGATACTTGTTGACAGTCAATTAATGTTTTTGTTGACTGTTCTACGATGGGGTTACAAAAATCAGGGGTGATATTTTATTGAATTGACATGATTTAGTGGTTTTAGTTAACATATCGGAGGATCCGCAAGAGCCTCCTGCTAGCTAAATTCTCACCTGTTCACGCTAGGTGGTTCAGTTTTATTAGGGGGACGTTATGAGACTAATAAAATTATGGGCTTCATCCTGATCAGCTGAGTAAGCTAAATTCTGTTCTGTTAACACGAGAAAGTTGAAATTCGATTGGGAAACTCTCGTTAGAGACGATTGGATGACGAGCTCCGTATTAGTCAACCGAGTAAGGTAAATTCTCTCCGGTTCACTCTAGGAAGTTGAAACTTGATACTGATACTCTCTGGGGAACGTGGGACGATTGAAAATGACTTAGCTTCTCTCTTCCAACGGTTTAATCAAAAAATATTTTTTTAGTTGTTCTAAAAGGAATCCCCATTCCATCATGTAAGTCTAAATTTTCACCATATCATTTTTTGTTCGTTAAGTGTAAGTTAAAACTGTTCTCATGTTAATTTTTGTACTTCATTTATCTTCATTTTAACGGGGAGTTTGAATTCATTGGCTTTTTACGAACATCATAATTCTTAAAGTTTTTATCCCTCCATTAACTATAATAAGTTAAACACTGAAAAGTTATTCAATTTTTTCTGAATTTTTGTAGATTCCTCTTAACAACGGAAAAATAAATCTCTGAAACGTTGGGAACAAGTTTTTATTCAAGACCGAACTTCAATAAACCCCCAGAAGCTTCTTCTGAATAACTGTATACAGGGTGTTACATTCCGTGACGGTCACAGTCCAGGAGAAAATTCTACGGGAAATTTCTGATCGAAAATGCCTCCTAGCAATTTTTGTTTACACCCTTGGAAATGCGGTTTTTTTCCATTTCAAGATTTTTCTCGTTTTTTTTTTGGTCTTACCGCATTAAAACGCCCATATCTCCCACATTTTGCGTGCGGTTTCAAATCTGAGTCCACTATTGGAAAGAGCGTTAAATTTAAGCGTTAATGGAGAACCAACTTTTTTGAGCCGGCGAAACGGGTGAAAAATCTGCTTGAAAAGGAAACACTGTCAAATCGTGGAGATCTTGACTTTCTTTATTCATTATGCATTGATTCGTCTGGTAAAAAAAATCAAGCTCGGATTTAAAAAAAATTATTAATGAAGCATTGTGATTAATTTTACATTTTTACTGTAAATACTGTTCAAAATGCGCACCATTCAACGTATCAATGAGCGACGCCGATTTGTACAAGAAGGAGTCAGAGTCCGCCGGGCTGTTCCAAAAAAACCTCTGTGATAATTAGTTGCTTTTCCTTGTTCGCATTAGTACAACGCCTGTGGCATTCACCAACGTGGACTACGCTGACATGATGCTAGGTGTATGGGTACACAAATCTAAATGCCCGTGAAGCTGTGAGGGAATATCAACGGCGATTCCCTCACAGGCGGGTTCCCAATAAAAGCGTATTTCCTCAGGTACCTAAAGTATAATGTTTACGTAAATGCGTTTTTTTTTTTTTCCGGACGTGATGAATGAGAATTGTTTTATGATGAAAAGCCGGAGTATCCAGTGAAAAAACACGTTTTTCTTACTTGAAAAGAAACTTTCTCCCAGACAACTACACGGAATTTCAGATCTGGCTATATCGCTGGAAAGCCTAGATTTTGGCGCATCTTTTAGCGCTACAGGCCAAAATTCACATGCCTCATTACAGGGACTCATGAGCGTTTGAAGAATGTCGAGATCTCCACGATTTGACAATGTGTTCTTTTCAAGTCCTATTAGGGTGATAAGAAATTTAACGCCCTTTCTTTTCTTTTCTAAGTTAAAAAAAAACGTATTTCCAAGGGAGTTAACAAAAATGTTTGAAGCCATTGCAATTGATACATTTTCTGAGAAAAATCACTAGAGAGCCATTCCCGTTAACCATTCTAAATACAGGAATTGTAATGTGAAGCACCCACTACTTTTGCATCTTCAATGTAATGTTAATTGAAGTTCCTATCATAAGGGACGAAGAGATTGAATTGCACCGTCAATGCGCATTCCATGAAATGGGAATGCCTATTACTTTCAGAGTAATTATTGGTAAATCGCCTGTATTGCGTTGTTTGTGTGTGTAAGGTACCAGGACAATCGAATGCTACCATAATGACAGAAGCAATTGAAAAATAAGCATTACGCAAAGTAATCGTAACGTTGCAACTCTGCTCGTCATTCGCTCTAGTAGCACAGCTTTGAACCTGTGAATACATCCATTTCTTGACTAGAAAGGTGTGGCATCGGTTCTAATATCCTCCCACATAAACATTGTCAACTTTAGGAAACCTACGGCGAAACCAGGCCTTTAATTACATTTAGCCCCCCCTTTATGTTTGCTGTTCAAATTCCTTATCTTCACGAGAATGACTTGATTTTTCAGGATCAGAAAAGTCAAATTGATCTCGCTTGTCGAACTGCAGAAGATTTTACCAAGCACTTCTATGAGAACCTTGACAAAAGGAGGCAGGTGAGTCAAATGTCTATGAAGTTATTAGAGTTTGGATTTTTCATGTTGCCTTCTAGGGCCCCTAACACTCTTAAGCAGGGTTCAGATCCATCTGGGTCGTATGGAAACACGGATAGGGGAAGCTAGTAAAAAGCAGTGGAGGGGATGGAGGGGAATCGGCTGAACACAAGCCAACAACTCGTTTCCCGCGCTTCCTCCAACAGCTGTTTCGGTTACCAACGCCATTCCGTATGCGCAGTAGTGAACGGCGCCATCCGGAACGAAAAATATTTGAAAAATCTGATGCGTACAGTTTGCTTCAAAAGTGCCTGTTCGGAAAAATATTCCCTCTCCCCAGCTGATGTCCAACCAATCAGCTGCCCTTATTCACTTTCCGGATAGCTTGCCGTATGGATGTGAACCCTGCTTTAGAAGTACGTTTTGGGTGTTTTTAGGCAATTTTCAACCAAAAAATCCAAAATTTATTTTTCATGTTTTGTAGTACAGTAAAAATAAACTTGAACCTGATGATTCAAAAACCTGATAATCTCAAAATGCTTCTTGACTGTGGAAGTGCTGAAAAGTTTCCTGCCGTTCAGCGTCGAGTTTGGATGATAGAAGGGGGAAGTCACCAAAACAATATGTTTCTTAGGTTTTCATTAAATATCTCAAAAACCAAGCAAGCAAAAGCAAATACCACTCTGCACAAAAATGAAGGTCATTAAATTTTCACCAAGAATGGTTCTTTACGTTTCCTCAACTTTTCTTTTCAAAGCCTGACTCAAAAAGTCTTTCCTACATTATTTTGATTTGTATTTTGTCTTTTGTAATGCCTTACATCGAAGCTGCTGCAAAAAAAAAACATTTTGAAGTGGACTTTTCCTTTGACTCTTCTGGAAAATAAAAAGACAAAATAATTCCTATGCCGATAACTAGGTAAATTGATGATCCTTTGCAGCTCATGGTGAGGTTCTACATGGATACTGCTGTTCTAGTTTGGAACGGAAACGGAACGATTGGGAAGGATTCCATTGGGAAATTTCTAACCGACCTCCCCCTTACTGAACATAAACTGGGTTCTCTCGACGCCCAAAGAGTTTTAGGTGAGTACATACTTTCAACCATCATCCATTTCAAATTACCCAGCCGAATTCCTCATTGATCGAATTCCGTTTTAACAACTCTACCTACATAAAAATGTCATTATCATCTCAATAATTTTGCACTACATCAAACAGATGGTGAATTTTTGATGTCAATCAACAAACGTTGCAAACTATCACACAGAGGGCTTCTTAATTTATGTTTTCCCTTTTATGTAAATCACTGATCCGTTACCAGATAATATCTGCCCTCTCAATTGGAGAAGGATAGGAAGTGATTTATTTGGTGTTACCATTACAGCGTACTGCCCTCCCAACTAAACCTTGAGGACGTGTAAGCCGTCGTTACCAAGGAGAGATCTCCTTGCCCTTATGGTACACGGTATGAGGAGAGGATCCTTGACTTCGGAGGTGCATTCGTTATAGATAGCGTGATCCGCCCTTACTGCATCCTAGGTGAAAAGGGGGAGAAGGAATCAACTGACCTAGGTGGTAGGAGAAGTTAGGTTATGAGTAAGAAAAGCAAAGTATTCTGTTAATACTCCCAGAAGGGCTTCCACCAACTTACTGACTTCTGCCAAAGGGCTGGTGGTATATATACCGTCCCAGCTCACTTACCCCTTCCAGGTTTTCTCGAAGGAATTGTCCGTTGGGGGTCAGCGCTAATGGCCAGGGAAAACCCGGCTTGGTGTGCCGCTGTTCTGGTACCTTTATTGCTTGGAATGATAAACATACACGTGGTTTCCACACAAAATTTCGACCACGAACAGATATGGGAACATGTTCACTTTCTAACGCCTGAACAAGAAACATGTAAACACGATTGAAATTTAAAAAATATAGTGATATTTTTTACAATAAATTGATCGTTAAGAAGGGATGTTGGATAACTCGTATGTTTCTTTTTAACAAAAATTGTAAATACGGTTCTGAACTACCTGCACCTTTTTAATTAGCAATTTATTTGCACTACCCCATAGAATGATGGAGAATTCCATCCCAAAATGAACGGAGGTAATATCTTTCCGGGATAAAAAGCTACGAGTTTCTTTCAAAATAATAAATAATTGATGCATTTCAGTAATTAAACAATCAATGTTTTTATTTCTAGCTATAGTGATTATTTGCTAAAGAAAAAATTCTGGGGGTCCGAAACCCATCCAAAATTACTTGCAAACGACACCCCACTTGCGTACGTTAGTAAAAACCTCTAAACCCACCCCGCGTTTTCGACTTATTTAGCTGGCTAAGTAGGACCAACCAGACCTCGAGTGGAGTCCATGTCCGAAAGAGCGGCTTTTTAAAACATAATTCCAAGATTCTCTCTGGTCCGTACAGCACACAGTGGTACACAGAATCGCCAAAGAGAGCTTAAAACCCGGATTTTCCCCTATGTTATCCAGAGTTGTTGGCTGCAGATATGTTTTTGTTACCTTCTGGGGATATCATCTGTTGAGTTTCAGAGTGCTTACTTCGCTTTAAGACCCGTTAGCAATCGTTGGGATATGAGGTATTGCGAATTGTTGCTGTCAAAAAATAAATGAACTCTCTTGGTGAGTCTTTGATTAACATTTGTAGAAAGGTCCCTGATCATAATTAGCTGCCACCATCCGCCCCTTTGAATGAGTACTACTGGTGAAAATATGAACTTACTTGTCTACCGTTCTCGCTCTCACGTTAACATCGAAACGAAGGTGTTACTGTCACCTTTGATCTCCGGCCCAATGTTTATAATTTCCAGTCGGCATAAGATTCTTCTTTTCGAGGATTCGAGTCAGTTTTGTCTGTGCAAGTGCCTGATCAAAATGTTCAAGGTAAGAAATCGCGTTTTATTAAATTCTGGCGTCAATGACGTCGATGCTGTTATTATTATGAAGTACATTTTTAGTTTTCATATGTTGTACAGAGTTTCCCCACATGGAAATTCGGGCGAGCCTAAGGTTGTAGACCCGTCCAACTCTTCAGGTTTAATTTTATTTATTTTATTTTTTTTAAGCGCTATTTTAGCTGATTAACTAAGTTAATTGTCTGAGTTTTGTCTTAACCCAGCTTGGTGTGCCGCCGTTCTGGTACCTTTATAGCTTGAAATGATGATGATGCGTGGTTCCCACATTACTCCCCTCAGAATGAAAGCTATGTACAAGAAAATTTTTTATGAAAACTCTTTTTTTCTGCATTAGGTACCTCAATTGGACTCATTAGACTTGCGAATGTGATAAAGTTTAGGTTTCTGGCTACAATAATACTGTAACTACTGAGTTTTAAGCGCTTTTCGACAATCCCGGACCATTGTGTGGGGGGCGGCTTAAAAGGAAAAAATGGAGGGGGTTTTTTAAAGATGTTTGCTAAACCTTCACAAAGGCTTATTATTTAATGTTACAGCACTGGATTTCACCCTTCAGGATTGATAGACACGGATTAAGTTATGATTGACTTGAATTCAATCCCAACTAGACCCCATTTGTTATTTTCGACCCACGTTTCATTATATTTTATTAGTAGTTTTGGAGGGAAGCTCTGGACAGAAGCTTAAATCTGATTTTCGGATTCTCAACGTAGAGCAACAAATTTTGAAGCGGAGTTACTTTGTTCATCAGGTATTGAAAATAACCAATATCCCTTTGAGCTTTTTTCGTTTTCACAGATTCTGCTGTTGGCGGCAAATTAGCCTTCCTCATCTCCGTTGCTGGGACTGTTCGGTACGGCACCAAAAACCCACGACCATTCACTCAGAACTTCATGATCACCAACCACGAAGATAAGTGGAAAATCGTGAGTGACTGCTTCAGATGTCAAGATCCTATATAAGCGCTGAGTTTCATTTGTGCCTGCGGAGCACACACCTGTAATTACTTGAACGGTACAAACGTGATGAATTGTTCGTATTTATACAACTAAGCACTGAATTTAGATGCAGAACATGTATATAACTAAACTTTGATGCTGACATTAAAATGGTTGTCCTACTACTTGGCTTTTATTCTTAATTGATTCACCAACCAATTTAATTTCTACGATACTTGATTATTCCCTATCTAAGTTATACTGATGGTTAGAGCGATGTTGAAATGTACCTTCAGCCAAAATGCTGGGCAAGAGAGGTGAAGTAGGAAGCACAATCCATTAGCTGAGTTTGACAACCGAGATTTCCTTTATTTCAGCTTATGATGCTGAAATTTGAAAGGTTGTTTCTAAAGAGCCCTTATACAAGATGATAAAGACAATATTTCATATCTACATCTGTGTCTCAAGTTTTTTTCCCTAAACTTCGATGTAAACCATATTTGTTGACTGCCATCTTTGAGGTGGTGGCAGTGGGGGAGTCAGCCCTCAGTGTCTCTGACTACTTGGCGGAGGTGCGGATCTCCCCTTCAAGGTCTAAATTCACAGTAGATCACTATGGTATGAAGGGAGGCCCCAATTCGAACAGGGGGCTCTAGTGTTCAACACAGATGGCTCCATCATGAATGGTTGAGCTGGCTCGGGCATGTATAGCCCAAGAACGGCGATTGCAGAATTGCTGGGAACAGTTGCTACCATTTTCCAGGCAGAAGTACATGCCGTAAGCTCTTGTGCTGACAGACTTTTGGGTTGATGAGTTAATGGAACAACAATCTATATTCTATCAGATAGTCAAGCGGCCCTTAAGGCACTGTCCTCTTTTACAATCTCGAGGCTGTTGCGGGAGTGCTTGGCTAACCTCAAGATCCTTGCCAGTAACAATAAGGTTACATTGGTGTGGTGCCCTGGGCACCAAAGGATTAAGGGGACCGAAAAAGCTGACACCTTCGATAGGGAAGATGCTGCTTCTCTCGTGTTGGGCCCAGAACCCTTCCTGGGCACTACGGAGAGCTTTCCAAATGGGAGAGTAAGAACAGTACTGCTGGCTCCGTGTTTGGGGGCAGAGGCAGGCCATGCAATTTATTGATTCCTCCAGGAAGAAGACTAGCGAGCTGCCTAGTCCAGGAAGAAAGGAGATACATACAGTAACGGGCCACTGTCCACTTAGATACCATCTCCACGAAGTGGGCAAATCTGACACCACCCTCTGCCGGTTCTATGGGGCTGCAGGTAATGTGATCTGCCACTGCCCTGTGCTGGCAAAACAGCGTTTTCTAACCCAGGGGCTGGCTTCCGTTGATCCTCAGGTTATTAAAACGGGAGAGGTTAAGGCTGTTGGTCACTCAACACCCACGAGTAGTAACAAGTAAGTGAGTAGGGAAACCGACGAGACAGAACGTTTCCTTCACATTCCGGATCCATCTTCCGACGGTGAGTTTTCTCCCTGCGTATTATTAGCTAATGGGCATCGCCCTAGCTCATTACCGCATCGTCATACATTTGACTTTCCCCTTCTCGATTCAATCTCCTTTTGAATTGATTATTGAATTACCCAACAAGTTGTACATACCTCGAAGACGAGTGTATCTCCAACCATTGTCCTGACCAATAAAAGGTTATAAGGATCACGCGTGGGTTCATTTTAAGTTAATACCCAGTGCGAGACAATTAATCATCAATTAATTCTCTTGTTACAGCTTGCAATAACAATTTTTTTTTCAAATTGCGTATACATTACTCTATTGCAGATATATTTAATTACTTTGGATACTGGTGAGCAAGGCTAATATAAATACTTGCATAAAACAAAGTTATATGGGTTCAACTTGTAAGAAAAACAACTTATTTCATTCGATAACGTATAATAGGTGTATAAATAACATATGTAGCACGGTAGCTTCTATTTCTTTCGTGCACACAATTCGATTCACACGATGGGTACATCCAAAAGTGGAACTCCGTGCCAAGAATGTCCGCCACCAATTATTGTTAGTCAAGTTCCACATTCAGCTATTATAACCTGTTCGGACTAGTATTTCTTTTTTCATAATTTCGAGTGACATTTTTTAAAGAACTTTCACATTAAATATAAAATGACATTGAGCGTACAATGTGTTCGTTAGAGGTATATTAAACTTTCCCAAATAGGAATCCCGAACATCAAAATACTTAACAATAAGATTTAATATTCTACTATTCTAATGTCTTCAGACTAATAATACTCGAGTGATATTTTCTGTGACATCTTCAAGTTTGTAAATGGCATTAGGTGAACAATATGTTCTTGGAACGGTTTATTAGCTTTTTTTCCTACTTAGGCTTAATTACACCATTCGGTTTTTTAAAACAGGAATCCTGGTCAGGTCAAATGGTGCCCCAAGAAAACCTGATTTTTCTCTAGTGGTGGAAAAAGTCGTTCACCAAAAGGATTCGTTCACTTTTTCATTCCTTTGCTCTTTGGTCCCCGTACCGTAGCAACTCGTGTGGTGAACCAGTGAAATGAAAAAGAAACCTTCAGTTTCGGGACCTGACCACACATGAAAGGGTCGATATATGGAAACCATTCCGATCTGGGACGTTGCAGTAAGTGAACCAACTCTACCTTTAGTGGGGCCGACTGAGCAGCTCGGTTTCCGAGGTTTAATTGGGTTTTTAGTCTCCTCCAGACCCACGTGCAGTAGCCCCAGGATAGAAAAGAGCTCATAAATGAGAATTCTTACCAGACTTCTTTCCTCTTAGCCTGGAGAAAAGCTGACAGGATTCACAATCCTCTCGCCACTTTCTTGCTATCAACCCTATCATGTTATCACGTGTTCCTCTCACGCAAAAAAATTCTGTGAAGTTGTTTATTCATTGGAAAAAGTTGTAGGTTAACGATTTTAGATTATTGGATTTAGGTTTTGGTATATTCTAGATTACGTTTATTGGAACAGAACTGTTGAGAGGATTTGGACGATGTGACGTGTTTAATTGTTGTTTATCAACTGAAAATATCCAAGGATTTTCCTAAAAAGTGGATTGTGAAGAGTAGTGGATGATTGTAATGAAGATATTTGGGACATTAAAAGGCTGTGTTAGAATCTTAACGCCAACTTCCACTGAAAATCAGATGTTTGGTTTAGTCTAAATTACCCCAATAGATTTCTCATGCTCTGTAAGGGTATTTATAACAATCAAATTGAACCCCAATTTGAGTCGAAAAGATCGCTGTTTTTAGAAACTCACTAGTGAATTGAGCCTAAGAAGGGCAAGCTAATACAGTACGTTCTGTGTAAAAATGAAGATATGTTCTTGACGTTACGTCCTTCTAAATCTCCTGGCCATGACGCAACGACAGCTTCAGATCATATGGCGTCGTGCTCAGGGTTATCCCAGGAATGGGATCTAACGTTGGGAGGTCTTCTCCGTTTGGTTCCAGCTTGAATCTGTGCAGGAAGCTCGCGAAAAATATGAACATGAAGCTGCGAGCTAATGCTTCGCCCGGGCATCTCCTCTTGCCTGAAACAAAGAAGGCCTTGTTACAACCTAAATTATCCCTGGGATTCTTGTGTGTCTACCAATCGAATTACAGATCACTCTCCATTTCATAAATGAACTAGCAAATAGCATCCCTGTGATGCATTCATTACAGGGACGCCCCCATGTTCGGTTTTTATATAATCACACTTATATACAATTTTAAAAACTTGAAAATCTAAAAACTATACCAAATAAATTCTTAATCTAACAAACAAGAAAGAAAATAGTTGGGGAATTTGAGTAGAACCCCTCTCCATTACTACATCAAATTCAAACTTTCGGAGGTTAACGAGACAAGAGAGGTTTCATATTGGACAAGAGAGATTTTTTATTTAAAAAAAAAAAAACCATGGAAATAGTGAAGTCAAAGATTTATCATGGCTTAGAGCGGTTTGATTTTTTTTTTCTCAATTTCGGGTTGACCCAAACACCCCTGCATCAAGTCTAATAGGCTCCCCTCGATTGTTTTTACCGAGGCCTCTGTAAATGAAATTTTTTTTTTTGTAAACCTGTGTACTCCCTTCAGATGAATTATGAATGTAAAACATTATCTTACATCTATAGCATTTCCAACTCAAATTCAACTTTTTCACCATTATTAGGGAAATTACGAAAAATAGGACCGCACTGGGCTGAAAATAATACTCCAAACGCAATAAGTAGGCACCTATACATTTTAAAAAAATCATGTTTTACTTACTAAAAAAGAAATCAACAAAATACATAATTTAAAAAATCAACATTTCTTTGAAAGAAAAACTTTCATTACTTCTTTACATAATTAACATTTTTAAAGTTTTAAAATTAAAAATCTTACTTGTAGAAAGTCCATTTCAATTTCTTCCACTTACAAAAAAAGTACATGTAGGTAGTTTTGTGAAATACGAGCAGGTACTTGTAATAAATTGACAAAAAACTTTCTTACATTAGCTCAAATCCTATCAAAAAACGTCTGCCAAGTGGATGTGGCTCATAGCTTCCTCGTATCCATAACATGACTGTATAGATCATTGAAAATTATTATTGACTAAAGCTACATCAGTCCGAACAATCCCTGAAAATGTCATCGAAATCAGTCATGAACTCCCGGAGTTATGTGTGTAACAAGGATTTCACGTTTGCGGATGCGCAGAGGCTACTATTGATCCGGGGGTCATGAAACTTATAGGGGATCATCTACACATCAAACCGAACAATCCCTGAAAATTTCATCGAAATCGGTCAAGAACTCCCGGAGTTATGCTTGTGGCAACGATTTCACGTTTGCGCATGCGCAGAGGCTACAATTGATCCGGGGGTCATGAAACTCATAGGGGACCATCTACACATCAAACCGAATAATCCCTGAAAATTTCATCGAAATTGGTCAAGAACTCCCGGAGTTATGCGCGTAACAAGGATTTCACGTTTGCGCATGCGCAGAGGCTGCTATTGATCCGGGGGTCATGAAACTCATAGGGGACCATCTACACATCAAACCGAACAATCCCTGAAAATTTCATCAAAATCGGACTATAACTTCGTGTAGTTTTGCCCGTAACAACGATTTGCTGACAGACCAAAATTGTTCAGAAAGGTCTAAAACGCAAAATGCGAGTGGAATTACCTTGGTAGACTCGGAAGCAATTAAATTATGTTTACTGTAGGCTAATGAAAAAGATCAATGTGTTGTCCGAGTCAAACGGTACTGTTCAGTTATGTTGATTGAAATTTCAGGGATTATGTGGATTAGGTGTAGAAGAACAACGGAGCATGCGTAAACATGAATATTATGCTAAATTTATTTGTGGCTGACCAATGAAGGTCCCTAAATTAGCTCAATCAAAATCGGTGTGCTGTTTAACGATGGTCTAAACGTGATATCATTTGAAGTGTATCACAATGGGATCGTGATAGGGCTACAACTCCGTAACTATTAGGTTTATTTTACGGATTTCTTTTCGAAATTAAAACGATTTTGCGAAGTAATCAATATGTACTTACGTTCTATTGAACGTAAATTAACTTGAACTTGTTGGAATGTTATTTAAACGTGAGAAAGACGTTTAAAACTCGGCGCTGTACTCCTCGCCAGGGGGCTTGCCCCTTGGACCCCCGAATGCTTACTGCTTAGAGCCTGCGGCTGAAATTTAAAAAACGTGGAACATGTTTTAGCCTCGCTTTTACCCCTGATGAAGGAATAGCTCAATCTAAATTGCATGACACGATTATCCAAGAAACGGGACGGAATCAATCCTGCATCATCAACGTATCCTGTAAAATTAGGTATCAACTTGATAAAATAACGTTTAAACACAGTAAAAACTTTCAAATATTCGCGCACATACCCATGCTGTTTGCCTAAAGGTTGAATTTGACTTGGAAATGCTATATTCATTCACCTACACACTCACAAGTGTCTCTTTACCTTTGCCGAACGGGAATATGTTTTTCTCGTAATTCGCTCGCCCTTTCTCTTCTGTAAATCTTTCAGGAACGAAGGAATTAGGTTGATTCCATTTCTTGGGATCCCTCGTCAGTGGCGCTAAATTCATAAGTACCGTCGTTCCCTAAAACAAAATGCGTTTAATACAGTTACTGTAACACACAAGAGGTTTACGTTTGATCTATACTTGAATGAAGAATAGGCATTTTATAGCTTCAGTCTGTTTGGTAAGAACTTAACTAACAATCCGGTGTTGCTTACCTTAGGTATGTCATAGCCTCCCAATGTCGTGTCCGACAAGACTCTTCGTGGTCCAATGATGGGAACAATGAGAGAATGTCTTTGTGACTCCATTAGTACAGCTTCAGTGTAAGGTAATCTGAAAGTGAAACATCAATACTATTTTAAAATAGTTTTACATACATGACTAAAAAACATATAATGGAGAGAATGTCCGGGAATTGATTTTTAAAACGCCGTTAATTATTAAAGTGAGGTTTATTATTTCTGTATTAGGTAGCCCTTCTATGTAATGCACTTATCTAAACTCAACGACTCGCGCCTCCATGACATGTAAGCGCATTCAAGGCAAAAATACTTGAGCGGTTGCCAGCCACACGGTCTAGCTCAGACCTGACCTTAGACCGATTTTTTAGGCCGTATTAAGGGTTAAAATACACTACTTACCATGCAAATTTGTTAACATAATTTTTCTCCCGTCTTTTCTCATTTTTACTGTCTGTCAGAAATAACTCAGAACATATTTACATACATTTTCCGACGGAGAAATGGGATTTTCTCCCAGATTGACCTGAATAAATTCAAATTTGAGGATACCGTTGGAAAGCTAAGCTTTTATTCCTACTTTTTAAGTAATAGTACAAAATGTTCATGTAAGAGAATTTGGTTTTACAGGTGATTGAAAAAACCAGTTTTTTCCCCGGATTTGACAAATTATTCACTTTAGGCTAATTTTTTACCCATTAAACCTAAGCAAACAAACATTTTTGGTTTGCCCTTAGAAAGGTGGGTAATTTAATGCTCTTTCTCACGGTATCCTTAGATTATCGATTCCTTGGAAAATGAGGAAGTTATGGCTGTTTTTGTGACAGAAACACGAGAAAAATCTTGAACCGTGAATAACTTGGAAACGAAGCCTCTACAATAATATTTCCAGGAGACACTTTTTGTAAAAAATTAGTTGTCCACCCTTAAGAGACCCCCTGTATATCATTAGTTGCACTACACCTGATTCAACAGCAACTTTGAAAATGTATGATCAGCCACAGCTACGATAGTCAGACCACGATGTGGTCAGGTCATCTCTAAATAACGTATTTTTTTATTGGTTTCACAAAGAAATTAATTTACGAGTACCTACATTTATTGCACTCCCTATTTTCAAAGACGAATTGCGGTAGTGAACTGAGGTTGTTTGGGTCGCAGATGAGTGTTCACTTTCTCAAATGAGTGTAATATAAATTAGATCGGTAATCTAGTTCAAGGAAAGCGACCAATACAAATAATATCAACCGTTTCACTTTTTGTTCTGTCATTATTCCGTCGCCCTGTTTCCGTTCAATACATATTCATGACTGTAGTTAATTGGTGGTCTAAAATACACATGTTACTAGGCTCGCTGACATTGTTTACTTCGGGGCACGTATGTTGGATGGAGATAGAGAGGTGAGAAGCTCTAATTGAGCCTTCCACTGAGATTTATTCCGATTAATCTCTATAATGTTGGTACATGAGCCAATGGTTTCTTCTTCACTCATCATCCCTTGTCGCTGGGCTGAATATTAGAAAATTAAACCCGAACTGTTACGTAAACTCATTGTTTTTCGCTCCAGTTCAGAAAAATGTAATGGCTGATGGGTCGATGTCTGCACCTTAACATCCACAATAAAATTACAAGACAGTGCTAACTCCTCTATGGACCTATGGAATTCAACTATGGGGCTGTAATGCCAAAACATACATTTAAATCCAAAACTTCCAAAATAAAGTATTTCGGGCAATCGTTAATGCTCCATGGTACTTGGGAAATGGCGAACTTCTTAGAGACGTTCAGGTTCAGACTGTCAATGATATAATTAAAAATATGACAGCAAGCTATCCTGCGAAGGCTGCTGAAGCATACGAACCCAGAGGCTTTGAACAGGAGCAAGCCCCATAAACTTGGATGCTGATCTCAAGCTTCAGACTTGAATTGCATGATGTATTGTGGTACTCGTAACTGGGCTGATACCATAGAGAAGAGTGTAATTGTACAAAATGAATAGTTACCTACACTATAGTGCATATTCACAACTAGTTGCTATGCAAAAAAAGGATTTACACAAGTTAGGAGAGACACATATTGTTCATCCATTTTTTACCCCACATTTGGGTTGTATCATATCTCTCTGAATCACTTCTAACGGGCGACCATTTATTGACAAAGCCTTGCTTAGGAATACATTGTATTTCTCTCCTCTGGCAGCACTGAGTGGGCGCAGTTTTCACAAATTCCGTACCTTGGTTTATCCGTTATCGACGGGATTTGGTTGGGCAACAGAACTCTGTCAAGTTCCTCTTGCACTCTCTTTTGAACATCTGGGTACCGAATCATGTGGAGAAGAGCAAAATCCAAATTGGAGCTTGTCGTTTGTGACCCAGCAATGAAGAAGTCCAAGCATACCATGATGAGCTGATCGTCTGTGAAAAGTGAAAGTTGGAAACACGCTTTGTGTATGCTGCTGCTTGTGGAAATGTCATAATTATATAAGTCATACTTATTGTACTTATACTTAGGAAGAGTTTTACCTGTAAACGAAGATTTGCGATCATTCTTTTGCATTTCGTGAAGGAAAGCATCGATGAAATCCCTGGTGACATCCGGGTCGTACGTTGCTTTGTGCTCATCGATAATTTTCTGTAATTATTTTTAATTGTATTACCAACAAAATGACGAAAAACGGGAAAACCCCTTAAATTTTGATGTTAAAGCAGAATAAAACTCAAAAAAGCTTGATCAAATATGACAAGGTCATTCAAAAATTTAAACTCAAACTTGAGCTGAAAATAATGCTTAAATTTCTTTGAAATGTGCTAAAAATTCCAATTTCTAGCTTTCCCATCTTCCTGTTCAATAAAAGATTGATAGGTAGATAAAATTAGAGAAAATTTTAGATAAAAAAAGCATAAATTGATAAAATTGAATTAACATCATTCAAGGATACAGATACCATTTAAGGATACAGATACCAAATATGAACAAAATGTTCTGCTGGATGGCTAGCATTTTGTTATTTTTTCTGGTCAAATAATTATAATAAAAAATTACTAGTCAATACCTCCTTGGTGTCCGACTCTATATCTCCGGTACATCCATTCCATAAATCTTTCAGGGACAAAGAGTCCGATCCCTGAATACGAATTTAATTTTTTTTCAAGTTTTTATTTATTTTTTTATTTTAGATTATAAAATCTACTCATATTAAGTGAAAATACTCTAAATTATTTTCCAACAATTATTATGATTTTATTTTAATTCTTCAACCCTCTTAACAATTAATGTAGTTACCCCTCATGGTGCAAAGTTTCTACTAACCATTATAAAAGTTTTGAACTCGCAGTTGAGCTGATTTATCAGGTTGTAACCGGTTCGTTCAGGTGCGATGAACCTGACCCATGGAAATTGACAAAGAATGCCGCCTCCCATGTTGAAGGCTTTCGCACGCCTGCTCATAAGAGAAATCAACGTGTCGAGAGTCGCCTCATCCTTGAACCTGGCGCCTGTGACCATAGCCCAGAGGACGTTCACCACGGAAGCTGATATGTGTTTTCGAATTAGAATGTTGGAGCCGCCGTCTTTCAAAGATGAAAATAAATTCTGGAACAATAAATTAAGCAAAACTGTAAAATAAAGATCACTAACGATAAATTATTACCTCACACACCTTCTTATTGGGTTTTATCATTTTCAATGATGGACTTTAGTGATCTAGCAAAAAAAACTTGGTCCGTTGGGTCCGCATAGAACTAGAGTATTATACTGAGGCACTTTTGTACGGAGGGCAGTGTTCTCATGAATTTAGTAGCCTGGATGCTTTCATCACAAAAATAATAAATATCCTAAATCAATCCTTTTGTAATCTAGAGATCACCTGGGCAAATAGATCAGAATTTATTATAAAACTAGCACAGAGAAAACTAGTGGTGTCAGTGTAATTCCTTGATGCTGTCCGGCCTCCATATGATATGTTTTATGGATATTTTAACAAATACTTCTGGGTAATACAAATACTCGAAGATTTTTTGCTCAGAGTCTACAGCTAAAGCTCAAGATGAATAGAGCGCAAAACAATGCAAATTGTCGAATAAAGACAATGATTCCTAGGTACACTCGGGGAGAAATCACCTAAATCGCTAAAGGTACGGTTCCCCTGACGCGTCTCAGGACGGCGGCTGCGGCTCATGATTTTTTCATGTATCTCCACAGCTACGCCGTGCTGTGGAAGAGTTTTCTCTCAAAAGGCACGTCGTGGACGCGCACCTAGGTTCAAGATTCAATTTTGATCATATGCGAGAGTATTGTTACGGCTCTTTTGGCAGAGGAGGAATTATTGTTGATGAACAGGGAGCCTCACGCACCCCTGTTTTCAACACAAACAGAAGAGTCGAAACGTGAACAAAACGCTCTTCAACTGCCACCGAGCGACGATGAACAACTGTTAAGATTGCTCTTTCGGCTGAACTTGAAACAATTCGATTTTATAGTTTGGTTAGTGAGAGAAGACCTAACGAAATTTGGTACAATACGAGGTCCAGTACCTACTTCTGCAGAAGAAGAAGTCACACTAACTTTGAGGCAATGGCTCTACAGTAACATAGAAAACACCGGTGCGGGTTTGCATATCCCAGCTGCGAAGTCTACCATGTAGCGGTTTTCAACCCCACGTAGCCGCCGAGACAAGCCGTCAGGGAAACCATACCTTAAAGGATGAAGAAGTTGAGACGAAATTACACTACCGGCTCCATCTGCGAGTACCTGAATCTCTTCAACGATGAGGAAGTCCATTCTCGATTTTCCAAGCCCCAGGTTGTGCATGTGGCGTACTGCAAACGCTCTTTGCTCCTGCCAGAAGGGCCCGTCCGTCATTGTTATCCCTGTAACAACATTTCAACTCTGAAAAATAGAACTACTACTACTACTAGCTGGTTTACCATTTATTGAACAGTTACAAAGCGTGAACAGTTACTCAAACACCTCTTCATTTTCGCCCTTACTCAATATAACCTTAATAATATTATTCATTTGTGTCGGTGCAGTGAACCACATTCAACATGAAATAAACTTCAAGGCACCGGCATACCTATTGTCAAGCCTTGAAGAAGAAATATTAATATTTCGAAATATTAGCGTAGAAGACAGACTAGTAATTTGACTCAAGAGACCCAACAATTTCAGATAATTTACGAAGGTACCTAATCAAATACATTTATAATGACGGAACAAATATTGAATATCATTTTTCAAGACTAATGGAATACTGTGTCAATGCAAGAAGTGGGAACATTCATTCAGTAACCATTCAATAGAAAAATGATTAACATATTTCAAGTTTCAAAATTATTAACTGTGCCCATTAATCTATTCCAATACGCCCCCTCATTTGCCAAATCAAAATCGTTTATTGGTCGTTGAACTTATGGGTTAACTGTCAATACCCAAAAATTTGGTATGTGCTTTTGTACCAGTGGCATATTGGAAAGACGATTTTTATGGTGGCAAAAAGCGTGTGATGGATATGGTTAGTTGGCCCTTCCCGATTCTTGATTCCGGCGCCTTGAGAGATGAATCAGACGCCTTCAAGCGTCTGGGGTCATCCTCTGAGCGTGGCAGGAGTTACCGCATTCAGCTCAATGAAGGCGCAACTATACCATCTATCACCTCACAAGCGATAGGGCGATTGTGTGTGAAGTAGAAAAATGCAGCACAACTTGCTCAGACCAGTGGAGAACTTACAGCAATTGAAACTGATTCAGGTAAGCCTAATTGTCATAATCAGCCATCATTCCGACATTGGGTAGCATTATGCTGGGTTTAGAAGGGCGATAGTAAAATCTGTATCATTATCGTCAAACTTGCAGTACTATAGCTTTTCCAAGTCGAATTGAGAATTTTCCAAAGTCCAGTATTGAGTTTTTTCATCTAAGTACAATTTGAGTGTCTCCACATCCATATGAATCACCATCGTAATGCCACAAACAGCCAGTGACATAATGTACTCGAGGAAGAGAGAAGTATCATTGGTGGATAGGTTTCGTGAAAATCAATTCCAGATTCTTTTGTTTGCTACTTGACACGCTTTTTTCCTCAGCAGTGGAAGCTGCTGGGCCCACGACCTATTAAATATTATTTCTCCACAATAACATAATACCGTGGCAACGCATTTACACATTTAATTAGTCACCATTTAACATAAAACTAATTAATTTATTTCAAGTTTCAGAACAATCAACTGTGCATGTTATTCTGTTCGAATAATGAAACAAGATGGCAGTGATTACGTAACCAACAAGCATTTTTGTTTTCGTTCCATTCCCGTTTTTGTTCGATTGCCGCTTGTTTTCTGCTTTCGTTAATAGTGTTGCTTATGTTCATAGTTCGTTTGTCAATATTGTTGTTATATATCGCCTCGTCATGGTTCGGGTTTCACGTAAGCGAAAACGGAAATTTGAGTAGGAGTTGCAAAAAAAAAAAAGGAATACTACTGAACCCTGTATAAAATAGAATATTCTGCCTCCAGTACATATGGAAGATATTTGAAAACTTATTGATAAGTTACTTTAATTACTTTCAATTTTGTCACTATATAGGTATATTTTTTATTATGATTATTATTTTTTTTATTTATTTTGATTTTTTAAATTAGAGAGAGAGAAATTTTTGGAATCCACTTATTTTATTCCACGAAATAACAATATCGTCGAGCTTGGAATCCGAATCGTAAAATCTGTATCATTATCGTCAAACTTGAGTACTATATCCCTAATCAAACCTCGTGTCTCATTTTTTAGCACAGATTAGCCAAAATAATCAATAACAAGAATCCGAGTACGTAGGAGAACAACAAAATTAACTAACGAAAAACAATAACACAAAATAGCAGAAATTCCACAGTGAACGGCAATGCAGCGAAACAGGAGTTCTGAAAGTAAACAAAGAGAACTCGTTTTAATCGTCGTTTAGGAAGCCAAAACCCAAATTGAGTCTGTTAGTTTTGATCGTCGATTTATCGCGCTTGATCTTTGGTTTATCTGAACTAGAGTTGGAGAAACCAAAAATCGTTGCTTAAAAGCTGAGAGCTCCGGTTTATAGAGTGATCGTTGATTAAAAACTTTGGTGAAACGGTCCACAAGTCGGGATGGTCTTCGAGAAATACGTTTAGCAACGTATGCGTTCTTGAAAACGGCCGAGGTAGGTAGGTGCCTAGTTCGATCAAATGTTCGCGACCAAGAGTCGAGTCAAGGTCTTAAAATCCATCGGTGCGTTTGGAATGCAATTCACGACGGTTTCGTAACGCGATAGCTCGGAAGCTACTCTCTAATACGGCGAGCGATAATGAGGTTATCTTCAGCACGTCTATCTATTTCGGGTAGGTTGGCGGAGCTGCAATTCATCGATGCACTCGGTCCCCAGGGGTCATTAATCTTCCTGCGATTGTACTTTTTCTTTGCCCTCCACTCGCCATCTCTAACTTTGACACTTTACGTTTCTAGGCAGATAGATACCAAATCTACAACGCCAGACCTCCTTAAGGGCCGTAAAAGGCTATAGAATTTGTTTAAAAAGAAAAAACATTCTTTGTCTATTCCTTGTCGATCGGGCTGCGGTAGCACCAACATACCACTTTCGAAAACACACACTCAAAAATATTTCATTGGAATTATCACACTATTAGACTATATTCACACATTACCAAAGGTATTGAAACTAGGAATATAAAAAGGTTTGATTTCTGAAGATCACTTTACAAGGAGAGCTAGGAATAAGTCTCTTAAACTAGATATTTCAAGCAAGTTATCACTTCACTATTGTTAACGCCTACAAAAATGTAGCGGAGAAGGGTCAGTTGACCTCAAAATAGGGCGCCAATAGAAATCCGTAATGCACAACGGCAAAATCGAGCTCATTTTCACATAGGAAAACCCGGAGTTCATTGGACTAGCGGTTCAGCAAGGAATGAATGAGAAAGGAGTGGCTTTGACTGAATGCCAGGAATTTCCAAGTGTCATTGTTATACGCGAATATAGGATAAAGAGTAGATATAAGTGGTAAAAGGATTAATAAAAATTTGAACAGGTAGCTAAGGAGAAAAATGAGGAGCGGCCGATAACAGTTCTTCAGTTCACGCTACGTAGTATTGGAAAACTAACAATGAGTTAACCGTATAATGGATCGTGGGGTGGATTGCACCCCAGTCGCTCTTATTAGTGTCGCTTCTTTTCTAGGAATCTCCTCTCGACCCCCTTCTCGGTGGAAAT
Organism: Creontiades dilutus; assembly: GCA_031894815.1. Lineage (NCBI taxonomy): Eukaryota > Metazoa > Arthropoda > Insecta > Hemiptera > Miridae > Creontiades > Creontiades dilutus. The sequence goes on along the minus strand of JAVIWC010000084.1, from coordinate 929,748 downwards.
TCCGCAGAGCCTTGCGATTCGTGTCATGCCATTTCCGGACTCAGTCGAGCGTCAGATTCCGAAGTGGCACGTAGCAAAGTAGTTCTGGGGTGAGAGCCACCCCACGGTGCAGTTAACCGACACGCGATTAGGTCAGTTGTACTTTGTTCTTTTCCTGGCAGTTTCTCGGCTTTTTATTCTACTGTGATGGCTAGTCAACCGCATTACTTGAAACTCGAAGAGATTCGGAAATTATTGGAACAGTTGCAGGAGGAAGGAAATGTCGGCGGGGAAGCTCTAAAGATGTAGCTCTAGTTCAAGTTCTCTAGGACAGGAGGAGGAATTGGAATAAGATACTACTGAAACAATCGGAAGTCAAGACGACAGAAGTGAACACGATGACATCGAAAATCCCGTGCCTGTTGAGGAGGATCAAAAAGGCAGAAGTGAGGACGGAGGTGATTGACATAATGTTCTTGGTAAAATTTTATTGAAAACCAACCCCTTGCTCAACAAGATGTACCCCGTTACTCGGAAGAACAAGTCAGGTGTGCCTTCTGCGACAAAGGATAAGACATCAAAACGAAAATGTGTGCATCCGGTGTAAACGAGCTTTCTGCAACGAGCATAGTGGTCGAAAATGTTGTAAATGTTCATTGTCTCACACGAAAGTCCCTGATGCATATTCTGAGGGAATTCTTTTTACCCTTTTTAGTATGGACTTTCTAAATTTCGAAAACAATGGTTCCTTGATACTAAACAAAGGCAAATAAATGTTACCTTTCATTCAAATAATGCTTTGAAGAAAAAAAATGTTTACGTATTTGTTCAAGTTTTTCCGAGCTCAAGCCTTAATTTTTGGTTTCCTTTTTATTCTGATCAGTCCTTAGGTTCTGAGAAACTATTTAAAAATGCAAAACAACATGAAAAGTGATTTCAACATTTTTTGAGCATTTTTAAATATGGGGTGGTTCCCACCGCACGGTGACGGTATCGTTGGTGGAAAACACGGTGCCATTCTAGGGTTAAAATAAGGAGTGTAGATTCTATGGCCCCCAAAAACGTTTCAAAAGCATTTTTTTCGAAGTTTTTACTTTTATAAGGAAGTGGGGCGTCATTTCCTTGTAACTTTAGACGCAAAATCGACTGGGGTAGGTTTCGTTACGTAGAAATTCACCCGTGACCAATACCCACCTCGCACAGTATAAAGTGTGATGCAACTTACTTCCTCCCTCGTATCGTATTTTAGAAAAGAAACTAACCCCAACAGCGGACACTTAACATCTTCTATTATAACAAAGATTTTAGTTTCTTTTTTATCGATTTTTCAAGCTTATTTTAATGAGACTCAGGTACTATTCTCATTACAAGTTGTAGCCTTAATTGTTAAGTCATGAGTGAACTTTTTGACATTTTCATGTCTTTGCTTTGGGACATTGAATCAAATTGTGAGTACCTACCTAATAATTTGCTTTAAAAATAAAATAAAATAACGGCTTAAATTAAAAAATTAATAAAAGGTTTGAGGGGGGTTATAAAAAAGGTGCTGTAAATGTGCTCATTATTAAAACGTTTGAGCAGCGAGGAGATAAAATTGTGAGGTTGGTGGTTTTCTGTTCTAGTTCTCATACTTCCACCTAATTTTTTTTGGTACCTACGCTGTAGTATTGACCCTTCATATGGATGCGTTAGACCTAATTTTTTTAAATTTACTCATTAGTTTTTTTTACGGATTAAGATCAGTTATCTACCAGATTAGTGGTGACCCCACTGGATCCGCGCTATCTTATCACGGGCATTATTCGTACTTATGAATCGAATAAACGAGATCAATAGGTCGAGGTTCCGTTTGTTTACTAATTCAAACACACGTCTGGTAGCAGTGCGTAACTTGTTGTCTGCACTCATTTTTGAAGGAAGGTAGCGGCCTCGTCGGATTCGTTGGCAGAGTTGGAAAATAGGTTGGAAAAAGGAGGTAGTAATGTACATGTAGTAGCGCTAAAGCATGTTCCATTCTTCTTGAAATTCAGCAGTAGGCTCAAAGCAAAAGCATCTGGGGCCCAGGTTTTTTATTTTATTTTATTAAGTGCAGGGTCACAGAGTAAAATTATATTATAGTATTGCGCGAGGCACCACATTCATTCATGTATTCAAACCACATACAGGATGTTCCATGTAATACACGCGTTACTTATCAATACTTGTTTCGTAGACAAAATGCTATTTATTTGGTTCAATTACATATATTAGGTAGCACTAGCTGATGGATACGTGGGAGACTATAACAAGAATAGCTTGTAGCATTGCTACATATAACGTTTCTAAAAGTGCTCACCTTTCCTAGTCCCCATCGATCGCTGTCTTATGAAGAACGTGTCGGGTCTAGCTTGGAACTCTTCCGACGAGCAGACTTGGTCGATGAGAGCCTCGCTCTGCACCACGACCACGTTGTCGCCGTTCAACCGGATCATGATGATGTCCGTGGAGAACTTCTTGCACAGCTGCATGAGCCCGTTGTGGAGTCCTTTGTACTTGACGGTGTACTTCCCCACTAACGAGTTGTTGCCCACCAGCGGCAATTTGAACGGACCTGGAAGAACAGAATGAGAAATAGGGTCGGTTACTTTTTTAGTACTCAACAACCCTATATAATAGTATGATATAACGCGAGTAAAATTGTTCTAATAAATAAGTATGATCAAATGGGTTTTCTCACATAATGCTATTTAAAAAGCAAATTTATTATGCTATAAAAAAGCATAAATGCTCATTTGGAGTTTCTATCACCAGTTTGGAAACTTGGTCGGATCATGGACAAACGCTGCAAATTCTTTCACTGGGGTTTATTATTCAATAGGCTTGCGTTCATAATTTTTTTTTTTTTTTTTTTTAAGAGAGAAAAAACATTTATTGATCATTATATGGGGTGGAATGTTGGGTTAGTTGGGATTTGTGAAAGGTATAAATTGATATGCCAAAAGCTCGAAGTGGTATGCCAGAAGTAGAAATTGAGTCGCCGAAAGTTTAAATTGAGATGCCAAAAATATTAGAATTGATGCCAAAAAGATTAGAAGTCTGTTCTCAACCAAAATACATATTTGGATTGATCAGTTGATCATATTTGTGTGCCTTCTGAAATTCAATAATCGCTCTATCCTGTGAAACGCGCACACTCCAAAGCTTAGTAGAAATTCAAATAATGAACGCAAGCCAATTGAATAATAAACCCCAGTGAAAGAATTTGCAGCGTTTTTTTTTTTATTGAAACACGTACACTCCGAAGCTTAGTACAGATTCAAATCATGAACGCAAGCCAATTGAATAATAAACCCGAGTGAAAGACTACTTATTTACCCCAGTAATAATATTGAATAATAATCCCCAAGAATAATATTTACCTATATATTATCAGCGTTTCATACATTTCATAATGCTTCAACCCGTGTATCGGCTATAAACTACAAGTATCCACATCGGGTATCACTCCAGTAACCACATTCACTACAACTCGACGCTATCGGCATCACTAGGTTACAAACAAACAATAATAAACCAAAAAACGCAAATGTTGTCACCATAAATGGGGCCATACATCGAGAATGGTTTGACCTACGGACGTGGGGAAGGGCTCATTCGATTCCTCATGGTATGTTCTTCAACTAGAGAAAAATTTAGCCCGCTTCGACTTGTTCTGAGGTTTTTAGGGATTTTACAAAACTTTGACAGCCCTTAAAGGGCACTTTAAATTGAGTGAGAGAGCTAGCTCAAGAATTGGGGCGTCGTCGGACTAAGATGGATTTTTCCTGAAAATTTCAGATCTTTTGCTCCAGCCGTTTGGGAGACATCGTGCGTACGGCGGACGGACGGAAAATTTTGTATTGCAGATTCGGATTCTACACCCTTTGAAACGTAAACCATGAAATTTTCAGGGGGGGTTAGCAATTTTTTTTTCCACAGCGATTACAATGGTTTATTATTGAATAATAAACCAAAATTTGTTTTATCACTGTAAAATAAGTCATGTTTTTGTGCAATGGGAGGTGATATGAACTCTACCAAGCAAAGAGGACCGGTTTACTTTCCACTCCACTTACTTATAAGCCCTGAAGATATTGTATACGACGAAACGTCAGCCTAGGGCGAGTCTCGAGAAACCTAAACAACACTTTACACAAGTGGCCTAGATGCAATCGTATGTGTTAGGGCAACGTGTTCAAGTTCTAAAATGATTTTTTCCTTTTATTATTTTCAAAAATATGTAATTGTTTGTAATCATGTAACCGAAATTCGCACATGGACTCTAGTTGGTCCTCACGTCTAGCCAAATCGATCGCCTCACACTCGAAAAACTGGTAGAAAAAATGTTTTCTTTTTCGGGATTTTTACCGACGTAGACAAGTAGGGTGTAATTTTCGAGTAAATTTGGACAAAAAACCGACTGGGATAGGTTTCATATCCGTAAAAATTCGCCCATCGCAAATAATCGCAATTCCTGAACCCAAAAGTGACTCCATAAACCTCACAATGACACGAGCAATCACAATGCATTATTCAAGATTCATTATTCATTCATGTGGTGGAATTGTTGGAATTTTTGTAAACAGATTATAAACTATTTATAAAGTGATCATACAGGAACCGGACATATAGACGTCGCTGTAATGCATGCATTACTTGTCAGGATGTTTACTTTTATTGGTGTATAATATTTAAATCATAATAATTATCATAATTAATTATTAATTGCTTCTGATTCAAGATTTATTTTGCTACGTTTTAGAGAAACAACGCAATTGGCGGTATTAGAAAACTGGTTGGTACCTACTAACCTGGGGTAATTTCTTATTCCAATTCCACGACAAAAGCCCTAGCAAATAGAGAAGCATACAGCCCGCGACGAGCAGTAACAGAGACTCGTTTGGAATCATCGTCGAAAGTTTTCGTTGACCACTGAGTCACAACACCCGGTGAACTGCCGTCTCACAACTGACTCGCGACGCCAGCTGAATCTCCTGAGAATCGCCCCAGCAGAAGGGGAAAGACCACGGCCGTCGGTACGAAAGGCCTCACGTCAAATTTTAACGAGGTGATGACTCATTCCAGTAGAGCCATGGCCTTCCCATCCTGGCCTTTCCCTCAACTAGGAACTATAGCTGAGAATTTCCAATAGTGAACCTCTGAAACCAGCCAAGGATATAATATATATACGTATATTATACGTATTAACTCTCGAAAAATTAATTGGTTTATGTTTCAATGAATCCAGATTTAAAAAAAGTTCCAATTATGCAACATTATGAGAACGTTGCTGTTAGATCGTGATTGTGGTTGAGGACTTTGGAGAGACAAAGATGATGTTGATAGAAATTTTATAGCAACTGAACTTTTACCAGCATTTTTGGCTTATTGTTTTCAATAATAAACCTATGTAATCGACCCAAAAACAATTTTCTACAGCCCCCCTCAAAATATGTAGAATTCCAGTAGTGAATTAAAAATTCCAGAAGTTTTACCAAAACTACTGGACCAAACTCGATGAAATTTTTGTAAAAAATCACATTTGGAGTCTAAACAAGGGCCTGAATTCTCGGCATCGATCTAAGTCATTCCTAAGGGGGTGAAATCGAAGGGCTGAAACTTCACGAATCTAAATTTCGAAAACTTTCGAAATTGTTTGAATGACTTCCTTGTTTCTACGTTCTTTTGTTGTTATTGATTGCCTTCAAAGGACCGAATGAGCGCCCTGGGACCACTTACCGTTCATCCCTAATGGCTAGAACTTTGACAGAAAAAAGAGAAGAAACACGATTGTGGATGTACACGTTCTCGGACATAATAAAAGTCGGTGTGCGAGGAACGCGTCAGCTGATTCAATTGAAGCGGGATTTTGCTAAAAGAGTTCCGTTTAACAACGAGTTTTTAAAGGGAACACATAGGTATATCTTTGTGGGCAAAGTAGGTGTTTTATTTTACCTCGTTAAATTTCAGTTGTTCTACTCTTGAATTTCTACGTCGTGTACAGTATGTTGTAGCATTAAAGTTATTGACATTCCATGTCCTTACTTTCAGCTGAAATTTTAACTATATGGTAAAGGATCATGCCTCTTTTCAGATTTTCTTCTCTTGGGAGACCCCTATTTTTTCACAGATCCGTAGGGAAACAAGTTGTCTACAAGATCCAGGTGTTGAAATGGGTTATTTAACGTTTCTCTAGAGCTAAAGTTCCAAAAATTCTCTAAAGTGGGGCCAGGTACGAACATAGTACCTACTCTGATACCAACCATGTTTTAGTCCATAGTCAATTAAGCGCTCAAAGTATGGAAAATGAATCAAATAAGTTTATTTATATTGGATATAAAACTTTAATGCATACGAAAAAAATAATTAGAAAAACATGACTAGGGGTTGGTAGGTAACCAGAATTATAGTCAAGGACGAATGTTTTTCTTGTAAAGCTTGTGAAACTTAAAAATTGACTGAAATGCGTAGAGAAGGAAAAGCTTCTTTGCAAATTTTAGGAATTCAGTCTCACAAGGCCTAGCCAGTGCTTGAGGATCCACAGGGGGACGCATTTTTCCTTCTTTTGCTGCAGGGTATCTGTCTGCAATTAACTGGTATAATTCGATTAACTCGAACTTGGATGGAATAAACGTTGAGAAAACACAAATTCATCGAAGAGTTTGTGTCGTTCGAACCATGCCATACCTGATTGTTGTTTTTGGGGCGAGGTACACACATGGAGGTGGGGCAAGGTACGTGCATGCACACCAATTTTGAAAAACGGTCGTGACACCCACAAATTTTAACTTTTTTTCAGTGTTTTTCAGTGTTTTACAGACATATTGGAGAACACATTAACCCTGTAAAATTGTACGAAAATACGGCTTACCTCAGCCCTGGGACAATCCAACGTACAATCTTCACGATCACAATTGGCACCTTAGAAACGTTGTCTCTCCTAAGGTACCTAACAGTGATAACTATCACAAAAAATTCACAGCCAATCCAACCATTTTCAGAGAGCTACCGAATCAGTGGCTCAAAGTTGTCATATTCTTTTTTTTTTTTACGTAGGTAATATCACTGGTTGGGTGGGTACCATCTGTGGGACGTCTGAAATTTGACGAGGGCACTCCAGATCAGCTGAGGCTGCCCAATTTTCTGTACTAATCAAACTGGAAAACTGAAGTTTGGCTGGCATCATGATGAATTGAGGTAAATCGAGGAGTTTTCAACGTAACATGCTGAAGGATACGGAATGTATTGTGGCAATGTATATACCCATGGTTGAACGTACAAGCCTTCGTGAGATGTAAGTTTTCACATCAGCTTCTGTTTCTTAAAAAGAGACTAGTAAAGGTTGGCGTACATAATTGGCCGTATCTTTGTCGGACGTAGACGAGAAAGCTATCTGCCTCACTCAACTTGGCATTTTTTCTTCCTTTACCAGTAGTGGAGAGGCCTTTCTGAGGTAAGTCCCGGATCAACCAGACAATCTGATCAAAGATGTGGCCAGTTCCCCGTCAGGGGCGCTCCCTCTGCCGGTATCTTGAAGTTGCATAACGTCGATGAAATTCCAAATGGACACAATTATTTTATGAGCTATTCTTAAAGGAAATTTTGCGCCGATTCCAAATATACCCTCTGTTCTTAAACTTGAAATCGCTACTTCACAAGGCTTTCTTAACAAAAAAAAAAAAATCAATGTTTTAGAGAATAGAATTTTGCTTTCATTGTTTACCTCAAATTCACCTACAATGGTGCATGAAATGAAAGAAAAACTCGTCCTTACTCGTCCTATTCGGAGTGTTTTTACTGCCTTCCGCCACTCACGGGGGACTTGCATTTTAGGAGATATGCATAGATCACGTAAATCTGTTCTCAACCAAAATACCTATTTGGATTGTTCAGTTGATCATATCTGTGTGCCTCCTGAAATTCAATGATCACTCTATCACCTGTGAAACACGCACACTTCAAAGCTTAGTAGAAATTCAAATAATGAATGAAAGCCAATTGAATAATAAACCCCAGTGAAAGAATTTGCAGCGTTTCATGCGTATCAGAATGCTTCAACCCGTGTATCGGCTACAAAGCTTTTTAGGAGTTCACTCCAGTATCCACATTACTACATCACTAAGTTACTGCGATGAAAACATAAACAATAATAAACTAAAATAACGCGAATGTTGGCACCATAAATCGGACCATAGATCGGGAACGGTTTGACCTACTGACCTGGGGAGGGGCTCATTCGATTCCTCGTGGAGTGTCCTTCAAAAAGAGTACAAATTTAGGCCGCCTTGACTTTTTTTGAGGTTTTTAGGGATTTTACAAAACTTTGACAACCCTTAAAGGGCACTTTAAATTAGGTGAGAGAGCTGGCTAAAGAATTGGGGCGTTGTCGGACCAATATTGATTTTTCCTGGAAATTTCAGATATTTTGCTCCAGCCGTTTGGGAGAAATCGTGGGTACGGCGTACGGCGGACGGACGGAAAATTTGTTATTGCAGATTCGGATTCTACACCCTTTGAAACGTAAACCATGAAATTTTCAGGGGGGTTAGAATTTTTTTTTTCAAGAGCCATTACAATGGGGAATTATTGAATAATAAACCAAAATGGGCGTCTAATTGATGTGCAATTGATTTAGCATTATTGCAAATAAAGTAGAAAAACATTACTCGTACTGGTCCTAAATAGAATACCACCTGCCAAGTTGGATGTGGCACATGGAAAATGTCAACAAAATCAGATAAACATGTATAAATTGCGTTTATTAATAAGATTTCAAGTTCACGCATACTCAGTAGCCGCTAATGATACAATCGCGTAGAATTAGATTTGAGGCTATTAGATAATTTTTCCCCGACTATCCTGAAAAGTTTAGTGCTATCTTGTACGTGAATTTTAAGTTAGCGCCTGCGAGACTGAAGCGATTTCATAGCAGTGAAATTCATAGTAGACCGTCAAAATCCTGACCCGCGTATTCCCTTCAGTTTTCATCAAAATCGGATGAAAACTGTGGGAATGAAGCTTGTTTTAAGGTTCTGCGGGCACATACATGTCATGGGCAGACAGACATAGAACGAAAGTTGTTCAGAGTGGTCTACAATGGAAAAAGGAAGTTGAAATTTTGATTTTGAAGACAACTATTTTTCATCTCCCGAAACTGAACACTAAGCATTCGTTATCATACCATACGCTACCATGCTCGGCTGCGATTCAAAACGAAACCTGTTGTGGATTTTCAGTCAAAAAAGGTTCAAAATTAAGGTTTGAACAACTTTGATTTTGGAGGTTTCTTCCTTTTGCTTATGCGGGGTTCCTACGGATTTATAATTACTTTTTTTATATTCGATTTTTTTATTAATCGCTCCTTGAAATGTAAAACAACAAAGTTTGAGGTTGGGTTGGAATTTTTTTTTTCTTGGTCGATAAATTCAAATTGGAGACACCAACAGCCGTGGAACTAGCCGCAAATCAATGCATATTAGGACAGAATTATGCAAATATGAGCGAACCTGAACATCAGTGATCGGAGATGTAGCTCCGAACACTGCGACCAAGAGCGGCTCCTCCTTCGGTATCTGGAAGTTGCGTAACGCCGTCCACTGAGGAACGCGGCCCCGCCAGCGAAATCCCAACGCTTGCAAAAAATGAAATAAAAATATCGTTCGACCGATTCGACATTTTTCACACGCGTCCGGTTCAATCGAGATAATCTTCATTCCTCCAAATTTGTATTTTTTTTCTCCGTGAACCAGTATCACTTCCTCATCCCCGCGGTGATGTAACCTTTTCTCTTTATGTTTTTGCCATAACGTCTGGTGCAATACCGCTTGGGGATTTCTATATTTAAATTCGACTTTTCAAGGAGTTCATCGTGATTTATGCCCCTCTCGTGTAAGTTACCGCTTATCAAGTCTCCAGTCGGCATGGTGGTTTATTTCATAATGTTCCAGTCATTCAGAGGAATGAGTGAGAAAACAGAAAATCACTTATCCCGATTTGAGGATATATGGGATGTCCCCCCCCCCCCCCAACTACCCAAAAAGATAATCGTTGGGGATTAAATAGAAAATTTAAAGGTGAACAATATAGTTCCTGATGCATCCGCAAAATAAAGAGAAAACTAATGAACATCCAAGTTGTAAAGTTAGTTTACTAGTGGAAACGTCACGAAACAACAACTAAAGGTTCTAGCCCTACATCACGATCTAATGAGGGAATTTCCTAAAATTATCGTATTAAATTTATTTAGAGTCGGAATTTGTATTCAAAGACATTTCAACTAAACATTTTATTGCGAAAAACCTTAGTGTAAATGATATTCTTCTATTCTAACAAAGGTTTTGGAATTTTAGACGACTTGAAAGAAATTTGATTGCACTTTTAGTCATAAGTTTGAGTGTTAGACGTTAAATTACCTAGTTCTTGGTTTGTAACTTTTTCCGAGTTAAGTATATTCCGCTAAAAAAACAAAACAAATTCAACAACTTCTAGCCGTTTTTTGTAATATTTTGTGATTTTTTAAACACAATTTGAAGTTTGCCTAATTTATTGAGCTGAAAAACAAACTCATCTTTTCTTTCAAAATCTGGTTGAGTAAAAAAATCTCCCACTGTTAATAGATCTACAGGATATTTGGTCTGAGTTGGTGGCAGGAGGGGGATTCAACGCCTGACCGTGCCATCAGAAGGCATTCCTCCTCCCCATTGTATTTTTGTAAGTCCAGCTCCAGGCCTAGCAACGCCAACTCAGCCAGCCATCACTTCACGGCTGAGAGTAGTTGTCCTAAACACTGAAAATATGGATGCTCATCCTGTTAGAACCCTGGTGGTCATCCATTCCAGCGTCATGAGAGGAAAACCTGCCCATGTCAGCTCAGTTATTGAACTCTAGTGTTATACACCTCGCCAGGTAATGGTTGCACCAATTACCTGAATCTGGACAGGTTGTTCATCTTCTAGCTGTCCTGCTGATTGGAGTGGACCATTAACTAGGTACATCTTAATTTAGCTAGAGTTGATGTACACAAGGAATCTCCTTCCTGAAAGCAATACCACTGAAACATCAATAATATATGCCCCTGATGATGCCCAGAAGGTCAGGATGGTAACCACCCTCTTCTAGGTTAAAGTGGGCTTCTAAACAAGTTGGTGGCACTTTCTTTTTACCATATCCACCTAACAAACTCAGAGCAGCATTGTGACGGGCGCACCCAAGTCATTGTAGGACGGATCTGTAGCACCTGGGTCACAGTCTTTGTGTACGGCATCCCACTCGACATAAGTGAGTTGTTCCAGTGTGTCGCCCCCTACATCGATTCTGGATGTGCCAGTATTATCGTTCCTTGATCAATCAACCTTAAGGGATTCTAATTAAGGATTAAACCAGCGGTTACCAACCTTGTTTTTCGGCTATCAACCCTTTCTGGAATTGGTGTAAAACGTACCCCTTCCTCATCATTTCCATTATGTGAGTGATTAAATTTGAAAGAAAGTGTGAGTAATGAAGCCGCTGAACAGATTATTATAAAACGTAGTATTTGAAAATATTTAAATACATTTTATTTTAAACATTTTTTAACCACTAAATTCATAGAGTACAGCACAAATTCTTGTGGTACGCGGGTATAAATAAATAAATGAAATAAATTAATCAACAAAACTTCTTTACTTAGAAATTTTTATGTAAACCAATTTCTATGTACAATATTTACATAATCAGGAAATAATCATAAAACAACCTAATCGTCGAGTAGCGGGTCTTTCCTTTTCTTTCTCTTGAATGTTTGCATCTTTATCATCTTGATCTTTTTCTTCATTGTTTCTCTTTTCTTCAAATTCTTATCGATTTTCCTCTTTGCAGCACGTTCTGGGTCGGTTACCATCTGCAACGAGTCAAAAAGATATGTGTATAGTGGGATCTTTTGTTATAAGTAGTATTTACAAAGCAAATGGATTAAATAAAATTTGTTCAAAGAAAATAGTAAGTAACTTCAATCGTGAAAAATTGAAGCGCTTAATTTTAATTAGCCTAAGATCCTGACCCATTGGGGCCTTGGACTGAATACCCAAAACTGTTATGGGATAGTGGGACGCTCCAAACGTGTTGCATTTTTACTTTCAACTGAGTTCATTTCAGTGGAAAGTAATGTTAATTTTTACTTTCCCAACAGAGTGGGAAGAAATGCCCATTAATGTCTATGCCAAGGAGGGTGGGCAGTATAAAGAGGATTGTACCAAAGATGTGACGGCTGTCAACGTAACAAAGCGAGGTGGTGGTAAGGAGGGAGGGGGGAGATGGAGATGGTGAAGCGCCCAACTACCGCCACTCTCTTAAAGGTAATCCGCTTCAAAATTATTATTGTATTTAAATCAAATTGATAGCAAATATCTTACATCCATCCTATCAACCAAACTCCATACCTAAAACCCCAGTGGTGCCTTATTCCATTAAAATGACGACATTGAAGGAATACTTGAATCGTCTCCACATCGTGGTTAATAAGAGTCCCGTAGCTATTCTTGGAACAATTATACAATTATGAATAAAAATTCAATCTATCACCAAAATCGTGTGTACCTATTATTTTGTGAACCTTATATATCTGTGTATAAATAATCATAGTGATTAAAAGAGTAAAAATAAGGAATAAATATCAAGAAATCATAACCAAAGAGAGATAGAAGTGATAAAACAATTCATTTCAAGTATTACAAAGACCAGCAAAGAGGCTCTAAAGGGGTGGATTACGAAAGCGCCGATCCCCTCCGGAATGCTTTACAAAGGCGCCTAATTTTTATGAACGATTGCGCCAATTTTGAGAGAAAAATCGGAACGAAAGCGCCGAGGGAATGACTTTTCACGTAGAAAAGGGAAAGTGGAAACAAGGCAAATTTATCATCGTTATTTTATTTTTACACAAGGCACACCCTTATTATTCGCCTCGCAAACAAGAGTGGATGGGTGTGTTGGCTGCCATCACAGATGGATCACTACTGGTGAACTAGTTATGAATCCAATCGAAGGCGTACAGATAAGAAGTTGTTTTTGTTCAACAGACGAGAACCGTTGGAACACGGCTTGTTCGGGAAGCCAGCGCTTTCGTACCTTTTCCAGCGGCGCTTTTGTACCTTAAAAACTGACGAGAAATCGGAGGGATCCACCGCTCTGAAGAGTATAAAGGGAAGTGTAAAATGTGCTGCTAAAGCATGTTCCATGGTTCTACAATTGTAGTCATAGACTCTAATCAAAAGCAACTGAGGGTCCATGGGGAAGTGAGGAGCGCCAAGTTTTTCGAGGATCTGGCAAAATAATGGTCTGAAACGGATTTGAATTCAGTTATTTTAATTTTTTTTTTTTTCATGTTTGGGTTGACCTCCATCCCCCACGGATCAATCGTAATTCTCTATTGACAAAACCTGCCTCCAGAGGGACGTCCTAAAACTAAAAAAGGAGCGCTCTTACACCCAAGATAGTACTTACCAGTTGTGATCTTTGCTTCTTTCTCTCTGCTCTCTTGACGTCCATCAAATGAGACAACTTAGCCATAGTCTCATTGTAGGTGTCAGCGCCGATTTTCTTCTTTATATACCCGGACGCCTCTCGAGCAGCCTTCTTCAAGTCGCTGTCTTCATCCACATTCAGCTGCCGCGATATCGGCTTCAGGATTTGAAACGCTACCTCACTCAATTCTTCCTTGTTCAGTTTGAGGCTGATCGCAGCGGCATAATTGAAGGCCATGGTTCTCTGTGAACATAGAAAGAGGTTCGTAATTCCTTCATAGTCACAGTTCCTGAATGCCTCCATAACCTCAGGGGCCACGAGGTTGAATTGTTTCACAAGAGAATAACGTTACCTAATATTGAAGGGAACTTTGATAACTTTACCAGAAACATTACAGCTCTTACCACGATCGTAGAAGATGGAGAATGAACAACTTCGTAATTAATCATCTTTTGGACCATCCTGATCATCCAAAGAACGGAGAGTTTGCTGTCCTCAGAGGGTCGAATATCCTTGACGATTTCTGTAATGTACGTTAGAAGTTTCATGCACTGAAACATGAAAGAAAAAAGAAACAGATTTATTGCGTGAAGTATACAGTGAACATAACATATTTACATCACCAACTAGTTCATATTTTTAGTCAAGGGCTTAACACCCTTTATTGAAGCTACATGAATGTACAAATACTTGTATTTGAAATTTAACCGACACATTGGCTATAAAGGTAGCCACAGTGGATACTTGTAGTGTATGGATTATCTAGTTTCCAGAACTCATTATGGTGTTGTCGCTCCTCTGCCAAAACTACGAAACCTAAAACCATCCTCCGCCGACAAACCCCCAAAACTGAAAATGTATTGCAGAGGCTACAACACACACGCTGTAATTTTTCAATACTGAGAATTATGGTACAGTTTTCCCTTATGTTATAAAGTAACTGAACAAATATAAACAGGTTTGATTCCATCAAATTCTCTTGAAAAGCCTGAGATGATTTCACATTTTTCGCCCCAATTTTCGAACACAGTTTCCCGGTTTTGGCGTAGGATAGTTTTAAAATTTTATGATTTTGGCAGAGGAGCGACGACATCATAACAATCACTTACTTGCATGAGGAATTTGTCATTCACGTCTTCACTGGGAATGAGTTGAGCGATGACATCATGCGCCAGAGACTTAAGTCGAGATTTTGTGTCTGACATCAGAAATCCAGTTTTCTCGAGGGCAGGGTCGTTCGCAACAGCCGCAACTTCTGCCGGTTTGTACGAAGTAACAACGAGTCCAATCAACTGTACAGCTGAATGCCGCACCCATTGATGAGGATGCGCTAATAGATGAGTTGCATGATCTACGGAAAATAAGAGAGACATAACGGTACCGTCAAAACTATGTCGTTTAAGAGGTTGCGATATGTTTGGCTGGCTTAGGACCTGTTTAAGACCACGAGTGCAAGTTGAGATGGGCAGACCATTTTGGGGACCCGAAGTCTAAACGGGGAAGAGGAGAGGACTAACCGAAAAGTGGGTTGTTTTCCAAATGGTTTGCAACTACCTTGTTTGCCTTTTCAGACATCTTTGTGAGGCCAACAGTTTGTACTCCACCAATTTCGAGATGGCTGAATAAAATTGTCTCACTTAGTCTTCACTGAATTTTTCAATTCCAATCCTAAACCATCTCTCTAAATGACTTTTGATTTTCGGCCTTGGTTCCTTTTAGATTGAAGGTAATGAGTGTAAAAGTGACAAGGGATTAGGAAAACTGGATTTTCAACAAAAAAAAAAAAACTTCAACTTCTTTTCATTCAAAAGTACTTGTTGATTCGGGGCCAGTTTTTCTTGTTAAGTGCGCGAGTATATATCAACATTATTACTGGTAAAAAGTTGGACTGAAAAACCAGAAGGTTCTATTAAAAATATAAAAGTTTGAACTCTTTTTTTCACCCGTTAAAATTGAATCACTGTAGTTCGTTTGCTACCAATCGGATAGAAAATTCCACGTTCTTTCCAACATTTTCCTCAAATTGTATTTTATATAGGAATTAATGGGAGTTGTTTTAGTAAGAAAAAGTCAAAAACAAAAACATACATCGAGTAGGCCATTTTTGTAGCAAATTAGCAGTAGAATCATTTCTCTGAGTTTGCACTGGTATCAGTTTGCAGGCAGACACTACAGGTCAATCATCAATCAACTTCACCCTGGATTGATCATCCAGTTATCATTGCTTTTAAACCACATTCTGCTAATGTTTAGCACTTTAGAATTGAATCAGATAAAAACTCTGCAAGATTAAATGAGATGTGATTGGGAGATTGAAATTACCGGTTATAGTTTCCAAATCGGCGGAATACTCGGTTTTTGTCAGGAATGCTGGACAGTGCGTGGCAATCTTCACGGTAGATTGGAGGAGCTGGAACAGATAATGATCCGTGTCTCGATCGTCTTTCGAAGTGTTTTCCTGCTCGTCGACTACTTTGGGAGCCCTCACGAAACGACCGGCAGACTGAGCGGTGCCGTCTGATATAAAACCTTCGACGATCACTGGAACCAAACCTTCCAACCGCTTCTCAAACTCTTCTTTCTCACAAGTCACAAACAGACCAATCAGTTGAGCCGCCAACCTTCGATGCAGGATCTAGAGAAAATGGCATAGTAGCAAAAGTGAGAAATTGAAAAGATGTAGATAGGTAGATAAAGGGATGAAGTGCTTTATTGACTAAAATACATTTATTATACATTGGAATTCACACAATTAAGTCTTAGATTGTGTTGCCTTCTATCGAAGAGAACGGTTTGTATTAAGATTTAAGAAACAATAACATGAAATTATTTCACATTTAAGCCAAATAATATTGGAATCTTCAAATTATTGGTAGTTGGGGCTAACAAAATAAATCAAACGAATTTATCTTTAATTTCCTTACTAGACTCTTTTCTACAGTCAAAGAGAATTTTATATATTTCACATAAAACCTTCTGAATTTTTATATTTCATAAAGTTATTACGATATTAGTTCCCTTCTGTACATCCATGAATCCTATGCAAACTTGCTATAACTTCACGTCCATTCTTTGGATGTTGAATACGCTGTTGTTTTGTTAATTTTTCTGAGCCGAGCCACTTTTTCCTATTCTCTGCCAGGATGGTGTAGGAACCAAGGAAATTGACCTCTTAATCTCCACGGTAATCCGAAATTGAGGTATATTATCTCTTCATCTCATCTCGAAAATCCATTAAGCTTTAGCGTGGTTAACATGACTTATTATCACCATTTCCAGGAAACAGCGGTAAAGTTGACAAAGTTTGTTCTATAAATTTGTAAATGCAATTTTTGAAAGACCAGCGGAACATATCAAAAATTTCATTCCACGATCGGATTCAGCATGAAAAATTCGATAAGAAATGCTCTCTTTCACTCGTCCAATCTCAAACAAATGTCGGTTGTAGCTGTTTTATCTAATACGTTAACTTTGTTCATTTAAGTGAGGTTTTGGTTATTGGTTTTCTAAATGTTGATTTTTTGAAATTAATTAGAATTAAAAATGTATGTTCAGCATAATATTGATAAGTTGACATGATTGATGAATTTGTTAGAACTAACTAGTAGGGGGTAGGTACTTAATGATCCAAATTTATACATTGAATGACAATGAAATATCAAAGAAGGGAATTTGAACCTCGTATATTTACAGTGTGGGGTAAACTCACAAACAAGGGAAAGTTTTTTGAGATTTGACTGATGAAAGACAGAAATCCTTACAGGATTTTTCATGTTGAATCCGATTTTAGGATCAGATTTTTTCTATCGGCTGTTGTTTTTACCAAAACTGCATTTACAAATCTATAAAACAGTGATTTTTTTGTGTGCACAATGTCACATTTACCGCTATTTCCAGTGGAATGGAAGAAGATAGCTAAAAACAGGTTTCAAATTCGGATTCAGATGTCTGATAAAACATAGAAAGAGTGGTTGAATGTGAACAACTGATTGGGTTTTTTAACACTAAAAACTTATCTCAAAAACTAGACCTGGTAGCGAAAAACGGGTTTCAGATTTGGATTCAGCATACTGAAAAATTTCAACTCTTATCTCTTAATCAACACTTTTTTTTAATTGAAAAATGCTATTATTGCATGTTATAGTGCAATGATGTACGTAAGTACCTTCTTCAATACTATTTCCACACAAAAACTGTCCTGCTTTTTGCTAGGCAGTCAACTTTTTTGCTGCTGTTTGAAAAAAATACTTGTTTTTTTAGCTGGTGACCCTTCGAAGCTTTCTGGCCATGAGTTAGTCACACACTTCGAAGGTGACAACGTAGCTATTCAAATTCTGAATATTGTTATTTGGTTATTTTATTCTTCAGAAGTAATGGTCGCATCCGCCAACTTATCAGTCGTTAATCACATTTAATAGCTACCATGGAAAGTTCAATGGAAAAAACGCAGGGAAGCGGGAAATGAAGCCATCAGCGTGTCATTGGCTGATCAGTGATTTGTGGCAACTTTATTGTCTGGGCGGTTCACATTTTCCAACTATTGTTGGAGAGTTTGAACCGAACTACATTCCGAGTTTTAGTTTGGTGAAAGACACCCAATGCATTTCAAGGTTTATTCATTAAAAGTTAATCTCTAATAACTAGTTTTCTGATGAAAATGGACAAAAGAACTGCAAATAAGATCAACTAATTATGATACATTTTTTTCTTATTTTATATCAAAGCTTATTCGATTAGTCCTACTTCAAGAAGGTAGATGAACTTTGATTATGAACTTTTATATTTTAATGACATTTCAAAGAGGCTGACTTACTTTGGTTTTTTGTTCAAGCCAAATTAACGTTATGTCAAAAAGCTTGTTCCTTCCGTTTCCGTCCAGCCTTGATAACAAAGTAGAGATGATTTCTGCGGCGGTTTTCCTGCAAGATGGTTCGCTATCGTTTACCAAAACTGTTGAAACGTTTACGTAGATCGGCGGGGCGTTTTCTTTCAGTTGTTTCTGAAGAACAAATAATTTGTAGTTAGAAACAAGCAAGCGACGCACAGTACCTTATTTGAACAATCAAATATAGAGACCTCTGATGAGTCTGACCTCGTTTCCTTAATACTAAGACTAAATTTCCCTTTAGTTGCAACGGGTTGAGCTCTGAGGCAGATTTTATCAAACAGTTTGACCGTGAGTTAGACTCCATGAACATAACAATCACACGATAGGATTTGTGTGTTCAGTTTTTATTACCTACTTCTTTAATATCCCTTGACATACTAATGAGCCTGAAGTAGGAGGCAATGTAGGGACTCAATGCACTGTATTAAGTTGGCAGCTATCACAAAAATCGATCCTTCTGTTCTATATTTATCTGTTCCCTTGGGTTCGTGTAATTTTTCCTGCGTTTTCCTTGTATTTTCTACAGTCTACACACGCTATTAACCCGTATTTTTAACTTCACCACAGTCCCCTTGACCAGTTGATTTCCATCAAAATAGTGCAATGGACCTCCATTGCCAGCAAGCAGCAAGTAATCTGATGTTGCTAGAGAGAGATCCCTGTAAGGACTCAGGTGCGAAAATGTTGAGGTATACAACGTGTTCAAGTATTTCACGAGGAAGAAGAAACACGAGAATGAGCAGTACCAACGGCAATTGTGTGTGACAAGTGAAGCGAGGTTTCCCGGCCCAAACAGTCGGCAATATTGTGAGGGAAGTTGGATGTGGAACTTCATACAGTCACGCAATATGTTGTTTATTACGCCAATCAAGTCTACACTGACTAAGAAGGTAGTCGAAACTGATGAATTCACAGTAGTTACATTTTTTCCATCAAAAACTCCACCAACAGAATCGGTTGTGGTGATGAACAACGCGAAATTGAGTGCAAAGCAACAAACGACCTAACTGTTCGACGGCAGTTGCTGTTTCCTGGTTGGTCCGAAATAATGTGCAATACGACAAAAACCTAACTACAGCCGAGCACCTGACTGTGAGCCCCGATATGGATAGATAATTATAATTCATTACTGTTTGAATGTTTCCCATAACAGTCTTAGTCTGTTGTTTGTACAATTTGTTTTCATTCTTGACTTGTATACCTTGCCTACAAATCTTTTCAAGGTTTTATTTATGCACAGTAGAATTGAACTGTGCACGTAAGTATCAATAGGACTAATAAAATTATCATTTTAAATGTTTTTCATGACGAAAAAATAGTTTTTACGATGGTTGCTGTTTTCTATTTGAACTATGTTAGGCAAGTAAGCAGATACCAGTGGCTTGCGTGACTATCATTTTTCACTATGTTCGACAAATAAAATTATTGCCAATTCTTATTAGGTAGATACCACTATTTTCAAAAATGTCAAAAATTAGTTTCATTTCCTCTGCCTGAATGCAGGGTAGGAAGGCAATATTCTAGGGACCGGACTATAATAATGTATAATATTGCGCCCAGAGCACTCACAGTAGGGAACACAGAAGTGACAGTTTTCAACATTTCCAAAGCGCTCTCTCTTCCTGTCAAATATTCATAGTTGAGTTCAGCAAAATACAAGGCGAGGAACGTTTCAATGTGTTTTCCCAGTTGATAGCTCATGAGGAATGAGTGGATGATCTGAAAATATAATTACCTCATTACATTGTTTGGAATATAATTAAAATATAATACGAAGGAGGTTTGATCCAAACTTCAGAGATCGATTCTGAAACTATAGC
This sequence comes from Creontiades dilutus, assembly GCA_031894815.1. Classification (NCBI taxonomy): domain Eukaryota; kingdom Metazoa; phylum Arthropoda; class Insecta; order Hemiptera; family Miridae; genus Creontiades; species Creontiades dilutus. Next base: position 909,546 of record JAVIWC010000084.1, on the reverse strand, counting down.
CCTCCCAAAAGAATAATGGGCGATGGGGGAGGATTCTGTAGGCCAATTCGGAAATAAGCTTAAGTTCTTATCAGGCGAATAATTTCCCTCTTTCCCTGCTATGAAACCACAGAGAGTCTGAAGCTAAATCAACAAAATTTTTATAAATCTGTTCCAAAAATAACCAAAAGTGACTTGAAATGGCTAAAAAAAAGATAAATTTCATGATAAACGTCGATTTTAAAGCACCAACCCATGTTTTCCTAATTCAAACGCGATTCTCTTCAAAAAATTCCTTGAGAACCAATTTTTTTAGTATACCGTTGGAAAGCTGAGATTCGGGTTTTTTTCCCTGGGAAGTGGGAGTTACAAAACCGGTTTATTATGAGCGAGAGAAAAGGTGGAAAAAAGTAGTTTTTCATGAATTCTAAAAATTTGTTCTTTGGACTAATTTTTCGGCTTTAAAGTCATGTTGGCATTTTCCTATTTAGCCCTAAGGAGCTAAAGGAATCTAACGCTCTTTCCGACGGTATCCTCAAAAAGGATTCTAGTGAGTAACGGAATTGTGACGTAAAATGGGAGATACGAACAAAATCCTGAAAGTTAAATAATTCGGGAACGAAGCCTCCAAAAAATAAGTCTAGGAGGCTTTTTTTTAATTGGAAATTAGCTTTAGAATCGACTCTTGAAGTTTGATGGACTGGTTGCATGGCATTCAGCATAAGTAATAATTACTATAATTATTATTGATGTGCGCTAGGCAAATAGGATAGAAGCATGAAATCTTCCTTGATCATAAGAGTTAAGCAATCTCAACTATTTACCAACCTGTCTTGCTTGTAGCCGGACGCTAGACTCATTCGCTTTGATACTCACAACAGCCACTTTTTTCACCACTTCGGTCAACTCAGGGGAGTTGACTTTGAGATTAATTATGACCTTGAGAAGAGAAAAGGCAGTCGCTTGTTTAGTGGTGTCTTCAATGTCCTGCTCACAGTACAGAATCAAAGTACGCAGCTGTTCAGGGCTGAGTCGGAAGTACTTCACGTCCCTTGCTATACACGCCACTGTCTGCAAACACAATTTATAGATTAGAGAGAAAAATCTTGAGATAACTCTTAGTTTCAAACCACTAGAGATGGTAATTAATTGATAATACGCTTCGAAATCGGCCAGAAAATGCTTTTTGCTTTAGGAATTTGTTTATTGGCAGGTTTTGTGAGGATTACAGCATACTCCATAGACAGGCGTGCGTTAAGGGGAACCATGCACTCAATGCGATTCATAGTAGTGATTTGAGGGCGACCCTGAGTAATTCATAAACCAAAAACGGCGTTTAGTTGAGGGTCACCCTAAGCTCAACGGTGCTACATCCTGAGTGACGTCGGGAAGTCACTGAAGTGAAAACTTTTATCCGTTTGTACATAGTTTTGTCGTTTATTTCGTTAATCATTCGCTTATCAGTCTAGTTTTCCCAGTTTGGTTACCATTTTTTTTAGTAGAGTGATTCAGATGGTTATCATGTTGAAAACGTCGACAAGATGACGGAAAACAACTGTTCCGTACGCAATCCTGTATGATTGTGCAAGCATGAGCATGGATAGCAAAGTTCAATTTTGAACTTTTAGGAAGTTAAGAAAGAATTAATAATAACTGCGTTTGTTGGGAATTTTCCGACCAGAAATTTAAGATATGGTGGGCGGTTGTCTGGTGACGATCTCAACAATAACGAGGAACAGGAAACAGAAGAAAAACAAAATATATGAACAGCCTTGAAAATGAACTGGCTGCAAGCTGAACGTAACACAACCAGAAGTACTCCCATTTCCTAATCCCAACGTTTCAATAATTATGGATGTTTCATTTTTTATATAGTACCAACTCCATCTATAGATGGAGGGAATTATCAAGCTCTAGCTAGAAAATTAAACAGCGATCAAATAGCAGATAATGAAGGATTTAGTGAAAATAGGAGGGGGGGGGGATTTCGAAAATGGCTATTTCGAAATTAAATAAACCAAGAATATTGCACAAACACAAAAGAATATTGTCCAAAGCATACGGATAGCCTGTGAAGTGTAAAGAAACTTACTAATAAGCGGCACAATGTAATGTAACTACTTACTTGGTTAGGTACTTACATTGAAAGTGACTTGCACCAGATCAAAATTGTCACCCTTGCTGAGCCCAGCACATGCATATTTATGCAGTATGGTGAATAGAATTTCACAAATTTCTTTGATGTCCTTTTTCATAGAGGGAAGATCCATTTTGACCATCCAACTAGTACATTTTGCAGCCAGAGTGCCGATCTGAAACAACGTTTCACAAGTGAAATCAGCTTACACAGTTCATCGTTCGAGACAACTGGGCAGTACAGAAGTAACGATTCGATTCACATGAGAAAACCTGTGCTAGCTTGAAGGAACCCTCAAAAAGTATGGAGGTCAATATTTTTTCACCGCATTGGGTCTCCCAAAAAGCAGAAGAAAAACAAAATAAAGAACGAAGGGATAGGAAATCCCTGAAGAAAATGACGATAGATCGAGTTTTATTTAAAAGAAAGTAAAAACATTATTTAAACATATTGAGCTGTGAAGCGATCCAATAACCAAAAAAGCTCATAGGAATGCTCCATTTGTTATCTTCAACATGCAAAAGATAATTTCCAATCGGTTTGATGGTTCGGAAATTTGAGTAAAAAATTCGATACATTCGAATAATAAAAATGCCATTAGGCGGGAGAAAATTAAACAATCACAGGAAAAGTAAACACAAGAAACCCTTCAAAAAAGTTTCACCACCATTTTTCGAAATATGTGAAATTGTAGGAAGCGTTTAAAATTAAAAATGATAATTCATGCAAAAATAAAGTAAAGGGAGTAATTACATTCGCGGTTATTGTTTTGGCACCTTTGTTTCAACTATTGTCTGAGCAGTCACATTCATCAAGATCAGAACAATGTTGTTGGCAACAAGGGAAAATGTTGAAATAACCTCATTGACATACTGATGTGATATTTTAATTTTATTAAATTAAAACATGATACCGAAGGGCTTCCTATGTTTCTTATTTTCAATGATCCCTTAATTTTGAACCGCTTCATGAAATTTCGGAACCACGTTTCTAAAATGAATATATCATTCCAGACAACAACTCTCGATAGGATTGATATAAAAACTTCGTTCTTTCGCTAAAAAATTAAGCATTCCAAAAAAAAAAAATAAAAAAAAAATAAATAAATAAATAAATAGCTTGTTAGAGAACATTTTTTGAGTACATTAAATTGGTCAAATTAAAAAAAATGTAGCGAAAAAAACACAAAAAACTGCAGAAAATGATTAATCTTATACATTTTTATACAAGAAAACTATCACTCAAAAATCAATTTTATCAACCATGAAAATAGTTTAAAAATTAAAGCTCAAATGTACACTTGAATACAAGGAAATTTTAAAACTAAATGTTTGTTTGAATAGATAATTTGCCCATAGGATCATGCTGTATGATTGGAATTTGTTACTCAAATTTCCGAACCATTAAATCGAATTTAAATAAAATTTTCTGGATACTAAAGAGAACAAATTGAGCTTTCCAATGAGCTATCTTTTTTAGTTTTTGATCAGGGGATCATTTCACAGCTAATTTATTTTAAATGACGTTTTTACTTTCTTTCTTTTTTTCAGAAATATATTTTTTGTAATTTTCTCTAGAGGTGTTCAATCGCTACGTTCATCATCTGATTCTTCATCTTTACTATTCTAGTTTTCGAAAGACCCTATTCGGTGAAGAAATAAAGACCTCCATACTTTTTGATTTTTTTCCTTCCCTCCTTCCAGCAACCGTGATTTTCCTCGGACAATATTGTTAATTTGGTTCGAGGAAATTCAAGTAAAACACTATATGTGGTACTTGCCTTGATGTGCTCGGAGTTGAGACAATCTTTGAGGAGGCCTACAAAAGGGTCGAGGTGGGGGATGTAAATTGAGTCTTTGACTTTTTCTCTCTTCAACAGAAAATACAGCAAGCGAAGACCGAACTCGACGAGGAGATGGGAGTTGGTCCGGGCAGCAGTATTCGCACCTTCCACAACCTTAGCCCTTTTGGGTTCTGCAAGTGAATCAATCACATTTTTAGCAAATACTATCGAAATAGGTTCAGGGGCTCTGGAGTCCATAGAGTAAAAGTAGACAAACTTCGAGATTTATATAACAGAAGATTCATAACCTTGCGGTATGATGAACGAATCCGGTTGTCTCCTGGCTTCGTATTCAGCTTTCTTGGTATCGACAGCTTTGTCCTTGAGATCAACAATGAGAGCAGGAATACTCTCTGACGATGTTCCAAAAGCAAACAACAGGAGACTCTCTGGAGCTAGATACGAATTTTCAGTTAAACCCAGAACCACTTGCTCCAAAGTTAGCCGAACTTTATTGACGTACTTGTGAGACATCGTTCTGGACAGTTCCTATAAAATCAGAAGAAGAAGCGTTTTAAAAACCATTAAATGACTGATTGGAAACCACTATAAATTACATGGTACAATTATTGTTGCAAAACTTCAAGTGATATTACAAAGATATGGATGGGATATAAGTTCAAGAAATAGAAAGAAAATTGGGTCCGGGGCCAACCCCTGTTGTAGTACCAGTAGTTGTTTTTGTTTGTTCATTAATAACGTTTTCGTTAAAAAAGGACTTTTCTAACTATTTCGGCAACATTTAATGCGTTGCTTAAATTGTTCAAAGTTGATTTCATTCATATCATCATAAAGCATTTTGGCCTGAAAGTATGGTATATTCGTGATATTAGAATCCGTAGATACCAGATTTTTTTTTTTCATTCCGAACATATACACAAAAGACTGTGGGACGTGCTTAAAAAATTTAAAAAAACACGGCACATCTAAGCGTATTATAAAAAAACTCACCTCTTTTAATGGCAAAAGTAGATCCAACAAGTAGCGCTCAGTTACGTATTTGGACAAAATCTTGAATGTGTCAAAAGACTTCGTTGACCTTGCTTCGAGTACCTTACCCACTATTTGGTTGACTTCTTTTTCTTCTGAAGCCCTCCCAAAAAGATCCATCCGACAGATCTGAAAAAATAAATTAATACGGTTTGATAACAAAGCAACAAGAAGTTATAATTGCCTAGCTTATACATTAACAATGTAAGGCTTACAATTATTACTAATCCACCTTATTGCAGAATCCGTCGTTACTAGCAAGTCGAGTTCATTTAAGGACATCATCATCAGGCCATCAGGAGTAAAAGTAGTTATTAACTATCATAATAAAAAACCTGAAACTAGGATTTCAAATTTTCTGAAGATGCATAACCAATATTTGGTGGCATACAAATATACTTATCTATTTAGTATGCAGCAGGAACATCGAGTGAGTACTCATCTAGCGGCTTACCTCGATTATTGAATGTGCGCATTTGTCCAGCTGTCCTTTTTGGAAATGCGGTTCAAGGGGAACAAGAACAGAGTGGATTGAGTAGACGAGAACGTGGATCTGATAGCCACGAGTGAGCAATCCCTTCATCTCTCGAACCAAAGTGGGAAGATAGTCAGGCCCTAGAGAGACCAAGATAGTCTGCAGGGTTTCTCGTGTGATTTTACGAACACTTTCCAGCCGACTTTTAAGAAATGTGCACAGCTTCATGAATATCCTGGAAAAGAAGTAGTAAATTTTCAGGGACTAAAGCAAATGATAGCACCATTACAGCAAAATAACATGTTACTGAAATCGGAGACAGTCTAGATATTTCCTATTTATCAAAATTTCAAAATATAAGGAACTTACCCAGGAAGGTTGACATCCAAGAACTGTTTTGAAGGTAGTTTCTGAAGAAGTTTAACAGCAGCTACCGCTAGAGGAACTTTAAGGATCTCCTCTTCATCCTGTTCTGGTCCTGTCATTTTCCTTCAATAATGTACAGAAAAGAAAAATATTTAAGACCGAAATCAAGTATTCACCTGTCTATAAAGAGCAAATAGATAGTTACAAATAGTTTATGCTAGAAGGATTTTGTCCTTCCTTACTTTGTCACCGTATAGGGTAGGATAAAAGAGGCTGACCATTTTTTTTAGTTCCTTATCATTTTTCCTAAGTGTAAATTTTTATTGGTTTTGACCACCCACGTTTGCTTAAACGGACGTGTGTCTCTCAGGAATGGGGAGTTCTTTCATCATAAGGTCGCCAATCCCAAAGAGCAGTCACGTGATCTGAAGGTGAAGTAATCTGACCGAAATTGGCATGTGGCACTGTGAATCCATGAAAACACAGTGGACACTCCTTGCATACCATCGCCCACCAATGCTATAGATAATGTAACACACAGGTTACAATGGAACAAAACAAAGTTGGAGGGGGGAACGGGAATCAGCTGCCAGGTTAGAAAATGGCGATAAAGGCCGTCACATGACACTGCGGTAATACCAGGTGCAAACCTCTGAAGTGTACACTGTGGTGGCACGTCCGTGGCACAGAGCTATGATACTCTAAATAATGAACCCTCTTCTTATGGTTTGTTGTAATTATTATTGTTGTTGATGGGGTTTGGGAGCCCTTTCTAGCAAGCTTATTATGTTTTTCTTGGCCAGTTATGCCTCTATGTCCCAGCACCCACTCCAGGGCAAACCAGTTATGTTTGGCTAGCTTGCTGAGGGTTTGCGTGCACCAACATACCACTCAAGATGAGATGATTGGGGCCGTTAGTGCTTTTAACACTTGTCAGAGAGGAATCGGGTGTTGGCTTTTGTATGCCCCCTCTTAAGGCTTTCCACAGCTGCTGCCTCGATTGTCACAATTTCTGCTTAGAATATAGAAGTCAGTTTCCCAAATGGAATGGAGACATGGGTGGTGAGTACTTGGATGGGTGACAGCTAATGTAAGGGTTTCCCATCCAATTGTTCTTCTACACAGTGAATCCCTCTCCACTCGATGGATCGTTTCAAGAGAAATCATCAAACTGAACTCTGATCCTCCTTCAGGAGGACAGCTAGTGACGTCTGTGACGCCAATGGCAGTCGAAGGAAAAGCCCCAACCTGAAATGGTTGTAATGATGAATATTTTTGTTGTATGGTTGTTGAAATGGTTGTGGTAGTTGCAATTCCTGCACCAGCTCTTGACTACCATTTGACCTAACTGCGAAACAGACAATGCCGTTGGAGCAGCATTTATCATCCTGTATTTCCTCCCTATCTTGTAATGGTACGGGCAATGCGTATGTCAGGAGTAATGAGGCCCGCAGACTGAAATTGGATTACCACTGATAACACCTTATGTTATAGAAAAACAGGTAGTTCAAAAATTAAGTTTACCTGGTGAGCTTGTGATGAGTCTCAGAAGTAGTTTTTTGAGCCATGACTTGGTGTAATTTAGGAAGGATTTGCTGAGTGATCATCACAATTACTTTAGTTGCCCCTCCAGGAGACAGGGTCATTTCTGCCTTAGATTCTTTGGTAGTTGATATTTCTGTTTCATCTTCGCGTTCCAACTCTTTTTCCATTATCGTCTCGTCACCATCAGCTTCGATATCTGGAAAAAATAGTTGATAAGGCTTAACAAGGAATAGCAACCATTTAGTTAAACATCCGAATTCAAAAGTAAATAGTTACCCATTCCAAGGGTTGAGGTGATAGGTACGCAACACATAGAGGATGCACTGCAAGCTAATACAATGTGTAGCATGACGGATTATGTTAAATCATCCAATTGCTTGTAAGTTAGATTAGATTGCTTGGAAGTTTTGTAGGAATAAAAATGTAGATCTAAGATTCCATCTATGCAAATTCAAAGTTACTCAAGACACATTTTGTATAGTTTTCATTCATTTTCATTTTTTTCATTCACTGTTCACCCTGTACCGGCATATATCCTTTTAGAGGTCGGTACTATACCAGCATATAGCCTTTTAAAGGTCAGTACTGTACTGGCATTTAGCCTCAATCTATTTATATTCACTATAAATTATTTTTTCTACGTTAATTTATTAAATTATTATCAAGTGGATGAATTATTTCTATAAGCTTGAGCTATTTCACGATTTTCTACTTGGGCTGGCCTTATTATAAATGAATACATGTTTACTGACCTTCAGTTATAGTCTGCTCTTCTTTACCAACTGATTTGTCACCGTCAGTCGTCCCCTTGTCATCTGCAGGATCATTATTCTCCTTGCCTTCTTCCTTGTCAGCCAAAACACCTTTCACTTCCATCAAAACGCTCAAATCAGCTTTCGACAGGTTGAAATGGAAAGCGTCGAGGATGTCGACCAGTATCCTCACAATCTGTCTTTGAAAGTCTACTGAGTCTTTGAGTTTACCCAAGTAGTAAACCAGCACAGCTTGGTATTGATGCCAGGGCAAAAACTGACAAACTGTACCTACAGCCTAAAACCAAAGAAAACAAGAAGTAATAACTTATTATCAGGAACATTTTCACTAAGATTTCCTGTTGCAGCCAATAAACAAAAACACTGCAAATTCTAACAAATGGGTTTATTTTTTTTAATAATGCGCAATTTTTTGTGACATTGTGGGGTTTATGGGGTCAGTTTTAGGTTCAGGAATCACTTCTTTCTTCTTTGCTATGAATGAATTTCTGTGGAAATAAACCTATCCCAGTGGATTTATCATTCAAAATTACTAGAAAATGACACCCCTTGCCAATGTCAGTAAAAACCCCGAAAATCAACGTTTTTGGCCAGTTTTTAGACATAGCACCTAAGGGTGTTAAGTGGGTAGATGTAAAGACCAACTTGACCCCACATGAAAAAAAAAGAAAAAAAAAAAAACGGTTTTCTAAATCAATTCCAAGGCTTTTTGTGGCCTCAGGAATTTACACACTACGTTGACACCCCATTCATTTGTCAACAAAAACCACAAAAAACCTCGTTTTACGTCAATTTGTTCACCAAATCTTTAATTGGCCAGAAAAATACGAAGTCATACCATTTGTGAAACAGTGTTTTACCTTCTCTAGAAGGAAAAATTAATTTTCAGTAAGGCGACCTTTTTTTGATTCACAGAAAAACCGCTCCTCACAGGTTGTAAACTGCCTCAAACCTTAAGGTAGCTTTACTTTGTGCAAATGCCTAACAACCCGCTTAGGATCCTACAATGAATGAGAGGAGAAAATTAGAAATATGAAAATGGACGATTTCATACCTTGATAGCAGAGTCGACGATCGTGTTCTTATTTTTGTACTTGTCGGACAAAAGATGATGAGAAACTATTGGCAGAATGAATTGAGTGAGAGTTCTTGTGACCATGGGCTTATCAAGACTAGAAGCGACAGTTGAAAACCTGAAACAATAATATTTCATATTATGAAAGTGCAAACAGAAGGTGAAATTAGTTTCACAAAGGCTTATGATTTCTCTATTAGATAATCTTTCTATATAAAACACTGATCTGCTTATTAGACGCAGCCTGAGGTATAATATTTAAACTCGACGCTTGTATGAATTGTAACAGTATACTAGATGGCATAAAAGGAGCCTATTTATATTTCAGCAGGGTAGATCGATCAGGGAAGAAATTAGCCTCAGGGGGGCACCAGCTGAACAGTGTGTCTCCTTATGAGTTCTGGATGATGTCATCTTAAATATAACTCGGTGAACACCAAACTTTATTTGTCCCTTTGTGCGAAACAAAAGCTGATATCGAGATAACTACAATGGTGTAATAGGTAGACGGCATGAGCAGCCACGTGTCCAACTTGGGATACATGAGTGGCCCTCACTCACTCCCAGGAGCCCATGCACGTGTGGCCTGGGAATGAAACCAAGAGGACCTACTCAGAACTTCTCATGCATTTCAGTACTGATTTCTCGAAAGTTAACATGGTCAAAAAATATATAAAAGTTAAAGTCATGCACTAAGACCATATGGAAGGATCTCATTCGAAACATAGAACTACTTTTTATCTGAATCAAACACATAACTACCTTCTAACACCCTAAGTTTCTGTGATTTCGAGTTTTTTTTTTTTTTTTTTTTAATAGTTAAATGCTGAGCATTATGCCTTAGGATTGATTGATCAAGATGCCGGGATTACTGGCACATCCCGGATTGATGTAGGATTTTTAGCCAAATTTTGTCCTGTAATGTTAGAGAAAAGCTTCGCTTGTTGTACGGTAGACGGACGTATTTTTTTCCAATTCGTAACGTAAACAAACAACTTTTGAGGGAGCTTAAAATGTTTTTCTTGGTCGATTGCAAAGGCTCACTATTCAAAATAACAAAGATTAGTAAATTTTTGTACGACATGCAATATGTAGATGTTGACAAGCAATACTATACTTCAACATAGCTCGAACTCTTCGATGAAGCTGGAGATGCCTCAAGTTTTCGAAGAAGTCTACTTCGATATCTTGCTTATTCGCCAAATGGGAGAGGTCTCCGAGGACTGGGTGCAAGTTGCCGCATTCTCTCGCCTGTCAAGTGAAAGGTTAAATGATAATGAGGAGAAACTAAAACATTTTGAGTAAACAAATACACTAAACTAAGAAGTAAAATAAGTGGAAATAGGGAGGAGTAGACATAGCATAGTGCAGACAATCACCTAAAGGCCCCTTTACGCAGCTGGATTTCGGACCCAAAGTCCAGCCCAAACACCGTCAGACCCTGAAATGCGGTGGTGTAAACTAGTGCTCCTGGTCACGTTTGGAGGGCGACCAGATCAGGAGAGATTTCCATCGGATTTCGTTTCGAAGGGTGGGGACAGACCCAGCCCCCACTGCTTCTCCTGGTGAATGGGATGTGTAATTGTCTACCAGGAGGATCTCTCCGATCCAATCGTGACAATCAACCGTTCCTAAGCACTCACAGCTTCACGCCTGTTGATGGGCCTCAACAAATTTAGCAAGTTTGAGAAAACCTCAGGTGTCATTTGCAAGAAGCTTTTGATATCTTCTGAATCCAATACATAAAGGAGTCTTGCGTGGGTACTAACTGGTCGTTGGACGTACACTTTCTTCATCCATATCCTCCTTTTCTCTTCCGTACACTCCTGCACATAGCCAAAGCATTTAACGCGATACCCATGGATCGCTGCTTTGTTAGAAATGGAGCCATTTGAACGACTCCTTTGACGCTTCAATGAGTAACGAGGGAAAATCACTATCAAACTGGTCAGGGGTTGGGCGCCCAAGAATGGGTCGTGTAAATACGACGCTCAACAACGATGACGGGGAGAGAGATCGGGACTAGGAACGGGAACGGGCAGTTGGAAACGAGCAGTATTAAGCGGGCTTAAGGTTGAGGAGACACGTGCACAGCGGGGCCAGTGATCTGATTCCACAGACCTCCCACTTTCAGGCTTTCAAAAAAATTAGGACATAGGACGAATATGAAATGGTTAAACGCATAGTACGGTTAAATCTTACCACGAAATATCTTACAACTCATGATCAGGAAACACAGCTTGTCGGTACCGAGATGGTATGTAAATTCAGGACTTCCAGTAGACTTGAGATCCGCTCGAGCCAAGTCAAGTAAAGATCTAGTTAGGTATTTTTGAAGACTGGTGGTAATGATAGATAAACAAATGAGTGAGCGAGGTTATGGTGCTTTTCCTGTCAACTGGTGATGACGTACTTTATTAACATAAATACGATAACTAATGTGCAATGCGACAAAGTATAATAGTGAGCGGAAATGGAAAGAATTTCATTATGTGGCAATGTGCTGTGTTGGGCGAGGAAAAGATAAAGGGATTGAAAGGTGAGCCCGTTGTTGATTTCTATGGTCTCCCAATTATTATCATTTTATTTTATTTATTCAGGGCACTTGGGGGGTGGTTCCGATTCCCCTCTACCGCACCAAAACAGTGCGGATCACTCCCCTGATTCCAAATGGCAGGTTCTGGAGCGAATCCCCATCCACCAGACTGACAATTCCAGCTACAAGGTCGTCTATCGATACTATCCCCTCTGGGACGTGAGTCCCAAAGGTTCCCAACCGTTTAATTTCGAGTGCTGGGCATTCGAGGAGAAGATGGAAGGCGGTTTCTTCCTCCTCTCCACACCACTTGCACACTGGATCACCTATGTAGGCTCCAACCCTGTACAGTGGTTTCCTGAAGCAACCGTGTCCAGTCACCATTTCCACCAAGAGTCTCTCTTTCCTCCTAGAAAGGTTGATAACGGCTGCACTTCTGCGATGGCAGGGTGTAGTTTTCCAAACAACACCATTTAATTACAAATAAGGAATCGTAACCAACCAAACTTACCATGTATCCCAGCAGTGAAATGCAGTCAAAGCGAACGTTGTCCGGCTGTTTCGAAGAAAACCCTCGTCTGATTTGTCCCAAGATTATATTATCAAGTAGATAACTTTTCTCGATCGGGTCATCCGCAACTTTACGGCAGAGAGACACACAAACTTTTTCCAAACAGTGTCTGGCGTTGTCTCTCATCGACATGTCTTTCTCCTGAACAAAATAAAATACAATATTAAAGTCAACGCACATTATGCGGCTGTTTTGTGAGGTAGATGAACAAATATCACGAAAAAAAAAACCGTAAAAATATGTTAAAGAACTAAACCAAAATCTTAATTGTCCAAAAAAGGGATGACAAGGATTGGTCTAGAATTTTCGCTCGATCGAAAGGATTGGTGATTACCCCCTCCAGTCAGTAATAGTAAAATTGCCAACATTTGTTGTAGGTACAACTAAGCTGTAATTGAAATTAAAAAAAAAAATCGGATTGCAGGCTGGATTGAGGACGGATTTGACAAAATCCGTCAAATATACACAAACCGTTTTTCCACGGATTCGGTCTTGCACTAGGGCTTAGGTTTTTTGAGTCATTGCTAAAGCTCCATTATCTACGAAAATCCACTTAGCATTCAGCAGTGTAAAATTACCCTGAATTTGATCAACACGTGTTTAGTCAATTTCCCCAAGTTACTTACGGATCTGACAAAATGGAAGCAGGTGTATATGACGATAACGCCAAGATTCACAGTGAGCTCATTTCGGTCAGCCATTGCTTCTAGTTTGTTGAAAGCAGAAAGCCGTCGAGTGAAATCGGGTTGGTCCACCCACTTGGCGTCCCAAGCGTTTAAATCTTCTAACAATTGATCGTCCAAACCACTTTCTGACCTGTGAATGAGATAATAGAACAATATATGAGCTTAGGGTGCGGTTGAGATTATTCAAATAAAGTGAATGCAATTCATTATGAGTGACTTTGGGATGAGTGCTGGTCTGGGGGAGGCCCACCGTGGGGCAAAACACCAGAAAAACGAAAAAAAAAACCTTCGAAAAGACCTCCATATGATTATTGATATACGTATGGCAATCGACTTTGAATTATTTTTTGTTCTGAATCGAATGGCAGCAGCCCCGAGCCGATTGGAGCACTCTGCAGTGCCCAAGAGGCCCAAAATCAGGTCCAAAAACGATTTATTTTCATAGGCGTATTTTCATCGTTACATGCAAGTGAGGCATCTCCTAACTGGGGGTACTGAATCGATTAGAGCCAGTAAAGAGCCCATTATATGTACCTAGAGTTCAAAACGTCCGAAATTAGGTTCAAAATAGGTCTAATTATCATTGAAGGTAGGTGGGGTATCGTCTAACATGTTTTTGGGGGTGCTGAATCGAATGGAGCAAATCCCGAGCCTAGTAAAAAAACAGAAGAGAGCAAGTGGAGAGCTTACCCACCGTACATTGTACACGTTTCCTGGAAAAATTCGACCCGTAACTGACGACTCACTGACCGCAATGAGCACGAGTAAAAGGGCAGGTTGAGGGATCACATTTCAATGAAACCGAGTTTAAAATCCAAATCTGCAGTGAAACTTGGAAAAAATATATTTTTGTAAGTGCTAGGTGCATTTGCGCACTTGTGCTATTTGCATTGTAGCCATATTTTAGATCCTTAAAAAAAAAAACAGATCGCCAAGAGTTTGTTTTGAGCACAATAAAAAAAACCGGACGAGGTTTCAAGCGTACAATTGTTCCTATTTGGAAACGAAAGTATTTGAAGATCCTATTCAAACAACTTGTAGGCTCAAAACACACAAAAAATGATTTTTTTGTCCGTAATTAACAACTTAAGCAAGATGAGGAGGGGGGGCTGTATAAACAGCGTTAAAATCCAGCAAGCGTTTCAGAATCCTTAAAAACGGATTCCGAAAAAGGAGAAAATTTCAAAACATTTAAAAATTTGAAGCTATTCCAGGGAAATTCACAAAAAACTTCTTAGTTGGAAAAAGAAACAAGATATTATTGAACTAATTGCTACATAATCAAACGAAATTTATTTTCTCACCCTTCCAGCTTTGAGAGAGCAATGACGATGGAAAATAGGAGCTTTCTGGCTGACGTCGCACTGACGGATCCATAAAGAGGAGCAAGTTTACGGACGTATCTCCCAGGATGACTGACGATCTTGATGAGGTTATAAACGGTCGACAGCAACGGGGATATGACGTCATCGTTGCTTTCTGACTTCTTGATCAGCGAAGGAAGCAGAAGTTCAAGAACTACCTCAGCACTTTGCGGGTCAGTGACAAGTTCAGTCACACGGCTCATCACTTCCCTCTCCTTCCTTTCTAGCCCTCTTTTGCTCTCCAGTTTACGTTTGAGTCGCTCCAAAATAACAGGCACGAAACGAACCAGGAGTTTACTGCCGTAATTCAAAGACTCGCCACCTAAAAAGAAAAATTGTTTGAATCATCTACCTGGAGAACAGTGAAAAGCCAGATGGCACAAGCGCTACTCCGCTGAAGCAATAGTTTAGGAGCATGGGTTGTACAAGTGAGAAAGCTCTAAATTACGAGAACCTTACACATAACGCTCTCCCTACTTTTGACATAGACGCAGGCCACTGATTACTGAAATGTTAATTGTGCGTTTACCGCGTCACAGTTTCGTCCTAGTAGATGGGCAGCTTTATTAGAAACCACTGTTGGTTTATTATTTCAATAATAAGCTTTTGTAATTGAATAGCAAAAATGTTGTATAATCCCCCTCCTAAAGTTTTGTCATTTTACTTTTCAAGGCTCGTACATTCCAAATCTGTCCATCTGCCGTACAAGCCATAAAACGCCTTAGAATTGTTATAACACATCTGTTCTTTCACACATGGACCTATTTTGGGGTCTAGCCAGTCCCAGTTTCTGGATAGCTCCACCCCCTTACACACATGCTTTGGACCAAAAACTTGATAAAAACGTGTTTTTTTTTTCGAATTTTTTACTGAAATTGGCAGTAGGGGTGCCATTTTCCAGCAATTTTTGACACCTAAATCGACTGGGATAGGCTTCAGATCCGTAGAATTTCATCCATTGCAAATAGTGTCCTTAATTGGGAAGCTGACAAAAAAAGCACTACCAAACATTTAAAAACAAACAAAAAACACTTTATTAATTGACATTTCAACCTTCCACACCTTGTAATTGCATTCAAGATGCAAATACTTGAGCGGGCGCCAGCCACATGGCCTGGCTCAGACTCCCTGTTGAACGGGCTGTGCAGATTGGTCTACCTGACGTAGACGACCGATTTTCATCACCCGAAGATGAGGTTTTTCAAATCGTGAGCGAACGTATGATCACACAGCAACCTGAATAGTCTTATTTTTTTAAGATTTCGATTTTATGATGGATTAATCCTTAAATATAATCCCGCAGGGTAGATTGGTCAGGATCCCAAGATTACTGGCAAAACGATGCTGGATTTTTTGGTAAAATTTCGTAAACTTTGGTCCAGTCCTTTCAAAGAAAAGCTTCGGATGGCGAACGGACGGATTTTTGTATTTTTTATTTTTGTTTATTGATTTTTTAGATCTATGTACTTATCTTATTTGGAAACGTAAACGTAGAACTTTTGAGATGGGTTAAAATGGATGTTTTCGTGGTCGATTACAAAGGTTCTTATTGAAAATGATAAACCGAAATGTTTTCATCGAAATTCAAACTCAAGTGCTCTTCCATGTCAGCTACTAAATTGGTGCCTTATCTTATGTCATTACAAATACTGACCTTCGATTTCATTCAACTTCCCATCTTCCAATAAGGTCTGATTGGTAATTTCCAAGGGTTTGACTTCATCATCACCAATCAATCCTTCGTTAGAGGCTCCAGTAAAATCTTGGACCGTCATTAGAGACTGTACCATATCCATGATGGCGCTACAAACTGAAGGGTGGGACTTCGGGGAAAGCCACAGGTCCATAACAGCGTGAATTGGCGATATCTGCTTGTCCTCTTCATGAGTTTTTCCCAAGAGAACGAAATATCTGTTAAAATCCAAGTAATGAAATCTTCGTAGATTTATCAAACTTCGCTACCACTTTCAGCAAAATAATATTTTCGGCATCAATAAACCAAGGTACACTAAACACCTAGTTAACCAAAATGGCTTCAACCCAATTTCGTGTCTAGGAAAAATGCGTAAGTTGAAAAAAGATAAGCACCCTTCGTCGCTGGTTTGAGCAAACAATAGGAGCTTAAAGTATTGCAAACGATGGATTTATTTAACGCATCAGAGCTCAGTCTTAAAAATCCTTTATTAGCATTGACTCCATTTGATTTAATTGATGTAGTGTACAATAAAACTATTGAACGAATCAGAAACTATGTGAGTTGTTATTACTTGAGGTTGCCCTTCAATTCGTTGAATAATGCAGCAAGTCAACGTGGAGTGTCACATGTACTGCCAAGGGAGGTGGGCAGTACAAGGACTCCCAGAAATATAAAGGGAACTGTACAAAGACTAACAAGAGTGGTGGGCAGTATGAAGTATCCCAAGAGTATAAAGGTGATTATACAAGGACTACCAAGAGGGGTGGGCAGTATGGAGTTACGCAAGAGTATATTAAGGACTGTGCGAAAACTGCCAAGGGGGGTGGGTGGTCTCAATAAACCAAACAAACTTGTTCAATGTTTCTTGAATTTTAGCTGTAGAGTGTAAGCAAAAGCATCTGAGAGTCCAGGGGACTTTCCCCTGGTGGGGTCAAGGAGTAGAACCCTAGCGAGGTCTGAAGGGCTGTTTTTAACTAATTTTTCGTAATACATGACAATGCTTACGTACTGTAACTGTAATTGATGTTTATTTGTAAATACTACACACTACATCACTTTAAAATTAAAATACTGTACTTTGAAATGAGTGAAAACTCAAGAAAAAGTTAAATTCATTACCCCTTAATTCTCATTTTAGTACGGTAATTTTAAGAGTTCGGACGATAACTGAAAAGGCTTTCTACCTTTTATTTTGGTTAACAGGTGTTCTCCTATTGAATGCTGGTTCTTTTCAAACTTGTGGGGTACTCACCTAGGATTGTGACTCCATACCATAAACAACCTGAGCTGGGCTGTAGGGCTGTGGATTCCTTCCATGGGCAATTTACTGAGGTAAGGCCACACATAGACCTAGTAAAAAAGGCGGATGAATGGAAAGGTATGACGATATTATCCATGTTAATCAATTCATTCGTGTAAATTCACAATAATTACTACGAATCTAAGGGTGTTCGGTAGTCATGGAGTAAAACAGACTTTGTTGTGACCCTTTGTCTGAGAAAATCTCAATGTCTCAACCTGTATGTTTTTATGTCATATTGTTCAGTCAATCAAGGACTAAAATTAAGCAGATTGCTTTCCAAAATTATTTTTTGTACATCGATTTTAGTACACCTTTTTTCTGAATAAACCATACAAATTTTCTCGGCTTCCAGACATTTTGATTTCAAAAAGCATTAGTTATAAGGTAAAACTATGTTTGTTTTAAAAACAAAAAATCTACTTGATACCATGTATAGTTCCAATTATAATGGGGCAAACGCATTGAAAAAACAGTTTTGAGGAAAACGCAATAAACTACAAAAGGTTTATTAAACTAACATGTTTTGAATTATACATTTTATGAAACCTTGTTCACGAACTATTACAAAAGAGGGGTTCAGAGGTTATCTGACTGAAATGTACTTATAATTTGTGCACATCACAGATTTTATTTTTGTCGAGAGAGGAGAGATTGTAGGCGTTTCTTTATACAGGGTGTCTAGGTGTAGTATCATATCAAAATTCCGACAAATAGGTCGTAATTAGTCGTTAGCCCATAACATACTGTATATCATCAAGCATGTGTATAAATGCAGTCTCTGTACTGTAGTTTTGCAAGAAGATTGGTGGTCGGAAATAATATTATTACTATTATTCTTATTAATAATCATAATTATTGGTTCATCTCTGAACAGACAATCTTGTCGAAAATTTTACCCGAAACGGAGAATATATTTCAACTCCTTAATTCACACGAAGTTTCAGAAGCGTTACTTACTTTTTAAGAGACAACACAACCGCCATTTTCCATAGCGTTGGATATTTCCTGACTCTAGGGATGTATTAAAAATAAGACACCAGTCAGTATGTGCAAAACTTCTAGCGGGTATCAGCCGAACTTAACCTCCACTAATCACTTTTATCCAGAAATCGGTATGAAATTTGCAATTGAAAGGTAAATATTGGACAGACACAGAGAGAAGTGCCCTTTCTGCATTCGCAGCTTTGAGCTTGATTGTTCAGTCAATCGTTCTGAAGTTTGTTTTTGGAGGAAAATGAAAAAAACCTCCTGGCGTTTACGAAACAAGGAAATGTTCATTTTAGAGCGATGCCAAAAACACTGTGAGACTGGTCAAGAAGCAAAAACTTACTTGGGCAAATTTGGAACAAGCAATCTAAGATTACTTGCAGCAAACAGCGGTTTGGAGATGATCAACTTCAGACAACGACAACGGAACTTCCCCTGACTCAAACATGAAAATTTTATGAACAAAATCTGAAATTTGTTCACTACCGAACCCCCTCAAGTTTCTTGGTACGATGGGTAACTTACCTTGAAAACCGCTTCAGTTTCTAACGTAGTCCATGGATAGGAGTCGAAAGTTTTGTAGAATCTAGCTAGAACCTCAAAACATGTGTTTCGTATGACACGAATGGCTTTTAAATAACCAGGGAACACTTCATCTCTATTCTGCAATATTCCAGTGATGTGAGCCATTATAACGAGAGAGACTCGAAGAAGGTATCCCAACTGCGTTGGGCCCAAGAGACCGCCACAGTACACAAGTATGGTGTTCAAGAGATAAACGGCTGATTGAAGACGTCGTGGGGGAATCACCGCTTTTAAATCTACAGTGAGGGTGATGTCATCCAAAATAGAAATAAGATCTGGAATAGAACAAACGTTTCAGAGGTGAGTGGTGTTGTGATATCATATAGTATAGTTGCGTCAGTATAAGAGGTTACATAACAAGTCATGGTGGTCTAACCGTCAGAAATCGATTTAACGTTGTATCTCTTTTAATTTTGTGGAAATAGACTACGTTTTCTCCTACAAACTCTGCGTTTTTCTTGTCATGTTTTTCCACAATTTCGTCGCATATGATTTACCTAGTGCGTTTCCCTTGTAGGTACCGTCGAACACTACTTGCTGTCGACAGATATCGTGAAATCCTTCACGTCAAGTAAATATTTGTGATAAATGTAATGTGATTAGCTTGTGTCATATAGCAGCTAAGAACCTATCTACCTACTTATCTACATGGATACATAAAAGCATAATTCTGAGCTGTCAAGTTGGTACCTAAGTATTTTTTCTTTGTGCGCGTGCTTTTGAGTATAAGCGATTTAGAGAATTACAAAAATGTTTGAACGAGACAAACCATCAATTTTTTCTCGCTAAAAACCGCTGCAATTTTCCGTTGATATCAAGTATACATTTATAGTTACCAATATGACGATGGTGGGGTTGCCACATGGGAGAGAACATCTTTAATAAATTGATGATGATAAATGCCTCACAGAAAACTGTCTGGATAAAATTACTCTGGAGTGTAAGGCACTCTATTAACCTTCCATTAACCTAATTCTAAAGAGCGTAGTAGAATTGAGCTTTCTCAACGTCTACAGTTGAGTCTTTCTTTTTCAATTTGTCAAACAATCACTCAAAGTAATTGTAGCTGTATTTAATTACTCATCCAACTCTGATCCCCACTCATGTTCCACATAAAGATCCCAAATGGAACTGAAATCGAGGCATTATTGTGATTGTTTGAGCCATAACACCTCCATATCACGTTCCACAGATCAGTTAAAACTGGAACTGATCTCAAGAAAAAACTTTGAGCGTTTCAAGCCATTACCCCTCCATATCGAATCGTTCCAGTTGGAACGTCACGTGTCTAGAATAACGTCATAGTTATGAACATAATTAAAATATATTTAACAACGACGTTAATAAGGTACTGAGATGCCTACCTTCACCGGAGACCCATTTATGTAAAAGGGAGAACGCCATTTGAAAAAATGATTCGAGTTCAAGTTTACTGCATCCTCCGAGGAACCTGATGACTGTGGCTTTTCTAACCTGTTTGTTAGATCCCTTGGTAGCACTGCTCTTCGTGTACATTTTGCTGTACACTATCCTGAAAAGTGAAGTTACATCGTACATAATGAACAGTCGTAACAGAAACCGTAGGGACACTACCAATGGGATACGTAACGTCAAATCATTTGTCACATACAACATCAGGGGTCCTGGCTATATCACTAAAGATAGAAGTGTCTCTTTAGTGAAGACAAATATTTTCGAGAATCGAGGGCAATTCATACCACAGAACAGCTTCAATTGCCTTTACAAGCGTAGACATCTTGATGAGGATCAATATACTTTTGTTCTGATGCTTCAATCCTAACAATCAACAGGTAATCAATAAGCCAGTAAAAGGACCGAGCATGTTTGATTTTCATGTCCTGTTTATTTCAATGCGGGCAATACTAAAATTAAATCCTCACCTCAAAACCAGCGGTATCAAATCTGGACGATGTTCAGCTTTCACGACATCACTTTCTGCACCAATCCTGAATACTGATACTTCGCTTTTAAAAGTCTTTTCATCGATCAATCCGTAAAGATTCTCCCTGTGAAGATAAAATGTGATACAGACGCCATTTTAGTTATCCCCGAAGAGTGAAATAAACTTTTGAAGGATAAGTAATTTTAGCAGGATTATAAGTAAAATATAAGGAATGCTTACTTATAAGGCGTAAGGTACTTGAACTTGTATGTCATTATGCAGTCCAAAGCCGCTCTTTGAACATCTGGTAGTTTATGGGAAAGGAAGTCCAAATAAATTTTGTAGAGTTCTTGTTCTTTATGCATACTTTTTGGGGAGCGTAGTTTTCCGAAAACTGCCAAATGAGCGAGGAGGCTCCTGAAATATTCATTGTTACGATTAAGCACTGTACAATTGGATTAATACCGTGCATGAATTTGATAACTTAGTTACGCACTACACAGAGCATTTTGGAGTGCAAGAAATAAAGGAGCAGTCAATCTCATTGACTAAAATAAAGTTGCGACTGCTATTACACGGTACAGCCCTGATCTGTCAAAAATAACTTTGCTTCAATAACCAGATAAAGATACCAAAAATAAAGAGCTAGGTTTTATTAGGGCAGGTCCAAAATTGTATAAATAGTAGACGTTGGAACGAAGATACGTAACCGTATTGTCAAGCTTCCTTGTGCCCAAACTGACGCTACGCCATATTAGCTGTAAAACCGAACTCGAGTATAGTAAACTCAATTTCTCCCTTGATGGGAAGAAACAGATGTTGTATATGTCTAGGAAATTAAGTTAGTACAAGAAATTAACTCAGTAAGATCAACAGGGTAGAAGTATGGAAGCTTGAGGAGCAACCCATTTGATCTGCACCCTGAGCATCTCTAAGATTACTTCCTAAGGAGGCTACATACCAAATTGCAGCTTCTTGCAATAGCCTGGAAATTAGCTTCAAGAGCAAGTCAGCTGATCCTGTACCTATGCATCTCTAAATATAAGTATCGCTAAAGAAGGCTAAGATTCCAAATTTCAGCGTCATACTATTAATGTGGTACGAATTCGCTTTTGGAGCCGATCACCTGCTCCCAGAACTATGCATCTTCAAGGATAAGTCTTAAGGAGCGAACAGACCTAATTTCAGCTTCGTACGATAAATAGATTAGAAATTAGCTTGATGAACAACTCACTTGATCCTGGTCCTGAGCATCTCTGAATATAAGTATCCTTATAATTATGTATAATGTGAAATATAAGAAATTAGTGCTAGATTAGAAAAATGGCACAATTGCCATGTTGTTGTTGTTTATTGGTATCGCGTTGCACGTTTTCGGGACAGATTTAAAAGTGCAAATAATCAAATGGGACAAGCATCTTTCTCGAAGGAATTCTTTTCTTGCAAAACCATGTTAAGAAACTACTTTTCGACATCCATAAAAGAATCGTCATCAATAACTTTACTAAGCTAAATGTTATTAAAGCAACCAAAACTTACTTAGTGACCCATCTATACTTCTTGTCGAAATCGGGCTCCACTTCTTTCAGTTCTTTTTTAATTTGGTAGTCTTCGTCAGTGATACCTTCGATCCCATCAGACTTCATGCCATTAGGAATTTCCGATGGTTCGGACAGATCAGCATCAGCCAATACTGAATCGTCATCTATTTCCATCTTCGAGTCATCAGCTGAGACATCAATTTTGGAACTGTTACCAACATCGCTGGTTTCCATAGCTTCAGCTGTCAGATTTGCGTCATCATCGGTCTTTTTCGTAATATCCCACGTAACTGCAACTTCAGCGTTCTTCTTGAAGTATTCATTACTGGTAAGGAAAAATAGTGAATGGATGATTCAAAATGCAATTGTTTAAAACGAACAATTTTCTGAATTAAATCACGACGCATCACAATTTCTTCAATTTCCAAGTTAAAATAGATTGTTTTGAGGGATATGTATTTCTTAAAGTATGTTGGGAAGTAGAAGTATCAACTCACTCTAAAAATTTGAGAAATATGGTGACAACGTCTTTGTTTTTCGTTTCACATATCGAAACACATTCTTCCAGTGTCTTCAATAACAATATCCTCACGTTTATATGATCAGGGCGCTCTTCAAGATCATTCAGATTCGTGAAAGCCTTCACCAGATGATCAGCTGAAAAGTTAAGAAGGCGGAACAGTTTTCATTAGAAAAGCGATTATGCAGAAAAGGGGTTTGCGAACTTGCAATTAAAAAGCCACGGAATTGGATACATACCACCATCAACTTGTGAAATGGTTGATTCTGTATTGGGATTGTTGATACATTCGACAACTTCGTTGAAAAATGAGTAGAACACTTCCCAAAACTCCGACAATACCATAGCTCGCGAGTATGAAAGAATCAGAACTTTCAGAGGTTCCCAGATGAGTTTGAAATTGAGGTAAAGGGATCCAACGAGATACCGGAGCAATAACTTGCTGTCGATGGTGCCATTTGCTACAGCTTCACTCACGGACGGGTTGACGCAGCTGAGCTTTTGGAGAATTTTGATTTTTTCTCGGTAATCAGTGATGGTGAGGGGAGTGCACTCCGCTTTGTACGAAAATTCCAACAGCTCAGATTTCATGCTCTCAGGTCCAGAGGACAACTTCTCAACTTGCCATAAAATGTGTATCGCCATCAACCGCACCTAAACATACCAACTCAGATTAACGTTTAAATAAACCGTAAAAGAGAGTAAAATACAGGTGAGATTAGCAATGTTTTCTGTTCAACAGCAACGCACGTACCTATAAACTCTCTCTTCTAATGAGAAACGTACTTTTCAAAAAAAATTAACTTTGATGTGCTTAAAAACTAAACCTCTTCCTAGATGAATAATGAACTAAATCACCTTGTGGAACGGAGATCCGATAAGAGGAAACATGGTGCTCTGAATATCTTGAGCGAAGGCTTCAGCCAGTTTAAGTTCGTCGCAGCAAATGTAAAAATGTAGAGACCTGAGAACTGAGAGGTGCGCGGCGTCAGAATACTTCAACAGAGTCCTGACAATCGTTTCTGGAGGAACAACTTTAGAAATTCCACCGACGGGATTCAATTTGATTAGCGTATCAACAGCTAATGACAAGATGCGGAGTAAAGACTCAATTTTGCTTCGGTCAACCGTTTCGGAATCTTTTCCAAGGCATTCGCAGATCGAGATCAGAATGTTTTTGACAGCTCGTTGAGCTCTGCTCTTCTCTAGGGGTGACAGGTTTGGAAGCACAATCAGAACGTTTGCGCACACACCGAAATTCTCAATCATTTTACAATCGAAGCCCTCAAGAAGTTCCACGTAGGTCATCCAATACATAGATGTATCACTCGCCCTGAAAAATCAAAATATAAAAACTGATAGTTGTGATTTCACAAATTAATCGACAAAACGATGGGAACTTTAACAATAATCATTGTTAAATATCACGAACAAATTTTTTTTGTTAAAGCAAAATACTATGAACTTTGCTGTAGCTATATTTGTGGATGTGTGTTCAATAAACTAATGGTTTATTATTTTCAATAATGAGCCTTTATAATCGACCAAGGAAAAAATACATGCTTTACACAACCCCCCCCCCCCCCTCCTTTTTAAAATTTGCTGTTTATATTTCAAAGAGTGTAGAATCCAAAACTGGAATTCTAATAAAATCAATCCGTCGCCGTCCAGAGATTTTCCCGTTGAAAATTGCATATTGGGTCTAGTTAGGGCTGAATTCTTGGTCAATTCTGAAGGGTGAGGGCTGAAATATTTAAAAATCGGAATACCTAAAACTTTCCAAATAACACTACTGTTTTTGTATTCATTACTGACAAAACGTCCCTTCAATAAATCGAATGATCTCATCCAGACCGTCTAAGTTCATCCATACGTTCCAGAAGGGTCTGAACTTCAACAGGAAATAAGAACGTGAACACGAGTGTGAATGTGAACTGCCTTGGATTTAGTAAAAATCGCCTAATATTATGTGAGGTTCGAATCAGCTTATATACCTAATCACAATGAAAACTTGTTTTAAAGAGTTCCTTTTCAAAACGAGTTTTTGAAAACTTATGATAAGTATGTAACTACGGACAAGTGAAGGGTAGATGGGTGTCTTATTCCATTAGTTTTTCTATAGCATTAGCAAACTGAATTAAACTTTAAGCAAACTAAATTAAACTTTTAGCAAACTGAAGGAACCTTTAGTGAGCCATTTCGTTCAGGCAGTTACTATCGAGCCATACTTACATTCACTAGGAGATGTATGATTAAACAAATGACACTTACGTAGTGAGTGAGAAGTCCAAAGTATAAGGAGTCCAAGAAATCAAGCTCTCAATGTCAAGAGGCAGCGGGGATTTATCCAAGACAAGAGATGCAAGATGGTCCAACATGTCCAACGGAGGTTTGGACAAGCAGAAATTGAGCAGCTGAGGGAGGATGAGGCCTTCAAAACCTGAGTACATTTTAATTCTCCACACAAAGTCTAGTAAGTCCTCGCCTACTAGGAGTGTCATACACTGAAAAAACAGACTGCAATTAGAAAAAATCCTTTGAATGCTTAGAATTAACATGAGGATAAGCCATTCAATAAAAACGCTGAAAATGAATACAGTACAATATTTCTGCATAACGTAGACCTCCTATGCAGATCATTGAACTACCAGAACTGGACTGTACAGCCAGAGACCATGCTTGCTAGATACACTCAAAAAGAAACCAACGAATAAAGCGTTTGAAATTGAACGAGATAAAATAAAAATATCGGGATAAAGAATGATTCCACTTGTTCTCCTTAGCTTGGGAGGTGGCGTTATGAATAGTACAAACGTGTAGCATCAACCGTGATAGTCAGGATGTTGCCAGACACATGTCTCACCAGCTACAGGGTCCAACAACTTTGAGGATCCGCAGTCTAGTATAGGTATGTGAAGTTCAAATCGTAATTCAAATCCATATCGAAATATTCTGTACACCTACTGACTTACATTCAAAGTTTCTGAGATATGAACATAATCTCATCTAAACTAAAGTAGAAGTTGATGAGGAACAAATTGCCACGAGAAACTCAAGGGCCGCATGAACGGACTTCGAAAAGAAACACCACCATTGGCGGTACAAGCAACTGCCAAGGCTGCAAACACGAGAAGTGAAGGAACGAAAGTGGACAACAACGAGACGAGCGCGCCAGCCTGGCTCACTCTCTCGTTTTCTGCCCTCGATGGAGTTTGGGTCTACCTCCGCGTGGGCTTGTTCCCCACGGCGGATTTATCATTTTACTATTGCTAAATAGAGCCTTCAACGTCAACTGGTTTTAAATGTACATCAAGTGTCCGTTCTTAATCTGTAAGTTATTAAATAGTGACGTTTTCTTTCAAAATTGTGGTTGTACTTCAATCAAAGATTCCTCTACACCCACAGTTGACAGGTCGTTTCCGTGGTTACACACTCTACCTTCTTATTTGACATACATAATATATTATATTATTAAAGTTTGAATTATGTAACCTTATTAATGCTTAATTGTCATTATACGATTGTAGAGATGAAAATTAGGAAAAATAAAAACCGTTTTAACGATGGTGCCGCTCAACTCCTGTGTTAACTTGAGGGTTGGAGAAAGCAAAACTGCGGCCAAGATGCGAATGACTTTGCTCGTCCATTCCTGAGTTCCTTTTCCGGGGGTCAACAGCTGGAGCAGCGGTGAAATGAGACTGTCAGGATCCACGATCATGTATCCGTTTTTGTGCTCAGATGACTGCAGAAGGATCTCTAGGATGTAGTCAATGCCATTCCTGAGGATTTGGTCGTCCTTTTTATCAGTGCGGCATTTTTCCCAATCAGCGTAGAATTTGTTCAATTTATCCTGGTAATAAGTGAAATAGGTACATTAGAAGGAAATATGTTCAATCCATGTATCCGTTTTCCCCCCAAGGTACTTGGAGTTGTCACTAGAAGCATCCACTTTTAGCGAATTTTCATTAAAAATGAAGCTATTGCAATGGCAACGAAGATCAAAAAGCAAATACAACAATTTCAAAAATCTAAAAATTACTTAGATATGAAATTAAATATTCTATAATCTATTTTTTTTAAATTAACATTATCTCTTTAAAATGCTTAGATTAAGCAGGGTGGGCCATTAGTACGACAAAACTTGTTCATTTTATAAAAGAGGTCTTTTTTTTAATTTTATAAAAGAAATTTTATACTACTTTGTTCTTTTTCTAAAAGACTCTTCTTCAAAAATGATTTATTACAAATTTACAACCTACGAATTAAATTTACACCCACTTTGCTAACTAGCTTTGCTGCGTATGTTTAGGCTTGTATATATTTTTAGTTATTTTACAAATAATTATGAAATGGTATAATTTGATTTGGAAAAAGGTTTAATTTGACTTGTAGATGCTATATATCGACGCCAGACAATGGTATTACTTACTAGTAGAATTTTCCAAACCAAAGACACATGGTTCACGTGAATTTCGTTGAAGAGATGCGAAAAACAACTGAGGAGGACCGAGTGGAGAAGCCCTTGATGGATGGAAGGGTCCAACAAGCTGTCTAGAAACCCGTTGAGAACTTGTTCAGCACAACTGTGGAATTGGCCAGGGACCCCTTTCAGGATTTCGAAAACTAATCGACCGCATCCGTCAGCTCCCTGTATAGATTGAAAAATGTACCATGTTAATGTAAAATACGGTTCCATAAATATACTGAAAATCGACGGGCAGTAACCTAGTTCCACTGATTAACATGCCCTCCAAAATATAGGGCGAACCTGGAACCTTGAAATATGGAAATAACTGGACTATGATCCCCAGTTGTCTGAAGAATGCATGCTAATTTATGTAATATTGACAAGAAAAGGGTTAACATAACGCAATTATGTTAAAAATAGAAGAAAGTGAATTAGCATCAATGCCAGTGGCTCTTCTTCTTGGTAAAATAAGAAGTCAAAACTAAAGAAACAGTCGTTGTTCATTATTATTAAAAATACGATACTCTTTGTTTGTTACCAAGTTTTTCCAATTCTTTTCCTGCCCATTCTCAAAATATGTTAGTAAGTTGTAATGATACTATTACAGTTTAATATTCTAATCACAGTAGCTGATCGTAATCATTTCAAGACTCTAACAGAATACCTCTACGACGAAACACCATAATTTTCTACTTGTTAAGATTCAGTTAGCCCCCATCGGGCAGTGAACTCCTGTAGGCCATAAATATTACTTCGAAGGTTGTACTGAGATTCAGCCAGGATTACAATATCATCAGCATACATGAGGACTCTAATGATGGTATCACCCACCAAAACCCCACAAGGCAATGATTCCTCAAGGTGGTTGATCTACAGAACAAAGAGTTGCTGATGTACTCAACAAGCACCCTTGCCTCACCCCACATTCTATTGGGAATGGCTAGGAGAGCCCATCCATTCCTCACACTACCCCACTGGCAATGTCATATATTGACCTCAGAGTTGCGTTAAGCTTCTGAAAAAGCAGACTGTGTCGCACCCCATCGAAGGCGATCCTGAAGTCCAGAAAGAAGGCATACAGCTTTTGGTTGGGGACCACATTAAGTCAGATGTGGACGAGACGAGTAAAGATACCATCAATATACCCCTGCAGAACCCACACTGACATTCATCCTACGTCCCCGCTGAGTCAAAGTCCTTGAACATAACACTTCTCCAGAATCAAATACCAGTCATCTCGGCTAGTTTGGGGTCGGACGAAATGAAGAAGTGAAACTCAGTGGCTCAGTCGATGCTTGCTGGAAGAACACTGTCTATTATGACTCAAGTGAGTGAGGAAGTGATTATGTGTGAATGAACATCAAGAAATGTGATGTTTACAGCCTTTTGGAACGAGAGGGATTTCATTACTTATTGTTTCGTATTATTTTGAGTTCTACTGCCTGCTCCAATG
The DNA here is from genome assembly GCA_031894815.1 of Creontiades dilutus. NCBI lineage: Eukaryota > Metazoa > Arthropoda > Insecta > Hemiptera > Miridae > Creontiades > Creontiades dilutus. Next base: position 880,750 of record JAVIWC010000084.1, on the reverse strand, counting down.
GTTCTAAACTATATTGTCTTCGACTGGGCGTTATATTCCTTGAACATAACACTATATCTATTGACGATTTAACTAATCTTCCTAAGTAAATATAAGAACAAAATATGCAGAACTCTCTCATACTTACGTGGGTTTGTGATTTCTTCAGCGAGCGGATAGTTAGTTTCACGAGTCTGGCCGGATCCCTGACTTTTCGAGCGACGAAAGCGAAGCTTTGAGCAGCGAAACTATTAATGTAGGTTGGTTTAGTCGAGGATAAAAGGGGAAACAAAGAGTCGAACACTTCCGTCAGATTCGTGACTAAGTACCGCCATAGGAACTTGAAAAGGTATGCGAGGGCGTGGAACGTCCATTCCATCAGATCGGGATTCCTGGACTCTATCAGAGGAATCATCCGATGGTAAATTGTCAAGAAGTGCGGGTGGAAATCTTGGCGGAGGTCCTTGGCTAAGGCAACTACCAACCTGTAACAGAATGAAATCCGACGTTTTATTCGGAAGTATGTGAACAATGAGCGATGGTAAAATGATTACCTGACAAAATTGGCCATTTAGTGAAATTTTAAAACGAGAGTATCACTAAGTATATGAGCCAATTAGGCACTGCCAATGAATTTCGGTAATTATTACGCTTCTTACATATTACTTCTGATTTACTGAGTTTACGTATTTACATTAACGTACTTCAGGGTTTTACGTACTTATGTTATATAAGTTTACTTCTTATTTTTCACGATTCATTTAATCATTATGTTAATTCTCTTTTATTACGTCACCCTTCTTATTTATTACGTTTATTATAAATGTTATTTATTGTTACACTTTTGGTTTTAACGAATTTTCAATTCGTTCAAAAACCCATGTGACCCAGCGGAAGCTACCCGTACTCCCCTCCGCCAGACGCCAGGCACAAAGGGTGGACCCGTCCAACCATATTAGGCCTAATTTTGAATTTTTTAAAGGTTATGTTGTTCAGCACCATCTCAAGCTGGATTCACATCCATCTGGCAAGCTCTCTGGAAAGCGAATACGAGCAGCTGATTGGCTGGACACCAGCTAGGGAGAGGGAATATTTTTTCCAGACAGGCACTTTTGAAGCAAACTGTACGCATCAGATTTTTTAAAATTTAAAATCAGATTTAAATATTTAATATTTTTCGTTCCAGATGGCGAAGTTCACTAATGCGCATACGGAATGGCGTCGGGAACTGAAACAGCTGTTGGGGGAAGCGCGGGAAACGAGTTGTTGGCTTGTGTTAGGCCGATTCCCCTCCACAGCTTTTTACTAGCTTCCCCTATCTGTATTTCCAAACGATCCGGATGGATCTGAACCCTGCTTCAGATAAGAAGATCGTGTTGTCCAGCCCTATTTCAAGTGGATCATGTTGCCACTTCACCCTCGAAATAATAAATAAAATAACAAATTACCTAGTTAGCCAGCAAATTTAGGTTATTTAGGTTTTGTTGGTTAGAGACAAAACATACCATAGTGACTGCATTTTGCCCAAGTGCGGGGTTAATAGTATTAACTTAATAGTTAATGATCAATAGTATTGAATCATCCATTTACCGACTTCGCGAGAGACGATGCTCTCTTGGAAGGATATGTAGCAGTAGATGGCGGCGAACATTGAGCCACAAATGGAGGCCGTCACCGCCAGATGCATGTGCTCATCCATCTCGAACTTTTCCAAAACCCCCACGTCGAGATTCAACATTTTCCTTCAACTTCGTATTTCTTTACGTCGAGTTTAAAACCGCTTTTAATAAAATATCCGCGGGTATCTGTTGATTTTCCAAAGATTCGAAATTTGTACTGAACACAAGCTTCGCGATAGTGAATTTTTTAAACCACGAAGTATCTACTAGGCAAGAGCACAGACGCTGGTAACCAAAGAATGCAAACTTTATTTTGTTCGTCTTACGCGTTTGGGTACCATGACAACTCTTGAATATAAATCAAACAAATGATTCAGCTACTGGAGTGTCTACATAATTATCTGTTTGTGCTTCATTCGAGCTGAAGCCAAAATAATGACCTAAATTATATAGGGGCAATACAATTTGGCGATTTTTAGTGTTTAAATCCCATTTTTTTGTTAAATTTCGTGAAGCCATTTACTTTTGTACAAGAGATAGCAACTTGTTTTTTACTTCTGAGAGTAGCGATAGGTAACAGAAGCTTCATCACTTCGGCAAATGAAATTTGTTTCTTCGACAAAATCGGAATTTCTACTCTTATTTTGCGTTGTAGACCACTCTAAACCACGGATGAAGCGAATGTTACTTTCGTTTTCCGTCTATGCGTCCACAAATCCTCGTAACAAGACAGATCATCCGATTTTGATGCAATTTTTAGAGAATGTGTGGAGCCGGCGGTATAAGTTCCCCCCGTATGAGTTTCATTGGTCACAAATCAATACATAACTGTGCGCATGCTCGAACGTGAAATCCACCAAGCCTCATTTTCCTAGGTTTAAGTGCTCCAAACATACTCAAACTATTAGGGTAGACAACGTTTATTTCATCTCATATTTAGGTAGCCTCCCCCTCGTCCCTGGATCAATTCAAATAAGCGTCTCTCTATTGGGAAAGCCTTGCTTCAGAGAGACGACCTAAAACGGGGGAGAAATAGAATTTTGAAATCTTTCAGCAACACCCTACATACTGCAAGTGAGGGGAAACAACGGAAAGGTGTACCCTAATCAACACTTGGCACATGTTAACCCCTAAAAACATGTTAACTTTTATATATCAATTTAAAAAAGAAAGTGGATAACATATTACTCTAAAACGCATTGTAAGCTGAGGTGGTCTCTCTTTTCCAAATGCTTCTGGAGAACCGACACGACGTGGTCTTTCTGTTTGACGAGTTGCGGGAGGATCTTCAAGTCGGACCCCAGATCCTGCCGAAGCTCCTCAAAGGGGTCCGACAAATTCAGAAGCGTCCACTTTTCCACGGCTTGGTGGAAAAACGTCGTTTCCTCGTCGTCTTGGTCGTATTTGTGCTTGATTTTATGGAAAACATCGATCTTGATATTGGCTACCCGTTGAGAGAAGGGTTCAAACTGGAAAGAAAGAAATGACAAACTATTGTACCAACAAGAATTTGTTTGAGCGCAGGTTTCACTGAGTATTGAATTATTGAACTGTTATGATCCTTATATGTTAAAATCATTACACTTAAAAGGGTTATTCTCATATAATTTGACCATTTGAAGTCGCTGGTCTTTACATTAGTTTTCCGCATGCGTTTTCAGCTCCTACCAAAAACTTATTTGGTACTACTCGGTAGGTTTTTCTGAAAGGAATACGATGGTTAAAATCTAATCACTTTTGTGCAACCTAAAAAATAAAAAACTAAGAAAATGTCGGACGAGTGTTACTGTCCCCAAGGTGTGAATGCTCTGAAGTAAGTCGTGTTTTGAAAAGAAAAACTCTGAATTGATTAAATTTCAATGAACGAAAAGTCACTACTAAGGGTATTTCAGTGTATTTCTATTTTAAAATTATGTCTAATAGTTTGGTTAATTGGAGGCAAACAGGTTTGTCCCCAAAGTTTGGGAAACAATTTCATCAAGAGTGTTAGAGCAGCTGTTCTGGCAACACCTTTAATTGAATTTGGGACGTTTCCTTGCTATTCCCAAAAACATGGGATGTCACAATAATTATCCATCACGAGTGTGACCTTTGTTAATCAATAGAACTTGATTAAAATTGTAAATTGTAACGGCGAAAGGAGAAGCTTGAGGACAATTTTCGGAGCTATTATCTCCTATCTGTCCAACACTTGTTTTAGTTGGGAATAGTGTTTACTTGTGAAAACATCACAAGTGTTGCTCATGGTTCAACAAAATTGATTCAAAATTCAACATGGGTTTGCAAATGTATTAAAATAGGTATTTACACATTTTTTCATAAAAAAAATTGTGTTTATAATAAAAAGACGTTCGTTATTCATTTGTTTTCTCATTTGATTTGCACCTGTCACGAGTGTTACAGTGTTGTGGTACTTTAAACACGTCCAGATCAATTGGCGAGACATGAGATATTATTTTGGATCTAGTTTACAAACAGAAAGACTTTTTGGGTGGTGTTCTGAGCTTGAAGGCTAGTAAAATTTAGCGATTCGCTCCCTGCAGCCTGTCCTTTGTACAGTACCACTCGTGCCATTTTCCACGTTTGTTGCACCAATCGACTAAAATTGATAAGAACTACATGGAGAATACAGGTAATTGTAATAGAACTAAGTCAGCACTTTCGAAGTACTGAATTCCTGTGCAGTTTTCCCACGTCATCCTGAATACTGTTTCCTTGGACTGCTGTGAAATGATATTTGACTTTCTCATGGACTTTGAAGAAAGTACTTCAAGTACACAATGTACATGGGTATCCCAACTGGGAAAATTGGAGGAGGGTAAGTGATATGCATTTGCAATTCTATGTTTTCCGCTAGGGTTTCGGACGGGGGAAACCATGTAATGTCATTGCTTAAATAATTTAACGTGATCGATTGATTTATACAGCACATTAGTTAAAATCCGGTGGTTTTATGCCGACTGGTTGGAACGTCACAACTTTTCCAATCCTCACACATGGGTTTATTATGTATTATTTTTTGAATAGTGCTGGTGTGCTAGTTGCTCGTGTCATTCTGAGGTTTGGAGGTTACTATTACGTTCAAAAATTGCGATTATTTGCTATGGTGAATTTCAACGGATCTAAAACTTGTCCCAAGCGATTTTGCGTCCATAATTACAAGGAAATTCCCGGTCTTAAGTGTCAGTTTCTGACCAGTTTAAGATAGTAATTCATTGAATTACACAATAAGATAATACTAAGAAGCAGAATTGCCTCAATGATAAGCTCATTATTCTGTAGATGCAATTTCAGGTTGATCCTGTATTTACCTAGAATAAGTTAGAAAATAAATTCCTTACCTTGAAAGTGTTGAATTCCTTGTGTCTCAGCGGTTTATTTTTCATTTTGAGAAGTTTAAATCATAACCAATGAACATTAAACTAAGAAGTACGATTTGTAATTGAAACCTAACCACTGACAACACCTACATCAATTAAAATATAATATTTTCTCAAAACTACCAAAAAACTATGTTGATAACAGTATTCAATAACCAACCTCCACACGTGCAACAGTTCGCGTATAACAACTAGGTAACCTTCTTACAATCAAACTTTGAAAATCAATGGCTGCAGACTTTGCGATCCTTGCTTTGTACATGGAATCGGTTCACCTGCCTTGGAACGTGGAAGTAGTTCACATATATTTCTGTAGTAGCTCTGCGATCGGGGCTCAACAAATTATAATATAATACAATAATTTCTATACAGGGTGTAATATATTTTTGAATATTGTCACGTTGAACACTATTTCAATCAACTTTACTTCCCCGAAAGTTGTTCGGAAGAATTGATCAGGAGCACCATTCTCAGACATGATTTTCCAATAGGAATTCGAATCCTCCTGGGGGGCTAGAGAGACAGGATCTGAATGTTGTAATTTTTTCAATTGACTAGACAGATGGAAAATGGATGCCAAGCATCACATTAATAAGTATCCATCCATTTTCCCGAGTCTGGCGGGAAAAAGTGTGATCAGCTGATTTCATCACTTTCTGTAATTTTTAGTCAAAGTGTCAACGGTGTTCCCTGCAGCTACACAATCGGAGACGGTTAGTGTTTTATATTCGTCACCACATATCGTTGAGCAACATCATTCTTTAGAGCGACAAAATTATTCTCCAAAAAAATGTTGAGAGCGTAAAAACGAAACTGCTGTCTGTTATTGGGTGAGAATGATACACTGCGAGTATAGGCAAAGGGTAGTAAATAGACCTGGCCCTCAAAAGAAATGAAATTTGGTTCGCTGCAAACGAACATAAAGGAATGTTGGCACCTGTGTTGAAATCTTTACGAGCAAGTCTAGGTATATGATGATGACTTGTAGAGCGTCGGAGATACACGAAAACAATTTAAACCCCTACCTACGTTGTAATACGTCCTACTCGCACATGTTCCTGGGGAACAGTGGCGTATATATATGTGATATTTTCGGGGAGGGCCGAGAGAATAAGGGAGGGTCCGGGGGTTCACCCCCGGGAAAATTTTTCAAATCAAGTGTCTAAAATCACATGCTTAACTATTCTAGCACTAAAAAAAAAACTGATAGAAAAGTGGTTCTTTTCCCAGGGAAAGCATATTTTAGTCCTAAATAATATTCAGTTAAACCGTAAAATACAATATTAATTTATATTTTCCAAACTTAGGGGGGGCTGGCCCACTTGCCCCCCCCCCCTTATATACGCCCCTGCTGGGGAAGACACCTTCAACTGTAATTTCACCTTAAAAAAATGTTTGTTATCTGAATTTTGAAAGTTGTGTCTTGTTTTTTGTTGATCTTCCTTGGCTGTTGACAGCTCTTCAATTTATTCAATGTCTAAGGAGAGCGGTGGTGAAAATTCAAAATTGGTTGTGATTTCAACAAAAAACGCTGCAAATTCTTTCACTGGGGTTTATTATTCAATTGGCTTGCGTTCATGATTTGAATTCCTACTAAGCTTTGGGGTTTGCGTGTTTCACAGGTGATAGAGCGATTATTGAATTTCAGGAGATATGCATAGAGCATATTTTGGTTGAGAACAGATTCAAGTGCTCTATGCATATCTCCTGAAATTCAATAATCGCTCTATCACCTGTGAAACACGCACACTCCAAAGCTTAGTAGAAATTCAAATCATGAACGCAAGCCAATTGAATAATAAACCCCAGTGAAAGAATTTGCAGTTTTTTTAATGGTTATCAGAATGCTTCAACCCGTGTATCGGCTACAAAGCCATTTAGGAGTTCACTCCAGTATCCACATTACTACATCACTACGTCACTAGGTTACTGATATCAAAACAAAAACAATAATAAACCAAAATAACGCAAATGTTGGCACCATAAATCGGGCCATACATCGGGAATGGTTTGACCTGCGGACCTGTGGAGGGGCTCATTCGATTCCTTGAGGTATGTTCTTAAAAATAAGTACACATTTAGGGCGCCTTGACTTTTTTTGAGGTTTTTAGGGATTTTACAAAACTTTGACAACCCTTGAAGGGCATTTTAAATTAAGTGAGAGAGCTGGCTCAAGAATTGGGGCGTCGCCGGACCAATATGGATTTTTCCTGAAAATGTCAGATCTTTTGCTCCAGCCGTTTGGGAGAAATCGTGCGTACAGCGTACGACGTACGGCGGACGGACGGAATTTTTTTATTGCAGATTCGGATTCTACACCCTTTGAAACGTAAACCATGAAATTTTCAGGGGGGTTAGAATTTTTTTTTCAAGAGCGATTAAAATGGTTTATCATTGAATAATAAACCAAAATAAATAAATTTCAGCAAAACCATCCTACATGTTACTAGGTATTTGTCACCTGTTTGAATGTTTCTGTGAGGTACCTACCCTCGTGATTTTCAAATTATTCAACACCCCTATCTGCATATTATTAAAAGTCCGAAAACAGTTTTTCTGCGGAAATTGTAAGTTTGGTTTTCAATCATTAAAATTGTTACCTATTTCTCAAACAAAACCACTTTTTCCCGTTTTTACAGATTCGTGAAATGTTTCTATAACGAATGCAAAGGGTTCGATTGGTACAGACATTTTCAAGAGAAATGTTAGTCGGTATACCATAGTCACCCCGCAACAAGGGATGAGAATGGGACATTGTTTTCGGCATTCAGATATTCGATATACCTAACATTGCGTTACCCAGTATACCAATATCACTCTTTGAACAACCAAAGCTGAAAACCGTTAAATTCATATTTTTTTCAGAATACGACTAAACAGAGCTAATCATTCAGTAACTGCGACGTTAAAAATCTAAAACTTACGTCCCGAATTGTTACTAGGTACTACTTTATTTTGAAATCTGCTAAAAAAAACGCTGCAAATTATTACTTTCACTCTAGGGCGATTATTGAATTTCAGCACCTAAATATGATCAACTGATCAGTCAAATATTGGCAGATTGCGTCCGTCATATTTGAATTTCTACTACTAAAGCTTTAGGAGTGTGACGTGAAGTTTTTCATCAATATATGATAACGATTATTGAATTTCAAGGCACCAAATATGATCAACTGATCAATCCAAATAGGTTTTTGGTTGAGAACAGATCTACGTGCTCCGTGCATATCTAATGAAATTCAATAATCGCTCTATCCTGTGAAACGCGCACACTCCAAAGCTTAGTAGAAATTCAAATAATGAACGCAAGCCAATTGAATAATAAACCCCAGTGAAAGAATTTGCGGCGTTTTTCGTGATGAATTGCTCGATAGAAACCAATTTTATTTATACACAAAATGTGTTTAGACATAAAGATTTGACAGGACTCTAGTGAGATAATGTTATAAAATTCGCACATAAGATCATGCTGCACGAATGACACTTTTTTTACGTTTCCATCAATCAATTTTAAGAAATTTTGTTGTAAACTACTGTGATTCACGTGTCTTGTTATAGCGAACATTTTGTTTTCACTTTTTTTATGAACCTTCGCAGGTGTTTGGGAAATTTTCGTTCGTGATGTTTTTTTTTTTCATGTGAAATAACGGGTGTTGTTCTATCACCGTGCTCCGCATTCTTAACCGACAGGCAGTGAAAGTAATTTTTCGTCCTCTAAGAGAAAAGGTGGAGACCAAATATTTAACCTCCGGTACAATGTAGGTGTGACCCGAAGACTCATTTGGTGCCGGAATTTCGGCGAACAAGCGGAGTAGCTAAGTATTTTTCAAGACAGTATGTTGTGAAATTCGATCATGGGAAAAGTTTTCGATGTTACATGCCGCGGCTTGTCAAGTTCAAATGCGAAACTCTTTTAGCGTATCATGAGAGGGCCTCCGTTAATTAGGACGCCCCTGTGAAGCAACGCTTCGTTGGTAGAGGACGTCTATTAAAATTGATTCAGATGTTAGGAAGGGGGTCGGATGAGACTGTACTAGTGGAAATTTCGATTTTGTTGAAAACGATTTATTTTTTATTCCACTACACACTAGAGGAGCGGGTGCAAATAAGGACCCTGAGTTTAATATGGACCCCCTTTGTTGTGACTCTGTAAGCTGGCACAGCCACGAAGAAACGTTGAGAACTGCTCAGTACGTCGCCAGTTGATGAATGTGAATGACTTCAGTTGTACCTTAGATGGCGTGTGGTAGAGGTTCATGAGAAAAGGAGTTTTACAAGTTCCAGCGGAGGTTAGTTCAAACAGTTTTTTCTTGCTCATTATTATACCTAATCCAATAAGACAATAGTGAGTTATTCCTCATTGAATGAAGTTTCTTTTAAGCTAGTGAAAAATCGAATTCGCCCAACTGGTTTCAATGTAAACTGAACTTAATTCAAAATGGCGTCGTTTCTATTATAGATTCAATTTTCAATTGTCTTTCTTAAAATGGAGTAATCCCATTAAGTACACGCCTGCAATTGACAAGTGAATGGGCAAAATCAAAGTCTTTCATTTTTATTGGCCGATGTCATTATCTTAAGTTACTTTTGCTCGGGAGAAACGGCCAAATATTACAATTGGGGCGCGTTTTCTCAGAAAATTTGCTGTCACATGCTGCATGACTCGTGCTGTTTTGCGAAATTTCTTAGAAAAAGTACCTACTCACTAGGGTCACTCGAAAACGTCAAGTTGCCAAGTTCTGCTGAGAAACCCTCCCAAATACCGAGTCCTGGATCACTAAGTGACATTACAAGTTCCACTAGTTAAACTCTATCGAGTCATCTCAGGTGTAAACCAACCCAAAATCACTGAGAAACTGAAAAAACTTTACCAACTACTTCGCGGGCCCCCTTCGATATCCTGCTAGTTAGCCTCTATCAAGTCATGTCATGTGTGAACCAGCCCAAAAGCACTGAGAAATTGACAAAACTCTAGCCACGATTCTGCGAGGTGTGTTCAGGTGTAAACCAACTCGAAATCAGCCCAAGATCTCTGAGAAACTTAGAAAACTTTTCCAACTACTCCCCCCCCCTTAAGATAATGACATCGGCCATTCACAATCTCCCATTCACTTTAATCCAATTACAGGCGTGGAATGGGATTACTCCATTCCAATTCCTGTAATGTTAATAGAAATTGCGATTACTTTTTCTGATTACATGTAATTGAAATGGGTTTTTTGAATCCCCTTACATAAAATTAGAAAAAGTAATCGCATTTTCAATTACCATTAGGTACAGGAATTGGAATGGTAATTGCAATTACATATCTTCAAAAGGAAAGGGACTTTGTAATGGGAATGGGAATTCCTTTTATAACAACCCTGTGCGGTGGTTTGAAGAAGATCTACCTGCGTGTACTTGGTCAGGGCCTAGAGAGGGAAACGGGAGGCCGGAGACCGGTGCACTTGAGGGATCGCCGGCTCGTCTTGTAGGTCGGGAGAGAGTTCGGCGGAGCCTTCGGCCGCGAAGAGAGGAAGTCGAGAGTCGCCCCACCAAAGGCAGGCAAGTGGGGAAGCTCAGGATCCTCGGAATCCCCTGGACGCCAAGTCGGTCACGGGGGCTCCCAGTATATCTAACGAGAACGGGTCGGCCGGAAGGCCCCAGTCCTCACCAGCCACCCAACTCAACCATTGACGGAAAATCTTCCCCCTTTTTTTGTCAAAAATAGTTTTTCCATCTTTCCAGTCAATTTAATCGTTTTGTTTTTTTACCGACATTTTGTACCGGTTTAATCAGAGTTTTGGGCTCCGGGTCGCGACTGCGGGGGTGGTGGTGTCCGAGTGTGTTGTGTCATGAGCGCCGAGGGATGCGCGCCGCACGCCCCTGTGCCTCCATCGCGCTCGTACTACTTGTCGCCGGGATAGCACGAGCCCGCCTCCCCAGCACTCTGCCGGACCCTGATTTTCGACCCTACCTACTATCCACAGTGAGTAGTTCTACTTATATATTTCATAACGTCATTATCTTTAGCTTATAAGATTTGTAGATTCCCCTATTTCATTAAAAACAAATAATTCACTAAACCCATACCTGGTTTTTTCTTCAACATTATTATTTCGAGTGGATACGAATGGGTGTGACATAAAACCTGTTTGTAAGTAATGCAGCAATGCAGTATCGTCCCAGAGTCCGTATTTTTATTCTATCACTCTTATAAACATAACTATAAATAAATTATAAGTATTTTTTAAGAGTAGGCCAACTTCTTAATTGAACATAAAAGAACGAAAATTTCACGGGAAATTTAGTTAGTTGAATGAATCTCTCCCTCCCAGCACGAAATCAAATTAAAAATTTCGAAAATTGTAATGTACAAAATGGGCAAAAAAAAAGAAAATTGAATCACTTTCAATGATCTCTTCTATTACTCCCTCCAAAGAAGACGACCTGAAATATGTTTTGAAAACAACCTTCAAGTTCTTAATCGATCAAAAAAGAAAAAATTAGCCAACATAAGCTGTATAAACCGCCTGCCGAACTATTTAGAAAAAATTGCATACCGCATGATGTATATTGGGTAAAAGAGAGGGAAAATCTTCGAGAAACTTACAACAGCCCATTGAACATTGACGGGGACAACAGTGAAGGGAAGGAGCAAATTGAAAGAAGCTTAGCAAGCAGAGATTACTGGTACTGAAACTTACTGGTAAATGAAATTCAAGCAGAGGCCATTCAACGCTTTGACTCATTCGCATTATACGGATCTTAGATCTGAAAGTGACCTGGTGCAAGTTCAAAGTCTTTCAGCATTGCGAAGTGGTTTTTTAAAATCTGAGGGGATCTACTGAAACACAGGCCGTACGAATCAAGGGATCATGCATGCGAATTGAGCCGTAGTGGGGAGGTTGAAAATACCTTTCAAAAGTGGAAACAACAGATAAAAAAGGAAATTGGACATTAAAATAAGGGTTTTTTTCAATCATTTAATTATTATTATAGGTGTTTTTCTCGAGATAGTTAGAAAGCATTGAATAATGATGACAAAAAAACTCTACAATTAAATCCGAAGCTTCAGAGCTTCGTTCTGTCCTCCAAACCAGCACAACCCGGTAAAACAATGCCTGACCGAAAACGAATGAAACGTTGAGTTCCTAAGCCCATAGGGGATAGAGGAACATATCCAGTTGGAAGGGAGAAATTGATAAATTCAAACAGAGTTGTGTAGATCTCGAGAAAATGTCAGTGTCGATCAAAGTTGCACCTATCGCGTATTTACAATGTTTACTACGACTTCAAAAATGAACTGTGCCCAAACAAGTCTGAACCTGCGTCTGAAATATTCAGGTACATTTTGTAGTACCTGTACATTACTTTAATATTAGAAAGTGAGGTTGGGTGAAGTTAGTTGATATTGAAAACCTTTAAAACAGAAACTTCTCTCGGTATTTCGTCATACCATTCAATAACGTGATTTTGACCTTCTAACATTGATCAATTTATAGAACTGAACGTGTGTATCCCACTTCGACATACGAATAAAGACGTCTAGAGAAAAAAAAGACTGGCAGGCTCGGATTTCGCTATGGTCTCTACAAAAATCAGCGCGAAACTGATTCAACATTGTTGCAATTAGGTGAGAATTTGAGCGGCCTTGATTTGCAGTTCTGTAAATGAATCAATTTTGGGAGTTAAAAAAATCTTGATATTGAATGGTACGTTGAAATACCAAGGAAATTGTCTATTTCAATCGCTTTCAACATCACCTAACTTCAAGAAAAATCTCTTTTTGGTAGTGAAGCAATGTACAGGTATTACAAAAGGAACCCTGACAATACCAGACCCCGGTTCGTCCAGGCTGTGTGAACCGGACGTTGTGTTCGTTTTCAGTCAGGAAATTTTTTCACGGGTGGTGCTGGTTTGGTGGACAGTACAAAGCTCTGAAACTTAAAACTTAATTGTAGATACCTAAGTTTTTAAAAATTGAATCTACTTTTTTCATTCAAGAGTATTCAAAGATTTAATTAGGTCGAAAAAATTAATTGATTAAAAAACTACCTTAGTTTGATTTTTAATTCATTTTTTTTTTTTTTTGCAGTTGTACCTATTTTGATTGATTGTTCCTAAAACTAGATGGCGTTGAGCATTATTTCACCAAAGTGAAACTTTATTTGCAACTCAATTAACTGAAATGTCTGATTGATAATTTTGTTGCATATTTTTACTTAAGAATTCGCACTTACTTTTCCCCGTTTCATCCTGTTGATAGTGATTTTTTGGTTTCGAATTTGAAGCACAGAGAAATATGATAATTTTATAAGGAAATATAATGTTCGGGAAAAATAGGCCCCACTGTGCGCTGTCCGCCATAAGGAACATAAAATGCCTTGGAATTGATGAATAAATCAATCGCCCGAAGACTTTTTTCGGGGTCTAGTTCTTAAATTCTAGCCAGCCCGATCGCTTGTTATGGGATCGAAAATGATTAAAAACGTTAAAAAAAAAACTTCGTTTTTACTGGCATAAGCAAGTGGGGTGTCACTCCTTTGTAATTTTACAAGCAAAATTGACTGGGATGGATTTCAGACTTGTAGAAATTCACCCACAGCGAATAATTGCGATTTTGAAACATAAAAGTGACTTCCCAAAGCTCAAATTGGCTCGAAAAATCAGCCATTATTCAAAAACGAGCCTTGAAACGTAAAATCAAAACATTTGAGAAAGTTACAGAACCAAGAAACAATAAAACCATTTGTTATAATTGTTGGAATTTCTATGGTTTTTTTAAACTTCTTAAATCATGGGTTTTCTGTATTGGTGGAAATAATAATTATTTTGTTTGGAAGGTTTGTTTATAATTTAGAGGGTTCACAACGTCGTCATGTTTGGTATTGTTTTCCAAAAGATGTTGGACGAACATATACAATTATTGTGTATACCCAACATGACGATGTTGTGAACCCGCTATATTATAAACAAACCTTCCCCTTCTCCATCTATATTGCCTTCTATCCGCTATTTCATGCTTTTGGTTTATGAGCAAGAAAAAGTATTGAAATTTGTTATCGTTCTCATAGTTTCTTCGAAAATTTCTCCTCGGCCATGCTGCATGACTATGTTTGTTCAGCTTTACATTTCCTAGCTGTTTTCGGGAGCAACTCCCTGAAGATAGGCGGGTTCGGAGTGAATCAAATAATTATATCAAATAATTAAATTTCTCCTCAGCTCTGACGTCATAGAACGAGTGATGGAAGAAAATAGTTGAACTGGGAAACATCGACATCCTTTTCAAGTTAAAATCCAACTGCATTCTCAAAAGTGGAACTTGGACGGGATAGGTCGTTGATAAGCGGCTTACTCTCACTTGAATGACGTACGTTGTATGGAATGTATGACGTAGGTACATTACACATAGTGTGACACATACCTACTACCATAAATCGACATGGAACAGTTTTCATAAGGTGAATAAATTGGAAATTGGTTTACATGTTATGTAGAAATTGGAATAATGTCAACTGATCCGTAACAATATCAATATCTATAACAAAGACGCTGGAAGTTATTACAAAGAGGCTTATTATTTCTGTACTTGATAGCTTTTGTACGTAAATCACCTATATATTTTACGTAATCTACATTATCTAAACTCCGTGCCTACTCCTTGCGGCTCCCTGCCTTGTTATTGCATTCAAGGAATACTTCTACGAGTAGTTCAGATCTCCCATTGAAAGAGCTCTAGTGCTCCACCGTCTACTTGACCGTAGACGACCAGTTTTCATAATCCAAAGATGATGTTTTTCAAATGGTGATCGGACAGTAACCCCAATGGTGTCATTTGATTCACGTCTACTACCCACTAACATCAAAAGTATTTGACATTTCGATTTTTTTTTAGCCAAAATTAGTTGACAAACAGGATTTAGAGTAGATAAATTAATTTATAAATTGAAATGTAAGTGTTTTCATACGTAGAAATGGTGAAATCCCGTTTATTTTAATTCCTTCGAAGCAGAGAAAGAAACATTACGCTTGCTCATTCGCAGTAGTAACTTTTGATTTACTAGTGATTTAAGGCTATCTAATACAAAAATGATAAACCTTTTTGTATTCATTTATAACTGCAAAATGAACTATGAGGGAGTTGGAATTTTGATTTTGGAGGAGTGCCCCCTTCCCCCTCCCGATTTTGATCTCTACCGTGCTTACGTAGAATGATTTTCGGGCTTGGAGGCCCGACAAAAACATCTATTGTCCACTTGCTTGGTTGATATGAAACAAGGTTGATGATGCCCTGTAAAGTTTTTATTTCTAACTCAAGGCAACAGCTTGGCATTCGAAACTCTGAAAAGAACGTCGATAATGAATCAGTTTCGCGTCATGGTCGAAGTGTGATACGTTCGATCGAATGTCACTGCTGAACCGGCCTCGAATTTTGATTAATGATCCACAAATCCAAAGATACACTTTTTTAAAAGCTAAATGATTGCTCATTGTTCCCACCGATTCAACTTAGCGGTAGTGCGTAGTGAAATATCACCTTAATTCGTCAGCAGTGATTTGTAGCGATCTGCAATTGTTACTCATAATTATTGTTCATTATGGTTAAGCTCTTCCTGGTAACGCAGAATCATTCCATCATTCTTTCTCTTGAAACAATTCGCTAATTGGAGTCTATTGCGACCAGTGTCAGCTCCTACCCTGAAACCCCAGTGATGCACCGAGACCGTAAGGGACAAACACGAACGGGACGTGTGACCAAAAATGTGCTTTTCTCAGCCAAATTGTTAACTACCAATATGCAAAGAAGATCAATCTTGTACTCCGTTTCGGCATCAAATCGTGAAAAAAACGACTCAACCCAACGTTTTAAGAACCAAGTTCACTAGTAGCTACTTGAAAATAAAAAAAGAAATGATTGCTGAATTTCAGAAAACAGTGTTTTGCAACAGTCAAAATTCATATCTGCCCAGCAAGAACCATCGTGGAGGTGAAAACCCAATTCCATCTTTAACCCAAGCCTCATTTCTATTATTGAAGCAAAGAAGACAAAGGAAGCAGAAAAGATTATTACTTAAGGGGTGCCAATCTACCTTTTCGTTGTAATGAGGGTTGATCTTGCGAATCGTGATACGAATGTATGAATGAAAAAAATGTGTGTTAGAAAAGCAAATAACGAAACAAATATATAATACATATGATATGGCCGTCCGCCAGAGATCTGCCACCAATCCACGAACTGACTTTTTCTTAATAATAGCGAGTTTATTGGGAAAGATAAATGAAAAGCATTGTTTTGGCTCGTAATTATTCATCAAATCCAGTTGAACTCAGATCTTCGAACGATTTCTGTTGCTTAAGGTTCGTTGCAGTCCTGTCAATACTGGCATTGGGCGCCCTGCATCGCGAATAATCGCTCTTAGCTCAACCAAAAATTTAACGAATCCACGTTTTATAGCACTTATTGTATTCATCGCATATTTACAGTAAACACAGTTCAGTCACAAGGGTTGGGGCCAATCAACTGATAATAGGATAAGAGTGTGTTTTGGTTATGCACGCATTCTAGAGCATTCTAGCGGCTGCCCGAACGCTTAACTGTGCTCTCAGAAATTTCGGACGCTCTAGTCGGTTCATTCTTTGGATCTGGATAAAATCGAACACATGAGTCGCGGTGTTTCACGTCCAAGCTCCGCCCGTCATGGTACAGACAGAGCGTTGCTCCCAGACAGCGAACCCCTAACCATCCTCACCAAACTCACGACTACAGCATCCTCTCAACCATCCTCAGGCTCTGTTTGGAGCGTGAATTTGAAACTCTTCTGCTCTTCGATGAGGATTCATGGAGAAAAGTTGGGAAACAATTATAATATTAAAATTATCAACTTAATGTTATCATTATCAGGTATCTTTTTCATATTTTCCATTGAGTGCAGATGCTCCTGTCAGCAGCCGCCCCTAATTGCAACCCTCCTTCCGTTACATGGATTAGAAAATTTTGAACTGAGTGAATCTCTCGGAACGCCTTTTGACACCAAGGTTTTGGATCTACGAATCGTGGAACATTCACTTCTAGCAGAGCTGTAAACTGTGAAACTGCCTGTTCAACACTGCTAGTTGTTAAGAATAGGGAACAATGAGATCTGCAGATTATCTACGACCACCCGCATAGGCGCTATGGGCCAAAAATTGCTCAGAAACTTTCCAAAAACGAGGTTTTCTGGGTTCAAACAAAAGTTTATTATTCAATAATAAACCATTGTAATCGCTCTGGAAAAATAAAATTCTAACCCCCCCCCCCCCCTGAAAATTTCATGGTTTACGTTTCAAAGGGTGTAGAATCCGAATCTGCAATAAACAATTTTCCGTCCATCCGCCGTACGTTTTTTACGTTTTCCATTGTGATCCTCTTGAAAAAACGACCACGAAGTCTTGTTCTCACCTTGAGAAACCTCGAAGGCGCAAAAACCTCAATTCGACGGTCAACCTTAATCGCAATACCAAGTAAATGTATTTTGCCTCATTTCCATCACAATTCGATTCAAATTTGAATACAACTCTGTAAAGAATAACCGTTATAAATTTAGAATTAATCGATAGGCGCAAAAATTCCAGATAATTCGTGGGATAAGTTTATAACCTACACAAGACCGAACCAAGAAAGGTAATTACATCATGATTCATGTAAAGCGAGTAAATAGGTGATTTCTAGTATATAAACAGAAAAATGTTTTGAACTAGGAATAAATATCATACAAGGTTTATGTCAAGTACCTAATTTTTGAACGCAGCAGCCGTTCCTCGTCGGACGATGACGAGGAATCGTCAAAAACGCTGCAAATTCTTCCACTAGGGTTTATTATTCAATCGGCTTGCGTTCATGATTTGAATTTCTACTAAGCTTTGGAGTCTGCGTGTTTCACAGGATAGGGCGATTATTGAATTTCAGGAGGCACACAAATATGATCAACTGATCAATCCAAATAGGATATTTTGGTCGAAAACAGATAATCGTGCTCCATGCATATCTCCTGAAATTCAAATCATGAACGCAGGCCAATTGAATAATAAACCAAAGAATTCCGTATTTCCCCAGTAATAATATTGAATAATAAAGCCCAGTAATTATATTGAATAATATTTACCTATTATCAGAATGCTTCAACCCGTGTATCGGCTACTAACTACACTACAAGTGTTCACATCGGCTATCACTCCAGTATCCACATTCACTACAACTCGACGCTATCGGCCGGACATCACTACGTTACAAACAAACAATAATAAACGAATCCGGCCGTTTCGGAGATATCGTGCGTACGGCGGACGGACGGAAAAATTTTCATTGCAGATTCGGATTCTACACCCTTTGAAACGTAAACCATGAAATTTTCAGAGGGGGGGTTAGAATTTTCTTTTTCCAGAGCGATTACAATGGTTTATTATTGAATGAAAAACCAAAATCAAATTATTTACGACGGAGTTCAAAATATCCATCTCGAAATTGATCCGAACGATAGGGAACAGAAACAAAGATGGCGAGACTTATCAGCCCGTTAACAAGTTAATCGACAAAATTCTGCCGATTAAAGTTTGACGAGCTCGTTAATACTAACGGGCGTTGGGGCTGCGTGGAGAAAGACAAATCGATCTAACGACGGCGTTAAATTCAGGCGTTAGCCTAAACGGCACGTCAAACTGGTTGGTGAAAGTGGCCCTGAGCGAACTAGGGAAACAAATCGTCGAGATGAAGAAGAAAAAAGTGATTTCGGATTTCAGGACACAAACTGGACTTCTCCTGGACACCCCTAAGCATGGGGGTGGAAATACAAATGCGGAACTGTACGTTAGTCTCTACAAATGGTATCCGATGCCGGTAACCGTCCACAAGATTTTAATACATGGTTCCACAATCATAGAGAAGAATATTATTCCGATCGGGCAGCTCTCAGAGGGTGCTGTGGAATTGCAGCACAAATTTTTAAAAAGGTTCCGAGAAAACTATTCGAGAAAATTTTCCAGAACAGCTACCAATAGGGATCTATTCGAAAGACTTTAGATCTTCGGTAGTATCAGACCCATCCCCCCCATCAAAAAATGAGATTGAATTGCCACGAGAGGTGAAGGCGCTCCTCTCCAATCCAAGGGATTTGTCAGATGACAGTGATGATGACGACTTGGGCCTCGGAAATTTGGGGGTGGCATAGAAGAAATACCTACCTACCTAATCAATTGTGATTTTATTGTGATTATAAATAGATGAGAAGTGATAATTTATGTTCCTTTTATTAATTATATTAATTAATGACATTAATGCATTACGTTCTTTGTCAAAATCATTTATGATGAATTTCACCCCCTAATATCTGTCTGCTCTATGGCTCGGCCTACCTCAAAGCCGTTTACACCACCGTATTCAGCTTGAAAAAACCTTTAGAATGTCACAACGGTTTGGAGGAAATACGTTGAAATAGGCGCGGGAGAGGTTTTGGTCAGCTAGATTTTGATTCCGGACCACTGTGCAGCGGTTGCCCTCGGAGACGGTCCTCATTGGTGGGGTCCCCTTCACAGGCGTGGTCGAGAGGAGGGGGGGGAGAATTCCACCCGCCCAACGTTACCACCCCCCGATATACCTACCTGCTCTGATATTTTCGTCTGTATATAGATTGATGATGATGATGATGATGATTGATGATTGATCGAAACTGACGCTGGCACATAGGTACGCCACCTGCAGCGCCGCGCCTCTTGAGAGATAACTCTCCTGCAGCGCGGCGCAGCTGGCGCCTGTTTCGGTAGGTACATGAAGAAATCGCAAGCCGCAGACGCATCATGGATACCATACCTCGACGCCGTGTCTTAAGTGAACAACGAACGCGATCGACGGGGGCGAGCGGGCGCCCATCGCGATCTATCAGTGCGATCAAACGATACAACTCTACAGATGTGTCAGACGTAACAACGCGGCATCACGCTTTGTTGCGGCAAAACGATTGTGCCGCGTGTTCGATTTTTCTTCAGCCCAAGAATTTTCCTTAGCCGTTCAGCCTTCACATGTGATACAACCATCAACCTTCACATGTGATACAACCATCAACCTTCACGCGTTTGCGCCAACTTGAGTCACACCGGCGCTCGCGCAGCTGTCTGTCGACCGCCATTGATTTTTCAATGATTATCTTGCTGGTTTCTCTACTTTCCATTGCAGTAAATACAAAAGAACCAGAATACAATTTTAAAATCACATTTTTCATAAAAAATTCTTTATTGTTTAAAATAACAGCCGTTAATAGTCGTTAATGGCTAAAAATGAACTCTTGCTTCCGAAAACACGAAATTGGCTTCAAAAGGCCTCTTGGAAAATGATTACTTTTGTTCAACTCTTTTCTTTGTAGAAAAACTAGATTATTTATTTCAATTGAACTAGATAAGAAGGTATAGAAGGTATAGAGAGAAGATGACTCTTCTCAGAATGAAGATTATAGCACGTTCAATTAATTCAAACCTGTCCAATATTTTTATATTGTAATACGATTTGATGAATCAGCTACATTCCCATTCATTCCAGGGGCAAAGTGATTCTCAATGCTAATGAAGGCAAATACCTAGTTAAGACGCCAGGCGCCTGGCTCAGATGGAAAGTTTGTATCAAGAAAAAGAAGGAATTTTATAATCTCAGACAAATGTATTGGCTAATGGAGATACTGCCGAGGCTCTAAAACAAGCTCCTTCTTTACAACCAAGTTCTTGAAAGCCTGTTTGGACTGAAGGACTCAGCTGTAGGGCTTATTGCTCAATCGTGTAAGGATTCCAGAGCAACGTGTTGAGAAATATTGTCGAAGAAACTTGATATTTTAGTAAATAACGAATCCATCACGAGCATCAGATCGAAACAATACTAAAAACGCTGCAAATTCTTTCACTGGGGTTTATTATTCAATCGGCTTGCGTTCATGATTTGAATTTCTACTAAGCTTTGGAGTGTGCGTGTTTCACAGGATAGGGCGATTATTGAATTTCAGGAGATATACATGGAGCACGTGAATCTGTTCTCGACCAAAATACCTATTTGGATTGATCAGTTGACAATATTTGTGTGCCTCCTGAAATTCAATAATCGCCCTATCATGTGAAACACGCAGACTCCAAAGCTTAGTAGAAATTCAAATCATGAACGCAAGCCGATTGAATAATAAACCCCAGTGAAAGAATTTGCAGCGTTTTTTTATTGTACCTCAATACCCCCTCACAATAAAAACATCTATAATTTATCAAGTCCTTTGGCACTCGTATTGCGTTGAAACTTCCCCAAATCCAAATTTAAACGATGTAGCCAAAGGTAGACAGATGTAGAGGAGGCACACAAATATTATTCAATATTATTACTGGGGTTTATTATTCAATATTATTACTGGGGTAAATAAGTATTCTTTCACTGGGGTTTATTATTCAATTGGCTTGCGTTCATGATTTGAATCTTACCATGCTTCGGAGTGTGCGTGTTCTACAGGTGATAGAGCGATCATTGAATTTCAGGAGATATGCATAGACCACGTAAATCGGTTCTCATCCAAAACACCTATTTGGATTGATCAGTTGATGATATTTGTGTGCCTCCTCTACATCTGTCTACCTTTGGCTACATCGTTTAAATTTGGATTTGGGGAAGTTTTAACGCAATACGAGTGCTAAAGAACTTGATAAATTATAGATGTTTTTATTGTGGGGGGGTATTGAAGTTCAATAAAAAAACGCTGCAAATTCTTTCACTGGGGTTTATTATTCAATTGGCTTGCGTTCATGATTTGAATTTCTACTATTTTATTCTTTGTGTCTTGTCATTTGTGATTTTTCAGTATTTCGTAATTTTGGAACTACTAGCAAATGTTTTTTCTAGTTTCCATCTAGTTAGATTGAATAAATTACATTTTTACAACAAAAAGTTTGAAAGAATTATAGTCCAAGTGGCCTTTTTGATACATCGCGCTTTTGTGAGTTACCTGTTTGCAATTGCAAGAATTTGCAATCGAAATTCGAGGCAAAATTATCATTATTATTATATGCGCTGCATAGGTATTCCCAAGAACAGCTACAAGCAAGTAGCATACTATAGCACCAAGTATAATATACGTACGTACTATATCACAAGAAAGTTTCCTTTTGAGATCATTATCATCATCTAGGTTTTTGTATTAATTGCCGAGCACAACAAATACAAGGCAGTTTAATTTAATTTATTTTGTTTGTTTGGATCATTCCTCGTTAATCTTGCGACAACTAAATTAAATTAAACTGCGATACGCGAAACGTTTCAAACCCAGTGGATCGGAACCGCTCTAGTCCCGGGAGAGGAACAACTTCGAGGCGAGCGAGTGAGTATGCAAAACCCGCATGATTGCTCGGTCTTGAAGGAGGGGTGAGTCCCAGCGCCGCGTCGGTGTTCGGTTTGATCGGTCAGCAACAACCGGGTCAAGCATTCCGAACAGTTTGAATCAACAATCCTGTATAAGCGATGCAGTAACGGTCGGTCATGGTGCTCAAGTGTGGGAGCACCGGGAATTTCAAGAAAACGTAATTTATAAGAACAGTATTTTGGTTACTCGATCGTGCTCCGCACTATATGCTATACCTGAAAACAGGGTCGGCACCATTGTACTTCCATTGCCTCGAGTTACAATGATACTACTTGAAAAAAATATCTACTATGAGCACAAAAAGTTTCCCTCATATTGTGGCTTTGGCAGCATTTGATGGATGTGGGGTGTTTCGCTGAGCTAAGAAGTTTGCAGAAAGAATTCGGAGTTAGCTTGGACTTCACTTGCATCAATAATTTGGAAATTCAGAATGCTTTAAGAAAATGATGGAAGAACAAGAAGGTTTATGTAGGGCACGAGCTGCTAATCCAACTCATCATCCGTCGTATCGCCAGCTGAACCATGACGTCCAGTTTGCCAATTTCAACTCTGTCGGCGCATCGAATTCATCCGCTGGATACTCAAGATACGGACTGATCTTCTGGACCTAAATTACCAGCTCTGTTTAGAGGGGAGAATTTAATTACGTTCACTATGCAATAGAAAAGCTTGGGAAGACATCCACCATTTCATTTGTGTATGAAGGAAGTTTAGCTCGGACGTACTGAAATACCGCAGCATGATTTTATTGCTTACTCAATTCTCCAGATGAACGGAGAAAATTAATTACGTTTGAGGGTAACATGGAAATACAGAAAGGAATTAGTGAAATAATTTAATTACAATTAATCATCACCTATTGTTAACTTTCTTAAAACACTAATTTTTGAAACATTCGTGCTAACCATTGCAATGGCTTATGAAAAATAAACTAACATTTTAATTAAATTTAATTATGCTTGCTCCTAAAATTTATTGTTAAAATTATTAGAAATCAAAGTTAAAGTTGGAAATTATACTATTACATTAATATAATATCAATTAATTTAAAATAATGACACTAAGATTTGCTACCCTTTGGGGTATTGTTATTAGGTAGGTATTCAAAAAACGTCTGCCAAGTGGGTGTGGCACATAGCTTCCTCGTATCCAAAACATGGCTGTATAGATCATTGAAAATTATTATTGACTAAAGAACTTCGTTCAATTAGGCGAAGTAAATATTGAATTAAGGTAAATTTATTGTTATGCAGGAGCATAACTTGAGAAAATAAAGGCAGGCATGTTCAACTATTGAACCAACCATAAAATATACCTAATAAGTCCGAACAATCCCTGAAAATTTCATCGAAATCGGTCAAGAACTCCCGGAGTTATGCTTGTGGCAAGGATTTCACGTTTGCGCATGCGCAGAGGCTACTATTGATTCGGGGGTCATGAAACTCATAGGGGACCATCTACACATCAAACCGAACAATCCATGAAAATTTCATCGAAATTGGTCAAGAACTCCCGAGTTATGCTTGTAACAAGGATTTCACGTTTGCGCATGCGCAGGGGCTACTATTGATCTGGGGGTCATGAAACCTATAGGGGACCATCTACACCCCAACCCGCACAATCCCTGAGAATTTCATCAAAATCGGACTATAACTTCGTGTAGTTTTATCCGTAACAAGGATTTGCTGACAGACAGACACACAGACAGACACGGAACAAAAACTGTTCAGAAAGGTCTAAAACGCAAAATGCGAGTGGAATTTTTGATTTTCGAGACAAAAAAATTTTCACATTCCAAAAGTGAAAACAATGCTTCCGCTACCTTAGTAGACACGGAAGCAAAATGTGCTTACTTTTGTAACATTACTGTGTTTGACTCACAGGCCGTTGGCTTTTATGCCAAGAGTTAAATGCCTTCTTTTAATTGAAAAATTAAAATTCGAACTATTAGAACAAAACCCGTACAAATATTTTTTAATTATTATTTTTTATTGATTTTTTATTTTATTATTTTATTCATTACTTTATATATATTCCTATTATTAAACAGAACCTTGCATTTAATTATTTACCACTAAGTAGTAACTACTACTACGATGCAGTAACGGCTGGAAATCACATCAAAATCGTTTTTAGATTCCGCCCACCGCAATTTTCAAAGAAAATGTAGCTAGGTATTGCAACGGCTACAAAATTATAAAATAAAATTTTGGTTTATTATTTTCAATTATGAACATTGTAATCGACGCAAAAAAATGGTTGTTTTCAACCCTTCTCAAAATTTGTTCTACGTTTCTAGATGAGTGAAACCCAATAATCACATTTTTTTTAAATCCGTCCGTCCGCTTTTCTCTGAAATCGCTGGACCAAAGTTAATGAAACTTGAGTCAAAATTACAAACTATAAGCGTTGAGGACATAAACATAATTCTCCGTCCAAATACAGCGATTCCGCAGGGATACGTGGATTTGTGATTGATTTTCTGAATTTTCACGGTTTTTTTGATCCGTAAAATAAAGAGAATATTCTTAATGTCTTCGTATTTTGAAACGCCAAGTGGGGATGTTGTAAGGGGGAGGGTGGGAGTATACGAACATTATGAAGATATAAAACATTAAAAAATGTTCATAAATATTTTAATTTTGTTCGATTCACTTCATAAAAATACCTATACGAAATAATTGTAGTTTTTATTTTCTATATTTAGCTTTTGTAATTATTTAGTAAATTTTTTCGTTTGTTTATAAGGGTGATTCCTATTTTACGGGACAATCGCTGTCCTTCATTGGTAAATAATTTTCTGTTCAACTTTTTCCAAAAATTATTTTTGTAGATTTTATGTGGTAACTAGGCCTACTCATGGCTGTCATAAAGTTCGGCTACTCTTCATTGTACATGCCGGTAATTGATCGAAATGTACCTCTAATCTCATTGTCATGGTCTGTCCGTGAGTCAGAATTTTAACTTAATCCGTAATTTTATCCGCTCAAAGTACGTTTGACCGGAAATATTTTAACAAGTATTTTTTAGAATTAGTTACTGGATGTTAGTGCGCTTACAAGTGGGACTAACTTTTAGATAGCCTGCACGAATCAAGTGCTCAAAGTTTGTCCCAAACTCTGTCTCATTGTCATGGGTTTGAAGGAAATCATCGTGGCTCTCTCAAATGAGGGCATTTTTTGGCAATTCAACGTTTTTTTCAGCGTTGGTAACCCTGCCCTTTGAGGAAACAACATGCTTACGTCATTTCTATACAGTTTGGACTCAAAAATAAAGTTAGCAATTTGTAAAACGTTTCATACTTCTCATTGTTATGTGTTTTAAAACCACTCTTAATCAATCTTATTGATTCGTTTAGCATTCATTTTGGGATAGAGATGTAAAAAAACTCTATTTAATGCAAGTTTCAATTTCTATAAGTGTTCATTAGACTCCTAATTGCAGCAGGTTAATGTTGATTTCTCATTGTCGTGGCGATTTTAAACTTCATTGTTGTGGCTACACAAAAGCAGTCATGGCTGTTTAAAACAATTTTTTTTCATGTTTGGTATCTGATACTAAATAAATACTAATATTAAAACGTGATACTTGTTCTAGCAAACAGTCAGGAAAAACTAAAATCAGATATCTGTCTCATTCAACCTTACCTACATATCGTTTACGTAATTCTATCGTTATTTGGTTGACAAAGCTCATTGACATGGATACATACCATTCTCGTAACCTATAAAATTTTAAAACCTGAATTTTGAGGAAACCAACGAAAATTATGCGTGCTTGTACATCACTATACCATTAGAGTAACATCTAGATTGTATAATAAAAAAATCATAAATTTAGGAGAACAAAATTTTTTAGTCAGAATCAAAACCTCGATTGCCCCGTTGAATGGGAATCACCCATAAACCCTATACCTATTGTTACTGTATGTTTCAAGATGCTTGGATTCAAGCTCTCCTCCGTATAAAAAGTATTCAAATTATAATTGGTATTTTGATAAGAACTCTTCTTCTAATTATAATTAAAAATAACTGAAAAAGGAAAATGAACATTTCAAAATTTGTGAGATGGACACAAACTATTGGTTACCTACCGACAAAAGCTTGGTGATTTTATGAGCCGCTGGTTTCGTAAATAGTCGCTCTCTCGGCTGGAACGACATTGAAAAGAAATGAAGTGGTCTGGTCGGGGACGAGAAACACCGAGAGGGCATAGGAAAGCAGATCCAATAAAACCGAAAGGAATTGTGTCAAGTGTAAGGAAAAGTGAATCACAAGATGCGTCCTCGGGCAAGGGCCCTCCCGAGCAGGCCGGCCAAGTCCCGGGGGAGAGGTGAGGTGACTCATCCGTCCTCTCACCGAACTGGAGAGTTTTGTCGTTCCCACAGCGTCCTGTCTGTCGAATATTCAACAAAAAACGCTGTAAATTCTTTCACTGGGGCTTATCAGTCAATGATTCATGATTTGAATTTCTACTAAGCTTTGGAGTGTGCGTGTTTCACAGGTGATGGAGTGATTATTGAATTTCAGGAGGCACACAAATATGATCAACTGATCAATCCAAATGGGTATTTTGGTTGAGAACCGATTTACGTGCTCGGTGCATATCTCCTGAAATTCAATAATCGCTCTATCACCTGTGAAAAACGCACACCCCAAAGCTTAGTAGGAATTCGAATCATGAACGCAAGCCAATTGAATAATAAACCCCAGTGAAAGAATTTGCAGCGTTTTTTGTTGAAATCACAACCAATTTTGAATTTTCACCATTGCTCTCCTTAGACATTGAATGAATTGAAGAGCTGTCAACAGCCAAGGAAGATCAACAAAAAACAAGACACAACCTTCAAAAATTATGATCAACTGATCAATCCAAATGGGTATTTTGGTTGAGAACAGATTTACGTGCTCTAAGCATATCTCCTGAAATTCAATAATCGCTCTATCACCTGTGAACACGGACACTCCGAAGCTTAGTAGGAATTCCTCTCACCGAAGCTGTCGTTCCCACAGCGTCCTGTCTGTTGAATATTCAACAAAAAACGCTGCAAATTTCACTGGGGTTTATCATTCAATGATTCATGATTTGAATTTCTACTAAGCTTTGGAGTGTGCGTGTTTCACAGGTGATAGAGTGATTATTGAATTTCAGGAGGCACACAAATTATGATCAACTGATCAATCCAAATGGGTATTTTGGTTGAGAACCGATTTAAGTGCTCGGTGCATATCTCCTGAAATTCAATAATCGCTCCATCACCTGTGAAACACGCACACTCCAAAGCTTAGTAGAAATTCAAATCATGAATCATTAAATAATGAACCCCAGTGAAAGAGCAGCTTTTTGTTCGATTAAGAATTTGGACTAGTTTAAAAAATACTCATTCTGTGTTTATAAGTGTAACCGTAATTATTTGAAAAACCGGACTTAGGGACGTGACCGATAGATAATGTGAATATATTTAAGAACGAAAAAAACACCAACATTTTAAATTACGGCCTTGGCCAGGTGGCCGATATGCGGGGGACGTACCTTACATAATACATACGAGTACGTTATATCTATTATAAGCTTAATTGGATCCCAGTTAATTTAACCATTTTACATTATTATTATTGTTAAATAAACATTAATCAAAAAAGCATTACTTATAGTTATAGCATCGGAGAGGTCGTATTATAGTTTTTTTTAGAGAGAGAGAGAGAGAGAAAAACGTTTATTGATCATTAAATGGGATGAAATGTTGGATTAGTTGGGGTTGTGAAAAGTATCAATTGAAATGCCAAAAGCTCGAACTGGTATTCCTAGCATCTATGTTTAGTTATGTACCCAAGCTGTGTATCTCGCAATTTTTGTAACTTTCTGTAATCTGTTTGTAAATGTTTAGATTTATTTTGATAAGGCGATTCAATTCAATTGACTGTGAATAATATCGATAATAATAATAATAATGTGTTTTAAGAATGAAAAGCGACGCACAGGACTTTTTCCTATGGTTTCGGAGTTAATTTCATTACTTTAATCAAAGAATATTATAATTGTTTTGTTTCTGGAAAAAAATATATATTCATTCGTTCATTCATTCTTCACCTCACCCCTCAGTGATATTTTTCTCTTCGCTCCTTCTTTTTTCGCGACAGCAAAAAACCGCTGCTGATCACCGTGTACGCTGCTGCTGCAATAATAATGTAGCCCTCCATATCTCCAACCTCCACTGAAAAAGAACCGGTACTGACCTAACGACCCGAAACACTCCATTAAACTCTCGTCCAAATATTCGTCTTCATCCGTGCTCGGCGAATCGAGCACGCGTGTGTCAAGCTGCTCGGTGTTCGCCAAATGCCAAGCAACTCGGGTAGGTACTTGGCGAACAATCGGCTCTAGACGAATGCCGCATATGTGTGCCCAGCTTTAGGCGGTCATAAAACAGCATGAAGTACTTGTACCGAGGGTAGTACCCAGTGAACGGTTAAAGATCGCTACGGAAACTTGAATTATAGTTTCTTAAAATAATGTTGACACCGGTCTAAACCTATTAGCCATTAGTAATTTATAATGTTGAAACGCCACTTAGCTTTCATAATCTCGGCAATTACCCCATCACGTGTCGCGGTTCGCCGTTTTCAACCGCTCTCACGAGGATTTCTTTTCATGTCTTTTGGGTACATTTCGCGTGCTGGCACATTCGAAATGACAAATCCAAAACATTAATTATACAGGAAATGGTCAGTTTGAGTGAAATGCCCCGAAGTTGTTCTCATTCAAAGGTTTGAAACTTGCTTGGCGCTAACCGCTGTCATTTGTCGGTGGAAATCGATGTCGATGTTTGAGTGTTGGCATCGATATGTCGTCCAATATCGGGTGAAAACATCGATATTATCTATATTTTCGATATCGGTCTCCTTATCAGTCAACAGCATCCTTATCATACGGTTTTTATGAGGAATATTGATGCAAAATCAACAGTTTTATTTTGAGAAAAATGATATCTCATTTTAAAGGTATTTAAACTCTGAAGAAGATGGTAAAAAGCATGACGAAATCAGCAAATTTTCAAACTAGTTTTGCATGAGGAAAAATTACGCAAAAAAATTTCCTTCCGACTTGAGATACCTCATTTTAATTTGGAAATTTTTGAAAGCTGAAGAATCTCATAATTTGTTTTCCAGTTTTGCCCATCTACCTTGTTTTATCATCTTCAAACTGTTCTAGTTAGAACGGATTAAGACATCTCCAATCCGATTTCACCATCGTGTGATAGTTCACAAAACCTATATAAACCTACTTCACCTATATTCACCTACTTGGGGGCTTTCGGGTCATTTTCCCCTATTTGAAATGCCCCAAATCTCCCGTTCGAGTGAGGCGATTGTGCCCATCTTCAAATTTAGCCTTTTGGAAGCTTCGATAGATTTTTTGTGCAAATTTGAGCTTTCTCTCTCAATTCTATCGAGAGTTATCGTCTGGAATGAGTTTTGGTGCCTTTTGATTTAGAATGCTTTGAGACGGATTTTGGTGCAAACATGTTTTGAAAATATTATCGACCGAGAATAATAGTTTTTTTTTTCGAAAATTCGCTAATACTACAGCAGTTGAAAGAATATTCAATATTTCTTTTTTTTCGCGTTAGGTAGCAAGCACATCAGATGGAATTTTCTCAGTGAGTGAAAGGTAAACCGAACCGATGTTATCGGAGCCAAAACATCGATATATCGATATTATCTTCATGGTTATGGGATGTGGTGTAACCACTTTCATATGATACATCAGAGTGGAGCGTATATTGTTTTATTTACTGGAAACGTTTCGTTCCTCTATGGGAACTTCTCCAGTCCTGTTATTAGGTAATTATTGTGTAAGTATATCCAACCATCAACATCATCATCATCCAGTTCAACACACATAGGTTATTGGTGTTGTGGGGACCAACTCCACTAGGCGCGTCAGCTGATATATGGTTGCTAACTTGACGCTTAGTTTTTTACTGACGTGTCCTACGATTTTTTACGAGTTCATTCTCTAGTTTTTTCTGTGTGAGTTTTCCTTTTCTGATCGCGCCAAATTTTCCTTCCGCGCTTACGTTTAATATACCTTGTTTTGAATAATAAAATACTCAAATAGGAATCACGTTCGTTCTTCCTTTATAGTGTAATCATATCTGATGTATCATATGAAAGTGGTTACACCACATCCCATAACCATGAATACAACTACTGCCTTGGAGCCTGGCAGGAACGCAGAGGATATCCTCGAAGAAATCAAACGAAGGATAAGATTACACCAATAACCTATGTGTGTTGAACTGGATGATGATGTTGATGGTTGGATATACTTACACAATAATTACTTAATAACAGGACTGAAGAAGTTCCCATAGAGGAACGAAACGTTTCCAGTAAATAAAACAATATACGCTCCACTCTGATGTATCGATATTATCGAACGTGTGGTATCAATGTCGATGTCCCATCCCTAGAGGTGACTTCATCCGTGGGGGCCCACACTGAGTGACTCGGCGTCAATTCAAGCGGCCTGTAGGTGGCGGCCTTGCCCATCCCACCTCTTCACCATCCTGAGGAACTTCTCACCTTTCGTCGCTCGCGTCCCGGCATTTTAACGGGATTTTTTCGGTCACCTTCGGGGGCTCCGGGAGGAGGTGAAGGTTGTCCCGGCTCCTTCCGACCCCTCGAGGCGCGTTGACTCATCCGACCGTCACCCGAGGAAGCTGTTACTTAGATTCCTTCACGTTTCATTTTACTGGGTTTTGAGTTACTGGGTTACATTATCATCTGTCATGTTTCAACATTGCGATATAACGTAACGATATTATAATCAGAGATGAGCGTATTCATCAACATGAATATACAGGACGGCCAACATTTATGGGACTAGCAATTTATCAGACAGACAGAAATTCAAATATCACATTTTCGAGCGTCGCGCATCCGCACAAATCCGCGATTAGTTTAGTTTTTTTCAAATTGAACCCTCGGTTTTTATAGCAGATTCGAATTCTACGCAAAATTTTATGAACATGTGACAACTCAATCAATTTTTTTACCGAGCGTAACCGCTCAACCCTGAAACTGTGCGAAAATGTCTTCCACGGTAGAACCCAAGTGTGGCATATGAAATTTTATTGTTGTTGAACGCTGATTCACGAGGTTCCATTTTCTTTTTTGAAAAGGGTGTTGAAAGAAAAAACACATTTTAGTAGTATTTTGCAGATTACGTTTTAAAATGAAAATTAATAATATAATGTCTCTCACATAAATTGCTCAAATTGTGAACCGAAGTTGGCTACACACATGGCTGCTCTCATGGCCCAGACAGTTCGGGTCAGACGTGCAACAATGCTTTTCTCACTAAGTAAACCCTTCACTGATTTCCAAAAAGGTTGATAGTTTTTGTTGTTTATTTTATCTAGACAAATCAAAACAATAAATGAAAATGAGACATCTTCAGTTTCAATTCGAGGGTCAAAAATGTCGCCTCTCATAGTTTACAACCATGAGGAACGGCTTGTCAGGGAGAACGATTTTTGTAAGAGACATTTCATTTTTATTTTAAAACGTACCTAGTCTGCAAAATACTAATAAAATGTGTTTTTTCTTTCAACACCCTTTTCAACAAGTGTGTTGAAAACTCGTAGAGAGGATTACGGGCTATAAAAAAATCGATTGAGTTGTCAAATGTTCCTGAAATTTTGCGGAGAATCCGAATCTGCGATAAAAAACGAGGGCTCCAATTAGAAAAAACAAAACTAATCGCGGATTTGTGCGCATGCGCGATGCTCGAAAATGTGATATTTGAATTTCCCGTGAAAAATTAGTGGAGTTATCGTTCGGATTTGTTTTAGGCTCGGAAATGACGGGGATACATTGCTGGTCCTTTAAATTTTGGCCACTCTGTAAATACGAATAAAATCATAATTTGGAATTTCGTGATTATGATTATGAATACGGTCTCGCCTAACCATGCTGATTGCACTGAAAACCACACGTTTTTCTTGTAATTAAAAAAAAAATCTTATTTTTGAAGAAAATTATAGTTATTTTTTTGTTTTTGGTCAAAATTACTTTTATATTGTTATAGTTTTTGCCTTTTTGCATTGTGGCAGCTCTGAATTCAGAATCTTTCAAGAATTAGAAGAAAAGTTTGTGATTTTGAATCCAAACATTTCGGATGGAGCAGTAGGGTAATTCTAAAGGCCAAAACCAAACAAATTGTTATTTTGACGAACTAACCATTCCCATTTCGAGAAAACATTTATTGCTAACGGAGCTTAGTACCGTCAATGATTTTTTTACATTAAAGGTCGATTTAGGAGCGTACTATAAAATTTGCTTTCTATTTTTAACATATTGTATATATTTGTTTAGTGTTTCGTTTTAGTAAGGTAGATTCTTATTTGTGAAGCAGAGGTATTTTTTATAATGAGTAGCCTGTTTTCTCTCACATTCAAGATAGTTTAATTGTTAAAATTGACTTTATTTATGTAGATATATATTTGATTAGTTATAGTTTTCTAAATATTTGAGAGAGAGTATTTATAGCATGGTTGGGTGGCGTTTGGTTGTTCTCGCTTTTATACATGAGTTGGGTGTCTCCTGATCGGTCCTGTGGCCGGTTGTCTTGTTGCTGGAGGTACCGACCGTTTACTTTCGTGGAAACTTGCTTTCAGAAATTTCAAATTTAATTATGGGAAGGGGTAAGTGGAGGGGATAATGGTGATAAATCGTTATACCCTCACTATTTTTAATCTGATTTTATTGATTTTTTTTCTTGTTTGACCTCAATTTTAATCTAGTTGTGCGAAAAACCTCGAGAAAGATGAATTTCCTGTCGGGAGGGGGATATCATACAATATATCCGAAGGCTTTTCATACAGCTTATACTGCTGGTTTTCATACTAATTTTTTGTTCGAACATTTCTTGAACGAATTCAATGGGCTCAAAAAGTGCCCCTTGATTTTTGGGTGAAAGAAGTTTCTATCTCAACTCTAACGAAAGTTAACGTCACGAATAACTGATCATCACACTCAGTTACAGCAGAATTCGGTAAAAGATGGAATCAGATGGTTCGAAGACGGTATGTTATAGAAGTGGGAAAAGTTATCTTTGTAATAACACACATTACCGGGCCAACGAAAGGGGCTTTCTTTTACTTCGAGGCAACCTGCCAAGATCCGCGGGCGAATGGTGCTACAGGTAGCTGAATTCCACGAGCGACGGCCGCGCTCTACCACCGGTTAACCCACGCTGCGAATTCCACAATGCGAACTTGGGAATAAACGATGTTCAGAACAGACTGGAAATGCGGCTTCCGTGTGGAATTCAAGTACGGTGTAGGTAGATAGGTAGGTATAGACGTGGATACGTATGTTGGCTGGTGTGAGTGACACCGGAAATATCTGCAATAAAACGCTACGAATATTACATTTATTATTTCTGTATTACCCTTTCATCTAAATTATTGATCTCTGTATATTATTCATTGAAACTCGGCGCATTAGTCCAGTCCCCAGGGGTTTTGAGGTGGAAAGTTTTATAGCAGTGTTTTTCTGACTTGATTCTCATGTTTTCGAGGGTGCTGAACACGAATCTGACGTTTGCAATCAAAATTTCTTGTCGCGTATCTGAAAAAACGGCGAAAAACCACGAAATTTTCGCACTTTTTTCAGTTTTTCGCTTATAACTCAGAAAGTGCGCATCATATCGATTGTCCTATTCATTCTGAAAGAAGATTAAACTCAGCGTTGAATGAGTTACTCAAACTTAAAATTTGGTTCAGTAGTATGGGCACAATTGCGAGCCAAACTTCGATTATTTTTCCCATGTTGTTGCAAGATTAAATATATACTCGTATACCCGTTAAATAGTATACTCTTCGTTTTCTAGCGCTCATATCTTTGGAAAAACTTCTCAGATCAAAAAGAGTCACGAATAATAGAGAATATATTCCTGAATTCAGAAAGCACCATAAATTTCAAATTGTAACCATTTTCAAAGGTCATAGGCTCGAAAAACCAAAACAGTCGTTTGTCTGATTTTGGAGTTAGTTCCGTGGTCCCTTCACTCAATGGCCTTGGTGACTGGTTTATAATTCTGGTTCATCGTGAATTCAATTTAAATTGAGTTTAAGAGTGAATAGCATTGTCAAATGGAAGAAAAGAAGAACCAGGTCCAGAACACAGGTAATGGAAAGTAGGTATAAACAAATTTAATAAAAAATTGATAGGTTACAACAAGAGACTTGATTACTTAAAATTTATCATTCAGAGGACTCATGCAAAATATTGAGTTACATTATTTGAATACAATGTGTGAACAATTACTTCAAAATATCTTTTACGGTCTTCAACTCATTTATCTCGCTCTGTGCGCTTTAGAGGCCCGACTTGGATTCTGCATCGGGCTGAGAACTGACAATTGACTCAATGCTTTCGGTAATCGTCTGGGTTTCCTCTTCCAGTATTTTTTATAGAGGTTGGTGGAAAATCCATTACTGGACTGACAGTATATCAAAAGATGTGTCCCCCTCACCCTTTGTGTCGGGCGCTCCATCGTGGCATACCAACTAAAAAACACCGTTTCTCTCGTCTTTTAGGACTGTCCCGGGACTGCTTTCTGGCATTACTTCGGGACAGTCCCCTTTTTAACCTCGTGAGGGTTCCTCCTGGTGTTCACTACTTCTACCCCTCTACCAGTGGAAGACTGTCAATTGACTCCATGCTGTGGACAAAAGTCTGGTTGATGGGATCGTCAAATTTTTCATATTGGTCAGAGTCGCTCATAAAGTTCTGTGCATTCTCCATCACAGAATGTACAGAGTGGTGAACAAAACAAGCCTAACTTCTGGCAACCACATCTCCCCTTGCAGGTTGTTTTGCATTTAAAGGATACCTGAATAAGGAGGGGTTCAGATGCGGGAGGCTGGCTGGTTAAGGGTGGGAGTCAAACCTCGGGTTTTCCTTTAGTAACACTCCTCAGGTTTCCAAGCCACACCTGAACCTGTAGCGCACTCGCAGGCAGTAGAACTCATTTTTCTCTATATGCAAAGGAGATCAATCTCGTCTCGGCTTCGAATCGTGAAACAAACGACCTAATCCTACCTTTAAAAGAAATTCACTAATAACTAAATACCTTTTTAAAAAATTGAAATTATTGTCAAACTTAAGAAAACCGTGCTTTGCAGAAGTTGAAATTCGTGGAGATGAAATCCCAATTTCATCTTTAACCCAAGCTTTATTCCTATTATTGCTGCACAGAAGACTAAGGAACCAGAAAACTTTATTACTTACCTCACAACCGTAAAGCCAATGAGGATTGAACGTGCGAATCGTGGAACGATTTCTGTTTGCGTTTGATGTTTGTTGCAGTGCTGTCAAAAGTGGCAGTGGGAATCGCAAATAATCAGTCTTTGCTCCACCGACAATTTAGCGAACTCACGTTATATAGCACTTACTGTATTCATCACGTATTTACAGCTAACACAGTTCAGTGACGAGGGTTGAGGACAATCAACTGATAATAGGATTAGGACAATCATCTGTGTTTTGGTGATTAGATGCACGCAGGTGAGTAGACAAACTGGTGTGCTCCCTGAAACTTAGGGAGCTCTCTCATTGGTTCATTCTTTGGATCGAATCAAACTCTATGTTGGACGTCCAAGCTCCGCACATCAGGGTACAGACGGAGCGTGCTCCCAGACAGCAAAGCCATAACCGCCCTCACCAAACTCAGGACTCCACCATCTTCTCGCCCATCCTGTTTGTCTGTTTGGCGCGTGGGTTAGAAACTCTTCTCTTCCCCCCTGGTCTAGATATAAGTATTGTCTACGTATATTTTGATCATGTTTGTACTAATAGTGATGACTGGTGATTGCAGTGCCAAAGGGTGGAAGCGAGGGGTCAGGAATGCGAGAGGAGGCAGGTTCGGACGGAAGATGGCTACCTCCTGGCGCTGCACAGGGTGCACTCCAAGGGCCTCGCCTACGGCCCTCCCGTCCTCTTCATCCACGGCCTCCTGTCCGCCTCTGACCAGTGGCTCATCTACGGCAGGGACCACGATCTCGGTAAGAACCGCTCATCTACCTCTTTATTAGTTCCAGGGCCAGTGTATCACTTGGTCTATTCCCTCTTTGTTTAATTTCCCTTTGATGTAGCTCGTTATTCTTGGTCGGGTCGTCTGTCGTGCAAATTTTCTCAGAAAATGAAGCTGTTGCAATAACTACAAATTTCTAAATTTAAATTTTTGAAAAATGTTTTCATTGAAATCCGTTTTGAAGCATTCTAAAAGATTCCTGGATTTCATAAATAGGAAAACACCGTTATGGACACGAATGGCAATGAAAACAGGGTAAATGGATGTTTCGGCTAATGAGGAAATTTTGCCCCTGAATCTCGGGGACCGCTTGGTAAAAAATTAAGTGTGAGTAGGTCATTTTGTAGCAAATTTTGTCTACTTTAATTTATAATAGAGTGGTCTTCTCGCTAGGATGTGTAGTTTTCGAGTTATAGCGAAAAAAGTCCGAAAAAATCACGGTTTTTCGGCCCCCCTGAAGTTAGCACAAGGTTAATTTGTCCGCAAAATGAGATGTACCCCTGGGGGGGGGGGGGGGGCCGAAAAAACCCAGCAAATTTGCGGAAAGTTGGAATTTTTGCAAGCCCAAACCACCAGATGACTGGACTATATGGAGTCATTGCAGGAACGTATTAGTGTAAATTACGTGAAAACATTTGTTCATTTTCTAAAGTTGAAATCTGGTGGTTCACAGGCTCTCAGAACATTACTGTGAGCCTTCTCCTCACCTTGTTAATTTTGGCCAGGGTATGCAGATACGCCTGTGCTCCTATCAGCAGCTGCAGCTGATCATAAAAAATAGTGTTACTTCGAAAGATTTTTGAAATTTTAGACCTTTGATTTCTCCATTAGGATTTACTGAGATCTTTGCCGGGAATTAAGTCACAACTAGACCCCAAATGTGATTTTATCCTCCTATTTGGCTTATTAGGATTGGTAAACTTATCTGCCTGAATTGGGGGAAAAATGAGCGAACCGCAGATTTATTTTGCGTGACAAGAATTTTAAATTTTCTAGATTTCACTTTAATAGTCAGGAATCTAGTTGCGGGGAAGGAAGCACAAGAATTTAGAAAAGACGCCTACATCACATTGGTGCCAGAGTTTGTGTCGCCAACTTAACTCCTAAGGATTCTCATGATCACGACTGATGAGATTCTAATCCATCACAATCATGATAGTGTTAATTTTCGAGACTCCAAATACTCCTACATCCAAGAATACAGCTTCAACAATAGGATTGAAATCAGGAGTTCCCCGAAGCGGGACAAACGTGCCGTACGCAGAACGCTTCTTTCGCACAGAATGATATCCACACCCCATTCGACCGAGGGTAGTAGTCGTAAATGAACGGTCACTATATTTTTTTCCAGTTCAAAATATTGTGCAGTTCTACTGCTAAAAACCTAATCACTATTACGTGATACCACGATCAGAGTGATATCATTCAATTATGAACAAAAAATTCTATCAATATAAAAAAGCTCAAATTATTATTTCGAAAGTTTTTGATATCCTGATTCACTAGCTCAATTGAGCTGATCACGGGGTTAAGAAATATCTATCCTGGGAAATGGTTATGATGCTTATTATCCCCTTATTTGGCTTATTAGGATTGGTAAACATATCTGTAGTAAATTGGGGGAGGTATGAGAAAACCACGGATTCGTTTTGCCTGACAAGGATTTTGGTAAAGGTCAGTTCTCAACTAAATACAGGTTCCGTTCAAATGAGCGTAGGTAGTTATTTTTTAATTTTTGTTTTCCACTGAAAATCGCGAGGGAAACAAGTTTCAAATATTTGACTTTAGCGTAGAAATAAAATATCGATGATCATCGAGGAGCGAACTTGCTCAACTGTTGATCATTTCATCAAAACACTTATTTCTTTAACTTGTCGAGCGATCATGGAACATGATGGCGTTCAACTTGTCCTTAGAGCGTAGAACCAGAGAAACAGCCAAAATTTGCCTAGGTATAAACCGAGTATGGGACTCCTTTTAATTTTTCGTTTTTTATTTCCAATAATAAGGCCAATCTTATAGCAAAAATTGTTCATGATCCCCTAAAATTTGGTAATTTTACCTTCCAAGGGCCGTCCGTGTTTCAATTCCTTAACAACTATCTACATGTAGTGGCAAAACAAAAGCAAAATTAAAAGGAAACAAACGGAATTCAAACGGAAATTTAATTCAATTATAAAAAAAATCAATAAACTCGTTAAGGTCACATGTGTCCAGGGAATAACGGCTTAACTCTGTGTGCTGCTAAGATTTTATTACTGATGAACAAAATTGGACTATATTCTATCTAATCTCCAAATAGCTTAAAAAAAAAAAAAAAAAAAAAACTGCCCAACAAACACATTCTTTTGTTTGGAATGTTTGATTTTTGGCGGAAGGAAGAAGTTTTATCCCAGGAGAGTTTCTACCTATCGAAGTTATCCCTGGAATGGCACGTTCGTTGAGGTATAAAATATATGGGTCATCATTCTATAATTATGTTTGATTTTGAGGCCAAACAAAATATCAAAATTGAACTCCGATTTTCCCAAGTTTTTTGGTCCCTACCGATCCCTTCCCTGGAGTGGGCACACACTTTGCTGTATAGTTTTGCGGATATGAAATTTTGGGGGACTTTTCCTTTTTGTAGGGCGTGAGCACAGTTGAAGGGTTCGAGGAAAGAACCTGGTTTGTCACATTTTTATCAAATCTGCGTTTTGGGTGCAGTTGTGTAGTTTATATGGAGGAGTTTCATATTGTGTACCTAGTCGACAGGGGGAAAAAAGTGGATCGTCACTGAAAAATGAGGCTGAAAGATTTGCTGGACTGGAAAAGAACGGGACGTTTTGAACTTTCAATTCAAGATTACTCAAATCAACCCCCAGGTGACAAACCAGGTTCTTCCCCTGAACCCTTCAGTTGTAGGTTGTGAGAAAAACGTAGTAGTACGACGGCTGAAGGAGCCTTCTGACTCATTTCATCATATCAGACTTGCTGAAATATAAATCGTGCATTTTTAATAGTATCTGCAATACAATTACGAGGTATGGAATGTACCACATATTACGTCTAATAAACATATACAAGGGATTTACGTAGAAGGGTTATCTAATATAAAACAATAAACCTTTGTGTAATAATTAGCAGCGTTTTAAACTCACTCAAACGATCTTATTTTCACTCCCTACAACCAATTCTCACAACCTACAATTACGAATATTACATTTTTTGTAGGGCGTGAGATTGTAGTTTGTGAGAATTAAGAGGTTATGACGAGATGTCAGGCAATGTGTGGCTGATTGCTGGTTCGAAACAATGTAATATCAAACTAGACATTGATGTTGATAGTAACTACCTGGCTTCACCTAAATTGGCCAACTTCTCGAGGAATAGGAGGAATAGGGCACTGTTGTAGGTTGTAAGAATGTATTAAAACAGGCGCACGATTTATTATACTCAACGAATTTTCGGAAACGCAGATCACAACTGATGAAAAACAAACAAGAAGCCGGGAGAGGTCATGTTGCAGCCTTGTTGCCACAAATTTTTACGACAGCCAAAAATATTTTTGTCAGGGTGTTTGTGAGAACGAAACCTTGTGATACACCCAGAACTGATAAAAAATCTAATACAACAATGAAATTTGCTTTTTCCAATCATGTATTATCAAAGTAGTGCCAATCTCCCGAATAAAACATTTTTTAATTTTTTAAAAGATGAGCAATGGCATTGAATAAAAAAGCCAAATAATGTAGCAACACCTTGTGACAGTTGTAGGTTGTGAGAAATTGGGTAGTTAATCAAATATAATCGAATACCAAATTAGGTATTCAACTCAAAATCCGTGGATGGGGCCAAGGTGTTCTAAACACTCGAAAAAATTCCGAATTAATAGCCCAAAAGTATGGCAGGCGTGCGACATAGAATCACTCATAATTTTAAAACGACCCATATTAGCATGACACTTCTGTACCATTTGATAAAGGCAAACGCCAAAATGAAAATGTAAGTGTTTTCCCACCCGATTTTTTCTATCTGTTTGAGATTTTAAATGCTCAATCTCATGCTGATGCTTGCGTTTTTACTGGAAAATCGACGTTTGGAACGACTGTGCACCCCGTGCTGCTCCAAGTACAATTAGTTACGTTTAGCATGTAGTACTAATGTTGCCAAGTCAATCACTGATTTGTACGTCAGGGATGTAATATGCTATAATAAAATCCAAGCAAGTCATCAGAACTGTGTTAACGGATTTAGACCGATCCGGCCACAACAACCAGAAATCTCAACAGGGCCGGAAGCGAACCTTACAGCATCGACCTCTCTACAATGGAAGTGTGTGTTGAACCTGTCCATTCACCTGAACCCGGAACTCGGGCGTTATTTTTTCTCCCCTCGAGTAAGAGACTGCGTAAGAGGGAAAGGCGAATGAAAAGATCGAGAAGGCCGGTGATGACAAAGCGAGTCTGCCACAACAGAAGCCCCGGCAAACCAGCACCTTCCACCGCCACCGTCTTCCACTTTCTATATCAATTAAGAATCGTTTGTCACTTTCTTCAGGCTGGAAGACCCTAAAGAGTCTGCGGATGAGGCGGCACCTCGCGGTTAACCCTTCGCGCGGAAAAGATAACGCCGGCGTCGACGCCAACCACCTTATCGATCGTCGGTAACAAAAGTGAATTTTTCGGTTGCAAAGCTGAGGGAGCTGGAAGATTTTCCATCGTTAGAAAACGAAAGCGGATCCCGCACGGGCGCCCCTCAATTACTTTTTTTCGGGCTTACTCTTTTTTTGGTCGCCCCAGCGCGTAGCGTTGCGGAGTAATTGGTTACCTCACGACTCTCACGCACTGAACGTAGAATCAAGTGGCTTTGAGATAGGCAAGCCCTTCTGAATATGACCCTATCTCAAGATTGTAACTCATTGAATCTGACAGCATCGTTACGTTTCACTCAACTTGATAACTTGAGTGAAAACCTCTTTACGCGTCTCTCCTTTACGGTTGCACAATGCCTCTTAAAAACCACCCATTAAATCTCTATCTTAGATGGGTTGGGTGCTCATTAGTTCCTCCGTCAATTTCTTCGTTAGTACTTTCAAGAATGAAAGGAAAACTCTAGCAAAATGATAGTTTAAATAATTATCAATGGATAGAAACTTTGGCTATTCGGAACACTGTGAATCCTTTCTTCTTTTTCAATTAATGATGTAGCATATGATTTTTCGAATATAATATAATATCATACGCTACCGGGAGTGATGGGCATATTTATAATCAAAATGTGGATTTTTGTTATTATGATTATGAATACGGTCATGAATGTGAATATGATTAAAATCATATTCACAAATTGAATATAATTTTGCCTTTGGTACTGCCCCCCATCCCATCCGTGCTGCTTATACTCAAAATCACAAATTCATTTTGGAAAATATTCTAATTTTCAGACAAAATTATAGTTTTTCAAAATTATTTTCAGTCAAAATTACCATTTTTTGTTGTTTTTGCCTTTAGTACTGGCCTACTGCCCCATCCTCGATGCGTATATTGGAAAAAACCAATTTTCCAGTCATTTTTGAAAAAATTTCAATCCGGAGCTGCCTAACTAAAGGCGAATACTACAAAAAAAATTTAGTTTTGACCAAAAATCATTTCAAACTATAGAATTTTCTCTTGAAATTATATATATTTATTCAAAAATCACAAGAAGACAGCACGGAGGGGGCAATACCTAAGACAAAAACCACGAACCGAGAGGATTAATTGATGGTTAATCGTCCTGTACTGGGACGAGAGTTGTACGTCATCGAGACGAAAAGAAATTAATTAGTATCGGACGCAAAAACAAAACATTAATTGAAATACAATAAAAAAATCTAAATGAAATCCATGTTGCACCATCGCCGTCCGTTAGAAGGTCCGCCTTAGACCCCATTCCATGCCACAGCGCAGTACCTAACGAGGTACTTCGGGAGGGTTGGGTCTTCCGATTTAATCAACTTTAGTTAACTATTCCAATCAATATTTGCCCTACCAAGGTTCCTCCGTCTCACACTAAACAACGCTGTACAATTCGCGATGAAATGTTATGCATTTTCTACTTCGCCAGAACTACATAAATCACATCCCTGATTGCCTGACGCATACGGCCAACATTTTAATGTCAAACAGCCCCCTCTAATTTTAAAATACCATCGCTTTGCTGCGATTTAAACGCATTTAAAATACGTTGAACCTGCTCAATGGAACCGTGTCACTTTCGGCTCTCAAAGCCGCATGCTGGAGAGGGTTCTGTTCGCCGAGTGCCTTCTGTTCAAATTCATTTCGTACAGCACCATCAAGAACCACAAGGCCTCTCTCAATTACCGCATTCCATTCACTGAGGTCCTTATGTACGTTCAATGGAATGTTGTACTTCCCCTCCAGAATTCTCCACTCTTTTACTCAGAATAAACCAACCTCCACTTATTTCTTTGCCAAATATTTGGAAATCCAACGATTGAGTCATCGACCCTTTTCTTGGGCCTATTTGTTGCTGTCTTGAGTGACCAAAAGCAGTGGCGGCTTCTGCCCTGAAACTCGCGGGGTGCACGGAGATCGTAGCGTACAACCACAAAGGGAACGAGAGACAAAAATGTGACCACCAATAATCAAAACTGGTTGACTACCAATAATCAAAAGAGATCAATCTTGTATACTTTCTCGGCTTCAAATTGAAACAAACGACTCAATCCTACTTTTAAAAGAAGTTCACTGGTACCTACGTAAATATCTAAGAAAAAAACAACAAAATGAAAATTTTGAAATGATTGTCGAACTTCAGAAAACTGTGTCTTGCAACAGTTGAAATTCATCCACCCAGCTAGACCATTTGGAGGTAAAACCCCAATTCCATCTTTAACCCAAGCTTCATTCATATTATTGCAGCAAAGAAGACAAGGGAACCAGAAAAGTTTATTACTTACCTCACATCCGCAGAGCCAATCTTCGCGTTGAACAAGCGAATCGTCGAACGATTTATGCTTGCCTTTGAGGTTTGTTGCAGTGCTGTCAATACTGGCATTGGGCACCCTGCATCGCGAATAATGTCTCTTTCCTCCACCAACAAATTAGGGAACTCACGTTATATAGCACTTACTGTATTCATCACATATTTACAGCTAACACAGTTCAGTGACGAGGGTTGGGGAAAATCATACGATAGGAGTGTGTTTTGGTGATGCACGCAGGTGAGTTGACAAACTGGTGAGCTCCCTGAAACTTTGGGCGCTCACTCATTGGTTCATTCTTTGGAGCCGGACCGAATCAAACGGTGTGTGGTACGTCCAAGCCCGCTCATCGGGGTACAGACGGATCGTGCTCCTAGACAGCTAACCCCTAACCCCCATCACCAACCTCAGGACTCCAAAACTCGCCCATCCAGAGACTCTGCTTGGTGCGTGAATTTGAAACTCTTCTGCTTTTGAATGATGATTCATGGGGAAAAGTTGGAAAACAGTATAATATTATACTTA
Source organism: Creontiades dilutus (assembly GCA_031894815.1). NCBI lineage: Eukaryota > Metazoa > Arthropoda > Insecta > Hemiptera > Miridae > Creontiades > Creontiades dilutus. The sequence continues at coordinate 836,781 of JAVIWC010000084.1, read as the reverse complement.
TAATAATTTTATTATTATTTTCAGGTATCTTTTTCATATTGGCCAGGGGGTGGAGATGCGCCTGTGCTCCTATCAGCAGCCACCCCTGAGCAATAGTCACAAAGTTTAGGTACAGAAATTATGCTTATTTGCTATGGGTAAAAATATCCGAGTATGTGAAACCTATCCTAGTAGATTTTTCTTCTAGAAAATGACAACACACTTGCCTGGGGCGATAAAACCGCAAAAACCACGATTTTAGCCAGGTTTCAAGCACTGCATCTAAGCTTATGAGGAAATCCAAGCCCGTCCAAACCCTAAGGTCTAGTGTGGTTCGTGAGCTATCAAGGTCTATCGTTACTCCCTTGTTAACCCTATAAACCTATTACTTAACAAACACCTTATAAACCCTTCGTGTAGGATCACTCGTAAATGTACTGATTTTTTTTTTTTTTTTTTTTTTTTGCCTGCCCTTGTAATATTTTTGTGATATGAAAGGAAAAAATCATTTGTCATTTCATTACCTACTGTGTTTTCAGCGTCTATTTTGGCGGACAAAGGATACGACGTGTGGCTGGGAGACTTGAGGGGGAACGTCTACTCTCGGATGCACGTGACGTTGAGTCCTGAAGACCCCCAGTTCTGGGATTTCAGGTCAGTAAATCTTAAAACCGCTTGTGCGGCACTTGCATCTGAAATTTTATAAACACTCCAAATTATTACAAAACGGATCATTATTTCTGTATTACATAACCCTTTCGGGTTAATCGCATGTCTATGTTTTTTAGACGGTCTGTGATACAAAACGCTTCCATGAATTGCAATTGTATTCTTCAGCTAACGTGAGTCTCCATATCTTACGATTGACTTCTAGAATGAGTTCATCTTAAATATGCCCCAGCAAGCAAATTTTAGTGAGGAAATTTAGGTAGGTGATTCACTATTGGTCCCAGAAGCGTACGTCTGCCCCAGAGAAGAATTTCGTACGTTTGTGGAGAGAGGTGAAGATTTGGAACCGACCAGGTACTTAGTTCAGTAGTACAAATACTTAGCTAGCTATCATGGAAGGTTTGTCAATTAAGAAAAACTAGTTGGTTGGCTCGAGTTTCCACTGGGACTGCGTTGTGTACTGCCTTTTATGAGGGGTATCTCATTCCTTTCCCGCTTTGTGGTAACGACGGTAACCCTTCACCTTAGGAAAAACCCGTGTGCTCCTCGGTGCTACCTTTCTTCTTTTTAGTGTGAGTTTATTGACTTTAATCACGTACAATGGAGGTTTCCCACATTGAATTAAGTAGGTAACAACCTCTACTTAATATTTCCTTGGTCACTTTCAAGTCATTGTGAAAGTGCCACTTTGTTATTTTTGTATATGTTGTTTTTAATAAATAGCATTATGTTTTTGAAGTTTGAATTGTTGAATAGTTATTACAATGTACAAAGAAATATTGTGAAATTTCCCATTTTCTATTGTCTACACATGAATATTTGCAAATGTGTTGACAAATAAAAGGATTTAGAAATTTTATATTACACGTTTTATTGAAACATTGCTTTCAGTAATCTGAAGGAAATTTCACTAATTTTAAAAGCATAAATAGAACTTTTTTATGATTATTAATAAATGGAATCTTCTAAATCCAACCAGTTAGGAGGAGGAATCCAGTTTCTCAACGTGCCCAATAACTGGTACATCGATGTTCATTAACTATCCCTTGTTGTCCAATAACCAGCACGAAATCGTGTTTGAAATGAAATTGACGTAATACAAATTATATTTCATGTTATTCAAAATTCCTATTATATTATTTAGTTGCTAATTCCTTGTAGAACACCCAAAAAAAAATCAGAAGTCAAACAACGTGATTGAGTGAATAAGAGGCTTGTGAACGTCGAATTTCTCCTCAAGCGTCCAGTAACTAGTACATTTCCCCTAGGAACCTTCGTAACCTCGCCGACATTCAGTTTACACTTGATGCGCAACAAACTCGAATCCCTTTGACGAGTTAACCGCACACAGTAACAGATCCATAACAGTTTACCGGCAAGTGGTACAACGCGCTCGAACGTTCGAGAAATTATTATTCCACAATTTTTGAAGTTATCGCAATGAAAATTCCCTAAAAGCAACACGGGGTACGTTGATGACAAGTAGCAGGTCCCCAGAGTGTGAGGTTTCAGCCATCTAGTAAGACCTGAGCCGCGATTTTCAAGTTGGTCAGTCCAGTTTGTCGCTCGAGCGAGCTTCAACCCATCACCTCAAACTCCTAACCCAATTAATAGAAGCGGCGGGGCGCCCCGGAGCTCCACTTTCCCCCTCAGCTGACTTCTAATTGGAACGTGGCGCTCGGGCGACAAGTCACATGTCCTTCCACCCACGAGACCGCCGTTTAGTGCTCATCGCGGCTCGAAAGGCCCCGTGATGGGATCCATAGCATCCGTCATGGCCCGCGATTGTAACATTCCGTGATCCCGCACTCCTAAAGGGCCATTGAGACACTCCGTTTCTTTCTGACCGTTGTCACGTTAAGCGAGGTACACATTCTCCCTACGGGTGTACAATCTTTTTAGCGGATTTTCATAGAACATGAAGCTATTGCAAAGGCTTTGAAACGTTCAAAATAAAAATTTTCGGAAAACTTCTTCAACAAAATCAGTCTTGTAAATGATTCCTGGATTAATTTTTTGTTTTAAATAATCTCCCTCAAAGGGGAGTGGAGAGGCCGGCCCTTGGGATTTGGGAAGTCAAGGATGATGCCGGAAGGAGAGAAGGATGGAAGGAAGTGCCTATAGAATGACCACAAATTTAGGTAAGAGCCCAGGATGACGCGGGTGGTGATACTACACACTAGATGGCCAGCTTGAGTAACTCCGTGGCAATTTCAACTAAATATAACATAAATGTAATATAATAATTATTGATAATCCGCTCATAAGATCATGCTGCATGACTGGAAATTTTTTTCTTGGTCGATTACAAACATTCATTATTGAACATAATAAACCAATGGGTTCAATGTTGTACCTACTACGTTACAGACATCCACACAGATTTTTTAGCGTTTAACAGCCTTGTTGTTCTTATGTTTGGATGGGCAGTTTTCACGAGCATGGGTACTACGACATCCCAGCGATGGTGGACTACATCCGACTCAACACGGGTCACAAGAAAATCTTCTACGTCGGCTACTCCCTCGGCGGCACGACGTTCCTCGTCATGGGCTCCGCTCGCCCAGAGTATAACAAGAAGATACGAGCTAGTGCCATTCTCGCTCCCTACGTCTATACTCCTCCTCACCTCACCAAAGTCATGGAGCTGTCCTTCAGGGTCATGGCAACCCTCATGGTAATAGTTATTATAATTATACGATGGCTTTCCAATAATGAAGTTTCCCTAATTAGTGAAAATTTTAAAAACGTTCCTAAAATGTTGTATAAAATGCATTTGTGCTCAGTAACATTCAACTACTTCTCTTCATAACGTTTTCCCCCTGTATCCTCGGCTTGCCAGCGAAAGACACTCAGTCCAAAAATCAGCTTTTGAGTTGACGGAATTTACATTTTTGGCTCTCTTAGAATCGTATTAGCTCTAACGTACAAGTTCTTACGTTTCTGGGTCATCTTCTACTGTTACCTGAAGCAGAGAACATTACAAACCCATGGAACAACATGAAGTGCTTATTTGGGTCAGTTCCAACAAGAGGAACTGTTAACATGTAAAATAAATGTCGGTTTGTCGGGTTGAAAATGGTCTAAAAACTCTCAAACTATCTAGGGAAAAATGCTAAACATGCAAAATCGGAACCCTTCACGTCATCTCCGGTAAAACCCAATAGGTCTTTATTTCTCAATAGAACCTTAGGAGAACCACTCGGTTCTCGGCTCTGAGCCAGGTGTTAGAAATACCTGGTGAACCTCTCCTCCGAGTTTTTTTCCTGTTAATTGGAGCAGCGGACTTGGAGCCTGCAAAGATATTACGTCTATGATGACACGTTTTAGACGTTTCGTTATAGTAAAACCGGATATCGCGGACTTCGTGAAAGCTGCCTACCTCGGTGAACACTTAGCACTGTAACATGTAGCTGGAGGAGGGATTAAATTAGAAGAGAGGAGGAGGAGTAGGAGTCAAACTTCAAAAGGTGGGTTATGTGGTGTGGTATGGTAAGTTACGTTGTTCAAGTTGTTGTAACGACACTGATACAGTTTTGTTTAATAATTAGAGTTGCTGGTGTGTTTCCTGCTAATGAATTAAAACCGATCAATTACCACATTTTTCTTTGGTTGCTTTTATTCTGTCTACATTACCCTTTCTTAGTTGTCTCGATCATCATCCTATAGTACAAATGGATAAAACCACTTGATGCTTCATAACTTATGCAACTCAAGAAAAGGGCAACCTTTATATCTTTTGAAGCATCATTGTTGTTTCCAGCTGGGAATTTTGAAGTAATTGTGGAGAAACGGTCTAATAATCAATCACATATTAATTTCCACATGATCCTGTCATCATTCTATCTGCTGCAAAATCAGGGCAAACAATACAAGTCGTCTAACTTTTAAAGGAATTTATTTATGCGGGAACATGTCGTTACATGCTTATATTCCACATCTGTCTAGATTTAAAACATTTCAAAAGATCTGCAATTTCATGTGACCAAGACGAGGAAGCTGTACATCTCACCCAACTTGGCACAAATTTTCGTAAAAAATGAAGCTATCTCCACCGTTTTGAAACATACTAGAATGATTCCTGGATTTTAACGTTATAAATATATATGTACATACATATGTATTACTATGGACGATGACCCTCCATGAGATAAAAATTTCGTTCTCCCCCCCCCCTCCCCCCGGGCCCAAAAAAGAACAAGCTTTGCCATAGAAAGGATGAGTTCATTTCACAACACTTTCTGAGCACAGTAGAAAATGTACTTAGAAAAATCCTTAAATTTGTATTTTTTTAGTATCATGTTACCCAAACACGTTCATATACATTGAAATCAGTAATTTGAAAATTGAAGATCAAATGTAAGCTCAAAATCGTACTTAAGTTTCATCAAAAGGATTAAAAATTGATTTTTTTTTTTTTTTTTTTTTTTTTTTTTTTTTTGTTTTTTTTTTTGTTTAATAAGAATATTATTTAGAACCAGTTTTTTCGCTATAACATTGATAACTAACGTTGTTTTGCTCTCAAAATGCTCAAATTTCGTGTTTGTGTGTGACAAATCTGGTCACAGCTCGCTGCTCAGTTTGCAATTCTTAACCGATTTTCAAGATTCTTTCTTTTTCGATTCCAATTTTCCTTTAGTTGGGCAAATAACTCCGGAAATTGCAAATTTCACGGAGGAAAGGAAAAACTTGTGAGGGATAATTCCGAAAAAACGTGGTTTATCGAGAATGATTGTGTTGACGCTACTCGAGATTTAATTATGAACCGAATTTAAAAATTCTTATTTCAATCGATCCCAGTTTTAGTCTAGTTGTACAAAAATCTAGGAAATTTCGCTCTTGGTGATAGGAATGCGGGGTGTTGTCAGCCAAACCTTTCAACCGCTGCTCAAGCGAGAATTCTCGATTCTTGCCATTCTTTTTTGTTCATGATAAATCGTTGTCTTAATTTCCTTTTCTTTTTATCTAACGAACTCTCTTGAATTAAAACTCGGGCATTTCGAATTGTATGCCTTGATGGGACTGAGGGGGGGGGGGGGGGGAGCTTGGGATATTTCAATAGTGAAACGATTTCGGGGAACCTCGAAGACGACATTTATGAGAACTGGTGAAAATACAGATGAAATTCTCGGCCACGTAAGATGTAGACTGTCTCTAAAATTGTATATGTTCGATGCATATTTATATAAATTCCAAATCAATATGGGTTCATGTTCTGAGGGACAATGGGAGACCATCTAGACAGAGTTTGAGAGGAGATGGCAGGGAGAGTACAATGTGCAGATGATGGGGATTAGATTTGGAATTTAGTGCGTCTAAATGGCACAAAGCCTAACCGCCAAGCTTTTAGGAAATACTTTTGAAAAGTAGGCGCTTCTTTAGACCGCTCGTTCTGTTTATATCGTAATCCGTATTTTCTTTAGTATGCTCGTAGTGACTGCATTTACATAAAAATGTAAAATTACTTTTCCTCCATTTCATAGAAGTTTTATTTTCTTTTTATAACCCAGTTATATCGCAAAATCCTGCAAGCCACAAAATTCAAGCGATCCTCAAACCTCGGAAATTCTTTGATGTCGAGAAGGGGTTTGGAGCGGGTAATGGCCGATCTATTTTAGCGATGCTCATTTCTACTAAAGTTCCATGCTAATTTTCGTGATATTTTTGTTCAGTTTAGAATTTAGTACAGTTTAAAAAAATAGTAACGGTGTTTCTGAGCAAGATTGTATCAAAACTGAACGCCCCTGTAATGCATGCATTACATACCTGTACGTTTATCTATAATTATATAATGTGGTATTGTATTGATATTGTATTTCTTTTCTCCTTTGCAATATACCTATTCAAATAATTGGATAAAGATGCCTCGTGACGTTACAGAGGCAGTGGCGGGCTCTGCGGGTCTTCGAAGTCTTCCCGCGGTCCAACACCTCCCTCGCCATCAATCAAATGTTCTGCCAACCGAAATCAAAGTTTATGCCCCTGTGCCGGCAAATCTACGAGCACGTCTTTGGCTTGTCCAACGAACTAAATGAGGTAATACCAACGAGAGCATCTGTCCTTTATGTTTTTTTACGTATACACGTTCTTTAGCTCGTATTATTTGAAATCGCTTCCACACCTTGTAATTGTACTCAAGAGACATTGAAAAGATGAATTATACTTCAGCTCCTTAGATCGATTAAGAAAAAAATTAGCCACAACGGTGGTCCCTTGGTACTCCACTTTCACACCTCAAGTTTGTCTGAAAATTGTTGTAAGGCACTCAAGAGACTATAAATTTAAAATTATTTCCAACAGTATTCTCTAATTCGTTTTTTTAATGTAAATTAAGAGAGTTATGACAATTTTAAAAAGTGGAGTAAAAAAAGCGTTAAGAGGCCGCACTTTTGGCCGCGAATGATGTGTTGAGTTGAAAGGAGAGCAATGGCTCGACTCCTCAGTGAGGTTTAATGTGAGGACTCCTCACATTAAACCCGTCGTCCCTTATGTGATTTTTGGTAGGAGTTTCATTAAGTTTGGTTCAGCAGTTTGGGAGGAAAGCTCCAGTTGTTGGGACGGCGGATGGACGGATTTTCATTTTATTTACGCATCTAGAAACGTAAACCGAAACAATTTGAGGGGCTTACAATTTTGTTGTCTTGGTCGATTACAAAGTGGAGTTGGAGAAAAAATAAACCCAAAAAATACGAAAACAATCTGGGAATTTTCTCCAAACTAAATGATCAGAATTGGGTAATGAAACTTCCTCCTTGAACTAGGATTGGCAACTCTAAACAGGATTGGCACAACAACGAAGAAGTACAAATTAAGGTCCAACTATCGGGGTTAGCACACCGACAACACGCTGTATTTGCTCGTGTTTCGCATTCGTTTCCCGGATGGGGGTTGAAAATCGTGGAATGGACAAGGGTGCCTACGCGATGTGCTAACGTAGCGTTTACCAGAGACAACTGGACAACTTCCTTCCGAGCGAGTGGTCACGCTAGCGATTCACCTGCCACTCAATGCCAGAATGAGCAATAAACTCACTGAATTCGCTTCCATGGAGTTAGCACGGTGGAGCAACCGCAAAACTAATACGAACCTGCAAGTTGTCATTAGCCGTAACACCTAAGTATATGGTGTTTGGTGCACTGGAAAGGTGTGTTTCCTCCACCTCGGGCCTGGTAATCTTTCATTGCTGAGGATACTAAGATCATAGGTTACTAATTAGGGGTGTCGAAATGTGGGAAGTTTTTAGGGGATGTCTAGCCCCCCGCCCCCTCCCTCTGCCCACACTGCTATTTTTTGTCCTAAAACACGTTGGGAAAAGTAAGGTGATAGAAAATTCGGGCTAAACGAAATTTTAATAATACATAACCATAAAATAACGAATTATCCCAAGTTTTTAGGATGACCAAAGCTACGTCAGTGGAGGGACGAATATTAGAATTGATTCAGACGTGTGTGGGGCGACCCAAACATAAGGAAAACACATTGGTAGGTTACAAGGACAACCGTATAAACACATAATGAGAATTTAAAAAACTAAAGATACCGTCATCGTTCAAGTACCCTCAAGCCTCTTTAAGGAAACTGCCACTCGATACCAAGCGCCTAATCTACCTTGTTCTTATTCGGCCAATATGGGAATACGGAAGTCAGATCTGGGGAGGCCGTCGAACTCTCGAGTGAAAAGCGTGCAAACCTTCCAAAATCGAGTGCTGAATGTGATCAAAGGCGCTGAATGGTTCATCAGGGGGACTGCGAGGTACCCACTGTCGCTGAATTCTGCAGAAATCATACTCGAGATTCCACCGAAAGCTCCAAAACGACCGAAACTCACTAGATGCTGCCATAATTGAAGAGACCCCACCAGACCACCACAGGATCGCCAAAAAGCGCTTAAAACTTGGATTTTTCATCTATTCTATCCATTGCTTGCTGCAAATATGTTTTTGCCCCCATCCGTCCCTTTGAATAATGCAGGTGAATGACCTGGGAAAACATGAACTTACCTGTATATCGTTTTCGCTCTCACATCAACATCAAAACGGATGCTACTGGAATCCCCGGCCCAATGTTTATCATCTCCGGTCGACATGATTCTTCTTTTTGAGAATTCGAGTAAGTTTTGTGAGTGCAAGTGCCGGATCAAAATGTTCTAGGTAAGAAATTGCGAACTCGCTGGTGTTCTACTACATTCTGGCGTCAAAGACACCGATGCTATTATGAAGCACATTTTCAGATGTTGTACAGCTTTTCCCAACTTGGAAATTCGGGCGAGCCCCGTCCAACTCTTCAGGTGTTATTTTATTTAGCTTTTTCAAGCGCTATTTGTCGTTTTTTTATTTTAGGATATAAATAGTAGGTACATCTAACTAGTATAATAGTAGTTTAGTATAGATATAGTTTTCATTTTTTAATTAGATAATCGTCTAAATTTTGACGAAAACTGTTTTTTCTACATTACCTTAATTCTGCTCATTTGATAAAGTTTAGGTTTCCGGCTCCAATAGCACGGTAAATTTGCAGTTTTAAACGCTTTTCAACGATCCTGGGCCGCTGTGCGCCCCAGACGTAGCCTAAAGAAAAAAGACATGCAGATCTGCTCGACATCCCACGACAACAATCAATAACTGAAACAATAGCTCAATTAACAACTTCCTAGTTATCAAACTGTATAACTATCATTAATATTATTATGTAATTTCTGGTTATTCATGAGGAGAATGTCAATGGACTCCAACTACTGTCCATGTACCAAGTTATCTATTCATAAATTATACTATGGGCAATGAAGTTATGATGAAATTTATATAACTAGACTAAATTCTTAATCAAACAAAAAAAGCAAAAAAAATGGGAGGGGGGAGAAGTTTAGTAGGTATTCGCTTGAATGAATCACGAATCAAATGCCTAAGAAATAACGATTATAGTTAGTATACATTCACTTTGATAATGGAAATTGAATGAGCTCAAATATTTTTAAATACTAGCCCAATTTCATAGTTCTGCATGAGGCTGTCAGGAATACAGATAAGAAAGGCACAATAGTCGACGAAACATGGCAAATTCTGGCGTATGCCGATGACATTGCAGTGATGGGACGAAGTCTTGATGCTCTACAAATAGCCTTCGAGGTTTAGCATGAGGAGGGAAAGCCAATGGGGCTACGTATAAATTAAGGCAAAGCCAACTATCTCAAGATATCCCCACCGTTCTTGATCACCACACGCATCTTTCTCGGAAGTTCCACCTAATACGTTGGGAGGCATTATAAATGAGTCATTGCACACCTTTAGTAGATGCCTTAGGTATTTCCTCTGTTATATATAACAGTTGATATTTAAGTTATACATAACCATATATGGTATAATTATGTTAAATGGTATATTTTCTCATATATGTGGTTCATACCTTGTTGTTTTGTTTGTTCATTCCACATTGTAGTTCCCGATGAGGTTTTACAAATAAAAGCTATTGATTTTAACCAATCATCTTATTGAATAAATTCGTTTGGTTTCAGAACTTGCTACTAGATGTATTTAGCACCTTTCGAGCTGGCTCATCCGCAAAGACGCTGTACCATTGCTTTCAAATTATGTATTCAGGTAAGTATTTAATACCTTACAATAATGTGTCTTGTTGAGATAGCGTGGAGATACCTGTACAATTCAAGTGGGTTTAAGAAAAGCTTCTTCAATATTTTTCGAATCGGCACAGTGACTTTGTTTTAATAAACATCCTATATGTAGGAAGGTTCCTACTTACCTTAGTAAATAAACTTTGATTGCCTCCGAGTCTACCTATAATAGCAGGAGCTATGATTTCCCTATCGGGAGATGAAACTTTTTCTGTCTTCAGAATCAAAATTTTCTACTCGCAATTTGCGTTTTAGACCATTCTGAACAACTTTTGTCCCGTGTCTGTCTGTTCGTGTGTCCTTGTAACACGCCTTCCTTCCTACAGTTTTCATCCAATTTTTATGAAATCTTCAGGGAATGTGTGAGTTGGGTAGTGGATGGTCCCGTAAAAATGTCATCCCTTTGAACATCGATACATACGCAAAGTTTAAATCCACCAAACACCATTTTTTCAGGTTCTAGATGTTCGATCGCACTCAAATTTCCCAGGCAGCCGGCGGAGAACAATCTAAAAACGCGTTCGTTCCATTCGTAACTACTGCGCATGCGCAACCTTGAAATCCTTGTAATTGCCCTCATTCCCAAAGTTGTCATCCGATTTTGAGGAAATCTTCGGGGAATGTGTGGGCTAAGGTATTGATGGTTCCCTACGAGTTTCATCGCTTCCAAATCAATACTTCAGTGTGCGCATGCGCAAACTAAAATTCACCAATAATTACTTCATCAGGTTCTAGTGGTCCCTCAACTTTTCATGGAGTCGGGAAAGCCCGATGTGATAGCCTCATATTAATTTCAACGCAATTTTTGTAACGTTATGATGACTGTTATTACGTTATAATTGAACAACGTCTTGATTGAACTCTTTATTTCGTTTTTCAATATTAAAACTGATTAATTATATTTTTAAGACGTGTATTTTCATGATGGATTTTAAACATTTCATGTTTCTTGACGGATTTTTAAAAACTAAAAGTGATTCGAAATAACAGTGAAAAGAAAAAACTACAATAAGAAAAATATGCGACTTACCTCGTGTCCAGGACGAAATTCGAATAACACACCTCCAAAACACGGTAAAGTAAAGTCGATTGTTTGAACAATAATTATTCAAACAATTATTATAAAACTGTTGATAATATTGGGTCCTCATTTTCTCAAAAGAAGTTAGAGCCAACTTGATTGCTGGAGAAGCTTTTAGATTTGCTTGAACTTCGAAGGATACCATTACCTATTAGCAACTAATTAATTAAAAATTGCGTTAACAAACTAATTTGATAACTATATATGATGGAAATACCTAATAAATCAACTTTGGATTTCAGATTCGTTTCGCTATTACGATTTTGAAACGGAAGAAAATGTCATCAGATACGGGAAACCTGAGCCTCCGGAGTACGATTTATCAAAAATTACGTCTCCCGTGTCGGTCCACTACAGCCTCCAAGATTTCTTTTTCAACACGGAGGTGAGCTACCTGTATAACTAATTGACGTGGGGCATTGGTGAACCGATAATTTGATTAGTTATTAATTAGTAGGTATAACTAGATTTTCCTGAATTGATCATTAGTAGTAGGTGTGTAATAATAATTCTTAATCAATTAAATGTTAAACTAATTAAGTTAATTATTAACTAATTCATTTAGTAGTCATCAGGTATAAAAAATAGTAGGGAACATTTTTATTTATAAAGAAGGTTGTAAATTATTTCTATACGCTTTGCTTTTGGATTTGAATTAATTCATAGCCCACCTATTTCAAAATGTGAATTGATTAATGTTGACACCTTCAGAGAAATAGTAAATCACCATCGTATTCAAATATCTATTTACTATCCAAATTCAACTCTTCCAATAAGTTCATCTGTTCAAAATTTCGCAACTCAACACCCATTTTGTGATCCGAACCCTACTGATAATTATTAATCATTAGCTACAAGTACTCTTTGTTTCATTCTGTTGTGTTCACCGAGAAAATCGTAGATTCCATAACATTTTTCTTGTTGTTTTATAAAACTTACTGAGCAGAGGTATTTTACAATCGTGTTACCAACGTCTTGTAACATCTTACACACCATAGAAGCTACCCAGCTTCTGCAGTGGCCCTGAAATCTGATGAACATCGATAATCACCCAAGAAAGCGAAATTTGACCATCGTAACATGTAAGGGTGTGAAATAGCCCATGGTCTCACGTGCAGTTTCATGAGCTAATAAGGTCAGGGACACACAGAAATAGTAATTTACTTTGTGCTATTCACAATAATTTGACTAAATGTGGGATATTTGGGCCAAAGTTTATGAAGCTTTTGTTTAAATTAATAAATTATAGTTACCCATAACATGAAATCTCCACTAGATTCAAAATCAACAATAAATTTGTGATTCTTTGCATCAACACATCACTAGCAAGGCGTTTTGGTGAAAGTGGTAAGTTTTGTTTATTGGCTGGGAGCCGCCCCTGAATTAACGAACCTTTATCGTAACAATTTTGAATCAACACCAGGTCATTCAAGTGATCTGTTGTGAAATGAAAAATTTGTTCTATACTTGAAATAATTTTAAACCGTAGTGCTTTTGTTGTAGAACGTCGAGCGTTTGGGCAAACAACTTCCAAACCTGATCGGAAAGTTTGCAGTGTCTTCCACCAGCTTCAACCACATGGACTTCATGATCGGGCGTCACGCTAGAGAACTCGTCTACGAAGACATTTTCAACATCATATCTAAATACTGATCTTCCAACTTACTGTTGATACTTGAGCAAATGGGTACAAAGGAACTCAATAGAAAGCATTTAATTTGATTTCCACTCAAAACTTCGAATGAGTTTTTTACGAAAATAAATTTTTACAACTATCAGATTCATCTGATACTAAGAGTTGAAGATTTGCTAGATTGAATGGATACGAGGTTAAATGTACTCGCTTATAAATGCAATGTTCGAGTTCTGCAAGTCTTGGTCGTAGATTTTAATTTTATAAAACTGAACTAGGCTGATCACTGGACTAGCCTGTGGAGTGGATACAACTATCTGGCCATGTGTTGATAGAGTGATATCAGAGGAGGCAGTAAACCTGCCCACTTAACTCCCTGTCATCCATGTGGCGTGCCCCTAAACTAATGAGAGTGGTAGTTTAAAAGAGACTTTTATCGACAAAATTCACATTTATGGATTTATCCACTTCAGAATAACGTTTCTGAGGTCTAATTTTCTTTTGCCAGAGAAGAGCTATCAATATGAACTTTGTATTCTTCACAAGAGGCTCCCAGTCTTGTTCCCCACTCACTAAAGTCTTAAACACAGGACTGGACCTTCTACTGTTTACCTTCACTTGAAAATGGACAAATCGTTGTATTAGTTCGAAGGGGGTAGATTTGGCTAGTACGAATTTCAATAAGCCTCTACCAAACAATCACTCTCACTACTTTTGGGACAGGCTTCCTGGAATTTCATAACTCCTGAACAGTGATGACCGAAATTGTTTACACGTATTAAGCAAGTACTAACCAGTGAACAGGTAGGTAGTTACTATTATCACATTCTTAAAGGTAAGCACTCACTTACCAGCAGGTAACACCAGCGAACTTCTGTTATCGTTAGAGGCAGGTGTTTGAAAGGCCAATAAAATTAAGCAAATGCCTACTTTTAGTACCTTTGTGGGCTGATAGGTTCATAGTGGAGTTGTTTTTCTTAATTTATTAAATTTTGAAATGTAAATACTGTGTAATTATCTATGTGAAAGCTTTTCTACTTTCCCAAGTATCTCTTTTACTTGGTATGTGGTCACAAAAATTGTAGATTACACCTCTCTTATGTATAAATAATATGGTTTATAATTTATTGTTGATGAGTGAAATCAAGGTTCAAAGAAGTAGCCGGTTGAAAATTTAAGTTTTAGATCGTTTGAATCTACAGTCGTGATTGTTGCTCATTTTTAAAATGTCAGCTTTCGATTGTTGTTCAGAAGTTGGGAATCCCTAACCAATTCTAGTAGATTTAATAGTAATTTGTAAATCAGATTATAAATTATACATGAACGGATCGATCCCTCGTCATCAAATAACTTGGGTAATTTTCGGGTCTGATATTTTTATGGGTGTTCAATAGTACTATGCCAAATTTGTAAAACTAGATCCCTTCACCTCAAACTATCCTTTATTTAATTATAAAAAAATATGATTTGGTACCATTAGACTCCTCTCTTCAACATTTGAAATAGTAAAAACATGAACTTACTGGTTTTCATGAATTAAAAAAAATTCCAGTCATGCAGTACGATAGTACGAGAAAATTTTCCAAAATTGTCATATCAGATTTATGCTAAATTGAGATGAAATTTCAGCAATTTAACGTGAATATAATACGATAATTTTGTGAAATTTTTCATACGATTATGATGTATGACGGGAACTTTCAACTCGCAGATATCGAACGGTTCGTCCAACTGATTACGTAGTTAACTAAAAGGATTATTGGAGTTTTTTTTCATTTCCAAGATGCGAATATAGAGACCATCTAATTAAACAGAAAAATAATTCTATCCGTTTCTGAAGACTATGCGATGCCTCAATAGGCAAAAACATTCATTTTTTTTAGAATACTTTGGAAACATGTACCTAGGTTGATGTGTCTATAACTTAATACTTAAACAAAAGATGGTTTGTAGCGGAGAAATCTCGTTTCTAAGGAACGATTGAGATGTTGGGAGTACTAGAGCACTCATGGTTATTTAGGAATGAGTTGTGATACATTTGGAATTCCATTGGCTTAATTATTAAGCCTTAATACAATGAGGAGGGAGGCCCCCCCGAATTTCATCACCTTTTAGAAAAACTAATAATCTACTATTAATTTATTTCTGAATTTAATTTGACCTTTTCACAAATAAAAACTGTAGCAATTTAAAATTATTAACGTGTATTTTCTTAACCTAAGCTCATTTGAGCGTACCTACCACATTAGAGCCATATTTAAACTAGTTTAGAGTTTCTTAGATGGGAGGCTTTTTTGCAATTTTTCCTGGATAGGTTTCAATAAAACTCCTGGTAAAATATAGTTTTACTTCCTCGCACCGCAAAGATGAGATAATGGAGAGAGAATAAGCTTCGGTATTTTGATGGGAAACCTATGTTTCATGAACTTTGTTTTCCTCGTTCCAGGAACTAGGGAACGAAGGAAAACTAATTTAGGCGCTTAGATTCGTTAACGTAGCCATTCTTGGATTGTTTTGGTTTACATTAATCAATAGTTTGGATCTTCGTGAGTTTATCTAAGCGCTATAACCAAGATGAAAAAATTGTCAATCTTTAAAAGGCCCTGTATGGTTTAAAACAGGGCAACGCTATTTAGAACAAGCATCTCAGATTTTTTGGGGGAAAAAACAGGACTCGTACAGCTCAAAACAGAGGTCTATGATTTTCTAACTAAGATCAAATGCTTGAAATCAATTGCATCTGAGTTCAAGAGAGCTTTTTGTGGCTGGAGGAGGAGGTCGCACATTTTTCTAACTGGGCTGACCACCATGCCGAACCGAGCACTGACCGAAAGGCACTTGTACCCATCATCAGGAGCTGCCTGGGACCCAAGCACTGACTGCCTGGTAATTACTGGGTGGGCATTACTATCCCAGTCTGTTGTGGCGGCCTATTGTCGTCAACCCCAGATAAAGCTGGAAGGTCCACCCTTCCCCACCACGTTTTGGCGAATGAGAGGAGATCCTTTACCTCTCCCGTTTTAATAACCTGGGGATCAACGGAAGCTTGCCCCCAGGTTAAGAGCTGTGAGTTAAAAACCCGCCATTATCAGGGGTAAACTTTTCTGAAGGAAGAGATCTTAGAACTGTGTCGAGAATCCTATGCTCACCAGCTGGCAGACCAGTACAGTATCCCAAGTGCTAAACCAGTTGCTACCTCTTTGGTTGTTCCAAACAGAAATGATTCGAATTCAAGTCAAAAGGATTTGAACTCTTCCTTTAGAGGGGCAGTTTTCAGTCTGCTTTATCTCTCGACCAAGACAAGGCCTGACACCACCGTGGTAGTTGGCATGAGCGGACGTCATGTCGAAAAACCAACTCAATCGTATGTAGTAAACCTCAAGCGAATCATCAAGTATGTCCACTATACGAAGAAATGTTTAATTACACATCGTTAATTGCATTGAAGTTGAACACTTACCACTGAAATCCTTCTCTAAACAGCTGGCAGTACAGCATAAAACATCGAAAGACTTCAATGAATCGAATGAGGCCACTCGAATCGTTTCACGCTCATCCGTTTGACCTCCCAACAACTTGACAAAAAAATAACGTCAACACGAATGTTAATGTCTTTGAACTCAATTAAAACAGCCTAGTAAATTGCTAGCTCGAATTAGCTGAAAACTAGCATGTCTTTTCAAGTGTTCCTTAAGCAATCGATTTTTTGGTAACTTATGTGAGAGCGAAGGTACGTGTTAGGTATATTTCATCTCTTCAAATTTCAATTGTTCTATTCGCAGATTTCTACGCCTTGTCTAAGCACGGCATATGGTGCTATTGTAGGTATGTTGATGTCAGCTTTTGTTTCCTATAGACGGACTAGTTTTGACTAATGATGTAGTTGTATCTTTGGGGCTAGATGCCTAGATGGTCAATTTCAAGGTGGAGGCAGACTGACCAGCTGAAGGGCTCTTGTGGCTAATAGGTTTCCTAATCGATCCACGGACGTAAAAAATGTTAATGGAACAGTTTTTATGACATCTAAAATATAATTTTAAGGTTTGGAGGAGCAAGGAGCCGAGTTTAGGTAATGTACTGTCATCTAATAGACAAGGTCTGTAGAAAAAATAATAAAAGTACATCATTAGTCGAGGGTTTTATAATACAGTAAGCCGTCGTGTATTAATTTGCAGCATTTGGTTACTGAAACTGATCCAAAAAGGACAAGTACAAATGTTAACAAAACAAAACAACGGAAAAGAATGACTACTTTTATTTCTTGTTTTGTTTGGCGGAACACAATTAATTTTCGCTGTCGACAAAATGTGTTTAGAATGAAGCCAACACTTTTTTTTTTAAATTTCATTCACAATATTCTGAAGAAAACGGGCTGATACAGTTCACTACCATCATTAGCCTCAAAATAATCATAGAGACGGGCCGTAATGTTCTCAGCGTTGCATTAAAGGTCACATTCAATTGACAAAACAATAGGTAATGCAATGCAACCAAAGAAATAGAATTATAAAACAATGAGTTCAACGTAAAAGCGTTCGAAAATACTGATTTTGACGAAACATGAGTCGGATTTTTAAAGCCCCAACTTGCAGGTGGTCGCTGATGCGTCCAGAATCCAATCAGCAAAAGGTGATACATGAACAAATAGCAAAATGTGATAGATCCGTGACTTGATTTTCAACACAATTCATTAGCCAAACAACATTCCCATAAATGCTTTAACTCTATTTCGTTATTTTTTTAAACTCCTATCAATCAAGTTTACTGAAGAGGTATTCCTAAATTTTACAGGGGAACGAGAAAAAAGACTTTTGATATATTTATGTGAAATGTTTTGAAAGAGCTTCGAAATGAGCCGTAAACTGAAACGATACGCAAGAAATCGGCGGTAGAAAATGTAGTTCACTTGGTACTGAAATTCGTCAAGTAAAAATTTGTACTAAGGCACAAAAAACTAGTAAATGAACGTGAGACCACTCGTTACACGAAGAAAAGCCCTCTTCGAAAACTGTTTTTTCCCCAATACTCTAATGATTTCCTAGAAATTTACCTGCTATTTTTGTTTAATATAATTTTATCCAACTCGAATTTAACAATAATATGAATAGGTTGGCATATACTACATGAAATGAGTAAATTATGTAGATACACGATTGAGAAGGTATTGATATTCGTAATAAATTAAAGGTATCGCGCGGGATCACTTGAAATGCGAAGGTGGGCGCTCTCAAGAAAGCTCTTACGGTAAACGTAAAAATGCAACGAAATTCATTTCAGCAAACCCAAGTATATATGTATATCAAGACCAAAATCCTGATAAAAAAATTATATCAGGACAGGTTGCAAGTATAAGCAGTTCCTTAGTACCTACCAGTAATTCTGAATAGGTGCAATTTTAGAAAATTCTTATTTTTCCTCTCTTAAAAGAACAAGCTTTATAGTGATTACATTTGTAAAATGAAATTTATATAACATGCAGGTAGTTTGAGAATGCATGCTTTCGTCAACAATGAAGTGTTTTTGTTTTGCAAGAATGAAATAACTAGGCACACAGTTTTTCTAAATTCCAGGTGGGACAAGCAAAAACGCTTGGAATTGAACGGATTCGCGTATCGAGGCATTGAATTTCGTTGAAACAAAAAATGATTAAAATAATTAACAATTGAATCAAACAGTAATGAAGCTGTATTTCAAACACGGAAGTATAAGCGTTGAATGAACAAAAAAACAAAGTACATGATCATGACTATTCCCTTGGTGAAAATCCAAAAGTTAAATTCCAACTCCAACAGTATCATTATATCCCCCCCGAAAAAAATTCTACGAATAAGTGAATTAAAATTAAAAATTCGATAGAAATGCCTTGCAACGTCAAGTCTCTCGTGTAATTTTATAAGTAGCGCAACAAAACGGGTCAATGCACTAATTTCTTCGATAATGACTGATAATTTTTCTCCTCTTAATATTACACAAACATGTTAGTTTTCCTGGTAATATATTTTATATATAATAAGATCTGACACTAAAAATTAAAACTTATAATACAACTTATAAACGTAAGTAAAAGTACGAAAATGCAGAAATACCAACTGCACAAAACAATCCCCTTACGGTAAATAACAATATAAATATTCGTCATATCCGCCACGGGTGTGAGCACAATATGAATGCAAACGATCAATTTTTTTTCGATTCTTGTTTTCACAAGTGGGCACTACGCAATAAAATTTCAATAACAGAACTATCTTTTGTCAGAATGATTTGATGAATGCTTGCCCTTGTTTCCTATGAGGTTGAACGCAGTTTAATATCAACAGCTGGTGTTGGTGAGTAAAATAAAATTTGACAAAATAAACGAAAATATAATGAGCAAGAAAATGTAAATAAATAATCGATAAGAGTAAATGAAAACTGGTTTCGTACACTTAGAAGTTGTATTCACTGTTGTCAATTAAAAACGTAAAATACATCGTTCCAACCGAAAAGTCCAATTGATAAGTTTCAACATTGAGTAGTTGACGAGGCGTATAGAATATTTTTTTTAATAACTTACACAAAGGTTAAAAACCGTCAACAAGTATTAACAACAGTTCAAAGCTTCTTAAAGTCACTGCAAACAGGACTGTAGGCAAGCTGAGATTTGGGAAGAGAAATTATAGGAAAAAAAAGTACAGTATAGAGGGGAGACAGAGAAATCAAAAGGGTTTTTATAGAGGGTGGATGGGACAAAACAAAGAAAGGAAGTCAAGGGGAAGGGGGAATGTGCTACTTACAGTGACAGGCTGATTGGGAAGGGCGAAGAATGGAGGGTGAGGGAGTGGGGGGAAGAATCCGCTCAGAGGAGGAACTTTCCTAAGATGATGCCTACAAGCCCTGCCAGGATGGCAAATATTATAGTTGATAGTTGGGAGGCCTGCTGGCCTTGCATCTCGGACCAGTTGCTGGGCACTCGGCTCGTTTCCAGCTTGCTACGCATTAGGCGAACCTCCTCCTGAAACGAGAAGGAAACACATGAGGAAATGAAAAGGGTTTCGGAAAACGGTAGTCTATAAGAGGCTACAGAAAAATCAAGTAAGGTTAGGCGGGGCAAGTGCGTATTAGGTGTTTTTCTTTGGTATGTGTTGTAAGCCTTTTGAATAAAATTAAGGCTTTATTCGTCTAAATTGGCGATCAGAAAATTAGTTACAGAGTGATTGAATTACAAATTATTTCGACACGTCATGAAAACTCGAACCCGAAAACATATGATTAACGAACACATGTGGAGTTGAATCATACCACAGTATGACGCCTCCATTAGGTTTTGAGAAATGGTAGCAAGGTAGGAAAGTAATTTCTTGTAACATATGTTTCATGGTTTTCAAATGCCTTGAAAAACTTATAAATCGATTTCAGAATAAAACGATGAGCAGAGCCATGATTCAGCTACAAACAAATCACGGAGTTTGTGAGGCATATTTAGACCGAATACACCAGGATGTACTACCGCAATGCAGATTTTGTGAATCAGATATCGGTACACTGGAACATATAGCGATGCAGTACCCTTTATTTTATACTAAAATAACCCTTCTATTTGATACTATTATTATTAATAATTTACTTTGCCAAACATTCAACTATATAAACTTAATTAGATCCAAAAATATCAACATACATGGAGGAATTTGTAATTAACTATATCAATGTAATGTTTCAGTTTAGTTCTCTCATTTGTGAAAAATCTTGATTAGATCCTTTGAATAATACAATCTTACGAATATGTTACAATCGTTCATAACCAGAATCCACAGATATAGCTGATTCAGCATCTCAACCGTATAAAAGCAGGCGCTCTCGCCGCCTGGAGTCAGTCTTGTTCTCTCGTCCGTTCCGCCACTTTACACTGTCGTTTTCTATCCGATCTTGCTCATAAGTTCAGAGTTATTTGTCGCCAAAATAAACCGGTGTTTCGTAAAAACTCTTTTCTTCGAGTTCCACACTTAACTTTTACAGGGTGTCCCATCTGTATGGGCCCATTAAGGGAGTACACAGTGCGAGCTATATAAAAATTGAACCGGACCTTTTCTATTTTTTGATGTTTTAGTGCCTCAAATCTTGGATTGAAACTTGAAGTTACCTCTTGGCCCCCCTATTTTATTTTAGTTTTCGATTCTACGTTGAATTTGGAAGAGAAAATGCATAGCTAAACGCTTTTTCTCCAATTATCTTCAATACTTTTTAGATTTTGACCACAATTTTTAAAATCGACATCAACTTTCCTATCAACAGAAGCCAGTTTCCATCATCAACAATCATCATCATAGGATTGACATTTCAATTCTTGCATCAAGTGGTAGTAAATAAGTAGTACACATACAAATTTTACTAGACAAGTTTAATAGGCACTTTTTATTCTACTAAAATTACCTACGTTTCAGATAGACCCCCCCCCCCCCCTTGCTTCTGTAAACAGATTGCGAGTCGATCTCTCACCGAAGAAGTTGTTCTTCGTACCATTTACGGCGGAATTGCTAAGCAAGCTTGAATCGGATCACCTTTTAATGCCTCTGGTGTAGTGGGCTGCCTGGCGTACATTTTATATTTTAGATAACCTCAAATGAAAAAATGCAGTGGGGTGTGACCGGGAGATCTCGCATACCAATTTTCCGGGCCTTGCCTGCCAATCCATCGATTGGCGAATTGGCTGTTCACTTCCTTCCGTGCAGCTAGAGAATTGGTTGAACTGTAATGTCAATTCAATCCTCTGACGATGATTGTTGATGATGGAAACTGGCTTCTGTTGATAGGAAATTTGATGCTGATTTCAAAACTGTGGGTCACTCAAACATTCAGGAACATCTCAAACATTTGCTACTAGAGTGAGTTGGCGTCACTCATCCCTGTATAATATACTGAACTTGTAATAGATGGTAGGGCTACCGCATACAAGGGCCAACAACTTATGGTGGAGTGTTCCTTGAGTGAACAGTCTCACTCGAGTAATCGGAATGCATCCTTAATTGAGGAGTGAATCACCTCAGGGTGACCCTCCACTCGGGTGAGTGAGAGTGCACATTCATATTCAGGGTTTGCATATGAATTTTTTATCTGTCATTACCTCAAGCCCCGGCAATGTCACATGGGAAAACTGCCATCTAAATAAAAGAGACAACATTCATACTCTAAGAATCAATTTAACATTATGAGTGAATTAGAAGGAGTCTCACCTTTAGAGCTTGATTTTCATCTCGGAGGGAAGCATCTTCATCCATGATTTGTTCCATTTCTTTTCGCGCCTTAACAAGAAGTTCACCTTCATTATTTTGCTAAAAAGAAAATTATTTACATCAATAACATCAGAACTACGCGAGGAACAACTTTTAAGTTGTACCTAAGGAAAAGGAGCGGGGACCTGAAAGAATTGTCTCCCTTTAAACAACACCCACTTTCCACATCAGGGCCTTACATTTTCACAATTCCTATAGCCAAGCAAACTATCCCTAAGTAGACCAATTTTTCATTTATCGCCTCCCTATCGCATCAGTCTGCTGAGAAAGCAAAATATCAAGAAAAAAAGAGTTTGTGGAAGAAACGTAGTCTATTTTCACAGAATTAAAGAGCAACCATCTAGGACAATAACTATAGTTCTGTCATTGATGCTGACCTAATAGAACAGTTATTGTTCAGTTACTGATAATGACCTAACCGTCGAAATGACTAAAAGAGTAACTCTTTCATTTTGTGGAATTGGACCATGTTTCTTCTACAAACTCTGTGCTTCTCTTGACATGAGTTTCCACGATTTTGTAGCGAAAGATTTAGTGCGTAAAAGCGCAGTATGTTCAAAGCCACACTTCAACACCACCGAAAAAACATGCAACGGAAAAAGGAAATTCGACTTCCCAATTTGAAAAATCCACGTTTATTGGCAGTTTGTTTGAGCTTGACGAAGTAGAAGGTGAGCTCACAGAGCCAATGTTAACACGTCAACTGCGGTTTCTAAAACCGAAACTTTTCCACAGTGTGATAGGGGGACATAAATTGATTCATGCAGAACTGCCCCCATAGTGGGCTGAGTGGTCATACCTCAAACCATAAATTCCAGTCTATGACACATGAATCAAATCCTTTTGGCAAAAACTAATGCATATCCTCAAAACTGGAGGTGCCTCTACTTAAAACAGAGCCTGGACATAAATATGACGTTTTCCCAATACATTAAGACAACAAAATTGTTTTTTTCTCATTTCTTCCGTTACTTTCCAGTTTTAGAAATGTAATTCAATAAAACTTTTCTGCACTTTCAATATTCTTTTCAAATCATTCCATCCTATTCATTCACAAATTATTGTAAGCCTAATGAAGATCAATGTAAACTTTAGTTAAAGTCTAATTTCACATGACTCTTCACCACAAGGTTTATAAACTTGAGTTAGTAATCTAAAACCCAAGTGTGGACTCGACCCAAGATAACAAAAAGGGTCGGGTCTAAAACATACTTATTCATGTCAATGTTTCATACAAATTTGAACTAAACGAATCAGCGTAAACGTGAATATGCAGTCACATACTTTTGCACGTTTTTCATTGAAGCATTTGAGACACAAGGCTGGTTTGTTCGCAAAATCCTCGCCAAAATTGGGCACTTTCTTAACTTTGTTTTAGGCTAAATAGCACTCTTCCCCTCCAGACATGTGGGAAGGGCGGGGAACTGAGAAGTAAAATATTCTTGACCTCATCCCCCCCCATTGTGAATAATATTTTCAACACAAATGCATTTCCCTTAACACAGAAACGAGCACCGCGAGCGTCCACACTGGAGCGCCTAATCATGTTGATTTCTCTGAACTGGTTCCTAAGCCTAGGAGAAAGACAACCCTTCTAGTGACGTTAAAATGACTCTTCCACATAATAACAGACCCATTCTCTTGACCTCAAGTCATGAGGAAAAGTGAAAACCAAGATGGAATATGGTGACAGTATACGGGGTTTTCATCGACCCCCCCAAAATCGTTATTTATGAACTAAAAGAACATACGATTTTTAATCTGCATTTGTTTTGCCAAGGATCTCAAATGTATGCAAGTTGCTCATCACACACGTGCACAAATGCGAAAAAATCACTTTTTTCCCAAATAACAACCCCCGCTTTAGTGCAGACTAGGATTCTACGGTCAATTTCACGAAAATTTGACCTCTCAAAGATTTTTTATAAAAATCAAAAATGTGCAACCGCAAGGTTTTTTTTTTAATTTGCATGTTTTTTTCCTCAAATATGGGAACACACACCGACTTTGCTTTTTCATATGGGAACCCCCCCTTATTTAAATTTCAGATTCAGATTTTCGCGCGTGTCTGAACACTTAAATGAATAGTGGCAGACCAGCCTAGCAGCTCCCACTTATAGGGAAGTTCCGCATGGAGTCAGTCAACCACCTCACGGAGTAAAGGTATTATACGTAGTTAGATATGTTATTCACATCCAATGACTGAAGAAAGTTCAAATCACAGGTGAGCAGAACTCGAGCTCATTTATACGGTTAGTTACAAAAATCAAAATCAAAAGAGATCAAAGAGAAATCGCTATAACGACAGTAACCGCATACGTTCATTCGTTACCTTCAAAGTGGTTCTGTGGGCTAGGAGGCTTTTTGCAAAAGATACCTAGAAAAGGGTTCCTATAGTAGAAAAAATTAATCAGACAAATATTGACGTAAGTCGGGAAAATGGCTATGGGCTGGGCCGATTGATCCTGATCAATGAATACCCATTTTGAATGGAAGTAGAAACAGAAGTAATAGTTATTAGCCCCCAGACGCGACACTTGAACGAGTACTGTATAATAGTACTCCTTTATTGACAAAGTGGAAGTGGTGTGACCAATGTTTCTGCCTTAGGTTCCATTCAGAGACGTTCTAGGTCTCAACCTAATTCAGCCTCAATGACTTGGTGTATCTTTGAATGGCTTATGACATATTTGAAATTTTATTAATACAGCTGAAAGAAATCTAGGCAGAACACAAATGGATATGTTCCGGCCTTGATTAAGAGTGTTAATTGAGATACGTTATGACCATGGAGAGTACTCTCCTCACAAGCGGTTGTGGATAAGATCCCAAACTTGAAAAAATAATACAATTAACTGTTAATGATTAAGTGCGTTTTTGTACTTTCCCTCTCATCTTGGCACTTCAAAGCAGCAGCAACCAACGAAATCTGTATGCACATGTGTACATTGAAAGTCCAAAGTTTTAAGAAAATGAATATTTCATAGGTACAAGTAGGTTTGAATATCTTATGGAAGATCAAGCCTCAATATCGCACGTAACCATACCGTAGTAGGTCAATGTCCTTTGTAAAATTAAAAAATGGATAAACAAAGACAAGCAACTCGCAGCTGCCAAGAAGAAAAGTCCCCTGGTCACTATTCAATAACTGGATGTTTCAGAAGGGAATTGTGGGGGGATTTGCATGAAGGATATTCACCCGATCTCCTGTAGGAAGAATGTTACAGACCAAGAGGTTGAGTTCCTCAAACCACACAATAAACCAGGAACTTCAGAGATTGTCAAAATTGTTGGAATTCATGTTCTGGCTCCAGTGAGAGTTTTAATAGTTCTCACTGCAGTAGAATTTACAACGATTTCATTCTGTTTTTTATATGAGAGGAGTCCTCAAAAATAAATCATCAATGGAGAAAAGGAAAGGTGGAAGGCACCAAGAGCACTACGCCATATTCTTCACAAGTATACCCATAAAAAATTAGTCGTTATATTTATAGGATTCTGCATTCAACATGGTAATGATGAGCGAATTCATTTCTGCTTACTTGGATTCTCAACGGTGTAGCCCACAGATAAAGAGCAATTGAAATGCCAAGGTACACAACATCAACACTCCAAATTAAATGAGTCATTACGTTCATTATTGTGAGAAACCAAGTATAGGCGTTGTGTCGCAATCCAGAACAGATCGTGAGGGAATCTCTAAATGAATACTGTTTTCACGACAATCTCAATAGGACAATGACAATAATACCAGATATTCTTAACAATTCTATTGATCAATAGGCTGATTACTAAAGAGATTGTACTTGGGAAGCTTAAAGATGTGATGTGTGCTGAATTGTGTGATCAGCGGTAAAAGTGAGAAAATGTGCACGTAGTGATTTATAAAAAAATGCAACGGAGGTACGCGATTGCACAATAGCTGTACACGTTCTCAGAGGAAGTGAGTTTGAATGTTTTGAGCCTCGTGAAATAAAGTTTACAAGGTAGTGCAATTTTAAAGAAGCCAGCTTGTTAACAGTAGCAATGAAACTGTTGAGAAAACCTCGAAAGCAGCACTTAGGTCAGTTTTGAGCAATTAATCAAAGAATCTACTCTATGGTGCGTCAACCTCGAAGATGTTTGAAGGATGTTAAAGACACATTGAACAGAGAATAAATTTACAATAACAGACGAAAATAGAGGCGAACGTCGAGATATAATTGACAAAATCAAGAATGTGTGCATTTTTAGGCTATGGGAGACATTTTATTCACCTTGACTTGCTCCATATTTTTAAATAAATAATGAAGATCTTTGATTCAATATGATATATTTCTTTCAATCCTACGATGTTAAATAATTTAATAAGCAGTAAAACTGGACCAAAGGGTATAAGGTGTTTAGACGATCGTGGTAGGCATTCTGTGCACGACTGTTTAAAGCGGGAGATATGAGTTGTGGTGAGTACACAGCGCTTCATTAGGTGGACGGATAACTTTCCCTGCGAGGGAGATGTGGAAAGGAATCCAAAATATTCCTCATCTACAACACGTTGATAGATGAATAGTAGGGACGGAAGAAGAGAGTGAATGAAAGGGAATAAACCCCGTATAAGTTCTCAAACTCAAATGAGCTATACTTTCGAAAATTCAGGGTGCCCCGCACATGATGAAAAGAAAAAACTGTTTTGGGTAAAACTAGATAGAAAATTGAGAAAGACGCCGTCAACACTTTTCCATCACAGCTCGCTCTCAAAATGGTTTAAGGAGATCCCCCCCCAAGATAACCACGTTTCATGTCATTAAAACTCATATTTCAAGGCTTTCCACCACGGAAAAGAGGTTTTCCGAAACACTGAGATTTGTATTACGTTGATGGGGGGAATGACGGCAAGAACTATGTTTACAAACTTGGACTGCCTGTGGTGCGGCGAGAATGCGACGAATCGGCCTGAAACTTTGAGTGAAATTTTCGCTCACCTAGAGGTACGTCATATTCAAAACTAGCCAATTTCAGAGAACTTTAATTTTCGAGTTCGGCCTTGAAGAAATAGTTATAAGAAATTCAAGAATAAATTTTACCGTCGAACCGCCACGGTTATTGACTATTTGCTTCGTATCACTTAATTCCCCAGAAACGGTGGGTGCTGAAGCACTCGAGATTTCAGATTTGATTCCAAAACCTTCAAAAAACTTTGGCGTCACCCAAAATTTCTCTTTTCCCTCCTTTTTTGGGTAAAAAAGTATTCAATTTCTGCACAGAACTGTGTGTCATTCAATTGCCTTGATCCATACAAAAATCCGAACACCGTTCAAACCTCAACATGACAAGCTACGGAATACAAATAAACAGACACTGCAGATAGTTCGATTCCACATTCGGCAAATTACGAAATCAAATTTCTGGTCTAGGCTTTTTTTAACAAGAAATCTATGAAAATAAAGACGCCTTTAAATACTGAACTGTTCAATGTTCCAACTACTAACGCACAATTATATGAATTTTGGATACTGAAAATATATACTGTAGTTACTTTACTTGTTCGTGAAATATTACAACTTACATGTCCGGGTTTCAATGACAGTTTATTCAATGGCGTAGACATTTCCTGAATGAAGGAAAAAAATGATATAGCGCAAAAGAGTGAAACTGAACGAAGTGTTAACATAATAAATATACGATTAGGACGTGATACCAAATTAAACAGTGTGCCACATTAAAGATTGATGAAGGTAGCTAACTACACGATTAAATCGGGAAACACATTGTGCGGTGGATTGAAACAGATCTTCCTGCAATACAGAAAGCTCAACGTGATATCAGTTTGGTTTTACCGCCAAACACATTTTACAAAAACAATTTGTTCCTGAAAACGCCTCTTAGTCTGACGAATATTATGTTCCTGAAGAACCCAAAACAATGACAATGAAATCAAATATCAATGAACCAGCAACGATGGATGAAGATGAAAATCATCAAAAGAGAAAATTCCATTTGTTAAACATTGTATGACCCTCGACAAAAGAAGATTTCATTTATCATATTAATTAATTATGTTTACATATATCAATATTCATGTTAGTTTAATAATTATCTCGAGTCAGCACACGGATTATCCATGGACAATTTCTTCAAAAAGCAACAACTGCCTATTTTTTACTCGCAAATTTTTTGAAAAATCGGCCGGAATGAATAAACTGAAAAATGTTCACTAAATTGAAACGTCAATAGGAGTTATCTCCAGGAAACCAAGATAAGCTAACCTAATAAACTAAAAAATGTATTGAATAAAGTTGGACATTAGTAAACCTTTAGTCGTACACCCACTAAATATGATATTTATTTGTAACGGGATTAGAGTGGGTGGGTGTGAGTGAGCACAGACATCATGGTTTTTAAAAAGTTGAAAAGTTGCCAGACGCCATTTCCAAGTTCCGCTCACTCAATTCACTAATGGGATCGTGACTTTCAGTCACCAACGCGTATAGAACAGATTGAAGAATCGTACAACAAAGGCAAAGACATGGTGATGTTTAGAGCTTCACCAATTTTTATTCTCACAAAGAGTAAGGTATCCTCACAAGTCCTTCATTTTATTCATTAATTTAAACAAAAATTAAACATTGGTAAAACGTGATAGATTTCAGAAAAAAGATAGGTATGTAGATCCCACAGAAATTGTTAGCGATGGTTGATGGAGGTTTGTTCCGGCTGTAGGCCTATTTTTCCATTATTTTAATATAAAGCTGCCTTCAAAGGCGGAGGGGGCACACCAGTAAATAAGAACGAAAAAACTAAATAAAATAAAAGTGAAGAGGACGCCTAGGTTTACTCAACACCGATCCTAGAGATTTAGAAAGATTAGGGAAATGGAGGAGAGAGGGATGAAACGAAGTGCCCCTATACAATGATCAGCAGTTGAGGCAAGCGCCCTGAAAGACGCAGGTGGTGACACCACGAAGCACTCCAGCTAAAATGGTCAACTCAAGAACCCCCAGGGCACTTTTCTTGCCCACACCCCACACCATGACACGGTCACAGCCATGACCTTGAAGTTATTAGCGCTCGTTTCAGCTCAGATACTGCTTGCTTCAGGTCATTCCTATCTTAATTAATTACATTAGCCTGCTAGGTCTGTTCCATGCCCTCGCTACCGCTGATAATCTGGACATCCAGGATATTATCAGACTTTATCAGATATTATCAGCTTCTTAAACTGGTGACTCATCATACGGTACAGTAGGTACTTTCCACATTCCAGCTACTGGGTGACGAAGCACTGCATCATGACATAGAATGTGCCCATGAGCTCATAGACACCACTTAAACACATGATAAAGGTTCTCATTTCTACCCCAATACACAGCAGAGGGTAGTTACTGTTCCACGACTTTCTCTAGAACATCTCAGCATGGTGGCTAATGTAGCCATCAGGCAGACTGCATGAAAATGTTGGTTGAGGGTGGGTCCCAATAACATTTGAAGCCCATTCTACTCACTGGGAGGAAATGGGGAATTCATAGCTGTGTCAGAGTTCTGTACCATACAATAATCATGCAGGGCTGCAGTAAATTCGGCACATGAGCTGGGTTTTGGAGGAGTTGAAGTTGCTCTGCAGCACTGCAACAACTACGGCCAACAAAATCAAGTTCAGCAGCGGTGAGGGCGAGCTCCCAGCTAGAGCCCCTAAACGCTAGCAGGAGAGTGAATACTGAATGCGAGAGACAATGCCGAGCCCACTGGCCCATGGATATAAACATTTGAGAGGCCATATGGGAAGCCTAGTCAAGAATGCACAGCAGAGTGAACTTCAAGGTCTAAGTCAAGCACCCTACCAATGATTAGCCTGTAATAGGTCAGCTTTGACAGTAAGTACATGCGAAGGAGAAGCAGCATCTGCATCTGATGTGGACATGTCTGAAAGTTTGATGAACTCATGTTAGGACTCACTATCTAAGAGGAAGTCGCCTCTCATTAAATCGTACAGATAGGAAGTCTTTTCTCATATTGGGAAGTAAGTCAGAAGAGCAGAAGAGCAAGTGAATAAGTCGTTCGGCGAAACCCCACTTGTTCGGAGAAATCTATTTCCTTTTTTCGATTATTCGGTATAATATAATGAAGAACTAGCTATATCAGTTAGAACCCCATCTTGGCTCAAGAAAGCATTGAAAAAGAGCTGAAAAGGTCTTATGCACAGGTCAAGCCCCACTTGTCCAAGCGTTAACTAGGTTTTCTGAAAGTTTTAGTTTCTGGACATTAGGGGTGTCTCAAACTACTGATTCCATTCTACAACGCTTCAAAAAGGAGAAGAAAGTTGGGTTTGGAGATAAATTCATTATCTCATTTCAACTACAACATCTTATGACTTGAAATTCTGTATTTTGACGGATTCATTGATGTCTAATAAAAGACGTATGGTTCAATTAATTTGATTCCATTGCCACTTTCTTTAAATAAAATAAACGGTTCATTTTCACGGAAAAAAATACTTACAGAATCGCCACTGATATATCGTGACGTGTCGTTCGCAGCCACTGGAGTAGCCTCATTGTTGCCAGCAGAAGTTGTTTTCTTAGCAGGTGCACTTTCAAAGGCCGCCAACTCGAAAACACACTTTAGTTTCGTGTCCATCAAACTCTCTGGCTTGGCTTCCTTCCACTAAAGAAAGACAAACGAGTTATCATTAAAATACAGATAACAATATTTCGAGTGAATGTAACTAATCTTCAAACAGGAAGTAATGGAAGGCAATAGAAGGACAGCCACACGTTTCGTTTTCAATACTGAATATGAAATATCCTTGAGTTACTGGTTCCAACACAGGTGCAGTGAAATTGGCTGACGTGACTAGCCTAATGACGAGAAGAAATACAATACCTGGAATTAAAATCAAATGAAAGTACTGAAGCAATACTTCATCTGCCTTTCAAATTCTTCATTTTTCACAAGAATTCTAAATGAAAATTGAAAGTTCTCAAAAAAATTTTTTTTTTAAATAAACCAAAATTTGAATTCGAAACAGGGTTTTTTTTTAACTACCATCATGAAATTCGAAATTTTCCGAAGTTTGTCGTCATGTTGTTGAATTTCACTCCATCAATTTTTGGCATCGATAAAAAAAAATCACGATTCACTACCCTTGGGCCTGTCACCTGGTCACGCTTTTGTAGATACAGGAGAGCACCAGTTACATGGGTTTCTGGCCCTGTTGAGGTACGATTCGTGGTGTTAAAGATTGAACACAAACCACCCCATGGGATCCGAAAGGGATCCACCAGGGAATTGTTCCCAACATAGGTACCCCAGCATGTAAGTTTTGTTGCCAAAGTCGGGTATCACTTAGAAGAGTTCCCTGGCAAGCATGTAGCTCGCTAGAAAACCAACAAAAAAGGTCTCCTAAATAGTGATCCATACCATTGCTCTCGCCCTTTTTGGACTTGAATTGTTCTCACATTGCTTGCAGTCAGAGTTAGAAGAACTGTCATTCCGAAACAGACAACCTTCTTCTAGAAGGGGAATCATGGATTCACTAATCAGTAGATTTTCTCCTTGCAGACACCAGGACTATAACTAGGGTATCCAGATGCACTGCTTTTTGCTATGTGACATAGAGACCTTTGGGTAAACCTGAAAAGTACTGCTTTTTGCACCAAAGTACTGCTGCTTGCACCAATCTACCAGCGACATTTTGTTTTATGTACCTGAAATGCAAGTCTTTTGTGATTGATTAGTCTTTTTCATGAGACATAGTCATATTTTTGTAGCCAGTGACAAGGATTAAACCTAATTTTAGACATTAAAACTTTTTCAATTTAATTTCCCTGTTTAATGTACAGCTTTCTCGAAAAAGAAAATCTGGCCACCTCAACAATGACTCTTTTGAACAACTCGACTATGACTGCTGGCGGTAAAAAAACGAGAAGAGGAACTGATCAATTTCTTGAACAATAAATTTGAACGCGAAAAAAATGAATCGCCTGAGTGCATCCTTGAGATTTTGAACTTCTTAAGTAAACTATCAACTTACCGCGACGTCAGCGTCAACCCCTCCTTGTGGATTAAACAGCAAAGTTTGAACCATGAATTTATGCTTGTTCTTTTCGTTTGGATCAAATGTGAAGGGTTGGAGACACACTGTTGGAAAAAAAAAATACAAGACATTAATTACCGAATACGTAAATGATTGTCCATTTATCATCATCACGTCACCCAATATGGTATAAATATTTTAAAGGTTGCAGAGCAACCTATGGAAGGAATTCCATCTTCAGAAATGAAAATATTGGTAAGCAACGCGAGCTTTACATGGACGATTATTTCCGGTTTTTATATGATCAAATGTGAAAACAAAATTATAAATACTGATTTATAAAAAACATTTATAAAATCGACAGAATTTTCAATTGAACATAACTCGTAATAATAATCCAGCGACATAATTGAATGGTTAATGAGAGAAAAAAACATTCATTGATCATTATATGGGGTGGAATGTTGGTTTAGTTGGGATTTGTGAAAAGTATAAATTGATGGTTAATTAGATGAAAACTGCACTTCAGAGGCCCAACATCATCACGTAACGGCTAATACTTGAGTAATGACGAGGGCGTTTAAAGCCATTAAGACGGCCTTCAATTTCGGAGTTGGATGTCAACTAAAAGTAAGTACCAGCCCAACTTTATGGGGAAGTTGTAAATAGGTCTTTACAACTTGATTTAACTTCTTGGCGCCCAAACGTCCGCTGCCATCAGAGTTGACTCGAGTGAAGAGGACGTCGGACATTCACAGTTCAGTTCAACCACTTTGTTACAATTAATCTGTTGCCCCATCAGGAATTTATTATAAAAATAATTGATTTTTGACGTAAATCACTGATTTTTGAATCATGTTTATTAGATGTAGTGTTTAGTAAATGATTAAAGCAAGCTCGGCGCTTACATATCTTGTAATTGTTTTCTAGATGCCTTTTAAATAGCACAATTTATATCACACCTTTACAGCAAAACAAGTTAGCCACAAGGTTCGTTCAGCTGATCACTGGGCCTATAAACCTTATCATTGACTTCTAGAAGCGCAAAAGAGAGATGACTTCGTCATGAAACATCTACCGGCAAACACAAGTTATATACCTATGTAAAGGCCTATATAATTTCAAAGATGCCTTAGTTATTATTATTATTATTTTTTCAAGTATTGGTTGGTATGATAGGAGGTGTAAGGGAACTTACCGGAAGACGCATAATTATTCCAATAAATGGGAGTAGGGAAGGGAACAAGGCGCAAGGGCCGGGACGGGGAAGGAGGAAGAAGTTAACGACCAGGTATAAATGACCGGACACTGAGCCGGGAGTTCACTTGGTCAGTGAGCTCTCTCCTAAGCTGAAAATCTTGCCTTATTACTGGTAAAAACCCCAAATAACCCCCTCTTCCGGGTAGGTTATAGTAGGTGCATACCTTTTAGCCTCACCCTCGAGTAAGAACTCTGATGTCCGCAGAAGTTTTATTCTGGAAACATGGAGTCACCTGCTCAACCTCCTCTCTTCACCTCCGAGATACGAAGTCTGATGCTGCAGACATAGGTCTGGAATCATTGACTTCCTCTGCTCAATATCCATCCTACTCCTAATTAGAGTGACTGGTGTACAAGGACTGTATTTCACAGAATCGCTGTCACCCGTAACCTAACTTCTATCCTCTGTCAGTTTGAGCCAGATGCTGCAGACGTACCCCCGTCTGGAATCATCGGTTTACACTACGGAAACTTCCTAAATACTCCTTGCCAACTCCAAGCGATCCGCTAACCAGAACTTTGCCTAAAAACCACTATCTTCCTTCAGAAGAGAAAGTAAAATTAGTAGAGGAACCAAGATAATTAGTTCCCTACAGGAGGGATAAGTAGAAGTTGGCCCGTTCATTTTTACGGTGATTTCTTCTGAATACCCAGAGAAATAGTTGAAGAGAGACAAGAAGTATAGTAGATTTAATTAGAATAGTTAGTTTCAAGTATTATGTAGTTTAGTTTATATTTTAGTTCGTACTCAATCACTTTCAACACTAACACATTTTGTTTCGAAGAATATACGCACACGCTTGGTAGAAGGTATTGCCTATCATGTAGAAAATGTTACATGGTCCACTTATAGCAGTAGAAAAGGGACGAATCATGTGGAATTCGGCGTTCTTCAACGCGTTTTGCTGCTGTTGTCGTGTGATGGAAATTAAAGGCAATACAGCTTCGTTGAAATTACACAATTACAAATTATTTCAACGAAAAACCAATCAGAAATTCCGTAGGAAAATACTCGTAGCATGTGAGTTGTAATGACGTGAGGAGAGTGGATAGTTGAGGGAGACGGAAGAGAAATGTCGGTCCACGGCTTTGGCGGCTTTAGATATGAATTCGGATGAAGGGCGGCGAGATATGGAGAAGTTCTAGAGTTCAAGACTTCCCACCCCGCCTGCTTCACCGCATCCAACCAAGATGCCGAGAATTGGCGTGAACAACCCATAAGTCTTGAAAAGACAATGACATTGCAATTATATCAGCGATTCGATCGCCGAGATTTAGTATGGGATGTTTACTACACTAGGAAACAGTACATAAAGCGGTCTGAGTGGGCTCATTCAATTCATTTATTGTTTAATCAATGACGAATATAAAAACTTTAGTGTTATTCCCAAAGTTGTCGATTTTCCAAATTTGTAATCGCTCTTGAAAATTTTTTTTTTCAAAGGGTGTAGAATCCGAATCCGCAATAAAAATTTTCCGCCATTTTTCAAAAATGTCATTTTGCGAAGGTGTTCCGTGGATCCTCAACAAAACGATCCCCAAAAGAATAAACGTATATAGTCAAAAGTGGGTCACTAAGTTGTAACTTGAGTGGGGATCGCGACTCGCAAGTCATCTAATCTCTTGTGACTTGAGACTTTGGAGAAGTCCCGGCAACTCTGTAACACAGTGTCTCAGTCAGCTAGGGTCTTGCCGCGGAAAACGAAATTGAAATAGGCACTGAATTAAGAAACAACTGTCACCGGTTAGCGTTTTCAATAAGTCCCTCTGAAGAAAGGCTTCATCAGTAGCGGGAGGCCTAATAGAATTTATCCATGCGAGCGTGGGACAAGCCAAACCCGAGACAAAAAATTACTGTATGTGAGTTCATGTCGACGATGTCCTGCCTGCAACTCTTAACCGATTTTCATGATCCTCTATTGCAGGGGTCTCCAAACTATTTGCCCCAAGGGCCGTATCAGGATGTGGAGGTGCTGGGCGGGCCAACAGGGGGATATTAGTTTTTCATTGTTCAATAAGAAATAATAACGATTTCATTTTCAAGAATATAAAAACAAAGCATTTAAGAGTACCTATTTTTCTCTTTTGTATTTATTTATTTAAAATTATTACATTCAAAAAAGTATTATTGGAAGACCAATCTAATTTGATGTGTGCAACTATTTTTTGCTAACAATGTCTTACCACTTGGGATCAAAGTTTGATGTTACAAAGGTTCATTATTGAAAGTAATAAACCAATAAATCCGTGTCATGCTCCTGCCACTCCATGTGCGCTCGGAGCAACTTATCATCAAGTCAAGCTTTCTCAATACTAATGAATATTAAGCAGGTAAGGTAAGCTTGAAAACAAGGTTGCTTACCAAGAAGATATAAACCTTGAGCGCAATAGGAATTCTGCTTTAAACTAAAATCAACCTAGGAATCAAACAAGTTAATAAGCAACGTGTCCATTACAGGGTCCCCAGTCCAATTATTATACGATTATTGAATTGTTCCAAGTTATTTATTGAACGAAAACAGAATGACAAAAATCGTCTCGGGTAGCGCCTTAATGGATACGCTAAGCTCCATCTTTCCTGAATACATAAAATTCAAACCCCCTCTCTCTTCCCTGAGGACTTTTTCAAAACTAAAAAAGTGAAAATTCTTAACCAAACAAAATTAAAACAAAGAAATTCGGCGTTTTAAGATGTAAAAGCAGAGCGAGAATTCATTTATTATTGCCATCCATGTCACACCAGAAAATTCTACATTTCAGCCTATAATTGGGATTGAACAAAAAAAGTGGACAAATCAGATGAAAATAGAGAAGATATAATGATTTGTCAGTAATACAGCCTCCTTTCAGCCCCTTCCACAATTAAATTTGAAAGTTCTGAAATATGTTAAAATACTTCAGGCTGGACTGAGTAAAACAGATTAAATTACACACAGATATACAACAAACGTCTTTTTCACGGATTCCATCTTAGAATGGTCTGCAACGGATTTGAATTCAGTTATTTCTTCTATTTCCACTACCTTGGATCAATTTTAATAGAGAACCCTTCCTTCAGAGGAACGTATTAAAACAATGGCATACATGCCCACTAATTTCAACTCTTCATCAAGTCAAACCTCCTCAATAATGATGAATATGAGCTAGGTAAGCGTGAAAACAAGCTAGGTTTGACAGGAACTGCAAGCTTTCCACGGGGTCCTCCTCAGGCATGAGTA
Source organism: Creontiades dilutus (assembly GCA_031894815.1). Classification (NCBI taxonomy): domain Eukaryota; kingdom Metazoa; phylum Arthropoda; class Insecta; order Hemiptera; family Miridae; genus Creontiades; species Creontiades dilutus. The sequence continues at coordinate 800,032 of JAVIWC010000084.1, read as the reverse complement.
ATGGGGTGCTTTATTATTAGACCAGTAAAAATGATAAGATCCCTTCGAAATTATCCCTCTTATGCAACGAGTACAAGTGGCGGGGCACAGGTGGTCAGTTAGCGGGAGGTTATGTAACACGTACTGCCCTAAATCTTCGCGAGTTGGTTTATTCAAAACTACGATTTTGATGATCAGTGTGTATGTACCGGGTGTATCAGATAGCGTGCGCAGTACTTCACCCACGTATTTTACAACCAATTTCCAACAAAAAGTGCCTCTTAGCAATTTTTTTGTTAAATCTTGCTTAGTTTTTGAGTTATTTCACTTCTATGTTTTTCGTGTTTTCGACCTTGTCTCAGCAAAACGGCTATAACTCACATACAGTATAATGTAAAGTTGAGGGTAGCGTTGGAAAGTGCGTTGAATTTCTTTCAAGCGCCAAACCTATTGCTTCCGTGTCTGCGAAGCAGCGGAAGCCTTGTGTTCACTTTCGGGGGCCAAAAAATTTTCGTTGTCCGAATTCAATATTTCCACTCGCATTATGCGTTTCATAGCCTACTGAACAAATTTGGTTTTGTCTGTCGGTCTGTCTGTCCGCATTTCCTTGTTACAGCCATTACTTCCCCAATTGGGAACGAATTTAGCCCATATTTTTTTTTCACTGGAACAAAATTTAACTTCCTCTCGAACCTTCTAAAATTGGATTTCGTTCGTACACACAAACTGTCTTTTTTCCAGACGGAAAAGTCAAAGTGAAAGCCTCGTATAACGGATGTACGATTGAAGACGAAATTTACATTGTACCCAATGACTTTGTGGCTTTACTTGGACGTTCATGGATAAGAAAACTCAATATCAACCTTCAGAAAATCGACAAAAACTGTTCAAATTCCCCATCCATCACCAACATCAATAACATAGAGGAAATTATAGCACGCTATCCTCAAAGCTCGAACTCCAGCTCCAGAACCTCCTCGAAGATCGGGAAGACTTAGAAGACCTCCATCTCCAAGATTATGAAGTTTCATAATAAGGGTGGGAGGAATATTGTATCCAATTAGATGGAACCCCACTGGTACCAAGATACGGCTAAACAACAAGTCAAGTTATTAACATATTGTTCATTACCCAATTTTTTGTAGAATTATTACGGGTATTAAAAGTATTACGTGTCCGATAAATCGTGTTATTCATACCATATCTTAACGGTCACCACATAATGTTTATCAAATAAACAATGCAGTTATATTTGAAAAAAAAAATTCTGCGAACTATTACAGGTTTATTATTTCTGCATTAGAGTAGTCCTTCCAAGTAAATCGACGATTCACGTATATCAGACATAGTCCATGGCATATTCAAATTCGGCGCCATGCGTCTTCATATTTTGTAATTGTATTCCAGATGCCATCAAAAGAGCCCCTCTTATATTCCAGCACAACATATTGATTACGTACTAAGGAGTGATGGTAGCTTCAACCGTCTTCGTAGGGAAAGCAGTGCTAAGCTAAACGTCGAGTGGACCCACTAGCGTGCCTTTCATAGTGACCGGTAGGTATGTGACCCAACTTATTGTTGAGATTTTTTGAGGTGACGTTCGTTCTGAAGGGTCATATTCAACAAAATGACAATCCCTATAATAATAATATGGCTTTGTTTCGGATAAGTATGTGAACTGAAAAAGTCCCTTGTGGTGCAGAAAGGTTATTTTCGGGTGCCTAACTACCTCTCAATCCGAGGAGTAGACGACAACGTTGAAATACAGTGAAACCCCACTATAGCGGACAATGATGGGAAAACTCAGATGTTCACTGCAAAGAGGTGTCTATCACACTTGAGCAGGTGTTCACTAAAGCGGGATTTTTCAGAGGCATGAAAAACTTGAATTCTTTCAGAAAAATAAGTGCATTTACTATGGAAAATGCAAAGTTCTAAGAATTCAGTCAAAAAACACAACGTAACATACATGTGTAATACCTATACATATCAATAACTTACGAGAATCGCTTTAGGAAGTCGGAAAAAACTAGTGAAGTATAGAAAGTTAGTTTTTTTTTTCATTTTGGATTCAGTTTTCTTCTCTTTTGATACTGGACGAGATTATAAATCATCAAATTAATAAGATGGAATAACTTGGAAATAAGATGGAATAACTGGAATGTAGCTTAAAAAATCATCTAGTTGAGGATCATCTTCGTCGTCACTGAGTTGATTGATTGCCGTACTGTTTCTACGCATGAAAATCGCACTCCATCTAGTGGCCAGAACTTCCACTGTTTTTCCTTTCCTTGAGGATGTCAACATTCTGTTCGAGGGAGAGAGCACTTCGCGCGGTGAGAGGAGACATACCAAACGAATAGATTTCACAAATGAATGGAAACTACAGAAGATTTTCATCACTATCTCCCGTGATGGACGAATGAAAACAATGAGAAAGTAAAAAAACGACTTCTACTTCATTCGGTTTGGGTTCGGCTTTCTGTCATACTATCAACATTAGGTTAGTCTTGAATAGGCGTTTACTATTGTCCACTTCTAGGGGTCAAGAATGACCATTTTACTCTATCCACAGTCACAGTAGAGAGTGACCACTACAGAGCAGTTCAAACACGTTAAATCTCCTATCCCCACACCTTGATAAAACTGTCTATTCAAAGGAGTGTCCACTACGAGAGTTTTACTGCATCAATTTTCATCATTTTATCAAAGTGAAAAGCATATAAGAATATTGAGCCACAGGGCTGTCGAACCCAGTAATCAACCTAAAGACAAAAAGCATATTTTTTAACGTTGGAATGCATTTTTTATCACGTAATTAGAGTTTTTTCCAGCTAAGTTGGGGAGAAAACTTTGAAAAAGAGAAAAAAAAACTTTGCGGTGGTTTCGCTTAGCTGGACAGAACAGTGATGCAGTTTTTGATTAAGCAAAATAAAATGTCATATTATGTTTTTAAATGCTAGCACGCTGACTACCTGTTAACTTTCATTTGGAAAACAAAAAACGCTGATGATTCTAACGCATGGTTTTATCATTTTCAGACAGCCCTATTACACCTATCACTGAACTGCAGATAATTAGTAAACGGCATGTTTGGTCATTATCTCAATATAACGTGATAGGTACCATTCTACACGAACCGGGTTAAATGTGGTAAAAACTGATTAAATACGTGGCCAATAGTACATTACCTAAACTCGGCCATAAAACCTAGACCTCGTAGCACGTAACATCTTTCGTTTGAGAGTCCTCGATGTACATCAAACCATCATTCAAATTTTAGCTTTCTAGATTGATTAGGATAGAAAATAGCCGTGACAGTTTCTCGGAACGCACGAGTAGATATATTCACATATTTATATGTCAACATTTAAGAATGGTGCACGACGTATAAATTCCTCGAGTAGAACAGCTGAAATCCAGCAAGAAGAAATAAGACACCCACCTACGCATCACTTGTCCATCATTATATTACATGACACTTGAAAAACTAGATTTCGAAAGAAACTATAACGAAAATTCCAGAGCAATCATAACAGCGGATACGATCCTCACATGACACTGGGCAATTTTTACTATGTCCAAGCAGATTCACAATCGCATTCGTTTCTCCATTCCGCATTCTAGCCCTTAGGGAGGGCACATGGATGAACTTGAAGCGGTCCGGGTGCTATTTTTAGCTATTACTAGTGTTATTTCTAAAGTTTCCAATATTTAGACGATAGAATATTTCAGCCTTTCGATTTTCACCCTTTAGGATTGACTGATATAGGAACCGTTCAGTTGTTGCCACCGTCATGTCTCTCTTTTTGTTCATTACAGTAGTAAGCCTGTCTCCATCAACCATGTCATATTCGCGAAGTAGTATAAGTGCAGTATGTTCCAATTCACGTACAATAAAGTTAGTTCATCTATATAGTGGGGTAGTGTTAATCGGTCACCTCGAGTCACAACAATTATGTACCAACTGGAACCCGCAGTTGTGATTTTGGACCATCAACTTTGGTTCGGCAGATCCAGAAAAAAGCTGTAGACGGCGGACGCACAGATTTTATTTTATTCGATTTCAGATTCCGCAAATTTTGATACTTAAAACAATAAATTGTGTTCTAAGTCGATTACAAAGGTTCATTATTGGAAGTGATAAACCAATAACAAACACCAAATGCTCAGACCATTGAGTGGATTATCACATCCGAACATTTTAACAGATTGATAAGCTGTGAATCACAAAAGCTTTGGAAAAATAGCAAGGAGCTTACCTTGAACGTGGACGGTCCCTTTGGGGTCCACGACTCCGGAATTGGGCCGGACGCAGTACTTTTTGGGGGCCGTGGTTTTGATTTTGAACAGAACGTGATTGTCCGTCGGGTTGCTGAGTTTCAAAAAGGTGGTTGACATCTGATTGAAGGGCCCTGCAACGAAAAAAATAACAGCAATAATGATATCACTAGAGAAGGAACCGAGGGAAGAAGCGCGGCGCAGCTTATCGATGACATGACATTCTACCAAGGCGTAATATACCGACGGCTCGATGAGAAATAATACCCAAATATATCAAGCTCAATTTCACCATATTTTGAAACGGTTAATCAACGAAACTTGAGAAGATAATACGTAATGAATGGATACCGGATTTATAACCAAAATAGGAAATTTAGAAGGGAAATTAGCGCAAGAAGACACGATGCTATTTCGCTCCACATTAAAATGCCTGGTTGACACAAAGTCGCAACATTCCGGTTACAGCCGCTCATCGAAATTTAGCCTCGATTCATTTCCAAAAAACCAAAACAAACATCGAAAAACAACCGTGAAATACGCAATAACTGCGGTGAAATTGGCCGAAACCTCAAACCCAAGGTGAGCTCGGCAAACACAAAAGTGTACAATCATTTTCGATGGGCGGCCAAGGAGGCTTAGGGTAAGAAATTGATACTTACCGACGAATTTGAGTTCCGTCTGCGGATCTATGCTCAAAACTTGCTCCTGCTTTCCAGCCATTTCCTAAAATTATAACACGCCGACGAAGGAAAAGAGAAATATTATAAAAATCCGTATAAATTCACAGCAAAGAACCAAAGTGAAGAGCACAAGAAATGACTAAGAACCGCGCATGCGCCTCGCCAAAAATGACTGTCTGTTTGAGGTGACGTCACTAACAATGATGCAGGGCTTCATAGGAAGGAGAAAATTTTAAAGGAATAATCACTGCGGTGTGATCAATGTGTAGTTTAGAAATAAAGAGTTTTTATTGGTATAATATAAATAATTGTGAGAAAATTTGGTTCTGAAGTGTTTTTTCTCGGCTGGTTGCAAGTGGCAACACTTACGTCTCCGCGAACAAGTTTGAGGGACTCCGAAATGTACTCTGGCGGCATTTTGCGGGACTACAAGAAGTTCACTTTTGAGCCCAACCACAGAAGTCTTATTTTCAGTTTTCTATTAGGTTTTTCTGTGAGCCCTACTCAAACTCGAAGTCTCCGTTAATGTGCCTGCACATTTGCTTTTTCTATTGGTTAGAGAACTGTTTTAAAATTGTTATAAAACCGTTAAACATTGATACAGTGAACATGCGCATTCATCAACAGCTTTCTAACTGGACAAGCTTTCAAACCAATGGCAAAATACATTGGTCAGTAATGCATGCATTACGAGAGACTTCTCTATGTCCACTTTTTACAAGATGACACTTGTAAAAATTATAATAAACATTTAATGAGTATTTTTATAATACGTATTGAATTCTTAATTGAACAAAAAAGTAGAGGATTGCTCGAATGAGCCAGGCCCCATCCTTCCCTACCCCCTCCTGCTGTCAAAAGCAAAATTTAGGTTATTATTAGTTAATAATGTAGGTTTATAAGTTTGAATTGCTCGTTACCCAATTCGTTCCTATTTCTTTTGTTCATTGTATTGTGATTGCTTTATGCTTGTTTCTATTGTAATAAACCGCTCGTTTGTGATCATACGATCATGCTCCTTTTTTTCTTTACTAATGCATGTACTTCACGACATAGTGTACTAGGTAGGTACCTACATTCTTTCAATTGCACACCAAAAACAGGTTATCATAATGTTATGTTACTTGACCTTTTGAGGACATCATCGTGCCTGTGGGGGGGGGGGGGGGGGGGGTCATTCTTGACTGGCGTCGAAACACAACATATTAAAGGAAAAGTTTGTATATAACAGAATGATGAATTAGTACGTAGGTTACAAATTAATCAAAGTGAAAAAAGACAAAAGAAATGCTGTCCTTATTACAATCTAAGACACTAACTGAATGGTTTTACAGTTTTGCCATAAGCATGCTCAAGGATGTGAAAGACCTTAATTCTAATGGTTAACATTTGAAAGATACATAATTCCTTGATTTCGGTTAGAGTGCTGAAAAGCATTCAGCAGAATGGAACTCTTGGTGTTCCCAAGTTGGCAGAGCGCTTAGGGTTTTTCACTAACTCCAATTTTACCAATTTCATACCTTTGTATACGGAAATAGAGATAGTTTCCCTCATTCAGGGTTAGGACTTGAAATTCTTTAAATAGTTCGCCATAGAATGATTGTTTCCTTCCATAAAAGTTTAGTCATAGCTACACAACGTAGATATTTTCTAAAACTGTTGCGTAGGAAATAAATGGCAGTAAATGAATGACTGGAACTTTTGATAGATATCATATGAATCATCGTTTATAAATATTGCGTTTGATGGGTAGTTGGTAGCACGAATTGGGTTTGAGTTTGAATTGGGCGGTCCACGTGAAGTTTTTTGCGGTCCCGCAAGATGCCGTCAGCGTGCTTCTCGGAGTCCCTCAATTGGGTGTTCAGAGCCGCAACTGTTGATCGACAAGGCAGTAAGATAGTTCGATCAGCTGATCGGTTGTTTGAGAATATCCTGATTACGGTGTAGTGGATTTTTAGATTTTACAAGGAAAATATTACAAGTTATTAAATAATTCACGTAACTCGCTATTAAAATTGTGAAGATAGAAAGATGTGGTTTCGTTTTTATTGCGGATAAATGTGATCAGCCTTCAACCTTATTGCGGATTTTTTCGTTTCCAATTCTTACGACTTCACTTGGAAGCCCCACAGTTCAAGGTAAGATCTTGAGTTTAGAGGTTGTCATTGTTGATTATTTGGTTATAGTTGTCATTATTTGGAGGAAATCATAATTATTCTTTGTGTGTTCGTAAGTCCAGTTTAGTGCCTCACAGTTTGCTTCTTCTTGTTGTTTCTGTATGATTTCAATAGCTCTCATGTGACCATTATCTGACGAGGTGAATCATGCATCGCACCCTTCGAGACTATTACCTCACTCTCGTTTGAAGACATGTCCCTACATTTTCAATCAATTAATGTCTTTTTCAAATTTCGTCCTAGTTAAATTGCTCTAAAATGAACTTCGGTGTATTTGTTTTTCAGATCGATTCACAATCATGACGACGGGGGGAACGTTACAGGTGAGCCGATTGTCCTGTCAACCGCCGTAAAAATCTCCAGTCCATTATCATCCTAACCTACATTACTTCTCAAGTTCACGCAATATCTGAATCCGCAGGTTAAAAATTGAGTGTGGTTGATCTGTGAAACGAGTTACTGATATGGACGGATGTGACCACTCTTGGAAATCCACCTAGGATTCCTTTTAGATTCTATCCATACATCTAACATGTGGGAAGTCATTTTCATCCATCTCTGCTTGGTGAAAGTTGGGTAGGAAGGAACGTTTTTGCATGACGGAGGTGGACGAAATGAAATCTATTCTTTATCATGACATTTGTCGGGGTTACAAAACAAAATACGCTGGGAGTTTATTGTTCCTTGTAGCAATTAGTTGGGTTCTATGAAGTCAAGTGGAATTGACGAAGACACCAGCAACGCGCCTAATCATTCGCGTCAAGAGAAACACAGTGTCCGTCGAAGAAACGTAGTTTGTTTTCACAAAATCAATTAATTACACGTTGAGGCACACGGTCAGGTCATCATCGGTAACAGAACAATAACTGAATCTAGATTCAGGAAAAGTTAATAGTAACAGACGAAAGGGAGCTTCAGATGACTCTCCCTTGTTCCCCCTTAAATCTTCTTAAAGTCTTTCCATTCTTTTCCTGAATTTTTGTACTGACTTCGTTGTGTCTTTTTGTAGTACTGAGTTTTGTACTGAAAAATGTACTCAAACTTCATAAAAATAAGCTAACAATCAAAAGAACACTAAAAACTCATAAATTAATTTTTGCATTAGAATATTTACTTACTGGAGATATTTCATTTGCTTTAAAATTAATATGTACCATATTTAGGAAAATCCGCTCTGACACTTTACTTTAGTGTTTTGATCTGTACTTTATAGCTAATTGCTGATTTTGTTCTAAAAAATGAAAATTCCTAATTCTATAGTTTATCATTACTAGGCTCCTTGGATATGAATAAAGGTGTTCAGAACAGCATTTTCGAGCTATAAAGTAGGAAAGGCCCTTCAGATCTTTTGCACGCTCCAGCAGGGTTTTTTGATGGTGCACGTAAGGCAGATGAGGCGATGTAATAGAAATCCATCTTCAAACGAAAATACAAGATTGGCTAAGAAATCTTATTTCTACAAATACGAAATAACAAATAGGAAGTTTACCAGTCCTCGTTTACTGGTAAACATTTGAAGGGTGCCTTCTGATTGGTCCGAGGGCTAGTAAGGAAGGAGGCAGGTCAAAGGAGCTCACAAGTATATTTCAATTGATTGTTAATGCCTAATTACATCAACATTATTAACTGATAATCCAAGTTATCGGTTTTTTGAATTTCTAGAAATTCCAAAGCGTCTAATATATTACTTTTTTGACAACATGAGCTAACCCCACTGCCGAATCATTCCACACTCACTCATAACTAATTCTATAACCTTCAAAAGCTTCCCCATCCTTTTCCAATCTATCTTCCCTATGTTCCCCCTACATGACTTTGAATTTTCTCCCAGTTTGTCCACCATATTGAATCCCACAGTTGCATTTCAATAAATATACACTACGTTTGTCCTCTGATGGAATTTCATCTCTTAACTCCCTAATGAATAAACTCTGTTTCATTACTACATTTTACTCAGTTAGATATTATTTAATTGACTCTACATAGATACCTACAAATTACACCTGTGTCATGTTCTTGGTGATTAAAGCCCAACCTTCGACTGGTAGTGGGATGTAAGGGATGTTCTCATATCTACTGTTATTGTTGGTCTCTGGGCAGTTATCCACCGCGTAGTTCACTGCCAGAGGATTCGATGATCGCAGAACGGACTTTTGTCTACTTCCTCGTTCCCCCCGGTTATCGTGCAGTCCAAGCTGGAATCAACTGTACTCATGTTGCTCTCTTGCCCTGGCACCAGGGAAGCTCTATATCAATGTTTAGAGAACGACAGCATATTGGTAAAGAGGAATTTCTCAAGCAACATCTGAATAGCAGACTGAGCATTACCACGGAACTAGAAAAACTCCTTGACCAGTTGGAAAGAAGGGACGCCTCTGTCTGAGTGCATTTGCCTTCCCATGTCCATAACGAGAGGAAAGAAGTAGATTTACGTCTTCAGGATGTTGACCTTGAGAAATTATGTATCATAGCTGTCCAGCATTGCTGCCCCAGAACTCGTCAAAGAGAAAGAGTGAAATTTCGTTGCAATTGAATCCTTATAAAGTATATTTGATTGCACAATTTTGTCTTTAATTTTTTTAATCATCTGCCCTCAGACACTATACTGCTGCCTGAAAATTATGAGAAACATTTTATTGAAAGGGCTCCGCCCAGAATTTACCTCCCTGTTCTGTCGTGGAAACCGTAATATTAACGTTGCAGTAAATGAAACCAAATATCTATTGCTGTTCATGGAACTAATTTGCTCTCAATTCCTATCCATGCATTTAGTGTTCAAGTGCGATGCAATCGCTTTAATTTGAATTATTTCTGATTTTTAGAAAGCCATTGACTTGGTTACCAAAGCTACTGAAGAGGATAGAAACAAAAACTATGCCGAAGCTCTCCGTTTATATGAGCATGGTGTAGAATATTTCCTTCATGCTATAAAATGTAAGTACGATTTGAATTACTCTTTTTCGATCATGAACATGAAGGTGCCATTTTAGTGGTGTTGTTTATTTTATTTTTGTGGTGTGCGGTGATTTTTTTTCGTTTTTATGATCGCATAGACGAAGCCCAGAATGAAAGAGCAAAGGACAGCATAAGGAACAAGTGTTTACAATACTTGGATCGAGCCGAAAAACTGAAGGAGTATCTGAAGAAGGGATCCAATAAGAAGAAACCTGTTAAAGACGGCGACTCTTCCAAGTACGTTACTTTTAGAGAATTAAAAATTGGATGATTTAAAAAAAAATCGTACCTTAAGTTACGAATTTAGGAAGGTTAATTTTAGATGAAATCATTGTCAGTATGTAGATGAATCATTGGTGTAAAACCGAGAATGGAAGATATAGAGAATTATCAAATTAGCTCTGCAAGTTATTAAGTTTGCTTAAATTTGGTTGGTTCGTTTAGTCACGACCAATGTCACTTAACAATCTGTTGGGTGGGAACGTATTTCTCGTTGCATTCATCTCAAGTAGTGTAGTAAGGTCGGAATTCATTGACATTGTGAATGTGCAGTCACACTGAGCTGAGTGTAGGGTTACCCTCCACTCGCCAGTTCGAATTCATAGTTGAGTTAAGGGCGCCATTGGTTTAAGTAAGAGTAATGGTCGTAATGGTGTTGTTAACACAGCTCATTTTCACCATTAGTTGGTGGCCCTGATAGCATGTTTTAGAAAAAGTTTCCTTTTTCGTGGGACGGCTACAGGGATATTTTCCCCCTTCTGTTCCTTAGGCCGCGGCTCCACTGGCCGTAGCTGATCGCGCTACAAAGTGCAGTTGGAAAGTCAGAGAAATGAGAAGGCAGGAAACAAACGGAGGTGGCTTCACTAGCGACAGTCTGCAGCGTGAAACATTTGACGGCGTGCCACAGAATGTAGAGTCGCGCGCAAATGGAACCGGTCCTATTCTACCGCTACATTTTGCTACCACTACCTTGCGCCACTAGCTGTAGAATGCAGCGTCGGTCGCGACTCAGTAACTTGTGGTCTGATCGTTCATTGGTCACGTCTACCACACTGACTTCTACTGCTAGTGAAGCCATAGTGGCGCGACGGATTGCAGTTGGTTCTCTGTTGCCCGTTGAGCCACCCAACAGTCTTGTGTAACGCGCGAAAATTACGGCGCAATAAACTACAGCCAGTGGAGCCGCGGCCTTACTGTTGACAGTTCTGAAATGTTCTTTTGCCATTAGATTAATGTTGTTTTGTGTTCATTTATTTGTGTTTTACCTTGTGTTGTAAATGGAAAAGAAAACAATAAATTATCGCGGAGAAAAAAAGTTTATGACAACTTGTTTTGGAAAAGAAAATTTTATTGACATTAAAAAACAGTGACGAGTTAATTTCAATTCAATATATTCATATATTCAATTTAAATACACGCGGTGATGATCCAGAGTGTGTTAGGTTCATCTTCATGGAGTTCATAGTGAAAACAGAGAAAGCGTCGTTTCCCTCTGCCGACGGTTCTTTTCACTGAGATATCACCAACTCGTTCCACTTACCTGCATTACTGAGAACATGCACTACACACTTGTTCTGAAAAGGTTGCATAAAACCGTAGAACACCAGCACTTTCATCATTGGTGAAAACGGTTGGATTTGAATTGGCTTGGACTCCTTCAGAACATATGAACGTTCACGTCCCCCACCTGTTCATGATAATAAACTTTACAAGAACTGAACATCGAATTTTTCTGCACAAAGCCACTCCAATTTTTTGGACAGTTCAATTTTGTTGAGCTTTATAAAAAATAGGCCTCTCTCTCTCTGTATTTAGATTTTCTCTAGTTTTAATAAAATAATAATTTGGTCTCATAACTTCTACAGTTTCTAATTTTAAAATTTTTGTTTCATGTTGTTTATTCTTTAGGTCAGATGACAAGAAAAGCGATAGCGACAGTGACTCGGATGATCCTGAGAAGAAGAAACTTCAATCAAAACTGGAAGGAGCCATCATGATTGAGAAACCTTGCGTTCAGTGGTCAGACATCGCTGGGCTGGAAGTTGCTAAGGAAGCCTTGAAAGAGGCCGTCATTTTGCCTATAAAATTCCCCCACCTTTTCACTGGGAAGCGAATTCCTTGGAAAGGAATCCTGTTGTTCGGGGTAAGGCGTATTGCTTTTATGAGACGTGTCCTCGACATCCTATTGTTGGGGACAAACTTGGTTTACACCCCATGTCGAAGAAAGCTTGGTAGGACACGTTTTTGGGTTCGTAGGGTTGCGAGTGAAATTTTCCGTTGAGCTCTCGTCTGGTCAGATGGAACGCCATCTGACCACTTGTTTCGATTAATTGAAATTGAAACGGGAGGAATCGAGACCACTCACTCTTAACAATATTGTTTCTGCCCAAGACGATATTAAAAGTTCGACTGTAACTGCTGCCCTTTTGGTTTATTACTTTCAATAATGAACTTTTGTTATCGACCAAGAGGAAAATCTGATGTTCCTGGCTTACATTTTAAGATATTCAAATTTAAAAAAATCCGCCCCTCCACTGGAATGCTGCTTTTTTGAGATCGAATTATTTCTGTTGGTTGGATCGAAAATTTACTTCATATGATCAACAATCTCGTGTCCTAATCACTCTGCATTTCTTGATATCAAACTGCCTTGCAGTCTAAAACACTTTAGAACCAAATAAAATAAAATAATGTCGATGAGTGTATATTGTACATGCATAATAAACATTTTTTCTTCGTTTTCAGCCTCCAGGTACAGGTAAATCGTACTTGGCCAAAGCTGTAGCAACGGAAGCCAACAACTCGACGTTCTTTTCCGTTTCGTCCTCAGACCTCGTGTCCAAATGGTTGGGTGAGTCTGAGAAGCTCGTGAAAAACTTGTTCGAGCTGGCGCGGTCTCACAAGCCGAGTATCATATTCATCGATGAGATTGACTCACTCTGTTCCTCGCGTTCTGACAATGAATCAGAATCCGCTCGTCGCATCAAGACAGAATTCCTAGTCCAAATGCAAGGTAATTTCTTAGAAGAGTGTTTTTCTTTTGCATCACAAAAATTTGCATAGACCATAAACAGGGTCTACCAAAACGATCGATTCTAAAACTAATTTGCGACATAAAATGAGTTTTGAATTTCTTTTTTCTTTTTTAACGCTTGTATTCAGAGTGATTTACGATTGGCCTTTCTTTATTCAAACGGACCCTGATTTCCAGAGTGATCTCAAATTTGAAGAGACTGTTGGAAAGACCGTAAAATTTCCTATCTTCCTAATACAAAATAAAAAATTTTCAGTTGAATTGAATCAGTTGAGGAGAAGCAACTTGAAAAACCTCTGCCAAGTGGGTGTGGCACATAGCTTTCTCGTATCCATAATATGACTGTATAGATCATTGAAAATTATTATTGACTAAAGAACTTCGTTCAATTAGGCGAAGTAAATATTGAATTAGGGTAAATTTATTGTTATGCAGGTGCATAACTTGAGAAAACAAAGGTAGGCATGTTCAACTATTGAACAAACTATAAAATATACCTAATAAGTCCGAACAATCCCTGAAAATTTCATCGAAATCGGTCAAGAACTCCCGGAGTTATGCTTGTGGCTAGGATTTCACGTTTGCGCATGCGCAGAGGATACTATTGATCCGGGGGTCATGAAACTCATAGGGGACCATCTACACATCAAACCGAACAATCCCTGAAAATGTCATCGAAATTGGTCAAGAACTCCCGGAGTTATGCGCGTGAACAAGGATTTCACGTTTGCGCATGCGCAGAGGCTACTATTGACCCGGGGGTCATGAAACTCATAGGGGACCATCTGCACATCAAAACCGAACAAACCCTGGAAATTTCATCGAAATTGGTCAAGAACTCCCGTAGTTATGCGCGTAACAAGAATTTAACGTTTGCGCATGCGCAGAGGCTACTATTGATCCGGGGGTCATGAAACCTATAGGGGACCATCTACACCCTAACCCGCACGACCCCTGAAAATTTCATCAAAATCGGACTATAACTTCGTGTAGTTTTGCCTGTAACAAGGATTTGCTGACAGACAGACAAGGAACCAAAATTGTTCAAAAGGTCTAAAACGCAAAATGCGAGTGGAATTTTTGATTTTGGAGACAAAAAAATTTTCACATTCCGAAAGTGAAAACAATGCTTCCGCTACTTTAGTTGACTCGGAAGCAAAATGAACTTGGTAACTTTTCGAAACTTTCCGTTTTTCAAAGCACAAAATCTCCTAATAATTCGAGATAATGAACTATTGGCAGTTATCCTAAAAACTGCGCCAGAATCACAGCTTTCCAACGGTATAATCAATTTTGATTTCACTCGACTGATCAAAAGAGAAAGTAGCGTTTGAAACCAGAAAAAGGTGGATTTAGCCGTCACGGGCAAGTGTCTTGGCTCGCCATGAGCCCAGGTCTGACGCCTCTCAACTATTGGCGGTGGGGTGCACTAAAATCGGAGGTGTACAGAACCTGAGTGGAGACTCGTGAAGAACTTCGAGAAAGAATCTTCGAAGATAAAGCTAAAGATATAGCTCGAAGAGCCCTCCTCGATTCTCCAAACAGAGGCATACCCTCCTAATCATCTCATCGACTGCCTGCTCTAGTTGTCGACTGCCTCGGCTACATTCAAAGATTCTTTCTCGAAGTTCTTCACTGGTTCATCTTCCATCTTTCGTTTTTTTGCACATATCTTTTCGGAATCATTTTTTCTAAGTTATGGAGATTTCTAGTATTACTGTCTTATATATTTTTTACATGTGTATACATATTCAAAACAGTATGTAATCCGAGTATATAATAATTTCCATTTCTGGAGAACGGTTGAGCGTGCTGCGTTTCTGATGGTCTAGGTGGGCTCAGCAAGCCGAAAACGTATAAAACAACAAAGAATCCAAGTATTCTTTGAGAAATTATTTGCCCATATCGGACCACTGTGAGACGTAGTGCAAACTGCTGGACGTTATTTTGCAGTCAACCGAAGCAATCTCAATTTCATTCAGACTGGTTACCTCTCTGCTTATGTGCGACCAGCCAGTTTTCAGTTAAATCTGGAACCATGAGCGACAGAAAGGAGAGACCTTTCAACTGCTGCTCAAGCTCTGTTTTTCTTGTTATTTAAAAATGTTTCAGCTCTTTCTATTTTCATTAAGATGATGAGGTAATCGTGGTAAATCGTCATTTCCCACTATTTTAAACTAATTTCATCGATTCTTCTAATTTTTCAATCTAATTCTGCAATAAACTTAAAAAATGTTGAATTTTCTGTTGGGAAATACAGCTTATTCTGCCAATTTTCCTGATTGTTTTTTGTTTGATTAAGAACTGTGGTCTTGTTTTGAAACATATTTCAAACCTTCTTAGTTTAATTCCAAAAATTAGATGGAACGGATATTTTATTATTCTATAACAGAAATTTTGAATTTGATTTCGTGATGGTCGAGGTGCTGTCCGAATCATTCAAGCAATCCTCGTACCTACTAAAATTCTCAGCCAGTTTACGTGCTTTTTTTCGATCAACTAGGTATTCAAGTTTTAAAAACTACTTAGTATTTGTTTATATTTATAAATACAATCGTGATCGTGTGGAAATTGAACATGGACGTCCGTGTAATGTATGCATTTTTTACCCATTAGTTCGTACTTGGGGGAATGATGAAATGTTATTGAGTGCAGTCTTCTTATCTATTTATTCTTATTTTATTATATTTCTCTGTTTATAATAAAATATGAGTATTATTTTATTGGCAATCTATTTTATTGTTATTATTATTATTATAGTACCATTGATTGACGCAGTGACAAGCTCTTCAGCCGTGATAAATATTTCTAACCAGGATCCTGTTGGGTGATATACGAACAGGGTCATTTGTCACTGATATTTTTGGCTGGCTTAACTGCTGTTGTGAAGTGAACTACCACCATCCGCGGACATTTAATATGAGAGACTACAGTTGCTTTTATCATGCAGTAGTCAGTTATTCTGTGAACAATTTTTTAAAACACATGTGTTTCAAATTAAAGAAGTAAACTAAAGTTGGTTGGCGTTTTTATGTTCCTTTTCACGTAAAAGGTTCAACGTCTTGGCACGAGGATGGCACAACGGCGCCCATGTGTCGAGTATTATTCTGGTGGTATTAGTTCACTTCCACAACCCATCGTTGTATTTCCATCAGTCGTTTAAGATAAATACTAATTTTTCTCTTTGGTTGTGCCTTCAGGCGTTGGGAACAACAACGACGGAATCCTCGTCCTCGGAGCGACCAACATCCCTTGGGTACTGGACGCTGCCATTCGACGACGGTTCGAGAAGAGGATCTACATCCCCCTCCCTGAAGAGCACGCTCGCCTCATCATGTTCAAACTGCACCTCGGCAACACCACATTCCATGAGCTCACTGAAGAAGATCTCAAAGTTCTTGCCAAGAAAACGGAGGGGTACGGTTTTGACTTACTCACCATTCTCAATTTCGGTTTATTATTTTCAAC
Organism: Creontiades dilutus; assembly: GCA_031894815.1. Classification (NCBI taxonomy): domain Eukaryota; kingdom Metazoa; phylum Arthropoda; class Insecta; order Hemiptera; family Miridae; genus Creontiades; species Creontiades dilutus. The sequence goes on along the minus strand of JAVIWC010000084.1, from coordinate 783,455 downwards.
GATGAACCTTTGTAATCTACCAAGAAACAAATTGGCCTACCCTCGCTGCCCTCTCAAAATTTATTGTTTTACGCTTCAAGGTGCATAGAACTCGAAAATCGAATTAAAAAATAATAAATAAAGTAAAATAATACGTGTCCATAAATCACTCATCTATGTATACAGGGTGTCCCGCTTTAGAATGAACATCCGGCTAGGGGTGGATTTTAAAAATATTTTTTAGAGGCTTCGTTTTCGAGTTATTCACGGTTCAAGATTTTTTTTTCGTGTTTTCGATTTTCCGTCACAAAACAGCCGTAACTGCCTCATTTTCCAACACATCTCAAACCTGAAGAAACCGTTGGAAAACACTTCGCAAACCACACTTCAATTTTAATTTCGTTAATAAATTTACTGATAGCATCGTGTGCAGATTTCAATCTTGATTATACAATTTGGTAATAGTGCATTGGATTATCCAAAGGCTGTGTAGTATTCATCATCCTAATTCTTGCTGCTGCATAGGTCAGGCATTCCATTAATATGTGTTGCATAGATTCTTCGCCAGTACGACATCTCGCACAGGTAGGAGAATTCTGCATACCGATTCGGTGTAGATATCCGGAGCATTATCTATTATTGGAACTTATGCGGGTAATGATACATATCGAGTTTGTGACCATTTCTTGTAATATAAACCATGGCTTGACAGATAGGTAAGGATTTTCCAACCGGCACCATAACATATTATGTTGAAATACAGTAGGTTTCAAACACTAACGTTGTCTAAGACCTACAAACATCTTGTAACATATATCTTACAAGATCAATCCAGGTTTGTGAACCGTAAATATTCCAGAATATTAATTAATTAGAATGATTATTAGTGGGTACTGGGGACGCTTCGACACCGCGACGGCAGATGATGGTGGGAGACGAATCGCAGGAAGGGTTCAAGAATCGGCGATATAAGACGAGATAGACGCTTAGAAATGAGCGCGAACAGCAATGTAGATACGTTCAGTCAGGGAATTGGAAGTGGTAACTGGAGGATTTTGTGGCGTTTTCGGTTGGAAAAATAGTCTTCTGTAAAATTGATAAAAATGGGCTTAAGTCGTTCTTCCCCTGCATTCTTCAAATATATTAGCAGATTTCATCCTCCCGTGATATTAGGCGATTTTTACAGCGTCCAGCCATTCACATTCGTGTTGACCTTTTCTCTGTCAAAATTCTAGCCCCATGGGAGAGCGGACGGATGAACCTAAAGCGGTCCAGGTGGGCTCATTCAATTCATTTACCATCTCATTCATTGTATATCTATAACGAACATAAAAGTATATGTGTTGTTTCAGTTCTTTTCGATGTTATGATTTTTGAATATTTCAGCCCTTGATGTTAATAAGAATTGATCGAAAGTCAAGCCCCGCACAGCGCTGGATGGACGGATTTTTAATAATTCGGTTTTCGGATCCTACACATCTCTAAATGTAAATCAATAAATTTTGAAAATATCCCCATTTCAAAATGTTGGGCAAAAGAAAATAAATCAAAAAGGAAAAAGAAGAAAAAAGTCAGAAGACCTTATAGAAATCCGAACCCTGTCTTGATTTAGCCACAGAAAAGCCAAATTTTGTTTTATCACAGATTCGTACTTTGGGTCTTAGATTAGTTTATAGTTGGTATTATGAATAATTCATCACTTTATTAGTTATTCCAGGTAAAATAGGTTGTTAACACTTGTTGGATCTGCTAGTTTTCTAATTATTAGCATTTTATTGAAAAATTAATTGGTAGTATTGAGCTTCAACGTTCACTCAATGACCGGCCATCTCAGCTATCAAATATGTTCGGTTTCCCCAACTTCAGTTCAGATAAATCAATGATCAGTTTCTGTGAATTGGTGAACAAAACCATGCAATCGAATTCGGATGGTTAGCACCCTAAACAACTATTAACACCATATATGTTTCCATTCCGTGTTTACTGTTCATTACCAATCTGAAATCGACTCCTTATAATGTAGTAATACTATGTTTTCTTTTGTTAGGTATTCTGGGGCAGACATTAGTATAATTGTCCGCGAAGCGCTGATGAGGCCTGTGCGGAAGGTTCAAATGGCCACGCATTTCCGCAAAGTGCGCGGGCCGTCCAGAACTGATCCTAACGTCATCGTCGACGACCTCCTGACGCCCTGCTCACCAGGGAGCCCAGGAGCGATAGAAATGTCCTGGATGGACGTACCCAGCGATAAGCTCTACGAACCACCTGTTACTGTTGTAAGTTATTTGGTTTTTTACTTGTAGATTTTACACGTGTTGATGGTGTTTTGACGTCAAAACGCAGATTCCGATCAGTTTGCCCAACTAATCTATATTACTAGAAGGATTATACGTATTTGTTTAATTCTTTATTCGCATACTTTTTCGACGATACAAAGAGTAGCTTCACTAGGTACAAGTAAAAAAAAGTAATAAAAATAAAATTAAAACTGTTTAAGGTACAAACACCCTTAAAATATAGTAAAGGTAAATACAGTATTTAGAAGATGACGTTTAGGTACTTAAATGCTAAGAGAGAACAAATATACATTAAATTTCCTCCCGCAAATAATACTTTGCCACTTTGGTTGAAAGAAATATAAGGCACAGATTAATTGGTTAAAGTTACAAAAGAGAAAGAGGGGAAAAACGGAAACAGCAATAAAGGGAAAAGGCTCTAACATTAATTACGGCTTGCAGAAATAAATGTACTCATTAATTACGGCTTGCAGAAATAAATGTACTGCTATGGCTTGTTCCTTTGTTGGCAAGTTGAGTATGGACAGGAAATGGCCTAAAGACCAAGTGTCTGTGTCAAAATGGGACAACCTCTCCCCTCTAAAACGTGAACAGTCGCAAAACACCCCAAGCCCGCATGGCACGCAATATTCTGACGCATGAAAAGAGGCGTTTTTGCCACCACTATAGGTCGAGCACCTGTTTGGGTTACTCACTCTAATCTTACAAAAGAGGCTTTTGTTCTGGATACCTATTTCAAAATTTAGTAGATAGCTTGCATGGTTTTCCCTCGGGGTTATGTTTTTATACAACTCATTATAAGACGAAGTAGCAACCCTGTCTCTGTCTGTATTTTTGCAGTTGTCAGAATAACGGTCAAGGTGTGCGTTCTGGGCTGCCCTAAAACTATCGAAATCCTGGCTTTGTCAAATGTCACCTTCACCTAATTCTTCGAAAAAGACGGAGATTTGAAAGGCCCAATTGTAGGCTATGACTTCTCTCCGTTGCGACAACAGCAGCAATCGGTCAAAGCAAAGCCGAGAAAGGCGATCCACTTCCATTGGCCATTTAGTATATATTTAAATGTTTTCCTTTCTTCCCTTGAGCCACGTAACTCGCAACTGGATCAAAATTTGTCCTATACTATGGGGAATTGAAGAAGGTAAAACCTTATTGCAAAAGGTATATCTCAAACTCCAAACAAACAGAACACTGACATCTGTGTAAATGAAAATATCCTCTTTTGATTATATTGTTGAACATATTGAAGGAGAACGCAATCATCACTTCACCAATTTACCAAGGAGCTGGGAAAGGATTGATGTAGACAATCATATAAGTAGGCATGTAGTAATCTCTTCGCCTATGATTTTGGTAATAAGGATCTCGATACCAATTCCAGCCATTTCCAGGCTAACAAATGATAGGAACACAAAACTCAAACCAGAATCTACCAGTCCGAATTGCGACGTTGGGCGGTGGCGAGTAGGACGCTTTCATCGGTTTACCTTGTTTTAAGTCAACTGGAACACGCTGGATGCTCGCTCACGTACTTTTTAGTCGACTACGTAGGACGTAGCATTTACGCCACCCGTTCAATACTGATCTCCCCTTGTTCTTCATTGAAGTGTCAAACGTAATTCAAATTTCTCAGTTTGTAAGAAAGCAGCAGTCAGTGGGTGTCGCGTTAACTGTTTTGGCCAAGTGCTAGATGGAATTTATTTATTTATTTTACAAATTTACGGGCAGTAGCCCTATTGACAAAAATTTATAATGCATATTTGTGATATATGATAAGAACGGAAGAGAAGGCGGGTATGGATGAAGAAAGTCTACTTCCAACGACCAGTTGGACCCACTCAAGACTTCTTCAGGTATTGGATTCAGAAGATATCAGGAATTTCTTGCGAATGACACCTGGCAACAATCAAACTTGCTAAATTTGTTTAGGCTCATATTGAGAAAAAAAACACGATTATGCGTGAAGCTATGGGTGCTAAGGAATTGTTGATTGTCACGATTAGATCGAAGAGATCCTCCTGGTAGACGATTACGCGTCCTGTTCACCAGGAGTAGCGGCGGAGGCCGGGTCTGTTCCACCAGAAATCAATGGAAATCTCTCCCGACCTCCGGTCCTGCTCCCCCCCCCCCCCCCACCCCCCCACGTAACCAGGAGCCTCAGTTTACACCACGGGATTTCAGGGTCTGACAGAGGTCGGGTCTAAAATCTAGTTGTGTAAAAGAATTGCACAATGGCCTTCACAACGAGTGGGGTAATGATTAGTACTGCCAAATGTAGTGGTAGGACTATTCATTTTTACAACAATTTCTATTTCTACTTTTATTGTCCCGTACTCCCAGTTTTATTAATACATTTTCCCGGTGACTTCTTTAAATGGTTTTACTTGTAAGAAGTTAGCTACTAGCCTCAAAAACATTTAAAACACTATTTGCAACCAAGTTTTAATCATGTTACATCATGGATACACTAAACGTTTTCCAGAAGGACGCACTTCAGTCACTGGAGTCATCCAAGCCTTCCGTTAATTTTGAGGACGTTAAACGGCATTTAGAATATTCTGGGAAATATGGGCAACTGGGGTTTACCCTTTGAAATGATTCTTCACTCCTCCGCACCGTTTCTGTTCACTTCAACCCAATAAACGATATTTACTGCATAAATCCTCATATATTATTGTGTAGTTTTTATGACGTCTCAATCAGGATTGACAGAAAAGCTCGTTGATGAAGCTCAATATCCATAGGCGTTGTTGACTAGAGAAACGAAATGGAAAATGAGCCGTTGTTACTTAGATACCATAACTCGCAACCTTTGGGAAATGAACAATAATAGTACCTAATGAGAATCGACAATATGAAAAATGATACGACACACAATCCATTGGCATCTAGTTTTTAGTTTCTTAGCTACCATAGTTCATATAGAAAACGACTATCGTGAAAACAGTTTTTTCGCTGAAACAAAAAGAAATACTAAAAAAATTATACCATTATAAAACCTACAGTTATAGGAACCATAGTTCAGTTGTGTTCTGCCTATAAGTTTGAAAAGATTTTTGTATAGACTAAAAATAAGAGAATATAGACTGGCGAAATGAAAATTACGAACATTGGAAACACTACATGACCACGAGGGGAAGGATTACAGAATAGAATACCACGGATAATATTTGTGGTTTAAGCCTCGTTTTATCCGTCAGGTCCTCAACGAAATTAAGAGATTTGAATTAGAGCCTGCGACTTATGACGCCTTAAGCTGCCGTTGAAACCCTATCTACAGATCTTTGAAACCCCTAGGCTTCCTAAAAATAGTCCATAGGTTGCCATAGCAAACGTTCATAGTTACTATTTTGTTGTCTGAACTGTTGGAATGGCTGTCAGTAGTCAAGACAAATAATAACGTACTAATAAGACACTTATTATCTAATGATAATGGTTAGGAAAACCGAAAAATTGTCCGTTTGGAAGCCAAAAATCCCCAGGTTGACGCTTGCGTAAATGGTGGTGATCTCTATTACTATTGTTTGAAGTTTATTCGAAGCGTCAAATATTCAAACGTTGGTTATTCTCAAATCCTCTCATGTTTTCTGTAGAGGTTAACACTCGTTTAAACTGAATGGAAACTAATATTTCATGCTTCTGAAAGAGATTTCACTGGTAAAGTTTAATTTTCTGCCACACTTGTGTGTTACGTCTAAAAATGAACTCTTCTCCTTACTACTAAGGAAAATTTCTCTTCAGTTCGAACAGCTGAGCTATGAGGCTTTTTCAAATCAAATCTCTTCGACTGTACGTAATTTTTCCCGAACGTAACATTTCTCTAGAGGCCAATACCAGCCATCTAGTTAGGTGTTTAATAAAATTACCAGAGACGTCACATATTATGATGTTATCATTATTATTATTATTATTATTTTTTTTTTTTTTCATTTCCTGACATTTATTCTATAACATTTACGATGTTTATTTTCCCATTTCATGACGTCTATTTTCAAAAATTGTCCATTTTATAATGTCTAAAAAAAAGTATGACATTATTGTCAAACCGTTTTTGTTTGAAGAGGGATGATATAATGTACAACTTTTCATTACGTATTTACATGTATGTTATTAATGTAACTATTTACGTTAACCATTCTTCAAAATCATCAGTATAAAACACAATTAATTGTTCAAGTTTTTCAATTGACAAGTTTTATGCTTGTCAGTCAGGCGTGTTATGAATTATGAAAACTACTATTCCAGCTGAAGAGTTTGGTGCGAATGTCATACATGAAACCTCCTTTACATTCCAGCCCCCTTGTAATGATCGTTTTTCTTTGCCCTTGAGTCGCGAAGCGATGCCAGAGCATGGAGGTATCCAGGGTTCTGAGAGAGGGCGGCAAGGAATTTGTCATGGATTTTTTTCCCCCACCTCCCCATTCGCTTCTGATAACCTGGGAGCTTCCATCTCATTTGCTGCCTTAATGATCAGCTCACCGGGCTTCTTGACCCCTTCTATCATGTTGGGCAGGTCACGGAAGTTGTCCAGTATGCATCTGGGCTGTTTTCCCAACCCACGAACCTTTAAAGCTTATTTCACTTTGCCAATTGCTTGTGCCTCCTCAGGATCAAGCGAACCGAAGACCTTATCAGAACGGAACAAGTGAAATCAATGAGTGGATGATTGAAATCAACTGGAAAATTGAGGAGTCAAAGAAATTTAAAAAAAAACGTAAACATACCTCTCGAATGCCATTCAAACTTTCAGCATAGTACTCTGCTGCTTGAATCCATGTCCCCCATCGAATAACGATGGGCTCAGGAGGAGGGAATACTCGGCAGAATTCGGATAAAAAAGTTCACTCTTGCTGGATCCTTTAAAAACACCTTCGCTGGCGAAATAAGTTTATATACTGCACGGTATTGTTTCGAACCCCTTCTGCAACAGGATGTAGCCTTTGGCTAAAGCACGTAAGTTTCTCTACAATGGCGTAATGTTCCATTTATTAGCGTTACTGTAAATGGACAGTATCTGAAAATGTTTGACGCACCTAAAGTGGTGGGCGCCACCTTGCTTCTAAGAGTGTTGACGTACGGAATGGTTTCGGATTGTATTTGATGAATTTCCTGACCCAATTTGTGCAGAGGGAGTCCTTCTTTGAGGAAATCGACAGGAAAATCGATATTTAGCCTATATACCGATGTTTATGGACTGATATATCGTAAGTACTGAAATTGATGGTTCGATTTGATGCCATAATCGATATTTGGGTACCAATATCCCATCCTACTCTGAAGAGAGCAATTAATTTTTAGATATTGTAATTTTGATTCATCAATTCAATTCAAATGTTGTATGTTTTATGAAATTATGAAATTCTTGGTTCTTAATATCTATGTGTTATTTTCGTAAACAATCAATTATTTCTATTTTTTTTTTTTTTTTAACTGTAGATACTTTTTATTTTAATTGAGTACTAAGACGCTCAGCAACTTCACTGAAGAGCACAAGTTCTTATGAACTTATTCTTCTAGTGGGTGAATGTTTATTTATTCATTTTATATAAAAGGTGACATTTTTTATTTTTAAATCTGAATATTTTAAAATTTGCCAAATATATAAACTGCACGTAATGTGTACGCCCGATTTGAACTAATTCGAATTTCCCCTGTTTCAGAGCGATATGCACGCCTCCATCGCCACGTCCAAACCTACCGTCAACGACGACGACATGAAAAAACTCGACAAATTCACCGAAGATTTCGGCCAAGAGGGATGAACCGTCCGCCTCACCTTGGCCTCCCTTTTTAATTTGCTAATAAGCAATGCCCTCTCCCCTGATTCCTATTTGTTACGTTTTCCCTCACGATTAAAAATGAATATTTAAATACATCAGATTCTCCTGCAAATGGGTGCGTTGCGCGAATTGACCTTCATTTTTTGAAGAGCACACAGTGAAATGGGGTAGTTAGTTATGAAAGTATCGACCTTGTGGGAATCACTTCTTTTTTCCTAAATTCTGTAAGCACTAAGGATGTATTGCCAGTCCGTTGGTTTAACCACTCCGAATCCTTCAACTGATAACTGCGTTGTTATCAACTCAACTCAAGTACTCTCATTTTATCGCAAAACAATCCTAGAAGCTCCACCCTCGCAACGATTGGTTCCAGCGTTGTAAGTAGCTGACTACCTATCATTCCATTGATACATGGCACCTCTTCTTTTCTGAATAAAAAATAAAATGAGTGTTAAAATCGATTTGGAAGGCCTACACCCAATAAAAAATTCGTTCAAGAACATGGATCCCTTCGAGTACAATTTTTGGAATCTTCCTAGGACAATTCTACTACAAAAAGCCGCTTCTTACTAACTTACAATTTCATTTGGATGGTGATGGTTTTGGTAGTTCTACAAACAACAGGTACGTACTTGCAGTATTTGAAAGGTAGAGACCTCAACGCAATTGTGAATTTGACGCATTATTTTTATATTCAGAAAATGGGTTTTCAATCAATAAAAGCTTACTTTGTATTGTCCTTTGGAAATGATGGTTGTGAGAAGCATTGGCGAAATTAAATGGACGATCACGATGAAGATTTTAACCGTGTGCTCAACTGAATGAATAAACTTTTAAATTACATTCGAGGGAACATTGAGAATCTATTCAAAATCTTCCCCAGGAATACAGTTATACTGCGAGGAATTTTGCGAGTAAAACGTAATTGTGATCATGAATAATTTAATTGCCATTACACAGCGCAATTTACTTGATGGAGGTCAAAAATATGATTTTTTTAAACCTTGTTGAAAAACGCTGTTTTAGCTCTCAATTTCAAATTTAAAGAAATTTCCAAATTTTTTAAAACAATTCATACTTTTTTCTGAAATTTAATATTTTTTTCCCGAAGGATTCGAATTTTTTACTGAAAACAAAAGAGTGTAAATTCTTTGGAGAAGTTGGCAGTGCGTGAAAATATATGGAAATGTTTTTTGGAAAAAAGATGAGATTTATAGGAAGAAGTTGAGATTGTGTAAAAATGAGGAATTTTCTTTAAATTTGAAAAAATCGTTTTTTTTTTTTTTTTTTTTTTCAGCACAATTAACAAAAAATGATTTTTTTTCCCTGATTAATGTGTAAATTACATTGCCCAAAGTCGATTATAATATCTTTTTGTGAAGAAAATTACGTTTTTAATCGTAATCTCTCTTGTAATTAGGATTTCAATCGTTTTCATGGTGGCGGTTTTGATTAATTCCTAATTGCTCTCGCTCAAATTTGATCAAAAATGTGATTCATTCAATTGAAAACATGACTGAGATTAGAATCTTATGTCTTGGAGTATGAACTTAACTAATACACCAAATAAAATGTCGATCCATTTTTCTTGTATAAAATTACTGCTAGCGGTCTTTGTGAATGGTCATTCCCAGTTTTTGAATCTTTCTTAATGTGATTGCATCCTCAAGTGTGAGCTGTGGTCCTGATTCGAGCCAATATACCTCGTTCAATGATGGGAGCAGTGTGTCCAAGATTGATGGGTGGGAGGTGAGTGGATGCGTCTTACCCAAGTGGCAAGGGATAGGTATCTCAAGGGAGTGGAGTCTCATCCCATGCCTTCCTGCATCTGTAAGTTCTGTTCTACTCTCCTAGTAGGTAATTTGATCAGTTTACGATCAGTTCTTGGAATTGTTTAGACCTTAATAATATTTCATTCTGGCTTGCCCATCAGGATCTAATTCTTTCGACATAAAATAATTGCACTTTGTTGGTAAGTTTAATTGCAAAGAATCGATCAAAAACAACCTGATTTCTATAAGTTCATTCGTCACGTATGATGTCTCATAAATAGAGCAGCTTGTAGAGAGTATGCGTGTGAGAGTGTGCGTGTCATTCATGTTCAACCTCTCTCTTGTATGCAATTTGAACAGTTTACGATCAGTTTTTCTTGAAACTGTAAACCTTCATACTATTTCATCCTGGCTTGTCTATCAGGGTAAAATACTATCGAAATAAAATAATTGCTCTTCGTTGGCAAGTCCAATTTCAAAGAATCGATCAAAAACAACCGGATTTCCGGAAGTTCATCCGTTACGTATGGCGTTGTCTCAGGAATAGTGCAGCTCGGAGTGACCATGTGCTCGTGAAAATCCGACTTCTAGGTATCTTATACGTATTTTCGATTCCTTTGTTTAAATTATTAAGCATACGTTGGTATTTAGAGTTTTTTTAGAGCAGAAATGATATGTCCCTAAACGCTGAAGAATCCTTCGGGAATGTCAGCTCTGTTCTAGACGATGAATACATGCATTTCGTCTAAAATGTTCTACCAGCAGCTGTTCCACGAGGAAGATTTGGTAGATGGCGACTAAATCTCGACATATTTTGAATTTCGTTTAAATTGCCCTTAAAATATTTTTTTTTTCTTCCTTAAAAATGTATTCTTAAGTAACAGAAATACCATCCTGTGTTTCCCTCTACCTCCATCTAACGTTGGGCGATATCATCGGTAGGGTTGAGTTAAAAACACTGAATCACATGCAAACGTAGCTATATCAGTCTCAATCTTGTACTAACGTGGTGTAAAAACTTTCCTGTTGGTTTGTACCAATCAAATACATACTACACCTTATATTGTATACTATATTGAAGTGTGCGCGTCACCTTACTTTTCATTGTTCTTTCGAGTTTCTGTAATATAAGTACTTGTACAATAAGTAGTGAAGTACTACTTTAAATATAAACCAGTTTTCTGTTTGGCTATTAAGCTTATAAATGTATACACATATTTTTGATAGCTTGGTTAAGTTCTTTTTTGAATGAATCGTTACTGTAATTAATATTATGTTTTATGCTGCATAGAGTTATTTATAAATATTTAACTGTCTTTTATTTCAATGCTGTATAAATAAATGAAAAAGGCAAACGTTGAATTTCAATTGCTTTTCCTTTCCTTTTCAATAGCTCGTTTATTGAGTTTGAAACCCGCGTGCATACTGGCCTGAGATATCTTAACGCTACAAACTATTACGTACGGGTTTGTTATTTCTGTATGACATGACCCTCCTTCACGGATCACCAGACTACCAGAACTGGACTGTGAATCCAGAAATAATATTTATTTCGTAGGTAGGTAGGTACACTCAGAAATCCAAATGAAAGCTTACAAGATAAAGTAGTGATACAGGTCATCGCCATGCTAGGTCATACGGGTCAAAAATCCGCCTCAGAACTCTCCGTTCAAACCGGAGTAGCTCGTCTTCATGGGCTTTGGATAATACCCAACTTTCAGAACCATAGGTGAGGACTGGTCTGATCAAAGTCTTGGTTCGACGGGATGTGACCCTGCTTTTGAGGTGCTTCAGGAGTCCAAAACAGCATTGGTTTGCGGCTGCAGTTCTCCTTTGTATTTCTGCTCCCATGTCGTTGTCTGCGGTAACAACTGATCCGAGATACACAAACTCTTCAACTCTCTCAAAGGTATGCTCTTCAACAGTAATGCTTTGAGGAGGGCAGAGACGGGCTCCGGTGACCATATATTTCGTTTTAGCCGTGATGACCTCCAGTCCCATCCAAGAAGCTGCACGCTTCAGATGCAACAATGCATCTCTGATGGCATCAGCATTTCTACCAATAATATCAATATCATCAGCGTACCCTAGTATTTGAAACGATCGGTTGAACACAGTACCTCCAACTAGAGTACCTGATTCACTCACTGCCCCCTCTAGTGCGAAATTGAATAATAAGCAGGCAAGATCATACCCTTGTCTAAGACCTTTATGTGTTGAGGAACCAACAGAGAGTTCACCATCAACTCGTACAAAACATTCAATGGACGCCAATTTCATTTTTACTAGCTTAATTAATTTGCCTGGGATGTTCATATTCAACAATGTATTGTATTAACATATGTAAATGACTGATTTGTTTATTAGAAGTAGCCTGTCGTACATTATCTAAACTAGGCGCTTCCATGAATTGTCATTGTACAGTAGATGCCATAAAAATAGCTCCATATATATTTTAGCACGGTAGATCGATTAGGGAAGAAAATTAGCCTCAAGGATTCTTCAGCTGATCAATTAGTTTCCCAAATTCAAGCTCAAGTGTTCAATGATTTCGATGTAGCTGTTGTAACTTTGGTTGTTTGTAGCAATTCCAAATTAAACGATTTAATTAATGCGTGCATTATTTATCAATGTGCTTCCAATCGATGATATTGTCTCTGATTCCCTCTTCAAGTCCAGCCCCTGATTTTCCCCTAGTTACCTTGGAGCCCGCACAACCGAGCTGTCTTGAAGGCGAGGTAGCTCTTGCGCGCCGTGCTACAAGGACCTCTTTGTTGCCTCAATTTCAATAGAGGTGCCCTGTTGCATTTTGTTTCACTTTCACTGCGGCTGTCGACACGTAGTCGACAAATGAGCTCCCTTCCCCCTGGCGGACGTCGACTACCTGTCGACACCTCGCTTCCCGTATTCAGATCAACCTCAACACGTCCAGCCGACTCGAAGCCAGTTCCCTTTCAGCCTCAGCGTAGTGAAAGATCCTAAGTTTGTGACCAAGCCTTCGCCGTCCACCAGATCGTTTTTTCAATATTTTTTTTCTCGTTTTTCTCATACGGTAAGTTTTTTACTCGATACTTTTTATTAGCTTACTCCAAACATTATTCGTATCGAAAATTAAGAATAAATAACTATGAATTAACCCCTAATAAGGAGTAAAAAGAATAAACTTTTTATTTATTTTATTTTTTAATTATTATTTTTTCAGTGGGCTTTATGTTTTAGTGCGTATTTTAAGTTGCTGTTTTTTGCCCAGATGAGCAGACGTGGAGTGAAGAGACGATTCGTATTCGAGGAAGAATTGGCTTCTGGATTACATAGTTGAAAAATGTTCATTTTTTTAAATTGATTTTGACTGCAATGTATAAATTTTCTTGTACCGTTATTATGTACTTAATAATATTTTCAGTAGTAATAATTCTTTGATATTCTTGTATCGTTTTTATAATATGTATCCAAAATACTTTTCAATGAAATTTGTGTGAATTATACTTTTGAGTTCATTTTTGTGTTGCCTCCTCATTCTTACACCTGGATGTAGGTACTTCTACCAAAAAGAGCCGTTGGGCCTCCTTTCTAATTAATTAGGTACATAATCTTTTCAGGTAGAAGGTGGACACTCGTTTTCTGTTATAAAAAGTATTGTAAAAGCTGTCCTCTTTACAGCTTAGCTCGGTTTTTAGAGTATTATAACTTCTCCTACAGAATGTCGACTACTCTAACAAAAAAATACCTATTTGGATTGATCAGTTGATCATATTTGTGTGCCTCCTGAAATTCAATAATCGCTCTACCCTGTGAAACACGCACACTCCAAAGCTTAGTAGAAATTCAAATCATGAATGCAACTCAAATGAATAAAATTGAATAATAAACCCCACTGAAAGAATTTCCAGTGTGCGTGTTTCACAGGTGATAGAGCGATTATTGAATTTTTTTGAATTTTTGAATTTGAAACCCCAGTGAAAGAATTCTCCAGAAATGGAGACAAAAACGCTGCATATTCTTTCACTGGGGTTTATTACTCAATTGGCTTGCGTTCATGATTTGAATTTCTACTAAGCTTTGGAGCGTGCGTGTTTCACAGGATAGAGCGATTATTGAATTTCAGGAGACATGCATGGAGCTCGTAAATCTGTTCTCGACCAAATTATTTGGATTGATCAGTTGATCATATTTGTGTGCCTCCTGAAATTCAATAATCGCCCTATCCTGTGAAACACGCACACTCCAAAGCTTAGTAGAAATTCAAATCATGAACGCAAGCCGATTGAATAATAAACCCCAGTGAAAGAATTTGCAGCGTTTTTTATTGAACCTCAATACCCCCTCCCCCACAATAGAAACATCTATAATTTATCAAGTCCTTTAGCACTCGTATTGCGTTAAATTTTCCCCAAATCCAAATTTAAACGATGTAGCCAAAGGTAGACAGATGTAGAGGAGGCACACAAAAATCATCAACTGATCAATCCAAATAGGTGTTTTGGATGAGAACCGATTTACGTGGTCTATGCATATCTCCTGAAAATCCATAATCGCTCTAGCACCCGTGTAACACGCAGACTCCGAAGCTTATTAAGATTCAAATCATGAACGCAAGCCAATTGAATAATAAACCCCAGTGAAAGAATACTTATTTAATAAACCCCAGTAGACGATAATATTGAATAATAAACCCCAGTAATAATATTGAATAATATTTACCTATATATTATCAGCGTTTCATGCATATCAGAATGCTTCAACCCGTGTATCGGCTACTAACTACACTACAAGTATTCACATCGGCTATCACTCCAGTATCCACATTCACTACAACTCGACGCTATCGGCCGGACATCACTAGGTTACAAACAAACAATAATAAACCAAAAAACGCAAATGTTGGCACCATAAATCGGGACATACATCGGGAATGGTTTGACCTACGGACCTGGGGAGGGGCTCATTCGATTCCTGACGGTATGTTCTTAAAATAAGTTGACATTCTTGCCGCTTGGACTTGTTTTGAGGTTTCTAGGGATTTTACAAAACTTTGACAGCCCTTAAAGGGCACTTTAAATTGAGTGAGGGAGCTGGCTCAAGAATTGGGGCGTCGTCGGACCTAGATGGATTTTTCCTGAAAATTTCAGATTTTTTGCTCCAGCCGTTTCGGAGAAATCGTGCGTACGTCGTACGGCGGACGGACGGAAAAATTTTTATTGCAGATTCGGATTCTACAATCTTTGAAACGTAAACCATGAAATTTTCAGGGGGGGGTTAGAATTTTTTGGTTTATTATTGAATAATAAACCAAAAAAGTTGTCGCACAGAAAATCGGTTTTGAATAATTATTGTCGCAGTGAACGTGTTAAACACAAGTGGCAATAAAAAGGTGCTTCATGAAAGGCGCACAAGAGCTACCACACCTACAAATAATTTACAAGCCTGCTAAAACCAGTATTAAAGCGGACGGTTAACGGACAGTTAACAGCATTAAAATACAGATTTCCCTTTTTAGGATGTCCCTCTGAAGCAAGGTACGCCCATTAGAATTAAATTAGGGAGAGAGAGAGAAAGCATATGAAAAAATAAATAAAGTTATAAAAATAAATATTTTCTCAATCAGCAGGTTAGATTACTGTCAACCTTGCACATATTTAGTTATTTAGTTGTTCAGCCGCTTCGAAGAAATGGAGTAGGTATCCACAAAGAAACTGTTATGGTCAGACACAAATGTTTAATATTAAAAGGTTCAGAGAAAACAACGCAACAAAATGTACCAAATAGTCTTTCAGCATACCAAAACGAGAATAATGAATTTCGTAAAATATTCTTTTGTAGGCACTTTAGTCAAACAATCATTTAAAAAAGCATAGTTGACTATAATTTAATAATAGGAGTAGGAACACAAAACACTTATCCGAAGCTAACAACTCATTCATATAGTCACAATATAGTATCATCCACAAATAGCAGGTTATTACATTTTGAACTGTTACTAGTTTTATGTATAAACTTTTTTTTTTTCAAGACATAAATTTGTATAGGTATAGTTAAAGACTAAAAGTTATCAATACCGGAAAGAATAAATGGGCTAGCTTTCCTTTTAAAAAGTCGCATGTATTCTTTTCACTACTGTCACATTGGAATGCTAATTGAAAGAATAAAAAACAATTTGAAATTATTCACTATTTAATTATTTTATTGAATAAGTAATGAAGTCGATCGTATTCAACTGAAAAAGCCGCTGTGGCCGACAGAAGGAACTACTTGAAAAATCCACCCAATCTTCATTGGACTATTAGAGCAGAAATGACCAACATGAATATCAATCTTTTTTCAAATTGATTAGTTACTACTACATTTAATAATACTAATCCAACCACGTTAGAAGTTGGATATCCATCTTCAGGATTAACCGATTTTGATATAGCCGAAGTTGATGAGATTTTTCATACAAATTTATTGGAAATGGAATGAAACTGAACACCAAGATGGAATTCAAGGGCAGTGATTATTATAATATTTTTATTAAAAAGTGGGCAATAATTATAGAAATTAAAATCGCCGAATAAATTAATATCTCCGATTTTCATATTACTCATATTCTACACAGATTCGGGTTCTTGACTTTCAGCGACAATCCTCGATACAATTTTTTGAAGAAAACCAAAAATCGCAACTCAAACAAGGAATCTACAAATAATGAACTATAGGTACGCAGCTTATTATTCCGTTTTCCTAAACAAGGCCGATAATAAAATATATTTTCTTGAGTTTTAAAAAGTCAGTCTTCGTTTGATCTTTTCAAATTCTCATTAAAAAAATCATTCAAAAATGCTAGTTAAATAATTTGTTTGTCTATTTGGCGCACTTCGAATACAATTGTGCGTTGAATGCATAACATTAAGAATAAATATTCAGTTTGAGACCTTGGTTTTTTTTTTAAAGCAACTTTATGCAGGGTGGTTTCTAATTAATGAATCAGCTTTGCCATTTTCTTCATATAAAAAGTTAAATATACCGGAAGGTATCCCCTGCAATTTTCAACAAGGAATTTCAGTATCACATTTTCGCTTCTAGCGCTCGAGTGCGAAACACATTGTTTAATCAAATGTTCAGTCAGTTTTGCTTTATTATTTTCAATGATAAGCCTTTGTGATCGTAATACAATAATTTTTTATAATCCCCCCTGAAACTTTGTCCTTTTTAGCTTTCATGGTGCGTAGATTCCATATCTGAAATGTCCGTCCGACGCCCAGCGGGGCAAAAGCAGAGAAAATCTACATATTCTTACAATATTTCTTCTTGTGCCTCTAAGCTAGTTGGACTGTGGAAGAAAATCTCAAATAACAACTGAAACTGTAACTTTGGTTCTGTTTGGTTGCATAGATGATTTGGCGGAATAAAATCCAGCCATGCAGCAATACAGATCGAATTTCCCAGAAAGCACGTGAAATATACGGAGGCTAACGCCACACATTGCTCTCTGAGAGAAAACAAAAACGATTTTTCCTTTTCTTAGATGTACAAAACATCCAGAAAGGCAGCTTTTTTTTGTTTCTCCACATTATAAACCGACTAAAGTATTTTTTTTTGTGCTGAATCGATTGAGTCCAAAATATCCAGAATTAGGTTCAATGCGCATTATTGCGCGATAAGCGAAAATGTGATATTTGAATTACTGGTAGAAAATTTAGGGGATACCTCCTAAATTATGTTTTTCACATATTTCATTTGTTTGAATTTTGCTTCATACTTCTATGGATGAAGAAAATAGGAAGGCTGTTTCATTGATTAAGAAGCACTCTGTACATATAATATTTTATAGTAGGTTCAAATAACTATGAATATAGTAAGTACATGTGTAACAAATATAGATCGCGTAACGAAAAGCTCATCGAATGCCTTAGTGCAATCCACATATGTTTTTAAATTTACGTACACCTAAACGGCTATTTATGCGTATTTACGTTTTTGACATAAAATATTGGTAGACAGATACCAACTTCAGTCAGTATTTCTGTTTTCACAAAACGTTTCTTCTAAACACATTCATTCCGTCTTCGTTACAAATCAATTGAACTATCCGATTTAATTATTTCAACCGTATCATACTTACGTAGTGTACTTTTAACTAATCCCAATAAACGTAGTTTAGATCCCAAAATTATCGTTACCCTGTTCTGACGTTGTGGTCCCAATTATGTAACTTGATGAGCTCAGGCTCACTTGTGAGTTTCAAACTGGGTAGGTATCTAAAACTTACGCATCCCGTATAACTAATTTGATTGAAAGATTCGTGATTTTGTTTTTCTTTCAAAAACTTGAATAAATTATAGGTAGGCTTACAATATTTAACGCGTCTAATAACTGTAAACAAGTGAGAAGATGCATGCCATGTTAGAGATGACCAAACATAAAAAAATTACATTATTATTACATTAATATAAAAATAATTAATATAAAATTACATTAATTATTTTTATTTAAATTTTTAATGGAATGGCTTACGAGGAACCTAATGAGAATCAACGGAATTCGTGTTGGAATTTTCGATCTCTTACAATTATGATTTTGAAATCCCTGCTAATCTAAGGTAACATTACAATTCTGAAAAGATGCGTGGTTTTTTTCCTTTCAGAAAATTAAATTAAAATTATAAGTAGGATTACAAAATACAACACATTTCATAACTGTAAACACGTAAGATGTGTGCCATGTTTGTGATGGCTGAACATGAAAAAGAATTACATGGAATATTTTCATTACATTTTCAGTGGAATGGGTTGAGGGATCTAATGAGAATCAGCAGAATCCGCGTTGGAATTTTCGATCACTCTAAACTTGAAATCTCTCCTACTCTAAAGGTAACATTCCGAATCTTGAAATTGTGTGGATGATGCCACTGTTCAAGATTTCTGTTGTGAACAAGATCGTTTCTTTTAGGAGGTTCGCTTGAAGTTTTATTCAACCTTTGGACGTGTTGTTCCTTCTTGTTGAATGTGTTTTTCACGCATTTTTCCAGTCAACATTCAAGTGATTTGTGACTTGGTGCTACATGAAACTTTGTTCTCTGGCTTTTCTTTAGACCTGACGCAAAAACTGACTGCCCCAACGGAAAGAGCTATGAAAAAATGCTGTAGGAACCTCGAACACCCAAGAATGGACTTCCTTGCTTGTAAGCCGATGAAATACGAAAGTTAAGTTAGGCCGATTCTAAAAATTTACCCACCGAACGATCGTGCATCTGTGTATTGCGACTTGTAGGTTCCGGCCTTGAAGTTTTCAATTTCCAATCCAAATTGAATTCAACATGACCAGGCTTCGAACTGATAATTAGAGACGAAGAAAATATGACCAACGAGTAGAATGGGTGACTTAGCATTCTCATTCATTGGTAGGTAGATGTGTTAGAAACTAGGAGTTTAGTACTTCAGGAAATCTGTCTAGTGCTTCTCAATTCCTCCTCCATCTCCCGTCAAGGAGAAATACCGTTGGCTGTCTCTGCCTTTGAGTAACTTGTAGCCGGAGTTGAAAAAGAAATCCTCCATCTCCCGTCAAGGAGAAATACCGTTGGCTGTCTCTGCCTTTGAGTAACTTGTAGCCGGAGTTGGTGAAAAAGAAATCCAGTTTCCCATTACGAATTCCAATCACTTTCGAAGGTTTCTAAGGGCATTCCCATTCCCATTACAAAGAATGGCCCACGACAGCGCAGTTACTTTTCCTCGTTCCAAGCAATGGGAATGGACTTTCAATCCAAGAGAACATTACATTGAAGGGCCAAAAGTAATGGGTGCCTGACATTTCAATGAATTTATTGACAAACTCTTAGTTTAATATCTAATTCCCTTTACTGATTCTTCCTAATTTTTAAATATCATTAAACTTGATTTTACCACGGTGTAACTTTTTGTTTGAAACTTGGTTATTCTTCTTTTTTTTTCAGCATTTTGTACTTATGTTTCCCCATTTTAGCCCTGTGATATTGATTTTTGTTTATTACGAGTTTATACTCGTATGAATTTAGTACCAAACAGATAATATATATTTCGAGGATCAACCAAAAAATTATTGAACTAATCAAAACTTGTGATTATCATTCCTCATTATAAGCTCAGACTGGCTTAGGAATACCTCGAAATTCCATATAATCCATTAAAATCGTATGACCGTCACCGTGGGACTCCACTCTACAAGGAGAAGGAGGACTTCACATTAGAGAAACAGTGAAAGAATGTTCAAATCCAGAACGGTGGCGATATTCTTTTTGTAGGTTTACACAGGTTTTTACGTCAAAACGCAGAGACACTGATCCCGAGCTATTTGTACAACTAATCTCCATATTCCTAGATGGATTGATATAGGATATTTTTTTATTTTTGAGATAAAAGCGCAGCGAACATACCGATCACCAAACTAAATTGATTCCACTAGTCCAAGTAATCTATACTTTTCCAGAAGGATTGATTCGGGAGGACTGATACGTACAAGGTGGAATTCAAAGGTCTATCTTCCCTGCTCGTCCCCACTTATTCGGAATACGAAGGAAATTGACATGCCGGAGGGATTAGCCCCGCACTATCACCTTCCAGTTAATGACCCCTGAAGCGGAATCCAAAGGCACCCCTAATGTGGATGTGGATGTGGAAAAACTTTTATTGGTCCTCAAAAATGGAATAGCCCCTGCCAATAAAATTGCCAACAACAAAGGAAAGAGCGAGATTGCTTGATGCTGCTGGCAACTTTGGTGGATAGGACGCTTATTGCCCATTATCGGCAATTTCAATTAGTCATCTAAATGTGGCTTAAGTTGCTCTTCAAAATAGGGTTTGAGGTAGGGTCGATCAAGCTTTTGGGGATCTTATCCACTCGGCTTAGAAGCCTGCAAGGTACTTGACAAGGACTTCTAGCCAGACGCACTAGATGGAGTCCTTACAGCTCATAGATGTCCCGACAGCTTTGGGGCCTTGGCTGCCTCGACTGAGCCGACCGTTTGCCCGAGGGGCCCTTGGACGCCCGCTCCGCCGCCCTCTGAGGGCTGGTGTACGAGTACATGTTGTAACCGGGGATGATGTGGACCCGGACGTCCCCCGAGGGGCGAGGCACGTCCCCACGAGACCGACGGGAAAACGAAACTGTCGTCTTGCAGCAGCAGTAGTGGAACAGGTTGATGTAAGCGTTTCTGAAGTGACGATCGACGGTGCAGTAAAGGAAATTGTTGATGCAGGACTTGCTCAGCGCCAGCCAAGCCAAATTGTAGAACAATTTAGGTGACACTTTGTTTATCTGTGAACAGCCGAGAACATTTTTGTACTGCTTGCAAAGTACGTAACACATTCATTATTAGTATGTCATATTGTATCTGGATTCTTTTTTCGGATAATGGCCCATTGGTGTCCCATCTCATACCTCTCATACCTTTCCAATATATCTAGATATCCAACCCAAGTTTCAAAGTTTTGGGAAATCCCAGAGCTCCTCCTCCCCAAAAGCACTTCGATGAATCACCTATATCCTCATCTATATCCTCGTAACTATCAACTGTACCTCCTAGTCACCTTTCCAGTTCAGTGTGACTGATCTTCAATTCAGTGCGGATTGTCATTCAAGTTATGCCTAAAGAAAATTTGACTAAAATTGCTGAAAAGGAGTAACGATGCTTTTGGGGGTCAACTCTAAGTACTAGATATGTATTAGAATTTGTTTTGAAACTAACACTAGATATTAAAATTTTATTGTGGCCATATTTAGCGTCATATAAGATGGTTATAAGTCGTTTTTCAGTTCATATTTACAGAAGTTTTAGGTTATATTCTGTCATTTTTTATATCTTAACGATGTGAACTCTAGTTCTTATGTCTACCAGGTTACATCATATTTATTTATAAAGTAAGGGGAAAAGAGAGAGCTCGGTTAGAAGATGAATTGTATCAGGTTTCATATTAAAAGATAAGAGACGTAATTTTTATCCTTTTTCTATCAAAGTGATATTTAGTTGACCGGGGTGCGTAGCTAAAATATCCCAGTATATTTCATTATTCGAGCATTTCGAGGGCAACTGAATCGAAAACTTCAAACAGACGTTTGAGGTATTTCTCTCATTGGTTATTTTACCGCTTTTATTCTTCCTATTATGTTTTCCTAACAACATTATTCGACCCTTTGAGAGTTGTTTTTGAGCAAGGAAGGAGGATGTTTTAAACTTCTAAAATTTGAAGGGAATCAGAATAGTAAATAACAACGCAACGTTTCAATCGAAAGAATTCAATATTGAATTATCGAATTACATCAGAATTTATATAAGATCCCAGACTTTTGCTTTTGATGATGGAACGAATAAGAAATCAAACATATCGGACATTCATCAGTGCTACAGGTTAAACCAAGAAAACAGCATTCCAATTCAAAAACGCTGCAAATCGTTGGCGGTTGATTTATTATTCCTTTATTAGAATAACAGTTCTACGTAAATCATTGGTACTACGTAAATAATAAGTCAGTAGTACATTATCGAATAACAAAAATCCGCCCATTCGACGTCCGGAGCTCTTCTTCGAAGCTACTGAACAAAACTTGATGAAACTCGGATAAAAAATCACATTTGGGGTTTAGTTGTAATTGAATTCTCGGCAACGATCTCAGTCAATCTTAAAGGGTGAAATCAATAATTGATTATTATTGATTACTAATTATTAGTAAACTCTATTGCGAATGTGAACGTGCTTGGACATGATAAAAATCGCCTAAAATCATGTGAGGATCGCATAAGCTGACGCAAGTGCTGTGAAATTTGGTTCCAAGAGTTCCTTTTGAAATTGAGTTTCTCAAGTCTGTATGCGATAAAAATTACGATACAATATAATAATTATTGTGTTGCAGTGTTCAGAGCTTTTGTTTAGTGTACGCTATTTATGATGAAAGTTGAGGCAGAGCTCCTCAGATATTCTGAAGTGATTCAAGCTTGAAACATTTTGTACTCACAGATCCAACGAATAAGATTACGCCGAAAGGGAGCCAGAAGGCGAAAAATAGGAAGTAGCTGAACATGTTGGTCAGCATGAGGGAGTAGTCCCATCCGAACGCCACTGGAGGCTTGAAACTGGGATGAGCACGAGCTAACCGGACCTGGAACAATTTGTTAAAAGATCAAACCGTTAATGGGGCGATATAATGGAAAAACTAAATCTTTTAACGAAACATGTTGGTAAGCATGGAAATCAATACAAGGACGTCTGTATATGCAGTTTCTATTTGATTACATTTATAAACATGATTATGCACAGTTAAGAATATTTTGAAAAACTAAACGAGTTCTTAATCGTGCGAAAGAAGCGAGAATATTGGCTGAGGATGAGGAGCGCTGGAATCGCTCCCGCCTCCATCTACCTTCCCAATATCAAATTCAAATTACTGAGGTTCACCACACAAGAGAGGTTTGTTAGACAAAAATCGGCATAAAAAAAGAAACAAAGGAGAAACAACGATTTATCACTATTACCCTAATCCATTCACCCCTCTTCCATAATTAATTAATTCCAAAATATGAATCTGAATATTTCCAAAACAACTCAAAAGTTCCTAATCGAACAAAAAAGAATAAAGAAAATCGGTAGTAAACGCTGTATGAGTGTGCTTAGATGGATTTGTCATTTCCTTCCAATAAAATCAAATGAAAATATTGAAGAAATAATATTGTCACTACTGACCCTCCTTTCACGATGAAAATAAATTGTGCTGAAATATTTTACAATTAATACTAAACCGGAATCATAGTTGAGCAAAAAAAAGATTGTCATGAATCGGCAGCGAATTCTCGCTTGAGCAGCGATTGACAGGATTGGCTATTCCCCTTTCATTTCAGCCAAAGACAAATTCTCGAGGTTTGTTGCACAACTAGACTATAATTGGGATCGAACAAGATAAGGATCATAAAAATCGGGTGAGGATTACAGCCTCAGCAGCTTCAACAAGGTTGGTTGGGGAAAAAAATCAATCAAGAAATGTCAGGAAGATGAGGATCTCTCCCAAACTCAGTTTCAGCTCTCGGAACAAGAAATCCTGAGTTGTGATGGTTTTGTAATGTCGGAGCTAATAATTTTACGAATTCAATAAACACGTTAAATGTGTTCAATAAACACATTAAAAGGAGAAATGTTCTCCTTTTTTTGTATCAATTAAAGAATTCTATTAATTCATTCTCTTCTACTCTTACCTTTCTAGGCTCCTTCATATCTCAAAGCAAAGAAAACTAAATAGGTAGATAAGGAAATGAGGAAGGTACTTCTCAGCATTTCAATGGTGATGCGAATAAGTCACTTGTTACTGAAATGACCTTTTATTACAACTGGTTATAGCTGTATCAAGATAACTGAACAACTAGTTATTGAGAAATACTCACCTGTCTGATGGTCCTTGCGTAGAACACTGTGGTGAGTAGAGCGGGAAGTATGAAGAAGAGGAAGGCCACGCTTGCTTGATACAGAACGATCCCTTGGCTTTTCCTTCTGCAGTAGTCCGGTCCCAGGTCATAGAAATACTGACAATCGGAAACGCACAATTCATTTTGCAGTAGTTACCACTACCTACACCACAAACATGCGAATAGGTACTCAAAAAACATCATGAATACAGACGTAAAAGTATACCACACCTCCCTTAATTCCCACGATAATTGCGGGACTTTTATGGACAATGATTATCCATAAAAAATTTCGGGAAAAATACTTTCGCAACTGTCACTTGCACCACATTGAAGCAAAAGACATTGACTTTGTTTTTGCTTTTATTATTTTCAATCATACACCTTTGTAAGCGACCAAGAAAAAAATTTCAACGGCCCTCAAAATGTGTTGTTTCACGTTTCAAGATACGTAGATTTCAAAAATCGAATAAAAAGACAACGTTATTATACAGAGGTTTATTATTTCCGTATCAGAATAACCATTCTACGTAAATCTCTGATTAATGTACATTAGGCGTGTAGAAAAGCGGCCTTTATATAATTATACGTACGTTTTCTATAACACTCGAAACGTACTCCCAAGAAATACGATAAAACTCGTATACTCTAGTATGCGATAAGGAATAATTGCTTGACGTCTAACATAATCATTCCATCTACATAAATTACAAGTACGCCGAAAAATTGAGTCTTCACCTCCTCGGACTCCTTCTGCTAATGTATTCAACATTGCTAAACAATTATATGTTAAACATTCACTTCTGCAATGCCATAAGGGTCCGCAAATAATAGCATTTGAAATCCAATTTATACCGCAAGATACGTAGTCGCAGGAAACGTGATAGCATCTAGACCGAGATTAACTTTGTCCGCTCACAATTCAAAGTGCGAAATAAGTTGGTACCTACCTGAAGACTAGCGAAAATGGAGCAGATGGCCCATATGGACAGAATTGCTGTGGTGATTCTAGCTGTCGTCCACTTGGCGTACACCTGTCCAAAGACAAGGAAGAATTAATACAAAAATTTCATCTAGTAGAAATACTGGTATGAAGAAAGCGAATTCGATTGCTTGTTTATTTATTAAACAGGGTTACATTAGGGCCTTAGGGCTCGCAATTATTGTGACTTTGAAGTGCGTTTTACACATCCTCGATCAATCGTGTACACAGGAAAAATATAAATATGAAGTACAGAAAATTTAAAATATTGATTGATAATAACAATATAATCATCTTTCTTAATAAATTACCACATTTTTTCCAGACGACCATGCAAAAATAACATAAACTCAACTTCATTCCTATATAAATTAAAAGCTCTTCTACTTCTCTTGTAATTTTCTTAATGTATACAGGTTGTCCCGAAATAAGTTCATCGAACTTCATCGAACTGATTCTAGGGCTCATTTCCAACGAAAAAATGCCTCTGAAAAAGCAGACTGACTACTTTAGGATCTTCATTTCATTGTAATAAGCTTCATTTCTACAACTTGCATACAGTACAGGTACGATAGTTAACAAATCCAATATACAAGTACTTGTACTTGTAGTTCATAACAATTACTGCACTAAAACCATTTCAACAGAATTGCAAGAATGCAAATTTTGAACGAGCGAAAAGTACACTTCACTTTCGAATTTGAGAGTGTAAGTACTTGTAATTGATTAACATATAGATTTTTCAAGTTTATGTGTGGTACTTGTACCATCTAAGTACAAGTCGGAGCACGTGTACTTCGTCGTTCTCATTACTGGTTCCCTTGATTGCGGTAAAATATTAGTAGATTTTCTCAAGTACTTGAAGAAAGTAGTTCATGTACCGAATGTACTAGGGCTCTGGTTTGAATAATATGAAAATAACATTTGAGCGAACGAACAGTTGCGTAACAGACGGGGGAGCGAGGAGGGAAAATGCGGGGATGGCGAGCCGGAACCGGCGATCTTGAGTTTACAGTTCCGGCTTTATTAAATGAAAAAATATAAAAATACAATATTCTATACCAGGAAGATAAAAGTATTCAGTACTTGACTTATTTTCTAAATGAACCATTTTCAGGCCCACGAGTTGACCATTGTTAAAAGCGCCCAAGTAAATAGAGTTTTTTCACTGTACGTTAAATCAGCTGATTTTCCATATTCAATGCTAAACAGTAGATAGCGTTTACCATGTTGTTTTCATCGTAGACGGCAAAAGTAAAAACTCTATTGACTAAAAAAAGCGCACCGGTAATAGTCTAAGTAAAAAATTATCATTTTCTAGACCTATGCTATAAAACATTTCAATACTGAAAACAATGAGGTGTTTTAGTTTCAAACTTTTAGTTGCATACACTTATGTAATAGGTAAACCAAAGGAAAACAATGTTGAGTGTAAAATAATTAATTATGGGCGAAAAGGAAGAGGAAGTTGTCAACAATGTTTCAAAACCCATTCCCAAATAATACAAATGCGGCCTTTTGTTGTAGAGAGCCGATCGAGCACGGCCGCGATGTTACGCCTCCTAGCTGCTGCCAACGTAAGAAATGTATTTCCCTGTTATTTCTTGCTCTTCCCAAAGAGTGGCAAACTTTCGTAATGTAACATTATGCTCAAAATATTAAAATGTGGTCAACATATTAACGTGTGATAAATTATAATTGCGCATATACCATATTGAAATTATAACTGTTTCATTACGTTCTATCGGCGATCCAATGATCCAATAATAATTTGGGGGGCCCGAAAATAAAGTTTGCGGGGGAGGGGGGCGAAAAAAAATATTACGCCACTGCGAATGAATACCTGAGGTGACAAGCAGAGGCGGGAGTAGTTTTCTATGGCGGTGGCGGCGAGAGATAGGACGGTCACCATCCACGAGACAAGCGCGAGGAACCACTGGACATGGCAGACCTGCGGAAATTCATCCAGAAATCATGAGAACGTGTCGTGAAAGTGAAGTTCACGACTTCTGAACCTTCTTGAAGGCTCAGGGGCTCTGAAATGAATCATTTAAATGAAATGGTAATGTCGGGCTCAATGAGTTAGTTCTCCGTCCACTGCACCGTCCGCATCAACTTAGTTGTTGGTATCCCATATTCCTGACTTCCTCGTGTCCTCAACGTTCTCCCCCCTCCCTCCTCCCCCCATATCCTAGGTCTTTTGTGAAGTTTGATCATATGAAATTTGTCTTTCTCCAGCGTTTTTCGAATATGACCGTGGAACGGTGATTATTTTGTGAGCATAATCTGACACCCGGGGGAAAGGGTCTGTACGACTTCAACAATAAACGTCACTTTATTAGTTGATCTTTGACGTGTTGTGACGGAGAAAATTCTTGGATAGATGAAAAGAAGAAACATATTATACATGAACATATATTTTAATGGCTGAAATAGCCCTACTAATTTCGGATACTAGTCGACAAAAATGTCACGAATAGATTCAATTCTCGCTATAAATCACAGAACAAAATCATAGAATGTTCCCACATACAGTAAAGAAATAAATTTAGTAGATTCGGGACATGAAGGAACGATGGTCCACGTAGGATGCTCCTCGCCATGGTTTGCTACGTGTTCAGAAGGAAACGTATAAACTGGTATTTTTTTTAAAGGAAACGTCCAAAATATCACATTTCAAAATTTGAAATTCCTTGTAATGACGAATAAATTTCAATAATGCCCGAAATGGCTGCCTAGAGAAAAACAGACTAGTCGATATCTGCTCTATGGTGTCAACAAAACACCAAAAGCACCTTTTTTTGGTCAATTCATCACAAATCTGGAAGAGAATAAACTGACAAAACGGGATGTAGACGTCTATCATTACAACTAGTGATCCCCAAGCTTTTTGACAGGTTAGGTACTCATAAATAACTCATCCCCAATCATCAAAATCAGATTTAGCGAAAAACATTGTACTACAGACAAGACCACCGTATCACTGGTATAACTGAAATTGTCCAGAGAAGAACCAAGTCTGTGTGACCGTTTTCCTTGGTGTGTCACAGGTATTTTGATAAAGTCTGGCGTTAAGGACTCCTGTATAAACTTGAAAGAGATCTGTCGGAAGGATTCTACCTGCTGTTGAGATCAATTTCAGAGAGATATTTCAGAGTAAAACATGAGAGGACATACTCAAGCCTAAGAGAAATAAAGGAAGAAGTTCCTCAAGGAAGTGTACTAGGGCCACTACTACATCTTCTGTATAAGAGATGTACCAAACGAAAAAAACCATTGCGACTGTTGGGGACGATACAGCAGTAGGTATAAAAGGGATAGTTCCTATAGTTTAACGCAGGATCGTGTCCGAAATGCTGCTCCGTCGACTACGCGTAGATGTGATGGTAAGATTAGTTCCTGGTTGGTTGGTTTCATCATCCGAGGCGGCGGTGTGAAGTCCTGCGTGATTTTTATATGTCAATGCCTCCCTCTTTCTCTACATAGACTCGATCGGTTGCATCATCTGGGGCGGTGACGTAAAGTCGTGCGTTTGAGGAGGTTTTAATTCCATGATAACGAACACTTCAACTCTATTGCTACTGCACCGCGCGACTGATGTGGGTATACTGAACCACATCCACAACAATCTTTGAGTAGCGGTAAAAGTTCCAACATTCCTCGTAGACGAGGGAGCAGAAGAGCAACATTTCTGACTCAATCCTGCGTTATACTATAGGAACCTTGTCAGAAATGGTTCTCACCCACCCTCAATGTGTTTCTTATGGGGGGCGAGTGAGAACCATTTCTGACTTTTTATACCTACTTTTTACCTACTTACCCCTATTGGCAGCCCTGGTCAAGAAGGTTTGATTGAACAAACCCCTTGGACCTTGTGATGTTACGTGATTTTTTATTCAATGTAGTGAATGGGTGCTATCAACTCCACAAAAGTTAATGGGTGTAAGTTTGTAAATTCACTTTTGTACCTGAACGGCCGGCTCCAGACCTGCCAGAATGACAACTGCGCTGGAGGGCATCACCACCCCGGTGATGAGAAGGTCCGCTAGTGCCACATTCACTACGAACGTGTTTCCTGCCATTAAATAAATATTAATAGTGTAGGAATGAATAACGAATGAATCAATTTTTTAATAAATGTATGCAAAAGGAAACATAATGAAGGGAACAAGCAGTTTAATTGCATTCTTTAGCTACAAAAATACTGCCTGAAAATTTGGGTTCAAGATTGCCAAAAACAACTGTATATGATAAGTAGTTGCAGAGTATCACATTAGACTGGAAGTTTGGGTTCACTACATTGAACCAAGTAGGGTAGGAGTGAGTTTTCTCTTTAGCGAGATCAACGTTAACCTCCGTTGAGCTACTGTTGATTCGAGTTTAAAAAAAATATTCATGTATGTATTCAGAGGAACAAATACTTCAAAAGTACAACATCCTAGAGAAGGTAGACTAAACAAAACAATACGTTCATTTCACACTAAAAGTTGTATATTTATAATTGAGAAACTGTTAACATAATTTTCCCTGAGTAGAGTGTTAAGGTTGAATGGAGGTGTCACCATATCCCTAATTGCTTTCAGGAGAAGTTCACGAGGAACTTGATGGCAAGGGCATTCTAAAATCATGTACTCTGGAGATTTCTACAGTCAATGAACAGTTGCAACAGTTGAATATGATTTCGCTCTGATTTGTGGAGGAACTGATTCGTTTTGCAAGTGTCCTCCTAGTAGTCAGTAGTCCTTGGATATCGTTGTAAAACAGACCTAAGGTTTTGTACTTGCCATGGTATCAAACCTTGGTAGTTTTTAAGTGTTGGGGGAGAGGGACAGAGGATCAGTTGCCAGAGGAGTGCTCCAGAAATTCTAGCTTCCGATGCATCTGCACTAGTCGATTCGCTTAACCTCTAAAGTCGGTGAAAGTGTACATCCCAAAAGGCGTCATTTCCTCTTATACAGGGTGTCCCAAGAGTTATGCACAATCCGATTCCTACATGTTCTACAACTCATTTCCCAACAAAAGTGCCACAAAGCAATTTTTTGCCAGAGGCCTCGTTTCCGGCTTATTCGCGATTTAAGATTTTTATTCGTGTTTTCGATCTTATGTCAGTAAAACTGTCATAACTCCCTCAATTTTGGAGATAGCTCATATTTGATGACACCGTTGGAAAGAACGTTAAATTTTCTATCTATTTGATGTCAGAAAACAATTTTTTGTTGCATTTAAGATGTGCGATTGCTACGCGAAATGGCAGTTTTGTCAAAATCTTGAAATAGCCTGTTTTTCATCTCGGCTAGAAACCCCATTAATGCTTGATGCAGAACTGTGCAGGCCTGGTCAGCTTTCCAACGGTGTAGTCATTTTGGTTTTTAAAAACATTTTTAGGTGACAACATCAGACCTCTCAAGTGACGATTTAAGTTAGTTTCGTCGGATGCATGAACCCGTTCTTTTGTGAACAGCGTCTACGGCATTTCTAAGCTGTCCGGCCGAAGTCAAGATACTCAACTGAAAGCAACTCATCGCAATCCATCGTAAATGAACACAAACAATTGTCGTCTCTCGGCTCTTCGATTATCCTGACTGTGTTTTCTGACATCAAATAGATAAAAAATTTAACGCTCTTTCCAGCGGTGTCATCAAATTTGAGCTATCTCCAAAATTAAGGGAGTTACGACAGTTTTGATGACATAAGATCGAAAATACGAAAAAAATCTTAAATCGCGAATGACTCGAAAACGAGGTCTCTAGGAAAAAATTCTAAGTAGCATTTTGTTTGGAAATGAGTTGTAGAACACGACGGAGACGGATTGATGGTGCATAACTCCTGGGACACCCTGAGCTAAAACGAAAAATGAACTAACTAAAAAATGCCTAATGTTTGAAAATTGGGAAAGCTACGGAGGAGGTATCGTCTTGGTCAAGGGCGAGGATATGCAATGACCCGCACGACCTCGCGGTCTTGAAGGAGGGGTTGGTTTGTGCGCCGTGTACTATCAACCCCAATCTGATTTGGCCGTAGCACTGCGTGTTGTAACGTTGATAATTTGTTGTTTCTGACCAACTTCAGTTTTACTAAAATGTTTGTTGACTCGAACCTGTTATCCAGTTGAAGGAAAATTGTAGGATATTAGGTTTGTTTTTTAAATAATACATTTTATTTGACATTGTTTGCCCATACAGCCATATTGCATAATGTTTATACTACCTATTTAAAAATTACATAGGATAATGTATAATAAAATTTTGTAATTAATATGTTCACTGATTTGGTTAAATATTTACATTACTGTCCGTTAGAAATTTATATATAATATTGTAAACTTTCACTGAACGAAGGTTGCTCAATTTCTTTGGTTGCAGTTATAAATAGTTAGAGTTTGAACAAGATTGTTACGATATAAACCAAAAATAAATACTTGAAAATGCAAAATGAAAATGAATCTAATGAATGAAAACGTTCGTTTGTGAACAGCGTCTACGGCATTCCTAAGCTGTCCAGCCAAAGTCAGGATTATCGAAGAGCCGAGAGACGGCTATTGTTTGTGTTAATTTACGGTTGATTGCGATGAGTAGCTTTCAGTTGAGTAGCTATATCACAAGTGAGTATGTTGACATAGTTTCTCTGTACGGTTTTGCCAATGGTAATGCTTCTGAAGCAGCAAAGGAGTCACACTCCTCCTGTGTACAACACACACCCCTGCGAACACGTCGGATAGTATGAGAAACAAATATTGGTAGATAATATTTTTTATGTCAATGATCCTTTTTTTATCTAGTAAACTATCTGTTTTTTATCTACTAATCCTTTTTTGTCACTAAGGTTTTGGTTATTACTACCAGTCATGTTCAGTAGCTATAGCGCACCATGATGATTGGGAATATGGCATATTCAATATGCAATAGGGAAACCACGCAGAGGAAATACAGCGAGGAAAGAGACGCAAGGGAAGAGTTGGTAATGATACGGAAGCCTGGTTTGACAAGGGTCCATAGTGTCAGCAAAAAGATGAATGCAACTCATTGCAATCAATCGTAAATGAACACAAACAATAGCCGTCTCTCGGCTGTTCGATTGTCTTGACTTTGGCCGGACAGCTTAGAAATGCCGTAGACGCTGTTCACTAACGAACGGGTTTATGCATCCGACAAAACTAACTTGAATCGTCACTTGAGAGGTCTGGCGTTGTCACCATTCGATTTAGCGAGATAAGTTACGTACATCCCGCCTTAAACATTTTTTCGTCGAGCCTTTTGGAAAAACATTAATTTTAACAGAAAACACACGTTTTTCTGCAGTTAAACACCATTTCCTTAACTAAAAATATTTTTTTAGACCAAAACGACTACACCGTTGGAAAGCTGACATTTTGGCGCGTTTCACCAGGCCAGCACAGTTCTGCGTCAAGTATTAATGAAGTTTCTAGCCGAGATGAAAAACAGGCGATTTCAAGATTTTGACAAAACTGCCATTTCGTGCAGCAATTGCACATCTTTAATGCAATTAAAAAAATGTTTTCTGACATCGAATGGATAGAATATTTAATGCTCTTTCCAACGGTGTCATCAAATTTGAGCTATCTCCAAAATTGAAGGAGTTATGACAATTTTATTGACATAAGATCGGAAACACGAAAAAAATCTAAAATCGCGAATAGCTCGGAAACAAGGCCTCTGGCGAAAAATTGCTAGGAGGCATTTTTATTCGGAAATGAGTTGTGGAACACGTACGAGTCGGATTTTGCGTCACTCCTGGGACACCCTGTATAGTTATGTAGTAGAGGCGAATTATTTTTCCATATCGTGCCAATATCAGTTTTTCAACTATATTATTATATTACTTTCAATCTCTTCACATTCTTCTTCTCGTTTCTGGAAGAAATCTTAAGGTTTGAAAGTTTGGAAATGGCACTTTTGGAATCAGTCATCAGTAACAGTTCAGAGATTGAGTTTCAATGGAAATTACGTACTTGAGGGCTCTCCAGATTGCAAAACATTCTGCGGTGTGTATTGACGACTGATCCTGCGTTTTAGTTCGATAGTGCAGTGTCGCAAGCATACCCAGCCAGGCGTTTGTGAAGTGAAGAATCATCGTTACACATACCACCGTTATACAATATCACCGTTGACATAGATTGCAATGCAATGTGGTCTCAATCATTGTAATAGTTCCAGAATACAGCGACCCATTGATCCTGGAGAGGTGTAAATGTTGGAAGGAAATGTGAGGACGTCTAGGCGATGTTGGTAAAACGAATATTGTATGAAGTGGAAGAGGGTTTGTCCAACGTAGTTAGCGATTGAAAATGCTGATTACTTTCTGTGAAGCTATAACAAAGCATGGGAAGTCGTTTTTTAGTCCAACAAGGGTCAGTAGGGCCCTGGACTGCCAATTTGCGGATTTCAGTCAATAAACCTTCGTCCTTGCTAAATGTGTTCAACTGGAACCTATCAGTGAGCATCACACGTCGTCTCAAGTGCAGTGGAGGCTCCGCAGACACTGACAAGAAAGCGTTGATAGTTGTTGAAGGCAGAGCCCTCAAAATGATTCGGAGCGCCCTGTATTAGATTTTGTAAATTTCCTTCAAGATTTGGAAACAGAGCCATATAGGAAGGAACCCTAATCAATTACTACCCTTATCGTTAGCTTGTAAAATATCGAAGTTGCTTTAGTACTGGCTCCCCAGTTTGCATTTGTAAGTGCTCTAGTATGATGACTCCCACCCCGACCACTTTACGTTCATCCGTTCACACTCCCAAGGGCTAAAACTTAACGTTAACGGAGTGTGAATGTGAACGTGGTTGGACATAGTAAAAATTGCTTAATATCATGTCACGATCGAATTAGACGATGTAATTGCAATGGCATCTGGTATTCAAACGTCCCTTTTGAAACCAAGTTTTACAGGCTTACTTTATGTATTTGCGGACTAGTGAAGCAGCGTAGGTAGATGTTTCATTTTATCTCTTTAAATTTTAATTCTTCTATCCGTGGATTTCCATGTCGTATCTACATACCGTATCCATTGATTTGACTTGATTTTTGGAATATTTATTAATTAAAATTCCATACATATTGTAGACAGCCTAACAATTTTACTTAGCAGCACTTAATTATGAGCCTGAGTTCAGTTTAGGTTATCTGAACAATAACCACCCAATTGGTGGATGATCAACAACCAGCAAACTGGTAAGTAATTAATATAATAACAATAATTCACTATAGCAGTGTTAATAAAACAATTGGTAAATATACAACGATAGAGATAAAATTACAACAATAAGCGATTGATATTAAAAATGCAAGAAATAAATAAATACAATACACTTAATTTACTATAACTAATACACTCCAAACATCTGTCACCTACTAATTCCACTCCTCTACCAGCACATTACTATAATTAACAGTCTTTACAATATACTTACTAAGACCCAACCAATTTCTCCCATTCAAATATTTTGTTGCATCCTCCCCTGTCTGTGAGAACCGAACTCTTTCTGAATACCCCGCAAAATATGACACTGTGCCAACAAATGAAGCTCCGTTTCATCATCCCCAGAATTGCAAAGCGGACAAGTATTAACCCTATTTGAAATCCAAGGCTTAAAATTTAAATTCTTCATTTCGCAGCGGGCTCCACAAATATATCTTACAGCTAAGTGGCTGAGATTATTCTCACTTCAGAAGGACCTAAGTACCAATGAAGATTGTGGAATCGGGCAGCTCGAGCTCTTTCTCTACATTGTTGCACAAATTTACTTTTCTCCAACTCTGTAACCTTGCTTATTTGGTGCAAAAGATTTTTAGGTTCAACGGGATTAATATTTAACTCCACTGTATGCCTTTCTGGCAACTCATTCCAAGCTGCCATCCATGAAACATTCTTGCCAATAACTTCACGACCAATTGCATTTGTGAATCTCTTGTGGGGATTTGTGAGGTTTTCACAATGTAGTCCAAACCGAGATTAAGAGTGTAGATGTACATTGGCTCCACCCCACTCTCCAGATAAACCGTATACTCTGGGGTATTCGATGGTAAAGAGAACATTTTTTTTATTTAAAAAAAAAACCATTGTAGGTATTTTTATGACAGCTTTTGTTCCCTACAAAACTCTTTACAGGGGCTAGTATAGGTTGGGGTTCACTGAGATATATTTGAAACGAAGCTATCCAACTGACTTTAGGCCATCTTGAAGTTAAGTACAAAGTATGTAGACTTAGTGACCAGCTGAAGGATGCTTGTGTATAATTCCGTTCCTAATTGATCTACCTTGCTGAAATATAAATTGGTCTCGTATACGACATCTAGAATGTAATTACAAGATGAGGAGGCTTCCGATGTGCCGATTTTAGATAACGCACAGGCCAGAGATTAACATAGGAGGGTTATTCTGAAACGTTTATGATAAACCTCCTTGTAATAATTTGCTTTTTTAATCTTTAATCTGATTACCGTTGAAGATAATTCAACGCGGCGTTCGTCCAACTTATCGGGCGGCTTTGGGAGGCGTTAATATTCATAAATTCGCTCATCTGTTAATCTTATCTCCCCGATGAGTTGATAAATGGGAATAATGAATACAAAGTGGCCGATGAATAATAAAGCGATACAGAATTGAATGGCAAGAAATGCAAACTGAAAGACTCAACGGAATAAAAAT
Organism: Creontiades dilutus; assembly: GCA_031894815.1. Classification (NCBI taxonomy): domain Eukaryota; kingdom Metazoa; phylum Arthropoda; class Insecta; order Hemiptera; family Miridae; genus Creontiades; species Creontiades dilutus. Next base: position 747,578 of record JAVIWC010000084.1, on the reverse strand, counting down.
AAATCATCCATCATAGTTAACAATAAACTGTTCGGTACTAAGGTAGAGAGAGATCTGCAAGTTATATTTTACCCTGTTTTGCATTTGAAAACGCAATTACGAACTTCAATGTAAATGACATCTAAAATTTTGATCTGGTTAAACTATGAGTTGAACAATACACTGTCAAGATTGGTACGAGTGAAACAACATTCTATCAACTTTTCTTGTAAGGATGTAAGAGTGGCATTGTTGGCTTATAAGACTTATAAGCTTTTTACTTGGTAAAAACGTTGAAAATTATTACACAAAGGTTTATTATTTGTGAATTAGGTAGACCTTCTACGTTTTATCACTCTCTGTGTTTACTAGACGTATACTACTTACTGTGTTACTACGTACTCGCATCTCCTTTAGGTGTCATCGTAACTGTTTTCTAGATGGATTAAAAATAGCTAAATTCATATTTCAGATTAGAAGAGTTGTATCGATTAGGAAACAAATAAGCCACAAGTGCCCATCAGCTGATTAGTGTGTCTGTATACCTTGGGACTTGTTGATGTCCTAAAGACTGTTGAATGACTTCGTCATGAATACGACTCCGAAAACAGATACCTTTACGAACAAAAGCACAACAAGATAACAAGACATAGTGTCCAAGTTTCCTAGTTGCCAAGTTCCAAGACAGAGTGTCGTAAACGACATTTGTTCCATTTCTGAGTTACCTATACCGTTGGATTCGTTTAGTCAAGCCGTATCCACCAGTGAAAAAATCCTAAGCGTTAACAAGATTTAAATGACCGAAAAATGGGTTTGAACTGTTGCTGTCGTGACAGTATATAAAAAAGCGTCAACGACTGCATAAATAACTTAATCACCATAACAGGTTAGGAAACATATCGTATCATCCATTTATATCCATCTATCTAACCACCTCCATCACGGAAAGTAAAATATCTTATGCAAACATTGGACATAAGCCAAATGACATTGAGCAAAAGATGCCAATTTCTCAAAGCCAAATCTCTGGGGAAAGCATAGACCTGTAAATAAAATCAATGACACTGATATCAATCAGGCAAAACGTATCATTGAAAGCATCGTAAGAGTCTCATCACACTACCGTCGGAAAAAAACAAAAAGTTATATTTACCCGCTGAAATCGACAACTTGAGTAATCTTGAAGGACTGTATGTTCTGTATCGAACATTGTACAGAAGAAAAGTGTGAACCTGTGAAACGCAGCACATTCAGGAGCATATCCAATTCTTACAATTTGGGTTTTCATGTGCCAAAAAAGGATAAGTGTCTACGGTCCTTAAGAAGAAGAAGTAATTCTGCACGACTTTCACTTGCAAGAAGTAGTGGCTTGCCAAGCCAAGTTTTTGGAGGATCAAAACGTCATCGTTGAAAGCTTTATATGCGTATTGTTTGATTATTATTTTGTGAAAGTGTTGAACACCCCCCCAAGGATAGAGCATGCTACTCTTCTATTCTCGCAAGGTATCTGTGTACGAAAGCAGATCATATGATGTTATCGCGACAATTGTTGCGAACGGAACAAGAATCGACAAATGATAACCATGCTACACACATTTTTGAAAAATTCAACACATATTCGAAAAAAAAGTCTTAACTACCTAATTGTAGGCCACACCTACCTGCATGCGGATTCAATAGGTACATTCGAAAATAGATACATTCGTACCAAACAAGGCGATCCATGCACCTTCTCAATTTCCAACGCTGATACTATCGGCCACCCACTCCCTACATCCCTTCAAAGTTTCAACACTTCGAAGAGAGGAAAAATAAATTAAATTATCTCGCAATTTTCGTAAGAAAGCATGTAGTATACTCAAGATCCTACCACCCAAGTCCTACTCTGACGGTGTTATACGAAGAAGTCGACCATCTGACTGAATCCTCGTAAGCACCAATATAAATTATCCTAAGAATCAAACAATAGGTAAAAATATCTTAACTTCCTTTACAATAGGAATGGTATGTTGTCAGTATTCCAACGAAATCACAAGTGGAGATAAGAGTATTTGTATCAGGAAAACCAATCGATTTCCCCTTCTCTTACTCAAAAGAACGGTTTAAAAAAAAAAGAACTTAAAAACTTCGAAAATGTTGATTTTGCAAGGCTCTGGAGAACTCATTAAACTTGAAATACGTAGAGAGGAATTGACCAAGTGTTACCTCGCTTTTTGAGATGGTCCTCTATCATGACGGCGGAGATCATGTAGATGTTACCGAGGCTGCCGACGACAGCGAGGCCCGCGACCGTCAGGAGTCGGGCGACTCTGCTCCAGTCGTTGGACAGCGTCACCGGCGACACCTCGTCCCAACCCAGCGGGACCTTCGTCGTCTCTTCCAACATCTGGGGCGGCACTGTCGTGGGCCACCATGTCACGTTGAGCTCGTCCATCTGTAACAGCGTATCTACGTTAACGAGGAAAATGCAAGCATGGCATACGTACTTTAAGTCCACTAGGTGAGAATTTCTGGAGCGCGTTTTCTGTTCAGGCGAGACTATCTGGCCTGCCAGAGTTGGTGGATCAGACTTTCGCTTCAGTTGAGGAGGACTGTGCAGTCTGCTGGAACCGAACTCCTTTCCCCTGAATCTTACTCCTCCCGAGGCGGTTGTATCTTCATACCACGTTCCATAGGGATTAAACCATTTGCGAGGGAGCAAAACAATGAACGCGATTCCCAAAAAATCAGTTCTTTTGAGTTGGTCTCTTGTTCCATGACGGGTGCGATGTGATGGTGATATTACATGTATTTCAGACACAACCCAATTTTCAGACACATTTGGTGAAAGTTGGTCCAGTAGATTCAGGCAAAACCAACGGCTGGATTGTTAGGTCCCGTCCTACATGAGCAATACTGCAAGTGTTAAAGGGGGAGTGCAAGCTTTTACAGCGGGAAACGCCACTGGAGTCCTATCTGTGGAGTGAGTGAAAGAGAGCCTCAAGTAGGGTTAGTGTCGGGTCGATCAATACGATGAGTGTTTTTTCTGAATTTATTACACAAGACACGATTTTGTATGGCCTACTTGAGGCCAGCTCTGATCAATTACATTTCCAGTAGACATTGCAGAGGAAAACGATTCATGAAATTTATCAATCTAGTACTGAATTCTGCCTATTCTTGAACCTTGATTTTTGTTAACCCCATAAAGACGGACATTTTCTTATTTCGTTGATAAGTTAAATTCGATTCGATAAATCGTTCTGGCCAACCTAGCAAACAGTTTACAAACCATTTTGACTCCAACAGACTTGGACAACTCCAATAACCTTGAAAATTGGCGTAAATGCTCTCGCGTTTTTTTGCGAGAAAAATCAAACCGATTTGATTTTAAGCCGCGAGCAGCGTGTGCGTGTCAGCGATTTGCGAATGAGCGCGTGTACGTTGGACGCAGAGCTCGGTCCTCTTGGTTTGATCAGAAAATCGCCTCTATGCAATAAACGCTCCCGACCCGCCGGTATCGCTTAGTTCCCGGTCACGTAGGACACGTCATTATTGTTAATTAGAATAATTGTCAACTTTTGTAATCGACCAAGAAAAACGAAACCGCTCTCGAAAATCGTTGGTTTCCGTTTAAAGATACAGAGATTCCAAAAATCGAATTACGAGAAGAAACGCTGCAAATTATTGTACAGAGGTTTATTATATCTGTATAGCCCTTCTACTAAATCATTTATCTATAAAATTGTAAAAGGCTTAATCTGCGGTACGTCATCCAAACTCAACACTTCGCGCCTCCATATCTTGTAATGTTATCAAGACGAGAATACTTGACTTTTCTCTTCTAAGTACCTATAAATACATTAAATCGGGTTAATAATCTAGATGCCGTCTAAATACTGTGAAAACCTCATTTATCTGGGAAACTATTTAGGTAGAGTTTAATTAATTCGACTCGGCCATTTTAATTTCATTCTTTTGTCGCACTTCTCCATTAAATAATAAATGAAGTAAGACGAGACGGTGAACAAAAGAATAGACCGCCCCTCAAAGCCATTATATAGAAATACCGACGCAGAAAAGGGGGAAACTCCTTCGCGTGACTCCACCTCGAAAATTGATATTCCAGGGCTCGGTGTCGGCCGTTGGAGCTCCCAGTTGGCTCGTAGTTTCTTTCATAAGATTTTTTTTTACGCAGTTAGAAATTCTCGACAGCTCGATAAAAATATACAGGGTGCAATGCGAGTCATACCACACCTCCCTTCCACGTGTTCTGCAACTTATTTCCGACGAAAAGTGTCTCCTAGCACTGTTTTATTACATCCCACCGAAGCTAGGTTTCGTCAATGGACAGATTATTTACATCATTTTACATATTACGAGTACATTCTTCACTTGAATAATAACCGATGACCAAGCTGGATAGTGTAACCCTTGTGGCCCAGCCCGGAGTTGGTGCTTACTTCTAATTTTTATAATGTACATGTAACATTATTTTTACACCCATTCATCAATAAAATTTATATTCCACTTCCATTGAATGATGCACTTAGTAGATACGACATTTATATTGCTGTTAATCAATTTTCTTTTACAAAGTACTCACACGGGTTATCTCCTATTAGTTTACAAATTTCTTTTTTGAATAACTGTTCACTATTTATCTTCCATAGATTTCTAATTTTTTCAAAATCTTCATTGACTAATTGGATGTCTCTGTATTTTGAATTCATTTGAGCAAATATATTTTTTACTCTTGGCCACTTGCGTCTATATGATTTTGATTGCCGCTGTCTCACATCAGCGGATTATACACTTTTGTGTTTGCGAATTAGTTTTAGCGTATTCACTGTGTACAACTGGTAGATATTTAATGAATTCAAATCATGAAATAATGCACCCCTGGGATGGCGCCTGGGCTTATTGAACAATGTCCTTTATATCATTTTTTGAATCTTGAAAATTGTATATTATTACCCCTCCCCCCATATGCCGTATTAGAATGGCATACTGTGAAATTGTCTCAAACTGTGCCTGATAAACATTGATCTTTAGTTCTTCCGATAGAAATTTGATTTTATACAGGCACATTTTCTTCACTTTTGACACAAACTTTGAATGTGGTGAGTCGATTTAATTTGAGAATCAAACGGCTCTCCTAAATAAACTAAGCTACTCACTTTTTTGATTTTCGAACATTCACACGGTAAGTCATATCAGCCGCGTAATGTCAAACCGTCACTCGATGTTGATTGTGGTTCTGTTTTTCTTGCTATATCCATGAAAACCGATTTCTTAGCATTAGTGATAAGAAGCATTAGTGGTTCATCCATTGTCGATTGAGGAACGTCTATCAGAAATGATCCAAGGGGATGTGGGATAACTCAAAGATGAGAAAAAACGTACTGGTAAGTGGCATGACATCCTTATCTTCGGTTTTTATATGACCACATTTAAGATTATTTTTTTAACTAGAAAAAATCCTTTATCGAAGAAAAAAAGATCGCTTGAATTAATCGGCTGTAGACCAACACCCTGTCACAGCGTATGTCACGGATATGTAGGCTATCTTTTTTTAAACGTTTATTTGGCTTCAGTATACAACTATTCAGCCTGTCAAGTTTATATAATTTTACCTTTTACAATTTAAAATTTTTTTTTAAGAAAAGGGTTATTTTGATCATTTAAGCCAACCTATTTTGTAGTAACATGAGGTCCAGAAACCTGTCCATGTTTCAACAAGCCCTAACGCGTTTTCATTGCCCGTGACGTGAGATAAGACATAAAGGATCGCCCCAGGTGAAGAAAACAAGCCTAAATAAAGTTTAGTAAAGCCAAAGTTTCGATAGGAACGATGTTAGAAGGTGATTGCGTTCAACGATGCAGCACGAAAATCCTGGTCGCAACTAGGTTAAGGCAACCTGTACTATTGTACATTTTCCATGACTAGAACTTCCTTGTTCACAAACGTTTTGCAAACTCAATAAAGCTACAGAGCTGTGTATAATTAGCTCATAATTGCCAATTCGAATTTGTCCGAAATAACAGACCGGGCCGGTTTGAATTGGGGGAAGACCGCTTAGAATCGTTTTCCTTGGTCAGGCGACCCCATCCCATCGATCGTACATGTAGAAGGAAGGTCCCTTCCCTTTTGATTGATTTCTCATCAGACTTCTAGAAACATCTTTATTAACTCATAAGACACCGTGACCTCCGTACGAATTCAATATTGTGCCTGTTCGATTTCGTCAAACCGCTCATCGTTCGCATTTTACAGAATACAATCATCCTAATGGAATAGGCTCGTCCGCTACAGCCAAATCTCATTAGGGTAGGTGGAGGTAAACACCCACATTTTTGCGTTTTTAATTTTTCCAAGTAAAGGAATAACACAAATTGCTGAGTTTCGTATGAATGTTGGTAAAACTTTCAGAACAAAGGGGACGTATTAAACCAATTGATACAATTCAAGTTTTGGTTAACACAAAATTTCCGTTGCTTTGCCCCAGAAATTGGGTTTTGCTCTGCTTCAAGATTATGAGGAAGTAGACCAAAAAACCGATTAGTAAACTTTTCAAATAAACTGTATAAGAAAAATAACGGGCTTCTATAACTTCGGAATTGGAAAAATAGGTAATGAAAATGATTCTAAGATCCATTATCTATATCATGGAAATTATCGTACAATTTTTTAAAATTCCCTTATACGATCGTGGTGCACGATGCAACGCTTTTTCATTCTTCATGTTTATAAATAATTTAATTGTTATTTATAAATATTTGTGACAGAGTATTTTTTTAACTGGTAATATTTATTGTTTTTTGAAGAGCTGCCCTAAATGGGTTGTTGGCCTCTAGAGGGTTTCCCAAAAGAAGGGAAGAGGGTTGAGGCTAGTTGAGTGGCATCAAGGCTCCATCTTCGAGCCCAAGGCAGCGGACTTTCCTCCTTGAGCCTCGAATCCGAAGTGAAACCGCCCGTATTACAGCCATCTGGGTCTTCACCCTCACCCACTGGGTCACTTGCGACAGTTGTTTCGACCATTTTTCGGACAGGACAATAGCTATTCTTTTTAGAAAGCAGTCATACTCCTTGTGGAGGGAGCCCTCGCAGGATACCGCCAAGGGCTTAAAATTTAATGAGCCTCTCATATCCTCGGCTACCCTGTCATACTTTCTGTGTTTTGCATTGGCAGCATTTTGGGAAACTGAAGTCCACGTTTGAGAGATGTAGGAGGAAGCATCAGCGTTAACTACGTGGGTTTGTAATAGAGTATTATTTTAGAAGAATGTCGTGCAATAAAATCTACCAATCTCTATGTAGCACCATAAAATTGTACCTAAATCCTGACAACCCGTTACTCTAACCAACTGCCCTCTCCGCCAAGCCAGATTTCCGCCTCCCGCCTCATCCAGTTCGTCTTTCAATTCACCAACTCCGGTCGGAATAGTTTTAGTCGTTAATGGAAAAAGTTTCGAATCGATAATCCGATTTCCTCACCAGTCTCTCATGCCAGAGCCCAACGCATGACGGGCTTATCTTGTCAACGACAATAGCAGACTTCAGATCACACCTCGGCGTTTTAAAAAATATAAGAACAATAACAATAATATTAATGTTTCATTGTAAGTGTACAAACTATACGAAGCAGTAGGCAAATTTTACACACAAATAAAGGATCAAATTAATTCATGACTATAACTTGTTAGGCTCACAGTTTCGTATCGTTTTAGCTAGTCTGATCCATGTTGCGGTTTTGAGCTGCTTTGAACCACGCCCCTAATTGTAAACATATTTGGTAGGTGATGCATGTATGACAGGGGCGTCCTTCCTTAGTTAGTTTTAGGGTCTAGTAGGGTAGGTGAGCAGCGACTAGGACTTATCTGACCAAATTCAAGTAACTTAGGGTTACCTTAGTGAACTCAACAAGTTTCCTTGATTCTTATTTTGGTCGATCCTGATTTCAGTCTAGTTGTGTAACAAAGCTTGGGAATTTCGCTTTTACTGCAGGGCGGGGAAATGGAGGTTGTAATGTTAATAAACCGTTTTTATTATATTTTTCATGTCATACATATCGTTGTTATTCATTTTTATTTTCAAGCTAACCCCTCTTGGGTAATAAAGCCCAGATATTTTGAATTCAATCACTTGATGATGGGGGGGATACCTCATTCATTCAAACGATTCTCGTACCTACTAAAATTCCCTGGCAATTTTCTCCTTTTTTTGGTCGATTGTCCTTCTTTAAAAAATATCCGTAAGTGTTTCCAATTATGTTTATTAAGTGTTATCATACGAAAACCCGACTTAGGGATCTTCATCTTGTTTAATCGGATTTTATGAAATGTTATGTGATAATCACATCACATAACACACACACATCACATCACATTGTGATTCAATCGAAGGATAAGAGTGACTGCCCTACCTACTGATCTCTGTAACAAAGCTGATGAGGACTGTTGATGACATTTCGCTTGGGTAGAATTAGAGACGGCTTCCCGGGGCGCCGTAATTAGCCTCGACGTTCAGTGTCAGAACTGCCTGCAGAGAACCTCCTACTGGACACCAGGTCTGATAATAGTGTGTACCTACTAACTCTACAACCAACCCCTAAATAACAAAGAACAGAGAGGATGTAAAGTGAGCCGTAGGCGCCCAACCACGCATCTCAGCTCTGCCCATTCACTAATCATTATAAAGTTTAGTGAACATATCATTCAGAAGGCACGTAGTCCAGCCCTCGTCAATAACAAACCGAACTGGGCAAGCTTCAAAACAAGCATTAGGTTAAATGTTGATCTTCATATTTCCGTTGGGACGGGAGAAGAAATAGACCATGAACTAGAATTCTTAAGCGTTCTATAAAGGATGCAGACGGAAAGGACACACCACCGATCGAAAGAAATTGACGATTTTCGTCCGACTACCCGAAGGTGTCGCGGACGTCGCCAGCCGTCCTCTAGAGAGTATCGGAATTAGGTCTGACGATTTCGCTCGTGGCTTCCCATTGCCTCACGCCCCTGGGTTGACAATGACAATGTGTATTGGATTATTCGACGAAACTTCAGGGATCAACTCAGCAACTAATTTGCAACAACTTTCACCTCATGGCAATTTTTTTAGTCCTCTCCTTTTTTTAATTTTCTACAACGAATTTTTTTTGTACTTTCGACCTTACTTCACTGAAGTGGCCATAACTCCCTTAATTTACTGAAGAAATTATACTCTAAATTATAACGTTGAAAAGAGAGTTAAATTTCCTTCAAATGTCATCCCATAAAACTTTCTCTGAAGTCACTTCGTGCATGGTTTTTTCTAGCCTAAACTTGAATTTTGTTTTTACCGTAGAGCTCATCTATTATCCAGTCTATAGTACAGTGGTGAATCAACACTGACAATTGTTTAAAAAGCAGAAGCTGAACAGAAGTTCAAGTTTAGGCTAGAAGGAAATTTAACGCTCTTTTCAACGGTACCTATAACTTAGAATTTAATTAATTCAGTAAGTTAAGGGAGTTATGGCCATTTCAGTTAAGTAAGGTCGGAAATACCAATAAAAAAAATAAAAAGTAGAATAGGCAAAAAAGGGGAAACAATTGCTATGAGATAAAAGTTGTTGCGAATTAGTTGCTGAATCGATACCTAAAGTTTTGTCGTTCTTGTAAAGATTACCTTGTATAATATGCATAAACGGCTAAAAGACGATGAGACGTTCCCCTTCTGATTGCCTCCAAAATCCCTGAACCCGTTCTGAAAATGGATTTATGTGAAAATTGTGGGGGTCTTGGTCTTGAGCAGACCATGATTTGCTGTCTCCATATTTAGTCGTATTGTCTCCATATGCTACTGTCGTAGCATGGATGGCAAAGAATTACATTTAATAATTATAATTCATAATTGCAATTAGGTACATCGGATTTAGTTGCCAGAAGTGTTTGGAAAATTAATTCAATTAAAAAGTAATTCAATTATTTTCATCTCAAGCATTATGTCATCCCATATGCGATTAGAGTAGATCACCGTTTCTGGGATTCGATTGGAGTGCTTGGTCGTCGGGCTATTGACTGTAGTTGAACAATTACAGAGGAAAAGTATGTTTGGGTTAGATAGTGGCGAAAGTCGGAGGGATGGGAGGAAATATCGACGGATGATGTCGCTTGGCAACGGGCAGACACTCGGCCGGCGGGAAGTGGGTGCCCCGCCCCGCCATTCCGTGATCCTCGAACGCTGAAACGCTTTAGGTATCCTATCCCCACCATCCTCCTTAAGGGAAGAGACGTGATCGAGAGAGATCACTGTATAGAAAAAAATGTGCTTTATTTCTTGCTTGTTGCCTTGGATCTTGATGGAAGACGGGCAGCCGCGATAGGTAACTTCACTTATCAACCCTTTTCTTCGGGGAAATCAGATTTGTGCCAAGTGGGAGAAGAACTCAAGTCCGACGAAGAAAATTTCCTCTGATATCCCATAGAAATGTTGATGATTCCCCTCGTGAACATTGTAAGGACAGTTCATTATTGCTGGCCTAGCTCACGAACTAAATTCTATTATTTACTTGAGTTTTGTAAGGAAACCCGGACATTTGAATGGTTCTTGGGGGTTTCTGTGAGACCTGTGAGGAAATCCACAGCAATGTTAGTATAAACTCAGAGCGATATTAGAATAGGATCTTAGATTTGTAGGTGGTATGTGTGTGTCAGAATTGGAGATGGGATTTTACCCGATTAATACCCGAGTTCGGGAAAATACCCGATTGGGTAAATATTCGGGTATTTTAAAATTAGCTTCCCGACCTATTTTTGCAGTTATAGATTCGAAAACTGTTGAGTTGAAACGATTTGAAGTTGAAAGATTTGAGTTGAAACGATGTTTGTCTCAACAACGTGTACTGAGACTGTACAGCTCATACCGAGCCTTTGAAGCTTCGATAGCTCCTTATGCAGGGTCCGGCACTTCTTTTGTCGGCTTCCAGCGTCTCCTTGCCAACAAGCTATTAGCAACAACAAAGCGCGCAAACGATTTTAACAATGAAGGTATAGTTTATATTGCATTTGTTCACACGAAGTTTGAAACTAATAAAAGGTGTGGCGTTTACTGTAAAAAACGAAAATACCCATAACTTGGGTTTTTCCCACATAAACACCGGGTTTTTACCCATTTAGGAAAATACCCGGGTTTTTACCTTTTGGGTATTGACCGAAGGGTCCATTGACGAAGGTATTGACGAAGGTCCATCTCTAGTCAGAATAGAAGTGTGGGGATGCTGCCGGACCCTCAAGGAGGGGAGGGGGTGGGGAGCAAACCGGTAGGTTATTCATAGTCTTAATGATTTTTTCTGTTGATTTCACTTTCTCTTCATTTTCAGGGCTTTGAGATCGGGAAACCATACAGGACGGGTACGAGGGAGGCCATCAAAAGCTCGAGGGTGCCAGTCGGGGTTTTTTCCTGGTATGAAAGTCCACATTAACTGGTAGTGACTGTATTTATTGTGTGAAAGAGACTTAGATGGAGAATGGATCTGTGGAATGGATATTATGTGCAATTTAATGGTTTAGGGATCTAGTATGTAGACCCCGCGATAGACTGGGGAGGATATTCAGTATCTCGCCCTGTCTCAGACTTTTTTTAAAACAAGATATGACATCCAATATTGGGAAGACCACAATGTAAAAGAAGAGGTGGATTAGTACCTAGGTGTCATTAACTCCTGCCCTTAATAAGTACCGCATCCCATAAAAACCTGGCATCACCACGTGGTTCATCCCGGGCACACGAGTGTGACAGGAGGGCCTGCTGCACGAGTGTGAGGGGAATCTACTACTCCCGCATCCGAAAAGTCCTGTCAGGCTGTATAGAACTGGATAGAAACGATATAATCCACTCAGATACAGCAGGTTCCTGTGGGGCACGTAAAATCTGACGAGGGCCCTCCTGATCAGCTGAGTGAGCCCAAACGCTACCTTCTGCCCTAATCAACCTATTGAGAAGTGGACTGCAGGTAAGTATTGTATTGTGCCCCTTCTACTCGTGGTCCTGTCTATGTGCAGTGGTTTAGCGGAAAAGATTGATCTCCTTTCCATGTAGGTTGTTGATATTTGTTTTTTGAGGTGATGGAATGGTATAGTTGCTCCTTCCATTGAGCTGAATGTGGTAATAATGCTCCGCCACGCTCAGAGGATACGACACTGAAAGCAGCTTATGTTTCCCCGGCGGGGAATTCCCTCTGAACCATTTCTTATTAATAAAATAACAGTTGAAAAAATTGCTGCTAAAATTAACAGTTATTGTTCGAGAATTAACTTTCCGTTTTTTTTTTTTCACGAAGGTAGCTGAAATTCCCTCCTCTAGTACTGTGACCATACTATTTATTTACCGAGTGGATTCGCCTGATTCGCTAAAGTAACGTTCGCGTTGTGTTGTGATAAGTGGGAGTCAACATATTCCCGTAGATACTCGCCTGTCATGTTTCCATTGCTGCAAGGGGCTGAGATTGATTAATGGATCAGGGGAGCTAACAATTTACCGCGTAACGTCTTGTTTACCTTCCGAAATGATGTCATCGCATCCCGGTATACAGACACTCCCCCTCCTACCAGTGATGTCCTACGGGACAGCTTCAACATTCACCTTACACCGCTGAGTTATAATTTTCCGCTCTCATACCTGCTCTCCGAAAATTGTGGTTGAGGATTTTTATTGCTTCAAATCTTGTGGTTACTCTCAAAGTCAAATGTTTTTGTCCTCCATGTAATAATAAACCATGTATACCTGGGACTAAGCTGTAATCGGCAAAATACAGCGATAGAATATTGCGTTGGAATGTATAGTATGCGAGTATATAGTACTGGGATTTTCCTTGACACTCATCAAGCCCTCGAAAGAGTATGCCACCCTGTTCTATTATTCAAACTGAAGCCTCTGCTCTCTAATACGCATCATCGAGTCGGACAACCGTTCATCTCTGAATGTGAAGTGTGGTGATGCACAGCCTCCCAGCTAACGCATTCTAGCATCAGTACCGCGAGGAAGCGTGTGAGGCCGGATGTTGTACCCTACTCATATATCTGACATTCCATTAGCCCAAAATACAAATTCAGCTATGTTTGCTGATGACCTTGTTGTGCTCTCTCGCGACTCATCTGACGTGACTGCATCAAACAATCTACAACACCACGATAGCGACATCGACAATGGCGGATACAAATTAATGCCAGCCAGTCTTATGAAACCACGTTTACGCTAACAACCAACTATATACCAAACGAACCTGGTCACAACAAATAACAACCAAGTTCCCCCAACCTAACGTGGTTCGATGCTCAACAGCCTTGCCAACATCCCCCATATTGACGCACTTTTTAAGAGACTCCTTAGACCAACGTTTCAAAACGGCTCCTCTCCCTCACATCACCGTTATCGTTAGACAATAATCGCCGTTTTCATCGTTATTTGTTCTATAGGACAGTACGGATGCTCAGTACCTAGCAGAAGCCAAGTTAAACGGGTTCAAACCCAACAAAACCGTATGGTTGGCATGACCGCACTTGGTTTATAAAGAACGAGGTTATCCACCGAGTTATAGAGGTGACCAAAGTGGAAGATAATATCGTGGGGTTCCGAGTAAAAGTTACCAAGTAACATTTGCAAAATTTTACAGGGGAGCGATCTGAAGTTTCACCTATTTTCTTCTTACGAACACTGGTTGTGTGATGTCTCATCCGACTATGTTTCGATTTTTCTTTATCTATTTCTTTATCTATCTATTTATAGGTAGTTAGCTAGTGCATGCCTATGATATCGTGCTTCAAAATTCACTTCAGATTAAATAAGAGCTGTTTTCCGGAAAACTCTATTTGATCATTTTTACCTGCCTGGAGTTTCAAGCTTTACTCATTTGGTCAATTCAATAGCATAGTTACATGAAATTGAGGGATTGAATAGTTTTTTCGTTAATTTATCGTGTTGCCAAGAATCTAATAACAATGATATACCTATTTCTGTTAGAAAAGGTTATCCATTACCTATCACTGTAATTGGTCATTTTCACCTGCCCACTATGATATCTTACAAATCTTAAACAGTAAAAGTGATCAAATGGCAATTGATAACATTTACATGCACCAGCGAGAGTACATTTATAATCCATCTCGTGTTTTGTGGTTGAGTTCAAATGCCATTTGGTCACATAAAACTCTTTGGGTCAGGCAGGTAAAATTTATTTTCAAGTATTTCTTGCACATCAGTTTGAAGATAACGTTCTTAGCAACAACACACAGTAGACAACGTTCCTTAGTACCGGAATGACAAAAAAAGCTCATTTTGAAAAAAATGCTACTTGGTCACTTTTAGCCGGAACCCGACGATATCTTCCACTTTGGTCACCTCTGTAATATAGAGAGAGATATCTCGGTGGATAACCTCGTTCTTTATAAATGTTCTATTATCATATTATGATAACATCAACAATGATTCGTACGCACGATACATCACATCGCACCAATCCTCAACGTTCGATGAGCTCCTTTAGTCGAGGAATGGGTTTCGACACCCCCGACAAAAAGGAAACGACTTGTCAGATGTTTTCTAGTCATAATACGTGTTGATTTATTCAAACTTAGGAATAATTAAAATCTTAATATTATATAGTCCCATCTTAAAGAGTGAGGGTCTGGGCAGCCATCCTCACACATGTTCCACTGTACTTGAGTACATATAAAATACCTTATAACTTACACAACATTATAGTATTATAATATATAAAATGTTGAAAAAGAATTTTGCAAGGACTAAGTAACTTCGAAAACAGCAATATGATTCAGACTTTTAGCCCCCCCCCACCCCCCCTTAATATAATTTTTCCGGCGAGTAGTCGAATCTGCAACTATAGTCGAAAAAAGGCTTGCATTTTCACACACAAGACGAATTGAAGGCAAATTCTTGGCTCACCAACTTCTTGGTTGGTGGTTATTGTAACTTTTCTGCGGCCGTTAGGTCTCACGAAAATCTCCCGTTCATTGTTCCGGGAGAAAAATTTGAATGAAACAATATATATATATGTAAGCCATGTACAATGTAAACTGATGTACCAGAGGAATTGTACTCGCTGCTGCTTCTGCAAAGAGATGTGATAAATAGGGCTCTATGTCTCTGGCGTCCAAATTGAAAGCCACTGCGTAGCAGCATGTGTATCCGCTTTTCAAAGGGTCTGTTCCATTACATTACATTTAAAGGTTTTTTAGGTTCCTCATTCAATGCATACGCATGACAGCAAAATCCTTTTTTTCCCTTCTTTTTAAATTGGATCCTGAAATGAATTTCGTAAATTTGAACTGTCTAATTGAATGGTTGTTATAATCGACTTGGAAGATCGGACTTTTTGCCGCCTTTGCCCCACCCCGGGATGCCTCTACGAAGTAAATTCCAGGAGGCATTTTTTTGTTGGAAAAGAGCTGTAGAATCGAACCTTGAAGTTTAATGAAATTGTGGCGGGACTGTATATGTACATTGTTTAAGTCAAATGTCCCTCTGGTTAAGGTGCTTGAGTACCCTATTTGATTACGTGATTCTAGGAGTGATTCACGATGATTCCCATCTCAACCCTCAGATATCAACCTTTATTATTGAATTAGATTCGCCAAAGAGAAATAAAACCCCGGAAATTCCCTTTTCGAAAAAAAAAGAAAAAATGGATCGCGGAAAGCGGATTCCAAACGGGTTGAGCCCCCATGATGTTGGAATTAAATCCGTTAAGCGGACCAGCTCGAGTGACGCGTCGAGTCGGGTTGGGTGAAATCCCTCCGTTCCTAACGATGATTTAGGAAGTGAAGACTTATTTCCCGTGGGACTCGCAGAGCGAGGATATCCGCCCGAAAAAAAAGAGATAAATTGGCGACGGGACCTTGAGGGAAGATTTTATTTCTCCCCCGTCGTAAAGGGGTTTTTCGCGTCTTATTATTTGTATAGCGATTCATCGAAAAGCTCGGATTTAAGGAAGGATTTCCAGGTTGACTGTTCTGGTAGAAGCTTGAAGATCAAAGAAAATTCAAACTCCGTTAATTCATTCATAAAGTAAACGTAGTTTTCCGTTTACGATGATCGGGTTTGGGAATGTTTCGTCTAGAAATGCAGTGGAAGCTCGAAAAAAGTAAATAAATTGAATTTGGAACATCAATAAAAGAGGTGTGAAGAAATAAAATTGAAAAAAAAAAAAAAATTGTTTTCTAGTACCGCAAAATATGATTGTTGGAAAAATTATCTGTCAAAACATAAATTGGAACCTTTTAGATTTGATATTTGAATCGAAAATTGAATAAAAAGTCTTTTTTCTTCTGTGTGAGTTTTGAATACTCGCTATATTCTCTCGTTACGGTACTACTCTGCTATTTAGTGTGGAAGACTGATATGGCCTTGTTGTAGGACATTGTAAAATGAATCACCATTGTCGTCAGGAGTGCTAAACGGCATTCAGTAGGTGGATGATTGTGTTGTTCGATTAAACTTAAGCAGCCGTTGGAATGACGTAGTATTAAATTCATATCACAGCCAACCCCGTTGGTTCTCGACCCCTGTCATTCAGGGCCACCTCTCGTGTCTGTGCCCTTCTCACACACGCTCTCTCTGATTCACTCACTCTCATAACATGCTCTTCCAGTGACTCTCTCATTGCTCTGACCCTTCCACAACTGGCTTTCCCATGTTCTTGTAATCACGTACGATTTCTATGAGCAGCAGCGGAGAGGGGGCTTAGAACGGCTAGGACGATTCAATTGTCACAAAGGTGTGATAGAATGAGTAATGTTTTGTTCTTTCACCTGAATATTAAAATAAAAACTGGCCTAAAACTGAACTTGAAAGCCTACAATACCTTTTTCATCACAAAAGCACATTTAGAGAGAAACCTGATTCAGTCAAGGCTTCAAGTACTTTATCCAAACGGTAAAGAGATTCATCAACAGTTTTTGCAAAAATCATTATGTCATCTATGAAAGCTGTACAATACTCATCAGCTAGAGAACATTCAGTCATTACACATCTTTGAAAGACTGAAGGGGCAATTCTTAGGCCAAATAATCATTCCTGAAAACTCATATTGGCCTTCTGGGGTAACAAAAGCAGTATTTTCTATTGAATCTTTATGGGCTGGAATGGCATGATATCATATCCAATGTAGTAAAGAAACAAGCACCAGCTAAACGAGCAATCTGATCTTTGATCAAATGTAATGGATGATGTTCAACTATAGTGTTTGCATTTAATTGACGGTAATCAACACACATTCTGAGCATGCCATTCTTTTAAGGTACCAGTAGGATTGGACTGGCGAAGGGTGATCTACTTTTCCTAACAATTCCAGCCTTTTCAAGATCAGCTATGTGTTCTCTAACAGCCTTTTTGTCCGCTGGAGATAGTGGATAAGGACGACGAGTTACAACCTTACTAGGGTCAATAAGCCTGATTTGAAGGTCCCAGTAGTAACACGAGTAGTGGGAAGACTATCAGTAAAATATGATTGATACTTGGACAATATTAACAGGAGCTCAGGTTTTCTGTCTGGATCAATATCTGTTTGAATCTGGTCAAAACTAGAAACATTTTGGTGATTCGAAGTGTCACTGTCAAAATAATGAGAAATAGATTCGACTACTTTATCAATGCGAGAAGTTCCACATGGCATACAGTCACAAAATGCTACGTCGTTACAAGAGTGTTCAAAATTTCGTTGAGGTACAATGTTGTTATCATTACCAAAACCTTCGTGTTCTTTCTGTTTATTTAAATCGTTAGAATTTGGTATATTTTGTTCATGATGAACTGTAGGAATTTCAATATTTTGGTCAAATTTCTTGGTAATTGCTTTGCTCAAATTTAAATCATTAGGTGAGAAAATACAAGAAGTGGCAGTGAGAGTAACTTTAACTCCCATAGCTAGAATTTCTCTTCCAATAATTATATCTGAATTTATACTGTCATCAGGAACTATGTGGAAACAAATATTGAGGCAATTTCCATCAATTACTACTTCGCTAACTATTTGAGAAGTACATTCAACGCGGGACATACCAATTCCACTCAAAATTACAGGGGTTTCAAAAATTGGTCCTGTGAATTTATCTTTGATTTGATAACGAATTAAAGAACACTCAGATCCCGAATCAAAAGTAAAACTCAACAACTCACCCATATGTGTGAGAGAACCAGGTGGATTGACAGAGCACAAGTTGACTCTGCGCTCAGTGGCCTTCCCCTTAGGTCTGGAGTTGTCCATTTGAGATTGAGGGTTGTCCTTCTTCTTGTTAGGGCAGGTGTCCGCATAGATGCTCAGAAGACTGACATTTTGTTCAAGGAGCAAACTCCACGTCTCTTAATGTTGCCGAGATCCAATTTTGTGACAATTAACTCAAAAGGATGAATTTTTCAATTTGATATAGGAGGTCAGCTAGTTTTGAAATCTTAACTACTGAGCATCGACCGACCTCCCCGCCCCTGTCTGTGAGGTCAAACCGAAGCCTCACATGATCATTTTGCCCTTCTATGACACGTCGCTACCGTCTACCCGCCAACGAGATAGTGTTTAAACAGAAAGGAAACAAAAACCATTTTAACCTTTCATGGCGTTTTCTCTCTTCACGCCGATACCTCCGCTCGGCTCACCCATTCCGCGCTATTGACACGGCGCATCGGGTTGGATATACCCAGCACCAGGAGGCGCAGAATGTTATGAGTCAAGCGGGGCATTTAAGGGAGATTGAAAGTTGAAGGATGATTTGTTGTTGGGTCGGCGGCGGTGATGACGATGAGGTAGTGCCGGAGAGGGCAGGGGACCTTTTCCTGAGAGCCCACCGGAGGGAGATGGAGGTCTGCTGACATTTCCGTCGGAAATTTTATTAGCTCATCCCCTCTCCTCCTCCGCCGTATTTTGCGCCAACCTCCTTCTTCTACGTTTTTCTCTCAGCAGTGATTACAGTAATATTTAGGCGTCTCGTCCACTGGAAGCGGAAAGCTGCGAACTCAGTTCGCCCGGATTCATTTCCGGTACCTCTTTATTTCCTGTTCACTTTTGATACACAAATCTGCCAATTGACAGTTAGACGACTTGAATTCGCCAATTTTTACCGAAAGATGCATCTCTGAGAAGGTACTGGCGAACTAAATCGTCATTTTATTAGGTGATATTAAGTAGTTATTGACCTTTACAGTTATTGTTCGCTGACACGCTCGATGAGTCGGTTCATGATTGTTCATACTCCATAGCAATAATTAGAACATATACGGTAGGACAAGGGCGCTTAATTCCATTCAGTTTTTAAAATTTTTTATTATTTGACAATTCGAGGCTATTCACAGCTGGTCTTTGAATTTCTAGTTAATAGACATCCTACCGAGAGTACCTACACCAGAACCAAGCCGACGCAAGGACTTCCTTGCCTTTCGAAGTTATGAAAAATTACTTTTCACGGTATAAAAAATGGTGAAACCTCTTTGGAAAAATTTATAACTCTTTTGATTCCAGCAGTCCTGAAAAAAGGGGGGTGGAATTTATGTGCTGCTTAAGTGGCTTCGCTGGGATACATAAACGTATATAAAAAATTCGATTTTGAAACCTTGGTTTTTTCACTTTACACAACTCTTTCGAGTCACAAAAAACCAAGTCCATCCCTAACTTTGGAAACAGTTTAGTTACTTATCCTAGATCACAGAAATACGAAACAAAATTGGTTTATCATTTGGTTTGAAATTTTGAGGTTTTGCCGCCCTCAACAGTGTGGGCCGCGTCCAACATGGCCAGATCGTTCGTCCCTTTTAGTACTAACACAAGCAAATCCCATCCTGCCTCTTTTTTCGGACGAACGGATGTTGAACGTTGAAGTGTTGACGAGAGGTTGATGAATATGGGTGCTGAAAAGCTGAGCTTTTGAGTAAATTTTCCAAAAATATATCGAGAGTAACCTTTCTCATTCGAAAATAATTCAAGTGCTGTTTTCCATCGATTTGAACGTCACGCCGAAATTCGGAAAATCGCTGGACTCTTCTCTATTTTCGAAAACATGATTTACCTACATTTCCCGCCTTCGTCTACTAAATCGCTAGAGTCGATGATAAGCTGAGGGTGATACTTCCTACGCTAAAAATTCATATTCAGATTCACCCCCCCAATGCGATCCCCTCTAGTGGCAAAGCCTTGCTTCATTGGGAGGTTTAAAAAGTGAGTGAGCTAGGGAAAAGAATTGGGTCACGGCGTGGGCTCGGATCTCGTTACTTACTCACATAATGCGGAGTGAGACGGAGTTATTTCCGAACGTCACCCGCTAAGTAAAAGCGCCGCAATCGGGCTGAAAGCTGGAAAAGGACGGGGACTCCGCTCAGCTGGATGCTGGAGCCCCAAGACCTTAAGTGAAGATGCGTGTGGGAGGTCCTGAGTGTTTCTTACAGTGTTGGACTTCACAAGAGAGACCTCCTCCTCGAGTTTCCCCGGTGAAGAGGAAAACAAGTGGATCCGTTAGCGCGTTCTGGTCCTTTTCCGATTGTCTCGAACGATTTGTCAGATTTTGTATCGTCGCAGCGTTTGGCGACTCAAGTTGTGAAAACGGGAAACCTTCCCACAGGCCATACGCTCTGGTGGAGACTTTTGCTTTGGGTGTATTATTTTCAATAATAATCGACTACGAAAAATATGTACCAAATAGATTTGGTCTATGTTTCAAGATAGGAAGATTCAAAAATTGAACACGCTACACACTATTTCACAGTTTATTATTGTTCACCTCATTTACATCCGTCTTAAACATTTTTCACCCTTAAAATAGGACTTTCTAAGTCAAAAGAGCCCTGATTCCTTCAATGACATGATATCCCTTCATACTTAAATAACTTGTCGACCCATTCTTTATTTCACTGTTAACGAAGACGTGAAAAAGTTTTCCGGTAATAGAAAAAAGGTTTATTTACAGTTCGCTGAATTCTCAAGTTCCTTAATAAAGTGCTTTGATTCTTCTGTAAAACTCTGCTTTCATATATTTTTAATGTAAATTCGAGTTCCGGGAAAATGCCATTTCCTTCTTAATTCCTTCTTCGGACAGATGGGCACAGTAATTCTATTCATTTTAACTTGAACTTTTACTTTTCTAGTCGCCTAAGAATCGTAAGCGAATTGCTATCGCAATAGCACCACAGTTGACAAGTCGAAAATACAGAACATTTTCTCCGAGGCTGTTTTACAGTTTCGGCCAACGTTATGCCGAGGGATCAACATTTCAAGAAATAAAATAAAATAATTTATTTTGTGGGGTGTTTAGTAAAAATTAGTATCCAGGAC
This sequence comes from Creontiades dilutus, assembly GCA_031894815.1. Lineage (NCBI taxonomy): Eukaryota > Metazoa > Arthropoda > Insecta > Hemiptera > Miridae > Creontiades > Creontiades dilutus. The sequence goes on along the minus strand of JAVIWC010000084.1, from coordinate 726,309 downwards.
ATGATAATGTGAGGGAAATTTCTGAAATCAGCATAACATTTTCTATAAGAATTCGGTAGTATGAAAAAATCGTACATATTTCCAAATGGCTAAAAATAGATTTTAATATTCCTTTGATATTTCGCTTAAACAATGTCATCTCCCAAACCAATGGTCCTATTCGATGGGAGTTATTTGCGGTCGATCCGACAGACTACGTCACTCGGAGAAAGGTCATGAAGAGGAACGTGATGAAGTACGGTAAATCAAATGCAAATCTAATAATGTAAGGTAATACTAATGTCTAAATGCAAATCTAATACAATGTTACAAGTAGAGAAGAGTACAGATAGAAAAAATGTTCAGGGGAGACAGAGTTTAGAGTTATTTGTCCAAACCGCTTGATACCATGCTTTTAATCACTTTCACCGATTGATCAAAAACATCCAAATCGTGACACTCATGGATGGCTCGATTCACCACTCGCGGCGTCCTGGATAGTGGGCAGCTATGTAAGTAATTAGAGGGGGAGAATTATGTCCAAAAGAGATCACGAGAACTTGAGCCGAAGCGAGGGGCGAGGAATTAAATCTCAGGAAGGATTGCTGGTGAATCAACCGATCTGTCAACAGTCCCAAGTCTGAAAAAATGAGAGGGGAAATATTGTGATGTATCATTGTGACTGTGACCGTCCTTATTTGCTACTGATCATGTACTAATGAAGGGGAGTGAGTTCTAAAGCGGGTGCCAGTCCAACAAGTCAATTTTAAATGAGAGCTGACGCGAGTTCTGAAGGACTGGCGGGATTTGCGTCGTTTTTCCTATACAACACTAATAGTTTCCAATGTTAGCTGTTGATTGACATCCACTCAATGAAATTGCGCCAGGCACGCAACGTAAGGTTTGATTTTTCAGCAGGAAAGTCCTTTCTAGACATCTTCTAGAGGCTCTGTGAAATTCACTATTCAACGGGGATGAACATTCTACTGGAACAAGAGGCGACAAGCGAGTGGAAAAGAAAATTTTCTTCCCTCACCGACCGTTTTCTTTTGATCAGACGGGAGAATTGTTATTTTTTTAATAAAGACGAGCAGGGAAAGAAAATCTGTGAAACCAACTCTACGTGTCGAGCAAACTTCATTTCTCACGGACTGAAGTGAATGATCAAAGGGTGAGATTCTTCAAATCATATATTCAAGCAGACTGACGCCTTTCTTTGCCCTCTGAATGCGGTATAGAAGTGTAGTAGATTCAAGTTTTTCCAATGGAATCTCTTTCAGAAACATAAAATACTTGTTATTATCAAATTTAATCCAATTTCAATCCTCGACTGAAAAATACTTCCAATAGTGATTCAGGGGATCGCCACCATGTATGCTCATGACAAACCTATATTATAGGATATTTCAATTTCACAAACAGGAAGATAAGCGAATAATTTTGATTTTTGGATATTAATCTTTGTCAAATAGAGAATAATGGTTTTCTGAATTTTGGGGCTAGATGGTATTTTGGATGTAACCATGTGAAAATGCATGGTTTCGTTAATTTATCCAGTATCGCTCAATAGTTTAGATTGAGGCCAGGAGGTCGCAGCGATCCAAGAACCCATCGATGAGCCCATTCGGACTGCTGCAACAGCATGTCGTTGCTCGGCTGTGGCATATTTTTTAACACCTTCACTCCAAAGCAGTCATTGAATGTCATTGTGGGATCGTGTGACCTTGCGTGCAGCTTTACAAGTAGGGGTTGTTAATTCTCAGATTGAGTTGAGAAGCGTAAAAGCTCTCAAAAAGAGCGTACCCTCTTTTTCATGTTCAACCATTTCCCACTCATTTATCAATTTATGTTACGTGAAAACTTTTCAACCTCTGGACATTATTAACTTCTGCTCTAGGAGAAACGTAGCAGGTCAAATATTTTAAAAAAAAAATAGCCGATGTGGATACTTGTAGTTTATAGCCGATACACGGGTTGAAGCATAAAAAAAATAAAAAAAAAAAAAAATTGCTGAAATAGTCCCGACCAAACTACTGATATAATAGTGATGAATCATTAGATCTCCACTATAGATATTTTAGTTTGATCCCGATTTTTTTTTTCTGACAAACTAATCCGTAGACATGGTCGCCATTGCGGCTTAAGACGTCATAAGCCAAATGTGCCAATTCAAATTGCCGAATTCCGCCATGCTCCTGACGGATAAAAATATACTTTTTCCGGGAAATGATTACGTCAATAGTGAAAATTCGCTCCTACCTTGCAATAAGGAGGTATTAAAAAATATATCTGTAGTATATATATGGGGTATATACAATTTATTCCTTGCACAGTTCCATTCAGAAACGGGCAACACAGAATGGGGGAAAAGTATGTCACAACTTGTCCGTACTGTTAAGAAACTGACGATGATTTTTTGCACACTTTCTACGTCTGTGATAATAGAAAGAACACGGCGGCAGAATAAGTGGCAGCGTCATTTCAGGACAGAGATGATGGTAGAAACATTGGACCTCTATAGCAGTCCATGTTAAACGCATCCAACAGGAAAATACCATCGTCTTGAGATTGCTGAACGAATCTCTCCAGGACTCGGCCTGGAGTAGTGTGTTGAGCAGTGCCAGGTTGAGTTCCAAAGTAAGGTGAGGTTTTAGGGAGTTTGAATTTTACATAACTCAGAGTGCGGTTCCTATGGTTATCTTACAAGATCTGATTCCCTCCGGAGGATCCTAAAAATAGTCTGTCTACCAAAAAAAAAAAAAACTATTCTTTGTACAATACATGAACAAAGAAATCAATGACTACGTTGTTGTCATCACAGTTAGGAGGTAGGAAGTAGGTCAAGGCAATACATCAGCGTGACAACCTATCTGATTGGCCGCCTCTAATCCTACAGATCTTAGTTGGAACGGGAGGACTCTTTTTTTGGGGCTCCTGATGCCTGCCTATCCAGCGATGGGAAGGCCCGAAACTCGTTGAATGGACCTAATCAACCAAAGGTGGACGCTGGAAATGGGAGCATATTAACAAAGGGAGGCCGAGAGCAAGGCGGAGGTCTAATAACGTAGGTGGGCAGCCAGGGTGATCCGCTGGGCAGTAAACTCCAGTGAACTCCCCACTTCACTGCGTTTATCGCCCCTACAACGTCAATTTCCGGGATCACAAGGGTGGTCGGGCCTCCGAAACACTGAGAGTCAGGATCTGTGACGCCAATATCCTTCACCTCAACTTCCGTCAACACGTTCACACCACGTGTTTGAAAGCTTGTCAACAGTCGATTTCAGGTTTTTTTCATTTCAACTTTCACGCATTGATTGGTTTTGATCATTATCACACCACTTTAATTTATTTGCGTTAATTCGTTCAATAAAATGCATTTTAATAAATCAGACGCACAGAGATGTTTCTCTTCTCTTCAAGCGTAGCATGTGATGGAGGAAGGAGTCACTAATTATTCATACATATCGCGAATACCAGCAATATCTATCTGTGCGAAATCAGCACCATCTTCTATGACACAAAATTGTCCAAAATAACAGCTGTATTGAACCAGATATTGTTGGATAACGATAAACGGTATACAAAATAATATGCAACCACCTTCAAGTGGTTTGCTGTGAAGTGGTGATCCTTTAATTTTATCTTGAATGAGTTTACACTGGATATTTCCCCAAGTTCCTTTGCAGACCGATAAATAACAAGGCATTTCGATAATCGAAGCATTTTCTTCCACATGCGGTTATCTGGATTGGTAGTTTTCAAACAGAGCCATTTCCTGCTCGCGTACCATCAGTAGCTTACCAGCTTGCTCATTCCTATAATTCGTCATCATGTGACTCTATTGATTAGTTCGTGCACTCTCAGAACTCTGAACTCCTCGAACAGCGCCTCCGTAGAGTACCCCAACTCATAGAGGCAGCCGCAACATTGCGAGATAGCCTAACGCACGACATAACAGTTCAGGAAGCCAAGAGGACAAGAACGAGAGCCTGCATAAGAACAATGGTGGTCATTTTGAGAACACATTGTGACCGCGACTTCTTTTAATTTTACTAGTCTGATTTGTTTAAACTTTACTAGTCTGAATACTAGAAATGTTTTTCGATTCTTTTTCTAGAAAAGTAGTACTTATAACTTTATTTTGTAACCCATCTATTTTGCGGATTTAATCATTTTCCCACTTCATACCGCGGACAGTTTCTCTTATCCCTGGGATTCCTCGACTGCTGTTTAAAAAGAGCCTCACGTTTTTCCCCTTCAAACTAGAATTACTCCATGAGATCGCAGTATCGCAAAGTTGACTATACCATTAGAAAGCTGATTTTATTTGCTAGTTTTCCTGAGGTTTGTCAAGATCCAGCTCATTTTAACTAAGTCTAGTAAAATTGAAGTAATTCAGAAACTAGCAATCGTTTTTAATTGTCAATGTTTGTACTGCAATTGCGGTCCTTAGGGGTTCGTTTATGATTATGAATGTACATTGGTCGTAAAGGAAATTTTACGCTGAATCCGAAAATGTAGTCAAAAGTAGAAAAAAGATGTGGAGAAACGTGGGTTTTCATGTCAAAAAACGTGCTTTTTTTGTTTTTGTTTTTTCAAACCTTTAAAAAATTATAGTTAAATTGAAAAACGGGTTGAGATAGTGCGGTTGGCGGGGTTTTACAGATTAACGGAAAACATTGTTCGTCACTTATCCGCTTCCACCCTGAATAATCAATTTGCCAGAGGAATAAATACCTAACTGAGTCAATGGTCTGAATACCCAACAAACCTCAAACTTCAAAATTTCTCAATTAATTTCTCTCATTTTATCATGTTGCAAGAGAGATATATTTGCCCAGACCTTCGTCAGTTTTTTGGTATTCAACTGATTTTCCTTGACGTTTTGTTGCTTTTTCATAGTTTCCTACTAAGACAGAGACACTAGTAACTACAACAGTTGCGTAAATTTTGTAGATTGAAAATGTTGCCACCAAAAAGGTTTTCTACAGAAGAGCTAAAGGAGAGGAAATTATGAATAGTTGGTCCTTCAATTTTATAGGTTATCAATATGATGGAGAGGTTAAGACTCGATAAGACTGAACTTTTACCTATGAGGAAATGATTTTTCATCTTCATAAGTCCAGCAGTCAACATTCGGCGAATAAAAATGCATATATACCTACCTCCCTACCTACCAGGCATCAGATCTGATCGCTGTAATTACCAGTGATAATTTAGCGACTAAAATGGTCTCTTTTACTTTTTCAAACTTTTTTTTTAATGAAGAAACGCACTCAGTACTTTGTTTAAGACACAATGGTTAGTGTTGTGGCTCTTTTGAATTGAATTCTAAGAACTACTGTATTCTGTATGGTTTCATTTAAGGAACGCGTGAGATTAAAAATAGTGCAATCTGAGCATTAGCATTTTTCTGAACTATGGGGAAGAAAATTTCCCTTCCTCCGAGAATCACTATTTTACACCTCAAAATGCTTTAGAAACCAGTTAAAACCTGATTCACCCCAAAATGACGGGGTCTTTTCCCCTGGACTCTTCATGGATTACAAAATATTTGAATGAGAAATAGATTTGCATGGCCAATGCTAGAAATGTGGTACGCTACGATGGTCTCGTGTCCCCAGCGTCCGTAAAAAAACACAGTTGGATCCGGGTCAGCTGATCGGCGCCTCCCCCTCTGCGTTTAGTTAGCGCTCAATAAAGACGCCCATTCGAGCGCTCTCCGTACATAATCCAAACCACTTTCTGAATTCCCACCGCTTACGACCGCCATCTGCTAGAGAACGAAAGAACCTGTTGCTACACTGAGGAAGCAAGAAAGGACACTGAGCGATGCGACGCTTCAATTGAAATCCAACGTGCGATGCCCCATAAATTCTGAAACCACTGCAAATCATTACACGAAGCTATACCATTTCAATTCAATTCCAACCAATTTTCTTGAATGACCCTTTTGGTATTACGTAAAAGTTTCTCACATGTTATGTATGTCATAATAAATTATACTCAATTATCACACAAAGCTTTATGACGGATACAGGGGAAAAGCCCCATCATCGCCATTCAGGTCGAAAATGAGTTAGCGATGCTATTTGAAGTATTTAAGCTTTACTTTCTGGATACGCAGTCCTTTTCGGTGAAAAACACCCTTTATCCTTAGTAGTTACGGTATACTGGTGAAACCCCACGGACTAAGTCACATTATTAAAAGTAATTATTAATTATTGAGAAATCTGTTATTGAAAGTATAGCCGTAAGTAATGGATATGGGGGAGAACTTGTTGATTCTATTTGGAATAAGGTTCTTAGGAAAAAGAGTAGGGAAGGGGTGTGTAATTTAGCGAGAGAAATTGAGTTGGAAGAGAAAAAGTGGATTAGTATACCTTATTACGGGAAAATTTCGGATACACTCGGTAATATTCTGTCGTCCAGGGGTTTCAACGTTGGGTTTAAGAATAAAAATAATCTCAAATCTTCTTTGGGTTCGGTTAAGGATAAAATTGTGGCTAAGGCTACTTTTCTGTCATTCAATTTTAACATTATTAATTTTTGATAGTGTGGTTGTAATGTGAGTATCAAGAGGGAGTCTCGTGAGGCTGGTTCGGCCAACTGGGAGCTGGCACAAATTAGATCACGCAACGAACTTGCGCAAAACCCATTTCAATGAAGAAATTGGAAGTTAATGAAGAAAGTCCATTTCCGCTAAACAAAAAGTCACTGTGTTAGACCGATTCCTAGGGGGTCGTCGTCAGTTGTAAACTGAAAGTGCAGTTATTGCAAAAGGTGAAAAGGGAGATTCAATCCCCTTGCTCGAAGAATAGAAGGATGTGGGAGGTACATCCGATCAAAAGCAATCAAAGTGAACTTCATAGCTAGTCAGGCAAAGCAAACGTCTTTACGTCTTAACGGTCTAAACGTTGTGAAGGGATAATAATTATCCTTTGGAATTATTCCAAACGTTACATAAATGTAACTCCCTCAATGGAGAAATAAATTGAGGGATTCCTTCATTTAAATATTTATAATTTATCTATATATCACTTATTTCAAGTTCATCCCACGTCTTTAGAGAAATCGCTATAAATGATTACACAAAGGTTTATTATTTCTCATTTAAGCAGCCCTTCCTTTTAAAGCGCTGATCTAGGTGTATTAGGTTTGTAAGACGAATTAGAAACAAAGAGAGCGAAAAGAACTGGTATTAACCGTCATCCAGGACACAAACCTCCCAAATTCGGTTGGTTGGCAGTAAATGTTGATTAAAAAGTTGGAAAGAACCGGAAGCAAACTGGTAGCCCTCTGTAATTTGCGGGAGTGTGAGACGAGGCGGCGGACGAGGCTACGCAGCTGAGACGAGTACGCACGGGAGGCTACACAGCTGAGACAGCTCGCGGCTACATTAACGTCGGCGGGTCGAAGTCGGCAAGCAAAAGACCGGACAGTTATTGTATTGATCCTCCCCTGAATATTGTATGAGAGCCTCGTAAGCCCCTCAACACATCCGTCTAAAGCTTTCTTCAGACGAATCGTGCAAGAATTTCCCTTTGCTAGACAATGCGGGCAAGTAACCGGTGTGCACTGATTTGGGTACCACCATGGACATCATTGCTGTTGATTTTCTCTGTTATATAACATTATAAAACATAACTAACACCGATATTTTAAATATTACATCATTATAATGAATTATCGAGCAACTTATACCATTGTTAAGAGCACGTCTTTTCCTTTCTGACTCTGCCGTTCAGATAGCAACCCTCCTTAACCTCATTTCACACGGATATAATATAGCAGTAACACATATAGGGAGGGTAGTTGGTATGGTAAATATATTATATTACTACAAATATATAACATTTACCACATTAACTACCCTCCCATTGTCTGTGACTGCTTGACCGTGCGTTTGTGCACGAAGCTTCATCAGTCGTTGCTAGGACTGATTCGAGGAAGGTTTTGGAGGTTATTCATCCTTAAATTCAGTAGGGATGCCTTCCCACATAGAAGCTCCTTGCCTGATCTTCCTCATACTTTTTACAAATCAACTGGTAGACGCACATGTGCGACTGGCTTTCTGCTGATCCTTGGCATTTGCATGTGCTGTTGTTGTTTGGGGAGGTGAAATCTGAAATTGAGTTGGAGTCCTCAATGACCAACTCACGGAGTCAAAAGTTATAACGCAGAATAATTCCATCATACTTCAAAACGGAAGACCCCTCTTTTATATTATAATTTTATATTTTTTTGAGCTATTGTAATATGGCAATTTTCTACATATAGCACATTCTTCGGAAAATGAAGCTAAACATTTGTTATCTTCATTTTAAAATAAAACTAAGCAAAAGGAGAAGAAGAAAGAATTTTCAAAATCGTTTCAGTGATCCTAGAGATTACCCTATCCAAACTCACGAACTTTACCCCTTCCTAATATTAGTACAGACATAATCGGGTTTCTACCAGAATTGTATATGACGTCATGAGTTGACGTCATACGTGATTACCGACCAACGTCATAGGCCATCATCGATTCTCGGTCCAAGGTGAGAAACTCAGTCACGCAAAGGCCTCGCAGTAGGCATTTTCTTTGATGTTATCCGTGGTTAAGGTTCATCATTCATAAGACAAGTTTCTTTAAAGCGGGACGCAAAGAAGTTCGTATTAAATGGGAAAAAATTATTTCAAAAAGAAATTGTATTGTCTCTGATTGGTGTAAAACACTAGATGATAAAGTCATCGTCTGGGAATTTTCCAAAATCATAGTATTACATTAATGTAAATTGTGTTGAAATGTGAGCACTTCCTGAATAATATTCTATTCAAAGGAAGTTTGTTTTTGTAGAATTCTCATCAATTTTTAGCAATTTACAACGAAATTTAAGTACGAGTTCCAGCATAAATTCGAACTTCTCATTAGTTAAAGAACTTTTTCATCGTTCATAAACATTTTATGAGCAATTAATTGCTAAAACAATGTAAATTCAACCATTTTTAGCCGTTGTTGGTCATTTTTTCGTACGATGATGACGACATTTGACCATTTTAATCTGGTCACAAGGAACTCAACCTTTCGTTTAGGGAAACAATGAACGAGTTTTAATCTTAATTTTATCGAGAGTTATCGCCCAGAGCGAGTTATTTATCCGAGAGTTATTTATTTATTTATGCTAAAATTTTGAGCATCTTCGGGCTCTTTTTATTATTATTATTATTTATTTATTTATTTTTTTTTTTTTTTTTTTTTTTTTTTGTTAATCTCCATTCAAGACACCAATAAAATTATAAAACGAAAAACTAAACAAAATAGAAGTGGTGAGGACGCCCAGGTTTACCCTACGCCGGCCCTTGGAATATGGAAAGGAGGATGATAAAGGAGGGAGAGAGGGATGGAAGGACGTACCCCTATAAAATGACCACCAGTTTAAGTAAGACAGTATGACGTTGGTGGTGATACCACGAAGTACTCCTGACGAGATGCCCAGCTCAAGTAACTCCGTGGCACACTCCCCGCTATGACACGGTTGCAGCCATAACCTTGATGTTATTAGGTGCCACTCCCTTTAGCTCAGATACTGCTTGCCGTAGGTCGTCTCTATCATATTTACTTTTATTAGCCCTCCAGGTCTGCTCCATGTCCACGCTGCCACTGACATATTGGACATCCACGATTACGGTAGACCTATCGGGCTTAATGGCAACAATATCTGGCTTCTTGCCCTGGTCAGTCGGCATATGATACAGTTTCTCTCTCGCCACCTCCCAGCACCTGCTATTTGCTTGGTGCATCATGACGAAGAACGCGGACACTAATGCATCACATGATTGATACAGCTTTTCATTTTTATTCCTACAGGCCTGGCAGAGGGTATCAACTGCCCCACGACTACCTCTGGAATACCTCACCGCGGTGGCTCTGAAGCCCACTCCACCCATTGGGAGGAAATGGCCGATTCAGAGCAATGCCGGATTCTTTGCCTTACAGAATCACTTACACAATCACGGACAACAGTGGAACAAACACGGAACAAAACATCCCCAATTTCATAATCTCACAAGGCATATTAATCGAATACAAGGAATAACTATAATGTATAATGCTAACAGACGGTGAATGCTTACATCGATTTCTTAGCTATGAGCTATGTAAATATAAGAACCCTCACTTACCAGCTATCAACACTGATCACATGCGTAACATTCTTCTAACCTGGAAAAAGCCTCAGAATTAGAAGACGGATATAAATATTGCATGTTCAAAAATGAGTTTTAGTGGACTAGTGGACATAGAAACATTTTGAAAACGAATTTGTTAATTGCGGGGACGTACAAACGTGGTGTGTTCATTTGCAGCGTTTTAGCGAATTTACACAAAAATCAAGAGGTTGCAAAGGCTCTAAAATGAAAATTTCCGAATAATTTTTTCAATGAAATCCAATTTGAAGCATTCTGAAATTAGTTCTGGATTTTAACGCTTATATACATTGTGTTCGGTATAGGAACGACAACCCCCCCCCCCCCCCCCTGAAAATTTCTTGGTTTACGTTTCAAACGGTGTAGAATCCGAATCTGCAATAAAAATTTTTCGTCCGTCCGCCGTACGCACGATATCTCCCAAACGGCTGGAGCAAAAGATCTGAAATTCTCAGGAAAAATCCATCTTGGTCCGACGACGCCCTAATTCTTGAGCCAGCTCTCTCACTCAATTTAAAGTGCCCTTTAAGGGCTGTCAAAGTTTTGTTAAATCCCTAAAAACCTCAAAACAAGTCGAAGCCCCTTCCCCCCTCCGAAAAAATAAACAATCAACATTGTTTAAAAAGAAGGTAGACAAAATCTAAGTTTAGGCAAAAAAAACCATTTAGGACTTAGGGGAAAATTGTATAGAATGTAAATTGAAGCAAATGAAACGCTCTTTTCAACAGTATAATTTAACAACAATTTATTTAGTTACTTAAGGAAGTTGTGGCCATTTCAGTGAAGTAAGGTCGAAAATACGAAAAAAAAACTTTGATATAAAACAGGAAAAAAAGGGGAGGAGTAAAAAAAATTGCGAGGAGGTAAAAGTTAGTTCGAAGGTAGCCTCCAAGAATACGTTTTTCTTGATTATCCTGAACACTTCAACTAAATCCCTTTTCAAAAACCAGCAGTAAAATTCTTCCCCCCATTCAACCTTATTCTTATTGTCACTAATTCTTGCTTTATTTTTTCATTCATTAAAACCACTATGTACTGTTCCAACAAACGTTTTTACACCGTTACAGATAGATCGTGTTAATGCTTAAAAAAATAAGGTATCGTTTTCTGAAGAATATAATTTTTCTCGGTCAGTGGATCCACAAGGTATTATTTTGAAGTTATTTTGTATAACTATTTGATAAGGAATGATTTTTAGCGGCATTCTAGTAATTGGAATAAAATTAGTGTTACACATACAGAAACTTTTGATTTCTGGAAAATCAGCTTCTCTGGACTCTCATCGATTTTCCCGTGGACCCTTCAACTATTAATACCACTTCACATCATCCTTTAGTTCATAAACTATAGTATGATCAACAGGGCACTGTTCATACCAACGAATGATCAAAATTCATTGAAAGAAAAATCTGTTATTAAATGTATACGGGTGTTAAGTAAAGGATACGGGGAGAACTTGTTGATTCCATTTGGAATAAGGTTCTAATGAGAAAGAGTAGGGAAGGAGTGTGTAATTTAGTGAGAGAAATGGAGTAGCATACCTTAATTTGGGAAAATGTCTGATAAACTTGTTAAAATTCAGTCGTCCAGAGGTTTCGACGTTGGGTTCAAGAAAAAAAAATCTTAAATTCTTTGGGTTCGGTAAGGGTTAAATTAACGTTCAGGATAAAATTGAGGTTCATAAATTAAAATGTTCACGTGGGCTTGAGTACCGTGGTCAAATTGGTAGGAAATTTAGCGAACGAGCATGAAAATGATTTCAGGGGCAACAAAGGTGATTCTGCCTTTCAAGTCATCTGAATGAGTCCAATTTCAGCTTTATTTTTGATCTGACAAACAGGCAATACGTGAAACTCCCTCACTTTTTCCCAAACGGAGGTCTGTTGGATGTGCCAGAAAAATTCGAAATTGTTAAGAGTTATCACTAGTTAAGAGTTAGGAAAATATTTAAACGAGGTTATTCCTCAATACGTTTCACCATTAATGGGTTCATTCATGCAATAAGTTTAGCTCCCCCTCCCCATAATGTTACTGTTTGTGCCCCTTTCACTTAAGTGGCATTGGCTCATCTTCCCCGTCCCTAGTCATTCCAAGAGCCAATAGGATTCGATCTCCTTTCACGTGGGCCAGTATAAGATATGCTTTCTGTGGTGTTCCTTCAGTTCATGTTTGTTACTGATGAGGACAAAACCGTCGAAATCGATTCAACTGTGTAACTCATTATTTTTGTGGAAATATAGACAACGTTCAGTCTTACTCTGTCTTTATTGGAATGGGTTTGTCAACTTTGTCGCGAGTGACTTAGTCCGTACCAAAAGCAGGTTTACTGTATTTACTTCGATTTTTTTTTTTTTTTTTTTTTTTTTTTTTTTTTTTTTTTTTTTTTTTTTTTTTTTTTTTTTTTTGTCCAATATGGCTGGCGTAATTACGGAGGTTCACGGTTGTAAATAATAAACCAAGGGGAGAGGGGGAAGGAAAACGCCTTGTATACCGTTGTCGATGAGGTCGTTGACCTTTCATACTAACAGATGAATTCGCCAAAACGATTGACCCCCTTCAACAAGACGGTAAACGCCCCCTAACCCCCCCCCCCCCCCTTCACCACGACGTTTAATGCCCCCCCCTCCCGTTCACCACGACGTTTAACGTCTTCCCAAACACGTCGGCAAACAACCCTTTCCCCTTCACTGCGCCGCTAACCTCCCCCCCCCCCCTTCTCCTACTCCGTCACACTCACCACCACATCGCCGCAACATTTGACGACGAGGCCACCACCTCCGACACCCAGGTTTATTACCCGCCCGCCCGCCCCGACACCGTCGATGAAAACGGAAGCCCAAGAATGTCCGAGGTAATATCGGAGTTGGGAACAGGGATGCCGAGGCGAGGGGGCGGGCGGTGGTAACTTCTTTCGCTTCGTGGCTAAAGGCAAAGATGGGAAATTTATAGCCCTACAAATTCTCCTATCGGGGGCCGAATATCAATTCTGAAACAAATAACGCGAGTTTCACGAAGCTTTCCCGACGCACGATAAATTTTTACAGTTGCTAACGGTTGGGGGCCAAACCTAATAAAAATGTATCTTCCTCAGGCTTTCAAAGCCCTGGAGTGGGTTCCAAGAGTAAATGTAATTCAATTTACAATAAAGTTGGTTTTTTTACCTTTATGTAAGGGCTCAATAAATGTCTACCTAGTCCACCAAAGAAAACACGGAGGTTAGCTAATCCTTTCTGTCCTACTCTGTTTGAAAGTCTTGGAAATGAAACTTTCAAATTTGTACGTTTTATGAGCACATTTTTGACTTTCATCATGTTTACCTCGTAACTAATCTAAATGAAGTCCCAAAGCCAAAACCTTTCGTCCCGATATCTGTATAACTTGCCGTTGACTGGACCACGAGGGCCAGTGCCAACGTTTTAAAGTGAAATTAATAGCAACCGCAGGGCGATAGGGAATTCGAGCGCCCTAAATGTTCACCCGGGCGGCGAAGAGAGAGGACGTTTTGTGGGAGTACGTATCGCGGATTTTCGCAAGCAGCCAAACGATACATTTCCGACTGACAGAGTTGGCGGGTGATCAAAATCAAAGCCGGTTCCAAACGAAAAAGTTCATTTAGTAGTTACCGACTACAAACTGCCACTAATTTTGTCAACAATTTAAAGGCAACAATATTCACCATGTTTTTCGCTGAGCGGAAGAGTTCGAACGTTATGGGGTAGGGGGCAGAATATTCGGTTCCGCTCTACAAGCAAAATATCGCTCGGTTTCTCCAAAAAACAAGTGGGTGTGGCACATAGCTTCCTCGTATTTATAACATGACTGTATAGATCATTGAAAATTATTATTGACTAAAGAACTTCGTTCAATTAGGCGAAGTAAATGTTGAATTAGGGTAAATTTATGGTTATGCAGGAGCATAACTTGAGAAAATAAAGGAAGGCATGTTCAACTATTGAACAAACTATAAAATATACTTAATAAGTCCGAACAATCCCTGAAAATCTCATCGAAATTGGTCAAGAACTCCTGGAGTTATGCGCGTAACAAGGATTTCACGTTTGCGCATGCGCAGAGGCTACTATTGATCCGGGGGTCATGAAATCTATAGGGGACCATCTACACCCCAACCCGCACAATCCCTGAAAATTTCATCGAAATCGGACTATAAATTCGTGTAGTTTTGCCCGTAACAAGGATTTGCTGACAGACAGACAGACACATAGACACACAGACAGACACGGAACCAAAATTGTTCAGAAAGGTCTAAAACGCTAAATGCGAGTGGAATTTTTGATTTTGGAGACAAAAAAATTTTCACATTCAAAAAGTGAAAAACAATGCTTCCGCTACCTTAGTAGACTCGGAAGCAATATATTGGTTAGCAATGCATGCGTCACAGAGACGTCCCTATTCAACTACATTATATAATCATACTTACAAACATCTTATGAATATTTTTAAAAAGTAGACAAAAGTCTTAATAGAACTAAAAAAGCACGAAAATCGGTTGCGAATTCTAGTGGGTGTGAGAAGCCGTTGATAGGATTGGTGTTGATCGCTGGCGTTGACTGATCAATATGACGTGATTGCTGGCCCACCCCTGATCGATATTGGATTTTCGGGTGAAATTTCATAAAGTTTTGTCCAGTAATTTCAGAAAATAACTTTAGAAGGTGGACGGGTAGGGCCGTGGAAAGGGAATCCGAGCCCAGGGGCGAGGTTCTGGGCCTGGGGGCATCGCCGGATCGTTACATACACGTCTTGTGAGACAAATTCTTACTTCTGGGTAAATAGACATCTAGGGAAACAGAGTCAAAATTCACGCTCTAATCGAACCTGAAGTGAACCAAAAACACATTTTGTGAAAACGTTCGGTTTCAACGTCTTCAAGCAATTGGTGGTCCAGTCGTCAACTTTCGAGGGATTCTCGAACATTGCGTAGGTCTTTGGAAAGACTCTAAACAATTAAATAAATCTTTCATACCTTTTTAAGACATCCCAATACAGAACAAAAAACATTGATCTCTTAGTTTTGAAACAGTTTTTTTAGAAATGACGGACTTTTTTCAATTTTCCTACTGTAAAACCCTTAAGAATGAGGCGTTTTTGAATAATGTTTAAAAAACGCACAGCGGTGGACTTTTCACTTTTCCTTCAATTTCCCAGTGTCTCTCGAGGGTGAGGGGAAACGAAAAACAAAACCTAGTTCTAACGACACCACTTATCAAAATTAAGGCATCACAGGCGAAAAAACTCAGTTTAGGATTCGTGGTTGCCGGATCGTCGAATACTCGTCTAGTGTGACAAAATCTTACGTATGGGTAAATAGACGTCCAAAGATAGATTCATCTCCACGCTCTGTAGAATGGTCCAGCCTGAAGTAAACGAAGAACTCAATGGTGTTCAAATCCATATGATTGGGATCAGTCGTGTTTCTATCACATAGTTGAAATTAGGTATCTAATTTGAAAAAAAAAACCTACAACTTATTACACAAAGGTTTCTTTAAGGGTCTTATAAAGGTGGACGAAGTTTGCAGATGACACCGAAGAAATGCAAGGTTGCCAAGCTGTAGGAAATAACTCACTTTTCCGACATTTTGCGGCTTGAAATCCTACTTCTTCATCCGAACGATTTCGGTTAGTTATTTCCAATAAAATTAACCTGGTAATAAACGAAATGGCCTTGTTAATCGAGCAAGAAATGACTGTAGAACCCCCCTCGCCCGAAATTTGTTGATTTACATTGCAAGATGTATAAATTTCAAAAATTGTTTAAAATGAACAATTAAAATACAAAAAATTAAACATCTTCCAGTCTTTTTGAAAAAACTGAAGAATGTGACCCCTTAATTGTGGACACAATTTTTCGAAAATCGCCTACGTGTTTCAGTGGATTTTTGGCCGTAAAACTCATACTTAGGATGATGGTTTTTAAAGCGGGGGTGCCTACAGGGGGGGCTTAAAGTTGATTGAAACAGTGTTTAACGTGACCACATTCAAAAATATTTTACATCACTAGATGGGACGTAAATAATAATGAACCTAGTAATTAATTTAGGTATGGTTTGTTTTTCTATCTGGAAATGGATAAATTACAATAACATTGCTCAAAATATTGTCTTCATTTAGTTTTATATAAAATAAGGGTTGCTTACAAGTATTTTTTACATTTTTGTTTAGGGGAGAGGGTACCAACTTACAGGGCTGGTGGGTAGCCCTGTTTAAAGAATTTTTTCTGTTTTATTGTTCACAGTTCTGAGTTGTTCCGAATCAGAACTTTTTCATTTTCTACTTTTAGTTCTGACGACTTGCAAGTCAAGAAAAGTTGTGATAAGGGGGTCAAAAATAATGAACCTTTACGAAATAATTTGCAGTGCTTTTTGTTCTGTATGATTTTTTTAGGTTGGAGAGAAAGATTTTTTTTTTTTTTTTTTTTTTCATTTTATTCAATTTTTATTTTTGTAAAATTTATTCATCTATTTTTATTGTTCAGTCTAAACTCAGTTCAGTACACTGTTGTATGTCTGTGTGTGTTAGTATGAAACATATTGCAATTCTCAACCGATTTCGTGAAGGGTGTGACAGTTGTGAATCGTTATTCCTTCACTATTCTCATCTGATTTAGTTGATTCAATGACCCTAATCGTAGTTAGTTGGACCGGAAACCTCGGAAATAATTCACGGTTTTAAAATTAATTAATTAATTAAAGGGTTTTAAAATAATTAACCTTTATGAAATAATGTGCTTTTTGTTCTATATGAGGTTTGCCGATGACCTACACAATGTTGAGAATCCCTCGAATGTGATGGATTAGACAACCGGCTTGAAGATGGACAAATCCAATATTTTCACAAAACGAGTTTATGGTTTACTTGGAGCGTGGATTGGAACCCTTTCTCTGCACGTCTATTTACCGAAAAATAGGAATTCGTCTCGGAAGGCACG
The DNA here is from genome assembly GCA_031894815.1 of Creontiades dilutus. NCBI lineage: Eukaryota > Metazoa > Arthropoda > Insecta > Hemiptera > Miridae > Creontiades > Creontiades dilutus. The sequence continues at coordinate 709,194 of JAVIWC010000084.1, read as the reverse complement.
TATTTTACAATCCAGCCAGCAACCACAAATCCAAAACTGAGTTTTTTCGGCAGTGGTGCCTTAGTTTTGATCAGCGGTGTTGTTAGAACTGGGTTTGTTATTAATTTCTCCCACCCTCGCATGAAATTGGGAAACTGAAAAGCTGAGTTCACAGCTGAGCGTTTTTTCTTTTCTTTTTTTAGTTTATTTTTCAATAATAAACCATTGTAATCGCCCTTGAAAAAAAAAAAATTCTAACCCCCCTGAAAATTTCATGGTTTACGTTTCAAAGGGTGTAGAATCTGAATCTGCAATACAAATTTTTCCGCCGTCCGCACGATTTCTCCTAAAAAAGCTGAAATTTTCAGGAAAAATTAATGTTGGTCCGACGACGCCCCAATTCTTGAGCTCTCAATTCCCCAGCTCTCTCTCTTAATTTAAAGTGCCCTTTAAGGGTTGTCGAAGTTTTGTAAAATCCCTAAAAACCTCAAAAAAAGTCAAGGCGGCCTAAATTTGTACTCTTTTTGAAGAAAACTCCACGAGGAATCGAATGAGCCCCTCCCCAGGTCCGTAGGTCAAACCATTCCTGATGTATGGCCCGATTTATGGTGCCAATATTCGCGTTATTTTGGTTCATTATTGTTGTGTAGTGACGTAGTGATGTAGTGATGTGGATACTGGAGTGAACTCCTAAAAGGCTTTGTAGCCGATACACGGGTTGAAGCATTCTGACAACCATAAAAAACGCTGCAAATTCTTTCACTGGGTTTTATTATTCAATTGGCTTTCGTTCATGATTTGAATTTCTACTAAGCTTTGGAGTGTGCGTGTTTCACAAGTGATAGAGCGATTATTTAATTTCAGGAGGCACACAAATATGATCAACTGATCAATCCAAATAGGTATTTTGGTTGAGAACACATTTACGTGCTCTATGCATATCTCCTGAAATTCAATAATCGCTCTATCACCTGTGAAACACGCACACTCCAAAGCTTAGTAGAAATTCAAATTATGAACGCAAGCCAATTGAATAATAAACCCCAGCGAAAGAATTTGCAGCGTATTTAATCTTTAAAAGTAGTTTTTGTTGTTAAAGGTGTCACAGTAAAAAATTCGAGAAAAAATCTATGCGATTTTGAAGAATTCGTGTTCACATTTTCCGACCAATGTTTTTGGTTTTTTATTGGAGGTTTCTTAAATAGGTGTGAACGATTTTTGATAATTGTTCAGCGTGAACTCAGTTTTTTCCTTTTACACAAAATCCTCGAAAGTTACCGATTGGACAACCAATTACTTGAAAACGAGAAAATTGATTTTGTTTCACAAAATGTGTTCTTGGTTTACGCGGAGCGTGGATTTGTCGTGAACTCTTTCTCTGGACGTCTATTTGCCTAAAAGTAAGAACCTGTCCCAGAAGAAATGAATTTTACGATCTGGCAAAACTGATTTTTTTCGCCAGTGAAGCCTTAATTTTGATTAGCGGTGTAGTTAGAACTGTCTTTTGGTATTAATTTACCCCCACCCTCGAACGAAATACTTGACCACATTAACAGGCGCATGATTAGAGATTTTTATTGCGCGAGCGGTCTAATCATCGTCGAAAAGAGAGAACGTTTTCCTAAACGTAATCCACCACAACCCATAGAGAAGGTCATTGGTAAACAAGAGGGATAAACATCAACATGGGCTCATGTTCCACACAAATAGACATTTTCGTACGACAATCAACAACCGCAGTGAAATAGGTAATGTACAGGAAAGGATGACACACAAAGGAGGATGTTGTGCCCTAAACATCAAAAGCTGCATTCGAACATTAATTGTACACACTTTACAAACATCTTTATGCAAAAGTGAACAGAGAGTCACAAGACAACATCAAAGTTTTTTGTTGGCTGCATTTTATCGTGTTTTTTTCTTTCTAGGTGGTTTGTTTGGTTTTGTTTCTTTTTTTTTTCAACGAGAGAACGTACCTGAAGCTTAGTGTTTTTTGGTCTAAATTCAAGGGGCCCTTTAGTATCGGGGGCTACGCGGTTCGTCTCCGCCTCCCAAGCGCCGACTGGGCGGCCTTCGGTCGGAGCTGCCCCTGAGGCCCAACCACCCCCAGGGATCCAGGGCTGCCAACTTTGATATCACGGTAAATTCAAATGAAAACCGTAGCTTTTCCGTTTCTAGTTAGGTGATTTGAAGTAGAAAATGAAGCAATTGCAAAACCAGTAGTGCTAACTGGGGAAATCGCTAGCAAATGGGAGATTTCGATTTTTAGGGACCGATAAATTAGTAGGAGGCGATAAGTTGTAGCGAATAAGGTTGTGTGTAAGGGTAATTCACGCCCAAGCGGCTAGACCGAGTTTTTTTGCCATTAATTAGACTAATTAGACAAATTCAACAATATATCGAATGGATATCGTGGAAATGAAATTAACTTCTCATTAAACAGACTCAACTTGTCATGGACCCACCACTTCTACATTAATTATAAATACCTCAAGATATAGATATTAGTAGCACTTCCCTGATCAGAGTTGGATTTTTGAGCCAAATTTCATGAAATTCGGTTCAGTAGTTTCAAGGAAAAGGCGGCGTATGGTTAACGGAGGATGGACACATTTTTCGTCTCATTATTTTTAGTAATAAAGGAAAAAATGTATAAGCCCGCCTCAAAGGTTCAAGATTTGTAGATTTCAAGCATCGATTTAAATAAACATTGTGATTTCCCGAGCTCAGTAGAGGGGGGGGGGGGGGGACTGTTGCCCCCGGGCCGGTATTCATAAGGGGACCTGAATTTTCGATCGTTGGAAGTTTTAGAAGATCCCTCGTTTAATAATTAAACTTAAATTAAATTAATAATCAAAATTACTTTGATTTGGTTTGAAAGTATTAACACAGAAATAATAAAGAAACACGAACAAAGCAGTAGAACTCAATTATTCTCAATTTTCCACAATGGTTATGGTAGTTCGTAAACTTTTTTTTGTTCTTTAGGAGGCCCAGAATTTGGCCTCTGGGCCCGGATCCTCTCTCCGCAGCCCTGAATTTACCCCGGACAAAAACCCCCTGCACCTTAGGGTGAATAGAAGCGTTGCAAATTATTACATAGGTTTGTTGTTTGTGTGTCAGATAGTCCTTCTACGTAAATCACTCGCCTTTTAATATTAGACATAGTCAGGGGGACAATAACTATCTAAACTCGACAACTCGTGGCCCCGTACCTTGTAATTGCATTCAAGATGGAAATACATGAGCAACCGCCAGCCGAATAGCTCGGACCTCTGGTTAAACAAGCTCTGCAGCCCGACAGCCTACGTAACCGATTTTTCAAAATTTGACGATCGTGCACTAACCACTGGGTTAACCTAACAATAATCGATCTTAATCAAACAAAAACTTCTCTCTCACTTATTTCGAAAGACTTTGAGATTTCGATTAAAAATAATCTCTCAGGATTAATTGATCAAGATGCCGAGATAATTGGCACATTCCTGATCGAAGTTGAATTTTTGAACCATATTTCGTGAACTCAAGTCCGTATCGGAGAAAAGGTTTCGAATATTTTTGGTTTATTTTCAATAATGAACCTTAGTAATCGACCAACGGAATATCCGATTTAAGCGTCGTGTGGCCACCCTGTTCGCCGCCTCCTCCTCACTACCACTGGGGATGTTGGCGAGGGATGAAGGGAATCCGCGAAGAGGGAGCTCGACCAAATATTAATCCACCTCCCGTCTACCAACGCCACAAACCTCTCCGCTCATTTACTCACATTCTCATCCTCCCCCACGTACTCTCTCCCTTCAGGTTCTCTACCCAGAGATATTCATATACAGAATGTACACGTTAAGATGGGAAGTATGTGAATACATGAATATGAATATCCCTAGAGATGATCACATAGAGAGTGTATACGATAAGGTGGGCAGTACTACACCCATGATCTACAACTATTGTTGTAGATCAACAAAAGAAATTGTTGTAGAACAACAAAACTGCCCACTTCAGTTTCCTTTTTAGAGGCTTTTCCCGAGTTATTTCAGTTTCAAGTTGTATTCGTGTTTTCGCTTATGTCTCACTAGACGTCTCGTGAACGAAACTCCCTCAACTACAGAATTTACTTTAAATTTGAACCATTGGAAAACTAAACTAGTGTTAAATTTCCTATCCTCTTAGTGCTGAACCGAATTTTGTTGCTCACGTTACATGAAGGAAAAAAATCACTGTACAAAGTAAACTTTAAGAGGTTTTAAACAAATTTTCATTTAGCCTCTGTAATCTAGTGTTTGATTACCTGCGAGTAATTTTATTTTCATCTATTCCGTGTCATCTTTACTTCCATGGGCCAGACACCCGTCCACCTCAAAACCACAGATTAATGTTCATTTAAATGGAGGGCATTTCGAAGATTAATGGCATTTAAAAATTATTGCTTATACCTTTTTAGGATAAAAATCACAATTCCGGTACTCAATATCCAAAACTTTGAAAATTCTTACTTGATTGAAACCGCCACCAACCATCAAAAACGTCGATTCTTCAAAAAAAAACACACGGTGTTTTGGTTTATTGTTTTGAATAATAAACCTTTGTAATCAACCAAAAAAACAATTTTTTTTTTTACCCCTCGGAATTAGGTTTTTACGTTTCTGAACGTGTGAAATGCAAAAATCGAATTTTAAAAAATTCGTCCACCCGCCATCCGAAGTTTTTTTTTCGAAACTTCTGGACGAAAGTTAAGGAAATTTAGGTCAAACATCGCATTTGGGGAGTCAGGGCGGTCGCGTGGTGTCATGTCCGGCGACCACACCACAACTTACACTCAAAACCAAACACAATGCGAGCGGCAGGGGTTTACAGGAATCACCCAATAACAACTAACATATTTGTTTTTAACATTTATTCACGATCCAGGTATAGTATTGTTGAAAATATTCAAATCAAGATAATATGCACTTGTACCTACGAATGTTAAAGTCGTAAGGAAATGAACAGAGGCGCTAAACACTGAACGGCATTCGGCTGACTTTTGAATGAGCAAATTTATGAATAAATCCTTTAAATCTATTTTTCTAAAGAAGTTCGTTTTCAATAGACAGGATGGCTAGTGAATTTAATCTTTCCTGTGGCATTGTTGACCGTAAATTCGTTTTTATAAGCTTTATCTTGCTAAAGCTTCGCTCCGTACTGGCGACTGAAACTGGCGTGGGTAACAATACTTTTAGGGCAATCCAAAGATTCATAAACAAGTCTTTGCCGCCTGTTCTCTCGATTGTTCGCAGACATCCATGGAATGAACTTGAGGTTCTGTCAGTTCCAAGATTTTGTGGATATGTTGCAGTTCACAAAAAAGTTCATTGCCATTAATGTCGGAAGTGCCGTCAGTATTTTTTAATGTAGATTCAAGATTCAAACAATTTTGTTTCAGCACGTCCTTTTCTGGGAGGCTAGCCACATTGTACAAGAAGCCCCACTGTACATTATGTTTTTCAATTACAGTTGACCCACTTTTCACTGACGTGTTAACTGTGTCCAACAACGGATAAAATACCTCCCTTTTGAATGCCTCTGTTGCAGATACTTGCACTTCCTCTTCCTCATTATTTTCATTTAAAAAAAAAATTGTTTCTGTTTTCGAATTATTTTTTCTTGGAAGACTGGTTCGATTTCTAGCTCTTCTGCCATATCTTTCGCGGTAATTGCCGCGTCAACGAATCCACTTTCCCGAAATTTTTCCAAGAAGTGTAAACAATTACTGATCGTTTTAGCAGCATCACTTACACTCTAAGTCTTCCCTTCAAGAGTTTGCTGATTATGTTGATTTCGAACAGCAAGTCATGCCATATGACTAAGCACACTAAGAAAGAAAAATCCTCCATATGCTTGACCAAAGAATTGGGCGCACAATTGCAATGATTTGAGTAGGAGCGTAGGGTGCCTTTAGCGGGGGTGCTCACATTGAAATTCTTGGGGGGGGGGGGGTCCCAAAAATATTTTGGGGGTGTAAAGTTGATTGAAAAATGTATTACATCAGTAGATAGAACGTACACGATAATCAATCTAGTAATTAATTTAAATATGGTTTGTTTTTCTATCTGAAAATGTATTAATGACAACGACAGTGCTCGAATATTGTCTGCGATTTTGGCGCCGGCGCGAGGCTGGAGGTCTGGCGAGTTTTGGAAGTATTCGGTTATCTTCGAGAGGTGCGCCGCGATTAGGTATTCGTCACTGAGTTGTGATAATGATGATCTAATAGTGTCCTAAATTTCGTATTACTTTTGTGGGATAAAAATGCCCAAAAAGCAACAACTTTTCAAGTATATAAAGCTTCTTTTAGTTTTGGACAAAATAAGGGGTGCTTACAAGTATTTTTTACATTTTTCTTTTACTGGGGGGGGGGGGGCTGGTTCCAAGTGGAGGGGGGGGGGGGATGCGTCATGAATCTTGGGGGGGGGGGCACCCCTGCCTTTAAAAAACGTAAACGAAAAGCACGCATCTTCAATTACTAAATTTTGAGAAGATAATGACTTAAGATAGCAAATAATTAAGTTATTGTTGCTAGTTATTGTAAAAACGACTTTTTAAAAATTCTGGTAGTAAAAATTCCCGTTTTCCCTGCCGTAGCGGCGCCCCACCCACGCGGAGGCCCTGTGGGGAATAGTGCGGAATGAATTCTCGACATCTACTCAGTCAATTATAAAGGATAAAAACTAATTGCTGAAATTTCAAAAATCGGAATATCAAAAACATCTGAAATAGAAATATCATGCTTGCGTTCGTTATTGGTAAGTAGGTGTGGTTTCAACGAATTTAATGAGCCCACCCTGACCGTTTCATGTTCATCCGTTCGCTATCCTTAAGGTCTAGAACTTTGACGGTAACATGAATGGGAAAGTGAACATGCTTGGAAATAGTATCATGGGTGGATAAAATCAGCATATATATAGCATTAGCAAACTGAATTAAACTTTTCGTAATTAGAATTAAACCTTTCACAATTACCTTACAATTACAATAACCTTCTTCGAGTTGTGTTGTGAGTCACTACCACTACTAATTCGTCCATCCCTCCTTCCAGCGTTCCTCTCAGCAATAGAATCGCAGGCCGCAAATCACCACAACAATGTTCCTCACAAAACAAAAAAAAACCAAAGAACACTGGTATGACTATAATTGACGGGTAGAGAAGAGTGACGCTACTCGGGGAAGGTCAAAGAAAGCCCACGGGGAAGTTATTGACCGTTCACAGACAAGGTATTGTTTTAGGAACTCGACCCTATGCCCTCTGATCATGTTTAGTGCAGAGAATTAATTTAATCAAAGGTTCACTGGTATTTGCGAAAGATTTAATTCAGTTTGCTAAAGGTTTAATTCGTTTTGCTAATGCTATATCAGCTATATATAGTTGTTGTGGAATTTTTGTTCGAGTTCCTTTTGAAACCGGGTTTTTCAAGTCTGATGTAACATTATTGCGGTACCTCACGGAATTTCAGTTGTTCTAATCGTGGAGCTCGTTCCAGTCGTGTCCATATACAGTATCCATGTACAGTTTATATATACGCTATATTGCATCATAGTAAGTATAAACATTCCATGTCCTTACATTTGGCTGAAATTGGAATGATAGCTAGTGTGGGTCATGTGTACCCTGAGAGATCCCAAGGGTTATTTTCTGTCCTGATCACCCTGGAAAGCTGGAATTTGAGTACTTATACTGGTAAATTGTACTATCAACGTGTATGATTTGTATGAACTAATTTGATTGATTGACTGAGTTAACTATCGATCTATCCATTAAAAAAAAAATTTTTTTAAATGGGAGTTTATATTTGTAACATTTTGTAATGTAATAATTACACCACATAACATAACAACCTGAATAGGAATCGTATAGTTTGGGGGAATATGCCAAAATTTTACTATATTTCACAGAGTTATTAAGTTAAAGATTCTATTCCACTCCAGCCTCGATTCATTAGCACTACACTGCCTACATGTATCAGATACGTTCGTCCACCCCAAACCATATGATGGACCATGCTCGAACCATAATATTTACTATATGGCGAAGAACACGTCAGAAAAGAATGTATTATGTTTTATTAATTTAATTTTAACGAATTTGTAAAAGAATGATTGAAAGAGGTTTAGTAATAATTAAGATAATCCTCTTCAGAGTTACAATAAGATAGGACCTTAATGCAGATTAAGTAAGCCTTATTGTATAAATACCATCGTCAATCAATCAACCATGGTACCAAAATTTGCTAAATTTTCCTTTTTCAAAATCAATCTAGGATCAATAAACCCTAAGGGTTAACATGTAAGTGTATGAAAAAATCTAAATCTCTAAAACTTTTGAAGGATGAGGGTAATCGCTTTTGAGATCTTGAGTAATTATTATGAAGAACAGTAACGAGTTAACTTTTTAAGTAAGTTGAGTATGCTCAGTTGCTCGGACCCTGTTTATTTAGAATAAGTAGCTACAGTTTAGTTCTCTGATGGGCTCAGTCCTTGTCCCCTCTCATAAACCCCATTACCTCTGCTACGTTCTTCTAAACTCTGGTAAATTCATCCCAGATCGAGATCTGCTGAGCGGCAAAAATAGATTCTCGAGAAAAATCCTGGAATCAAGCGTACAGTGCTGCCAAACTGGTAAAACAAAAAACTACAAATCCAGGTGTCTGCTCGAAAATCTGGAAAGCAGTACGTAGTGAAAGAGACCTGCCTCTCTACAGCACACGGCGAGGGACCAAAATGCTGGTTCAAGAATTGATACACTCTTCTCCTATATCGATTTCCCTTAGTTGTTGCTCACCATTCATGATCTTCATTAATTTTTAAGTGATTTTTTATCGACTTCTGATTTCTGATACGACTCTTATTCTGATCATTTGTTGTGACAAGCTATTCTGCGTTCCTACTTACAGACTGTAAGTTACAGTCTCGGTGCACCCCCGGGGTTTCAGGGCAGGAGCAGTCACTGCCAGCAATGAATGTATATTACATCCATGGTCTTTGTAATCGTATAGGGACAATTTTTCGCTTATGTTCAAAATCTAGAGTGTGCCATAAAAGGTCATGGAATTGCAGTAACAATCCGTTCTTAATACATGCACTCCACTAGTCTTAACTCCTAGCCTGCCCATATGCCACCCCACATGCATAGATGTTATGAGCTAAAAAAATATTGGTACGGGCAAGTGGGGTATCATTACCTAGTAATTTTGGCCGAAAAATCGACATAGTGTTCAACTCTATTTTCAAGGGTTTCTGAAACAGGAAAAATGTGAATTATACACTATGGAAAAATACAATTATTATTAACAATATGGGAAGGGTATTGGTAAGTACCCAATCAAGATTTTAAAACTATTTAGTTAACATTATGGGAGGCAGCATTTCGACAAATGAAAACTTAATCAACTGATGATTTGAGTCTTCATGATTAAGGAAAAAACATTGCTCCGACTCCAAATATTTGAGTGGCTGACTTGAATGAATTTAGTGAAGGTAAGGGAACCTTGGAGGTAGGAACCTCCATACAGTGAGAAAGCTAAGCTGTCACTTTACTAGCATTCAGTAATTTTAAGTATTTTACACTTGTTGGCAGGGTGGGGCAAATAAGCAATTCTCACTAATAATTATTAGTTACTCAAAATATCATTACAACAACAATAGTATTTTACGTGAAAAAATTGGTTGTCTGTAAAGTTGGTTTACTGACGACAGTTGAACGTGACAACGTCCTGAGAAAATACTGATGGAAAAATACTGAAGAAAATACTCTAGCTTTTAAAAAGTCCGCCTCAATAGGTTTGATATAGGAGAAAATTGTTCGCTTTGACGGCTGGATGGTCGTCCAACCTGTCATTTCAGGCACGTTGTTATTGTACGTGGAAGATTCAACAATTATTATCATTTTTTGAAATCATAGCTACGCTCGCTCGAGAATTATTTCGATCGAATAGTAGAGCAATTGATTTCGGGTTATTATTCAATAATGAACCATTGTAATCGCTCTGGAAAAAAAATTCTAACCCCCTCTGAAAATTTTTTTTACTGGGGTTTATTATTCAATATTATTACTGGGGTAAATAAGTGTTCTTTCACTGGGGTTTATTATTCAATTGGCATGCGTTCATGATTTGAATCTTACTAAGCTTCGGAGTGTGCGTGTTTTACAGGTGATAGAGCGATTATTGAATTTCAGGAGATATGCATAGAGCACGTAAATCTGTTCTCAAGCAAAATACCTATTTGGATTGTTCAGTTGATCATATTTGTGTGCCTCCTGAGATTCAATAATCGCTCTTTGACCTGTGAAACACGCACACTGCAAAATTCTTTCAGTGGGATTTATTATTCAATTTTATTCATTTGAGTTGCATTCATGATTTGAATTTCTACTAAGCTTCGGACTGTGCATGTTTTACAGGTGATAGAGCGATTATTGAATTTCAGGAGATATGCGTAGACCACGTAAATCGGTTCTCAACCAAAATACCTATTTGGATTGATCAGTTGATGATATTTGTGTGCCTCCTCTACATTAGTCTGCCTTTGGCTACATCGTTTAAATTTGGATTTGGGGCAGTTTCAACGCAATACGAGTGCTAAAGGACTTGATAAATTATAGATGTTTTTATTGTGGGGGGTATTGAGGTTCAATAAAAAACGCTGCTAATTCTTTCACTGGGGTTTATTATTCAATTGGCTTGCGTTCATGGTTTGAATTTCTACTAAGCTTTGGAGTGTGCGTGTTTCACAGGTGATAAAGCGATTATTGAATTTCAGGAGGCACACAAATATGATCAACTGATCAATCCAAATAGGTGTTTTGGTCGAGAACAGATTTACGGGCCCTATGCATTTCTCCTGAAATTCAATAATCGCTCTATCAAATATTATTTAACGAAAGAATCATTACCTTTATCGCCGAAATTATCGTTGCTACAAACGATTGACACCGTGAAAGTGAACGATTGACATTCACTTTCCACTGGACTTCATACCTGCGTATTATATCTGGTACTCTGTGCTTGTGTCTACGCGGACGCATCGCTCACTTGAGTTGGACACTCAAGTAGGAGATGTCGAACTCTGCCGAACCGGGCCGATTGTGCCTCTTGTTGCTCGTTGCCCTATCTTGCTTGCACTTCAAGCCTTTTATTTATATTTAATGGAACGCCTCACAACGAAGTAACGCATGAGTCATCTTTTTTCGTGCGTGCAGCCGGCTCCATCGAATTATAAGACGTCACGTCGTCGCAAGTGCTAGAATTTTCTGCGTTTTTCTATTAAAGAAGTGATGCTTTGTGTTGGACCAGAAATACTCCTTCGATTTCAAATACTGATTGAGTTAGAACAAATCGTCGAGAATTAATATTAGCTGAGACTTGGGATAGGCGGCGAAGGAGAGCTTCCTCCCAGTCCCGCAAGATGCCGTTAGGGTGCTGACACTCCGATGTCGGAGTCCCTCGTCTTCTGCCGCAGAGAAGCAAATAGTGCGAGAGATGTGCGAAATGCACCATCAAAATCCATCTATTTCCTTCTTATATACCGGACCTAACTAAATTTCAAGTGATAATACATGTGAATTGACGTAGAAAATTCGACGAGACCTAAAATATTTCACGACAGGTTGTTGATGAAGGCAGGATATTTTACGAATGTTGGCTACCCTGTAGGGAAAGTGCAACGTTGGGGGGTTGCACTGAGCGGGTGCAGGTTATACATTTTCAAAATACAAACATGAGACACGAGTACAAGTGATCATATCTGATCGTTGAGCTTCAGTTTTATTTTATTAGTTTTATTGTTTTTAGTTGGTGTGCGATTACAAATTGAATGTGTGTGAATTCGTGATTGGTGGCGTCGTATAAATAGATCTGTAGCTATGGGTAAGAATAAAAATAAGAAACCGCAAGGATGGTCTGGAGTTGTGGCACAACGATGGACCCATTTCCGTTCAAATTATTGTAGCGTGAATTTTCTGAAAGATGTCGCGCTCACGACGAAATACCTCAACCTGGTGGGATGGCTGTTGATTTTGGCCGAGACTGTGTTGTGCGTCTTGGTTGTACAGAAGGTGAAATACACTGAAATCGACTGGGTGGCGTACATGCAGGAAGTTGAGGGTTTCCTCAACGGTACGTTAGACTATTCTCAACTGAAAGGCGACACCGGGCCTCTGGTATACCCAGCTGGATTCGTCTACATCTACTCGGCTCTATACTACATCACAGACCACGGTTCTAATATACGCCTGGCCCAGTATATTTTTGTTGTGCTCTATCTCCTACTATTGATCCTCGTTTTCAGGATTTACATCCGTACCAGAAAAGTTCCTGCGTACGTACTCGTTCTCATGTCCTGCACCACCTATAGAATTCATTCGATTTTTATTTTGAGGTTGTTCAACGACCCCATAGCCATGATACTGTTTTACGCTGCTCTCAATCTATTCTTAGACGACAGATGGCACTTGGGGAGTATTCTATACTCCTTGGCAGTGAGCGTCAAAATGAATATCCTTCTATTCTCTCCAGCCTTGTTGCTGGCTTACTTATGTTGTTTAGGTATCCAGGATACCATTGTACAGCTCGTGATTTGTGCAGCAGTTCAATTACTCTTAGGAGCACCTTTCCTAATCACAGACCCTATAGCGTACATCAGAGGGTCGTTCGATCTTGGAAGAATTTTCCACCACCAGTGGACAGTAAATTGGAGATTCCTCCCTGAAGATGTATTTGTCAATCCGATTTTCCACGGTGCTCTACTAGCTTTCCATGTATGTTTACTGTGCGCCTTCACGCCAGTATTCACGACCTACCTCAAGAGTTACACCAATCTGAAGAAGATCGAGTCAGACTTGAAGCTACAGGCTAAGAAGAAAGCCATACCCTTGGATATGGGTGCGGTTTCCCAATTGTTGGTATTTCCGCTGTTTGCGGCAAATTTTATTGGAGTCACTCTCAGCAGATCTCTTCATTATCAGTTCTACGTCTGGTATTATCACACCCTCCCCTACCTCCTATGGTGTACCGAGCTGTCCACCGCCATGCGACTCACGATTCTGGGCCTCATAGAGCTCTGCTGGAACACTTATCCGTCAACTGACTTCTCCAGCGCCCTTCTTCACATCTCTCACTTAATTTTGCTTTTCAACGTCTATAAAACCAGCAAGAGCCGGATCAATACCGAACAGTGAATGCCTCAACTTCACTGAACCAATCAATGATGACTAAATATGTACCTACATATCATTTACCTGATCTCTGTGGGTCTAGTTACTTGAACTCACATTACACATCTGAAACCAAGCTAGAAAACTACAACTTTACATTGTCACTATACTCTTCCAAGGAATCTTCATTCCCAAAGTTGTTTACTAATTGATAATATCTACGAAGAGATTTTCTTTGCATAAAGACCGGATCTTGAAGCTCTTCGAAACTCGGCTAGTCAATCCTAAAGGAACGCTATATTTTTGTTAATAGGTATATCTTAAAACTTTGTGTACAGTTAAAATAAAGACGGATTTGGACTTTGTTAATTGCTTATTTTATTTTCCTTCAATTTTGAATTGCGAACAATACTCTTCCTGATTTGTTCACTCCTAAACTAACTCAACATTACTTCATTCACAACCAAAGAAGAATCGCTTAACTTTAAATCTAATTACGCAGAATATGGATATAACAATAAAGAAACAGCTGAACTTAACAAAAGAAGTAAGGATTTTCAATCCTTCCCCTGTGAGGGGCCGACAATTAATTTCAAGAGTCCCAGTCATGCAGTATGATTGTGTGAGCGAATTTTCCAAAATTCTCGCATTCGCATACCTACGTTTATGTTGAAAAAATAAATTACCACTTACAGGGAAAGAAATTGTTAAGCAACATTTTTATCGCATAAAAACTTGTTCTGCAAATTTCCTTCCAATTAATATTTTAGGTTTTAAGAATTGTTTCCATTCTTATCGATGTTTCAGCCTATCTATATATTCATTCTATCAGCCCATTTTAGTGAAAATTAAGAGCTGTAATCACCGTAGCTTATAATTTTCTTTTTTTAAATGATCTTAAAAATATACCGAATAGCACCCATCTTTAGCGGGGTTTTTTAGTATTTTTGTTGTTGAAATTTTACCCTTGGAATATACTGAAGAGTGTTGCCCAAGCTCATAGTTGCTTTTGGAAAGCTTACGTTTTTTGGCGAAAGAACTAAGTTTTCTTATCATCCTATTGGGAGTTATCGCCTCGTTATATGTATATAAGCGTCAAAATCTAGGAAGATTGAAGATCTCAGCCGTACTTTTATTAAAAGAGAAAGAGAATTTACTTATTCGAGGAAGAAAAACAAAATGTACACAATTTGTTGATCGTATTTCAAGTTATAAAATGACAGAAAATTAATTGAATTATAAGCAAGTAGGAAAACTCTTCATTTATCGTTGGTTTTTCGTTTTTTCGCATAGTGTTCAATTCTATCTTCAAGGCTTTCTGAAACAAGAAAAATGTGAATTATACACTATGGAAATATACAATTATTATTAACAATATGGGAAGGGTATTGGTAAGTAATCAAGATTTTAAAACTATTTAGTAAACATTATGGGAGGCAGCATTTCGACAAATGAAAACCTAATCAACTGATGATTTGAGTCTTCATGATTAAGGAAAAAACATTGAAGAATGATTAAAATAGTTAAAACTTGAATGAATTTAGTGAAGGTAAGAGATCCATACGTTATCCTAAATTCAGTTTTTATAACACTAAAAATTTTCACTATTAATTAGTTAATAGTTTTAATTATTACTATAGATCCGTAACTAAATTAGTTACCAGTGTAGCAATACCTAACTATTAGTTATAGAAAATTTGTAAAAAAAACTGATTGTAATAACGAACTTGTACACGTTAAATTAATAAATCATTTTTTTTATAGAAATCAGTAACCTAGTAAGCATTCGTTAGTTATAATTTAGTCCGGTTCCGAACGTTGGATCACCACTAGCCCGGTCCTCAGCACTCCCGATCCCAGTCCAGCTCCTAATATTCATGAGCCACGAGAGCTGCCGCCTCCCAACGCCACGACGGTCTTCCGTCTTTCCCTTAATAATTAACTGCAGAAGGCGGTAGTTGCTTCCTCTAACGATATGCCCCAGGTAAGCCATCTTTCGACATTTAACGGTACGAAGCAGCTCTCTTCGTGCTCCAACTATCTCCAGCACCTCCTCATTGGTGGAATGTGCTGTCCATGGTATCCTAAGCATTCGTCTCCAAATCCACATCTTAAAAGCCTCGAGACGATTCACTGTTGCTACCTTTAAAGTCCATGCTTCTGCGCCATACAACAGAACCGACCAGACATAGCACACGACCATCCTTCTACGATTACATAGTTATAACTAAATTTTCCTAAATTAGTTAATAGTTTTAAATATTCAGCTAATCCAGTTAGCAACTTAGTTTATTTTACTAATACAACTAATTAGTTATGAGTAGATTTTGGATTTTAGTTATTAGTAAACTTCGGATAATATGCCTGGGTTCATAGTAGCCATTTGTGAGCAATTTCACCGTATGTGTCTCAAGTTGAAGTTAATTAATTTTAAATTAATATGCCATATTTCGTTTTTTGTTCTAATAGCATATTTGGCATCATATTTTAAAATGGTTTATTTTTTCAAAACTAGTAAAATTTCTCAAGTTTTGTTACAAAATACGCGTGAAAGAAGACAATTTTCCTCAACTTAGGCATCACTAACAAGGGTAAACTTACGGCACTTATGTCGCATGTGGAGAGGTTTGTAGTTCTTCGATTCTCGGCGTAAAATTGACGATATTTGCCCATTCACCTCGCGTTTGGCCAAAGGCTCCAGTTCGTTCAGCATGGTACGCAAATGCACTGACCTTCAGAATTTAAGGTATGCTTTAATCACAGCCTAATTTTGTCATAATTAGAAATATCTAACTATATTTTAATAGTAACGAGGTTATCCAATAGCAGAGATGGGCGTATTCATAATCAAGAATGAATAAAATCATTATGTGGGGTTTCGTTACTCCGACTATGAATACGATTACAATTGAAATTCATGAATACGATTTTGCCGGTATTGCCATTTATTCTTTGTGATTTTCATAATAATATTTTTTTCTTAACACGATTTTCAGCCAAAATTATTTTTTGTATTTTTTCCCTGTAGTAGGTAGTGCATGTTGTTTACACTAAAAAATCACACATTTTTCTTGTGCATTTTGAAAAAATTATAAGTTTTATAGTAAATCATAGTTTTTTAAAATGATTTTTAGTCAAAATAAACATTTTTGGAGTGTTGGCCTATAGTACTGCCCTCCTGCAATAGGGCAGCTCTGAATTATAATTTTTTCAAAAATGACAAGAAAAATCTTTGATTTTGAGTATATACATCACAGATATGGCAAAAATTGCAAGTTCAACTAAAAATCAATTGAACACATTTCTAGAAAATCACAACAAAAATATGTGATTTTCGTCAAAATTGCAACAAAAAATGCGATTTTCGTCAAAATCCTATAAAAAATTCTGAATACCGAGAAAATCATATCTAATTTGTGAATATGATTGTAATCATATTCATATTCTTGACTATATTCGTAATCATAATCACAAAATTTCACATTATGGTTTTATTCGTATTCATGATTATCTATCGCTGCCCAACAGCAATATCATTAGTGGAGCTTAGAATAGTAACAGATCGTTTGTAGTCACTCTTGATAACGTACTTGACCTGATTTTCTGTCCATAGCCGCTGTAGGGTTTCTATTACTTGCTCAATTTCTTCTTCATCGACATTCCAATCGCTGAATTCGTAATTACATTTGAACAAGTTCAGGGACTCTGGGCAAGCAAGAACATACTGAGGTTTCCTGCGAATGAACGGATTGATTAATGTCAACATCAACAATAAATTAAATCATTTTCATGAGAAAAACAAGTCAAGTATGAAGAGTGCAGATTTGTTAAACATGTGCTTACAAGTACAAATGTAAGGTACAATACTCAAAAAACGAAGAGCACATTGACAAGTACTTGTAATTAAAGGTCAAGGGACAAATAAACAAGTACTTAATAGGATTCGGATTTGGGTGTTTTTTTTTTTCTAGACCTATTTCTAATGAAGTACGTTTTGAGTGTTTTTGGGCCATTCGCAACCCAAAAAACGAAATTTGTTTTTGGCGATTTTTGCCTGTTTTGGAGTAATGCATGTTTTTGTAAATTTATCGAGTATTGTTAGGAAAAAAATATATACATATTTTTTTACATTGAAGACTAGTTATTGGTAGGTATATTCAAAATAGGCATTATATAGAATTTTGCTTAGAAAATGAAGCTCTTGCAATGGCTCTCAAAATTCTTAAAAACATTTTCCCTTTTCATTACCTAGGATTTTTCTCAACATCAATCAAATCTTTGATAATCGAGGGAGCTTCCATTCCTTGTCCTACCAGTAGAAGAAGAGTCGCAATGCAACGAACCTGGTGCCATAGGAAGGCGTTACCAACTATAGACAGCTCACACATTTGGTAACCTAAAACACATTAGTTACAGTAATTTAATAATAAAATATGAATGGTCAACAACACTTGTCCTCAAATTGAAACATCCGTGTGTATTCAGTTCAGAAAACTGTACATTAATGGTTAACTATACTTTCTTCTCAAATTGGAACATCCGCGTGTATTCATTTCAGAAAACTGTTTTTACATTAGTGGTACGCTACAATTGTTTTCAAATTGAAATATCTGTGCGTATTCAGCTATAGAAGCCAATTCAAATCTGCGAATTTAGTCAAGTTCCCGGCATATAAACCTGGACTTTTTGTAAAATAATGACTTCTATTGATACACTAAAAATAAATAAATAAAATCGCTTATGCACCCCATTCAAGTATGCTGCACATTGTGTTTTCTACATAGTAATCATATAGTTTTAATCCTATATAATTCATCTTTGCACAAAAATGAAGAATGAATTTCAGTTTTGAATGAGTTTTTCATTGTAAGGCAAAATAAGTTCGGGACTTTAGAATGAAGTGTACATGATTAAGTAGCCATAAATGATGAGTACCTTTATCATCGTGGTTTAGGGTGGTGACGCTAGCTTCACTTATATTACGTACGAACGCTGTTACGCCGTTTCCAACATCCATTTTGCAAATATTGCGGAAATCGTGAGACCCAACAAGGTGTTTGGCCGCTTCATTCATGGCCTGGAAAACGGTTTGAAGGTTTCATTAATGTTCAAAGATTTTAGCAAAACCAAGCTTCTAGAAACTCATAATTTATGTGCCTCATTACGAATTTCGATCAGACTCAGTGAAGACTGTCCCCAAAAAATGGATAGTCCTAGGGGACTTTATTTTGGGTGGGCTCGTTCGATTCATTGAAGGGATGACTATCAATAACGAACCTAAAAACAGAAGTGCTACTTCGAAACTTTTCGATATTCAGATTTTATAACATTTCAGCGCTTTGATTACACCCTTTAGGATTGACGGAGTCATCCAGGAATTCAGTCCCAGCTAGACCGCAAGTATGATCTTTAACCGACGTGTGAAGCTCAAAACGACGGATTTTTTTAAATTTGATTTTCGATTTCTACACATTTGGAGACCAAAACACCAAATTTTGAGGGGAAGGGTAAAACCTTTTATTCTAGGTCAATCGCTAAAGGTTCATTATTGAACATAATAGACCGAAATGACGTCATTGCTCACTCAGTCCTAACTACTCAAGTAGGTACAGCATATTGGCTTAGGATAGGTAACGCACGGTAATTGCTTGACAAATCGTTGATACGGCTTATGATACTATTCAGAACTATCCAGAAAATTTGGATTTTGCCGTTCGTACCAGAGAGGAGTTATTTTAAGCAGATTCATCGTTATTTTGCACTATTTATAAAAATTAAATAAAAGAAATTAAGGATTGACAGCCTTCGGGAAGAACGAAGTTTACTTTTAACTTCACCTCCAGTTTTCTCGGTTTCATGTTGTTCGTACATATGGAGGTTTTGCTTAGCACAGCAGGTTCACACCATAACGGTACTTATTATATTTATACAAGGTCTCTACCGTTGAGGTTGACGAAACTGCGAGGATCGAGTCTAAAACTAATCTGAAATAACTTTTGCCCTCTAACAATTTTTTTAGCCCACCTTGAAATCTCATACACAAAAACTTGAAAGAACAATTGAATAATTTATGGATCGGCATTGTGCACGGTTCTCTGGACAAAATGAAGCATAACGTACCTAAAAGAAACGAAAAGTTGACATAAAAAAAAATAGATAAGGCGGTTTAGCTTAGCAAGGCAGGATGAAAAGGAGCCTATCTGGTTTGATCACGAGTAGAAACACTTACAGCCAAATTGAGGGTAGACCTTGGGAAATAATACTTGTAGGCCCGAGATTTGCAATCGAATCGAGCACTTGCCCCTTCCAAAGCTTCCCTCCACGCGACAGCTCGAATGTCGTTGGGGAGCAGCCTGTTGAGCATTTTGCAATACATCAGAGGAGGTTTCCCGGGCTCGGCTGCTCTAACAGTGAGAGATATCACCTTTAAGCAAAAAAGGTAGAAGATGAGTTATCAGCGTAATACCAATTTACGCACCTTACTCTTGAGCACTGTGCTCATACAAGAAAGGTGCTCGAGCAGTGAGAACTTTCACCTACCCACTTCTCAAACGTTCTCGAATACTTGTACGTTTTGCTACTTGTTGCCAAACCTGGTGGATCTGTTACTCTATGACATAAACTAACGAATCGTCTAAGGGATTCGTGTTTGTTGCGCATCCAATGTAAACGGGATGTCTGTGGAATAATTAATGGCCAGTGGTATCTACCAAGTTTTCGGGGCAGGAACGTGTCGGGTTCTTTATTATTTTGTGTTTATTGCTTTTTTATTTTCACGGCAGTTTCATATGAAAACGATCTCTTCTGTCCCCTTTGTGATAGCCCCTGGTTTCAGACGAGGAGCTGCCAATGACTAAAGTAAGAACGGATCGTTTCAACCAAGATTTAGGAACTGAGTTACTCGTCTTACCTAATACATTACAACATGTTCCATGTTTGGTGCCCTCCAACAAACCATATTACTGCAGTAGAATGGAGCTTGCTGCAAATCCCTCTCTAACGTTTCTAGGTTTATAAAGGTAAAATAACTAAGTTAAGGACTTTTCTTCTTTTTCCAGTATTTGAAAAAATTTACAAGTTAGAAAAAAATACATTATATCATACTAGGAAGGCATAATAGGGTTGTATCAAATTACAACTCTAAAAGGTGATTAGGAGCGGATGATGGTGATCTGCAGGCGTGAAAAAGGTACTTTTTCCAGTGTAAGGCCAATAAGATGTGATGACATACTTCTTAAAAATATACTTTAACAATAATTATACTGTCCTACTTTTTTCTTGACAAATTAACATGATTTGCAGTCTCTAACAATCTCCCTATCGAATTTGAATTTCCAGAGAATATGAGAAACAGAAGAGAATTTCGCTCAATCAATTTTAGCGCCAAATTTTCTTTCCGGTTTCATGTAACGTTTTCAGACTGTTAGTTCAAGGCTAAAGCACGCTCCTTCAACCCATTTAGTAGAGGTTATTGCTGCCATGATCGAGAAGGGACCCACGTAGATTGTCAAGGTAAGGTTCCAAGTGCAATATCTAATCTAGCAATAGTGTCGTACATTACAAATAATATCATTTACATGTACAATAATACCTACTACATCCACGTAATACATCAATATCATTTCCAAATAATAAGAGTATGTTTAATGCAAAATAAATGAAATCTAACAAAAAACCTGAATGAGAAAGACCAACTTGACCGAAAGAGCTGACTCCCTTGTCAGTTCGCCCACATCTGTGGTAATTGCTCGTGTCCCGGCTGTGAATTAGTTTACACTTGAGAAGAGCTTTCATCAAATAGAACTCAATAGTTTCATTGCTGTCCTCCTGGCAAGCGAAACCTTGGTAGTTCCAACCCAGGTATAGGATCCTCATGAAAACGTGCATCTTAGGACACCTAAATGAGAAATTTTCAAGTATAATTACACATGATGTAAGCAATGGGGAACATGCCTTAATTTTGGATTCTGGAATTTTAAGTCAAATTCTATAACAGGGACCTAGAATAACGTTTTGAGTTTTTACCTGAGCTTTACTGGAATCACACTTGAATAAACACTGTCTCAAGTTAATTCTTTGTTTTTATAACCTTAGCACGGACAACCCCTGAGATATGGGGTCTTAGCTCAAATGGGATCACCGAGCAATGGAGTGAGATTAATCAGGCAAGTGGATATGTGATAACATGGTTGAACCCATACAGATTTATCGGTACATTTAAAATTTCCATCTTCCTTCAACTGCCTAAATTTTTTGGATGTTTTTTCGAGTAGCGCACTGTGGTTTTCTTCCATACCAGTCAATCCTCTTTCGAGAGAATTTGTTTTTTTCAAGTGAGGCAAATTTCCCATAAAGATTTTGTCTGGAAGATTTACTTGAAAACTGTAGAAGGTGACGATTGCTTATTTAATTGATGTAAGTGTCAATGTGCTTACTTAGCAAAGTCAAACGGTCTCTCCTTCCCTGCAGTATCGCAAGTTGGCGCAATTTTCTTTGCTATTATATTTCTTAGCTGGATATTATGTGCTTGCAGCTGAACAACTTTGTCGAGGAGTTCCTAGAAAAAATATCTAAATAAATGACGATTTTATGCATGATGGTTTATTATTCAAGAAATAGGTAAAGAAGTAGACCAATGTGGAGGGTGTCCCACACAAGATGTAGACAAACATTATTGTGTAAAACTAAACCGCCAATGACAATTTTGTGAAATATTTGAACTTGAAAACTTCATTTGCAAAAAACGTTCAGGAAGCTGAAATTTTTCAGAGAAACTCACGATTTAATCGTTTTTTCCATGGTATGGTTAACTTTGCAAACCCGTATAGATTTTGCTGAGAACTTGCATCATTAATATGCAATAATTGCATCAAAAATACACATAATAAATTCTCATCATAAGAATAGGTTTACTTTCTTGAAGGAGCTGCTACGCAATTCTTTGAACCATAGCCAGTAGCCGATGGTGCCAGGTGGAAGGGTTTTCAGAGTGTTCAATGTTTTTCCTTTGAGGCAAGAGCAATTTATGGCCTCTGGGAAGAGGGAAGCACGTTATTCCGGTGCCATGGCAACATACCAATCTGATTCTGGCGCCCCCAGGAAGGTTGCTGAATTTTTGAACGGCTACATCAATTGTTGTTGCCCATGCGTTACATTGTGTTTAAAACGGCTTTGTTGGTTGGCAAATTTTTCATTATTTAGCTTTTTCATTAGCTACACGTTCGCTTTTCCGGCAACTATTTGTAGTTCGTTTTTTCGATGGATGGACGGGAGAAGTGCGGGTGCTACAAGGTAACATAGTTAGGTTTAGGTACAAGGTAAGTAACAATGCAATTCTCTCAACAGTTCAGGTAAGAGCTTTTCTAGCCATCCGTGAAACATAGTCATTTTATATTTTGTAAAATCCTGGGCAAGGATAAGTAGGATGAAAGCACCAAAAGGCTTACTTTTCTGATATAAATCAAATGTCCGGCTGTTTTAATTAGTTTATAACCCTACCAATGATGTCATCGTGGTCCGTGAGTAACATCATCCCATGGATATTCACGATTCTAAAACAAGTGTGCTGAGAACTACCAATTGACTTTGTAAATTGTAAAATTCCAACCACACCCCCCCCCCCCCCCCCCCCATAGCCAAACTCTCCCACGCGGCTCATTTCAAAATTTCGGTCAAATTTGGATATCGAATTTTCAAAAAAAAAATTTTTCGAAACTTTTTTTGAAACTTGTTCCTAATTAATCACTGCTGTTTTCTCGGCATATTACCCAAGTGAGAACACATAATCTTGAACCGTATTGCTGATACGTCATTTTGAAAAAAACGAAAAACTTTAGTAGGGAGTGAGGTATATAGGTACTACTATTTTTTCCCCTCTTGAGCCTCCAACCTCCACGGGAATCGCCGCTCAAGTCTTCCAATTTAGGTGAGTGGAACAGCACAAATTTAGCTTAATTTTAGCTACAGTAAATACTAAGGTTTCCTTGTCAAAATCTCACTGGCTAAAGCAGATCTACCTGCCAACAATTTAAGGGGCTGTTGGCTGGATATTGTAGGGAGTGAGGTTATAGCCTTTCACCGCCTTTACAGGCCACAAATCAATTGAAACCGGTTGAACCGAAATGTTGTCAACGAACTTCCAAAAACTACACTAACTGTCAACAAGTGCGATCAAGTTTCACTTGCCACTTCAAAAGTGCCCGCACTTTTTTCAAGCAAGCCGTTGGAGAAGGAAGCTTATCACTCCAACAAGTGAAAGAGGAGAGTCAGAGGTTTCCGAATATCCCCCCTCCCCCCCCCCCCCTTTTATTTAAGAAGCCTGTTAAAAGACCCTGAGGCTCAGACAAAAACAAAATAATTTAAAAAGATGTAACTAACCTCTTTTGACAACGAAGAAAGCTCGTCAACACTAAGTGTCTTCTTTCTGTTGACAAGAATGTCTTCTACCAGTGGATCTGCCATTTGAAAGATTTTACCAACCTGCAAAATTACCAGCATTTACAGGCTCAAGAGCATCGTAATATAAACACATTAATAAAACGAACCAACACTAATCAATTAATAGACGGTCAACAACAGGTTTATCGATTTTTGTTGTATCCATTTTTTTTTTTTTTTTTTTTGAAAAGAGGAATAAGAGTAAGTACTTTTATGAATTTTAATCGGGTAGAACTAGAAACTTAAAGAATTACAAAAATATAAATAGAAAATATTGGAAGGGATAAAACATCGAAAAAAACATATAACAGGATCCGGACAAAAAGAAAAATACAAAGAGGTGAAAAAGGATTCATAAGACAGCATAAAAAAAGTAATTACTGACGGGATAATAAGGAAACAAATGTAGATATTGGACAATAAATAAACACGTCAAACAGAAAGAACAACATGTGAAAAAAATAATTATTCACGTTCCACTGAGATTCTTAAAACGTTTCATCAACTGTAGCGTAGATTGTAGCTTTAGAAGCCTCTCTGCTGATCCAGGGCTTAAGCATCATACAGAGTCTACATAGTAAATTGCGGTTTCTGAGAGTGAATTAACTATAGGATAGATAAAAATGAGTAGGTAACTTCTCGCGCTCAATTTTCGAGCACACAACCCACCGATAAAACATGACAGGCTTGTGTGAAACACGAATAATTCACTAGCAACCGTTGAGGCTATGAGATGGATGGAGATAACCATTTACTTCTCTGCTGTGAAATATATCTGTGAAGGAAGTTATGACTATCGATAGGGAAAGGAGGAAAACCTTTTCCTTCAAGCATCGGTATCCGCACATACGACATGAATTCCTTCCGGTATGTTTCAAAGTATTCGCTTCCGTGTCATGTACACGTCCCAGTTCCTACAGCTCTTTTCAATCAGTATTTACCAATAAAAGAAAAGCATAAGCAAAATTCGTAAAAACAAGCTGTAGGATGGGTAAAAAAACGTTAAGTCTAAAATAAATAAGTTATTTACCTTCATAAACACATAACCTCTGGGTAGGTAATAAGATAGGTTACATTTACCTGCTTCCTCAATTTTCCTCTATTTTTTACAGAGTTGCGTCATGGAAGAATCTTCTTCCATGGAGTTGAGAACGGAACTTCGCTTCGAAAAATTATTGCCATTGGACAGGTAAAAACGAGTTAAAAATTAATTACCTATATTTTCTCCGCCACATTGCGGTGTCAGAGAGCAATGTTTGAGGGGCCGGATTATGATCCAAAATTACCTACTAATTTTTAAGCAGCTGAAGCTTTTTGAAACGCTACAGTGGGCTGATAGGTAGGTATTTTTTTCTCTTTCTGACGGAAAACGGGCAAATCTAACTTCAATTTTTTACCTATTTATGCTGAATTTTTGTAGCACAACAGGAGGCTTACTGACTAGGGTCGCCAGATCTACCTTAGTACCCATTCCTTGAAATTTTTGTTCGAAATACTGTATTGGTGCTTGAAAAACTCAAGTACGTAGATCAATAACTTATGTTTGAAATTAAGAAGAAAACTTGACATGGGAAATCTGCAGACAAATGGTTTCAGTTTCAGGATTATTGAATTTTCAACTGTCCTCAGAATTCTTTTCAGAATTTTCAATGTTATGTAATGGTTTCAAAGGAAGAAAGTGGGACTGAATGAATGTAAAACAAAAATCTTGAAAAGAGCGGTAGAAAACTTGTAGACGGTCGTCATTCGACGCAGCACCATCGCTTCCCCTTCTCTTAGTAACATGATTCCACCTCTGATACTCCGAAGGCTGGCCAACACTGTACGTATATATACACATATTACTTCACATCGGCAGCTGATTCACTTGACGTCATCTTTGGTTATCTCTCGTTCCTGTGTCCTGCGAATGGCAGCTCCTCGCCTTTTATGAGATCTGACCTCGGTGTCCCCCCCTCGCCGTCCTTGAGTGTTTTTCACGTTTTTCTGTAGTTATTCCGTTTGAATTAATTCAGTTTTCGGAGTTCGAGTTATTAAGGATCACCGGAAGGCTCACCCCTCAACGGTGAGCCTAAGGATTTTCGTTTTATATCAACTATCTTTGAATCAGCTTGTAGTGATTGAGCTTGATAACTTCATAATAGTGATTGCTATCCTTATACCAGCGGGTGTTTTGTTTAAATGAAGAGCTGTGCATCGTAAGGTAATTCAATTTATTATCTTCTGGCCGAAACATTTTTACCGGCAATGATTTCAAATTTGTTAATATGAAGGAACATGTTAACATTGCCTTGGGACCTATTGGCTACGTTTTATCCAATGGCAATAATCCTACACTTGAACCCAGGTGCCCACCTATGTAATATTTTGGTTAGCTGTCGAAATAAGTAGTCGGCCACTCCTTGCGTATGCTACCACCCTTCCAAACCCTGCGTCTGCTACCTACCACAATGAAGACTACTTACCAATGGCAGATTATGATAGTAAACCTTACCTGTCATCAGTTTCAATTCAACTTGAAATTCGTCGTTCAAGTAGTCGAAGAATGTCGTCACCGAACGAGGGAGGTCATCATATGTTAAATCGGGGTTAAATTTCTGTAAGCTCTCCATTGGTTTGAGCAAATTGTGCTGCCTTTTCTATTTCGGGCTTAATGATTGGGAGAAGGGTAGCTCTACCCCTTTTTGCCACAATCAAAAAGTGTTTTTCCTTATCGAGTGTGTTGAAAGTCACTCACATTACATTATTAATTTGTAATTATAATTTCAACCCTTGGAAACATCACAGCGTTTAAGGAGAAAACTTGTATCCTGGGCATTATTTCTATCAGTCGTTCTAGAGTTCAAGGTGTGAAAAAAATATACAATTTCTCTTTCAAAAACATTTTTCGTGCTTCCAACATAATGGAATGGTATGTCTGACAACCTTTTTTGCATGATCACAAATACTTCGTTTGAATTACGTTTCCCGAGCTGTTACGTTTCCAACTTTCCTTGTAATACTCTTTCAACTCACCACCACACACTTCACTATCCTTTCACTTTGTCTCAAGTCAAGATAAGGTCTCGGAAGGGCGGTGGGTGGCATATGCAAGGAGTGCAGATATGTAGTGTTAAGGAGTCAATTCGGTTGTATGCTCCAAGGTGAGACATGGAAACTCTTCTGTTGTCAGTGTTGTTCAGCTGTTGTCACGCATATCCTTCCTGCGCGGCGATTAAGACCCATCGTGCCATCCCTGTTTGAGTTAGGCAACTTTAAACGGAATATAATTTCGGCTCGAATCGAATGGTGAACTTGGTTTATCGATGGACACACGAGGAACGCTAATAAAATCATTGATGTTGCATGACACAACTAGAAACGTTTGCTCTATGACACAACTCATGGTTAGGTAGTGCTTACATGAAGAAAGAGATTACTATCATTTGTATCATTGAGATTTTATCATTGTTTGATTGTTCTGTTAACCTAACACTTCAGTCTCATTGGAAATCGTGAATTAATCACTCTTCCTATTTCTCTAGTTGAAAATATTGATTACGCAAATAAATTTATTTTAATAAATATATTCACACCTTTTGATGTACGTTGAACGTCGGATGTAGTCCCATTCATAAATCTCAAATTTATCTGTACAGAACAGTGAACAGTTTTTAACACAGATTGCTCAATTGTGATCTGCAAGTTCTGTAAAAGCTTCCTTTCGGTACGGTGCGACTTAAGATGTCGCACAACTCCTTTCTTCATTGGCGAATCGGCCGCCCATAGTGGCGATGATGCGTTCGTTAATAGGGTAAGGTATCTAAGTTTTTAGGACATCCCTCTAAATCAAGGGGGACGCCTAATGGAATAGATGGAGGATGGTGTGGGACATAACAAACGTGAGGAAAAAACTAAAAAAATGCAAATCCGATTGATCGAATCATTAAAAGATAGGCGTATGTATCTCTGTGTGTGAGACTGTACCATATGCCGTGTGATCAGGGCAAGAAGTCAGATATCGTTGCCATTAAGCCCGATGGGTGTGCCATAATCCTGGTTGCCCAAGTTGTCAGTGGCAGAGTGGACATGGAGCAAACCTGGAGAGCTAAGAAAAGTAAATATGATGAAACACGTGGATTACTTACCAATATGTCTTGCATATGTGTACATATGTGTTTATATAGGCCCCCAAAAAAATGATAACCCTTGAAGATTTTAAAGAAAATTCCAATAAGTGTGGATCCACAAAAATGAAGTTTTACTACCTAGTGAAATAGTTGTAGAATTATCCTTGATAATTAACACTTATTTTCACCCTGAAAACCAAGTTAACTATTTCAATAATTCGATTCTGAAAATAGAAATTGATGGTGAATTGGGTATTTTTTATGAATAACAAATCGGGTTGGAGTTCATTCAGATTTTCTCCAACCTGATACAGGTCCGAGTTGAAATGAAGAGAGGTTTGGGTTATAAAGGAAACAGCAAAGAGACTCACTAGTTGTCAGACGGCAAGGGAACGACTTTTATATCAACTTGCCTCGTGAAGGAGAGGACCGTAGCAGTTCTAGAAATTGCTACATTTGTGAAAACCTAAAAAAAAGTGTTCCCTTACATTGATTGAAGAATTATGAAATCATTCGTTGTTTCAAAAAATGGGTTGAAGTAAACCATTTAGTAAATCGGATTTTGAGTAGAATTCCACCAACCTCTCATTTTCCATCTCAAATCGTTACCAAGGTATGATTTTTTGAACGAATACGTTTTTGTAATATTCATGTTTCTCCACACAAAACGGGCATATTGAGAGTGGCTCTAATGTGGTCGATAAGAGCCCGAAGGAAAGAAGGATAAGATATCGAATCTGATTACCGTCCTTTCCTCGGTGAGCTTCGATAACGAGAGATTAGGAACGTGTCAAAGGGGCCCCGGAGGTTCCGAGTTTCGATGTAGTAAAGAATCTGGATTGCACTCCTCGTGTGAGCGGGCGGTCCGGGGCTATTCAAAATCGCACAGTTAAAACGGCGCACTTTGAATGGACGTGAGACCGTACCGATTGAATCGAATCAAAGTGAGGGGCCCGCTTCTGGGCTGACGGCGAATAACCTTCTGTACTCTGTGTACTTTGGTGGTCTGGATACTTACATTTCAAAAATTAAAAAAACGAAAAGATAGGCAAAATGAAAGTTGTTCAGAATGTCCTAAAAAACTAAAATAGAGTGGGAATTTAATTTTGAAGAAAATAATTTTTCATCTCCCAAACATGAGAACTAAGCTGCCGCTAATCATGGGTAGTCTCGGAAGCAATAAAAAACGTCTTCCAAGTTGGGAGGGGCACATAATTTACTCGTCTAGGTAACATGAACGTATGGATAGTTTGAAATGTTTTACATAATCTTGGGAAAAACCTCTGAGCGATAAAACTCATAGGAGACCATCAATAGCCTAACCCCTGAAGGTTTCATAAAAGTCGGATGACTACTGTAGGAATTAGGCTTGTTTCAAGGATTTGCGGACACACGGACTGACCAGACACGCAACGAAAATTGTTCAGAATGTGATAATACGAGGCATACGTATATGCCCTTGAGAAATTCAAGTTTTTCATTTTGAAATTCATCCAAGGTTGGGACTCTTTTGACATCTCGTTCAACTGACCTCTTTTGGGGCTAAGTGCAGGGGGCTGTTATGACGCGCACGACTGAGGGCTAAAGATTAAAATATTCTCGCTTGTTCATTTGGGCTCTTTTAACATGAAAAAAAAACTCTTTTTCCCAAAATTGCTAGGTTTATTTTTTCAGTTTCAGTGTTTTTTAATGCAGTCATCTGTAAATTTCTTCTAAGACTGGGAAAATCTGCTTACTGTAACGTTATCGTATGTTAACCACTCAACTGTTTTATAGTTGCTGATTGGTAACATTGATTAGATAATGGGGTAGCAGTGCTAAAGAACATCCATAATCTCCCTTCTCAACTCTTCTATAATTCTATAGTTTACTAGAAAGTTTAATTTAGGCTTTTCTATTAGCCAATTTTCTTAAAAAATGAAGCTATTGCAATGGCTTCGGAATTTCTGAAATAAAAATTTCGGAAAATGGTTTTTAAAGAAATCCGTTTTGAAGTATCCTCAAACGATTCATGGATTTCAAAGATTTTTGTATGTGAAAATAACTGCATTCTAGAAGGTAACTGTCGATATTATCGAGATAAAAAACTTCGTCCTTGCTCTAAAAAAAAAATAATAATAATAATAATAATAAAAAAAGCATTCTAAAAGAAATAATGAGTTGCTTGAACAACACTTCTTGACCACATCAAATTGGTCAACTTTCCAAAACTTTGCTGAAAAAAAAAAAAAAAAAAAAAAAAAAACAAAATGACGAAAAACGGCTACAAACCAATTAATCAATCATTCCATTTATTTGTAATAAGTCACTACTGACTGTTACAAGGAGTTCTTTGTATGTAAAAAAATAAGAATGAAAATGAATCGACACTTGTACCACTCAAGGCAAATCAAAATAATAATAGTGGGGTTACAACATTGTAGATTAATTCATATAAAACAGGCTCTCAGATTGAATAGGAGAGCATAGAGTGCTGAGGTGGAAAAAAATATGGGAACATGTCCGCATAATGTGCGGTGTGGAAATTGGTGGCTCGGAACCAAGAGATGGCGATGTGGTCTGGAGGTGTGCTGTTGTATTGACCACGAATCATTAGATACTTTATTATAAACAGACCATAAACCAGGTCAAACATGTATTTAAATTTCGATAAAAAGTGCTAAAGATCCATTCAAATGCAAAAAAAAAAAAATCCAAAATCTTTGTTTCTATAAAAGAATGTTATATGTAATGAGTTTTTTATAAAAATATGAAATTGAT
This sequence comes from Creontiades dilutus, assembly GCA_031894815.1. NCBI lineage: Eukaryota > Metazoa > Arthropoda > Insecta > Hemiptera > Miridae > Creontiades > Creontiades dilutus. The sequence continues at coordinate 678,723 of JAVIWC010000084.1, read as the reverse complement.
TGCTAACAATTTGTTTGGGCATCAATTTGCTCAGATTCCTGACAAATTTAACATAAATTTGATTCGATAGTTTCAGAAAATTCGCTCACGCGATCATCTGAATTGCTAGAATTTTCGAAAACTAAAAAGCGATGGTCTGAAGTGGAGAAATATAATTTCGAAGGAACCTCGTATATTAGGGAGATCTATGATGATGATGACCCATCATCCGTGTGTATGCAGATTCTTGTAACAAGCTTAATTCCTACAGTTTTCATCCGATGTTGATGGCATTTTCTGGAACTGTACTGGTTAGGGTACCATGGTGCCCTATGAATTTCTTCGCTCAAAAATCAATGCATCACTCTGCGCATACACAAACGTAAATCCACCCTGCAAAATTTAGTTCATTTGTATTCTTGCCTTCAGTTTTCTGGGGTTACTTTTAGGTTCACCTATTTGCTATTGTTGAATTTCCACGGATCTGGAGGCTATACCAGTTGATTTCTCGTCCAGAATAACAGGACAATGACACCTCACTTTTTTCCATGTCAGTAAAAAATCAAAAAAACACGTTTTTGATCAGTTTTTTTCTCATAGCATGTATACGTATGAGGCGATCGGGCTGATTAGAAGTTGGGACCAACTAGACCCCAAGCAGGATCTATATGAGAAACAATCTTAAGGCTTTTCATGACCCGTATTGCAGACGGACACACTGATTTTCAATCCATCTATCCTGTAATGTAAAGTGACGAAGTTCGAGGGAGGGCTGTAAAAAATGTTCGCTACACGATTACAAAGGCCTATTATTGAAAATAATACACCAAAATGAGGAATGTTACTAAAGGGCGCCGTATTTAAATGGTACGGTATACCTACTAATAACTACGAGTCTTCACACAATTCATACCCACCCACTGTCTGTCTGCTTCCTTCTTCAACAATTTCAAAGTTACGTCAAGTGTTCCCTACTTCGGTGGAAATTATCACTTTCAAGTTGGTTCCAGTTGTTTAGGTCGGTAACTCGAGTGACGGTCATACACGGAATGAATACAAGAACACTGGAAACCCACATTTAGCATTTTTCCTCCCATTTAGTTTTGGGGTGGGAGGAGCAAGGGCAGCTGGTAGGGCGAACTCCTGCCGAATCCCGATGGTCTGGCCACGTAAGATTCGCCGTGACTTCAGATAACAGCAACATCGTCCATCTGTCGGCCCATTGAATGGTATTTTCCACTCGGGAGATTAGTAAGTACCTAACCCATCCACTTAGTCGTGGAACTTGAGATTACAACTGAGTAGGTAGTTCATCTGATAATTTGTCCGCGGTTTTTTTGTAGAGATTTTTTAGCCAATGCAATACCTCCATCTGAATTGATTACAGAACCTTTGAAATGGGAAATCAAAAAATTATCCATCGAAATCCAATTTGAAATAAACTGAGAGGGGAAATATTTGTACGTTTGAGTACAAAACAACTTGAGAAAATACACTTGCTCACAATGATGTAGTGATTTTTGACCAATAGGTTCCATAAGAACTCTTCCACGTTCTAACCCCTCCATTCCCTGAAAATTTATTCAAAATCGGATGCAAACTGTAGGAATTAGGATTGTTGTAAGGGTTACATGATTGCGCATGCGAGTAACTGGTAACGGTAGTTTTGCGGTGGACTTTATGAGAGATTATCTGACGGTTTTTCTCTCGACTATCTACCTTGACAATTTCAACATAATGAGACCACTAGAACATGAAAAAATGAGGCCTAGTGGATTTCACTTGTCTTCATTCGCAGACTGATCTATTCATTTCTGATTTTTAGACTAACCCGCACATTCCCTGAAAATTTATTTATTGACGGCCAAGCCCAATTTACTACAGCATCACAAAAGTTGCTATTTAGTGTACACAAGAATTTTCAAATTTGAGATAAACTACATGAAAAAGAACAATTTTACCAGAAACAGCTTTTAATATAGCAGTAATAATATATCATAACAGTAATAACATAACAGTAACTTATGAAGTCAGTAGAGCAATATGGATATAATAGTCAAAACAAAGCGGGAGAAAAGAGCACCAGAGATTTCGGAGTTGAAAGGGAACTATTGAAAAAGTCAAAATCAGGGTACACATTTAAGAAGAGGTTTGCAGAACGGGGGATGCGCCGCTGTGGTTTATTTAGAAGAATGTTTGTCGATGAGAAAGGGACGTGGACAATTTCAGGCTGATTTCATCTCAAAATCGGTGGACTAGAGGTCAGAATGAAATGGCACATTCCAAAGGTTTTTGCTAATCATTCCTAAGCCATACCAGTAGCAATTGAAATTACCGTACGATTCAGAGTTGTAGAACAGTTGAACAAAGAGTTTGGATTCTCAAAAAATTAACAACACTCAACCCCTGTAAAAAAAACCTTTGCGCTGGAATTGGCAGCGTTTTTCCTTTTGTTTCTTTCTACGTGCACCGCAGGTTCTTTGCCTCCCCTCGTCTCTTTGTCACTGAAGCGGCGACCGTGATCGAATCCTTCATGTAGAAACGCGCCGTGCGAGAGACCAGCTGTAGCAAAAGGACAAGCAATGACCCAATAACGAGTTGTGACCGCGAGTGAATGAAGGAAGTGTGCGGGCCTCCCTAAACTCCGGGCCCAGTCTTTCCGTTGTACCCATATATAAATTCCCTACTACGTACATCGCACCATCCTAATCAATCGAGAACGAACTCCGTGCACGTGACTCATTCGTGAGGCTAACGACTCGCGTGACGTTCTTTGATGTCCAAATGCTGATCGAATGTAGCCCTTGAACATTTTATTGCATTTTATCAGTTGAAATATCCAAATCTTGTCTGTGCTGCCATTAGATAACTTAGAGCCTGCTATTATTCATGTTTGATTTGTGCACCAACAAACTATAAAACTCCAAGTCTGAGAGAATGCATGATTACTAGTTTTTCATTGTTCAATAAGAAATAATAACAATTTCATTTTCCTGTATTTCTTTCTACTTACGTGTGAAAAGGAAGAAGATCTGCATTTTTGTAACATTTGGGGAAGTAGTCTTTCAAGTTTTCATTCGAAGTTAAATCAATCAACTCGAGCTGAGGTTCGGTAGGAGTATCTTCTACTTGAAATTTGAAAGGATTCTGAAACAGCTTGATCTTAGCTAAACTTATCTTTCGCTGGGCTGACTTTTCTTTCTGTTCTGACGGCAGCATAATTTTTTCCATTGGCGTCCGCGGGCCGGACCAACCTTCCGCGGGCTGTAGTTTGGAGACCCCTGATCTAGATAAATATCCGTTCTTTCGCACTAGGACTTGGGGTCTAGTTGGTCCTAACTTCTAGCCAACCCGATCGCAATGCACACTTAAATGCTATGAGCCATAGTTTTTCGTAGTTTTTACTGACATGGGCGAGTAGAGTGTCGCTTCCCAGTAATTTTCGACGTAAATTCCATTCGGATGTTTTTCTGACCCGTAGAAAACCACCTATAAAAAACAACCGTAGAAAGTTACCTACCTAGAGTAAATAATTGCAATTTCTGAAACTAAAAGTGACCCCCAAATCTCACAATGACACGAACAATCATTTCCAATAATTCTGGATGCCGAATCGGTTGAGATGGGTCCAAGATCACTCCGAGTCCACCCCCTGATAAAGAATAGAAGAGGGCATAATATAATAGAATTTGAATTTATTGACAGGAAGGATTGACAGGAAGAATTTATATACATGCTACTTAACACACACACATGAGCAGAAATGAATTGATATTTGTTCACCATCAACCAAATACATTCAAAAGAATTTGTGGCGGCTGGCCTCAGCCAAGAATATTTTTATAAGTAATCAACCAGTAACTGCGATGTAACAGCCTCGAGATTCGAGCTCTCTCTAAATTATTGAAAATCCTGTATCCGTCTGAGAATTTGTCTCATGGAATTCAGTCAGCTACTGAACTTGTCAGGATTAATCTTACAATCATTAAGGTACCGTGAAACTTTATAACATGCTTTCTTATTTTGCACGCTCGGTGTTTAACTTCGGAAACTGAATATTCGAATGTACTGCCTTAATGCTGAAAATCTCCTCCAATTTCCTTGCTTATTTGGTCTATTAAGAATTCGGTCTAGTTTAAAAAAAGTCTCATCACATGTTTACAATTATGTTAGTAAGTGTCATCGTATAAAAACCGGACATAAGGGCGTCCCTGCAATGTGTGCACTAGGTACTTACCTATACGTTTCAGATCAATTGTAATGCCTTTTTGTATCCCGTACGGTGGATGGACGATGTGCATTTGGAATTTACAGGCAACACACACTACATTATCCGCTCAATGTAAAGGTCAAGTACCCCGTTGTTTTGTTAGATATCCTGGTTATTTAGTGTCCTGAGTGGATGTGGCAAATGGGGGGTATTTGACTAGAGTCCCTGTAATTTCTAGTTTCCGGATAGTTTCTACTATCCAATTTGCACGTGGGAGAATATCACGATGTTTCTGTTTATAGCTGCCACATTTTGTTTCAAAATTTCCTTGAAGTTTCATAATTTGAAATCATCATTAGGTCACTTGTAATTTCGAAATTTCGGTACAATTTGGACCCGAAAAATATTTGTTCTAATTTGTTCTATTGTTGAAAACTCTTTTCTTCGGTGTATGTACAGATTCTTCACGATGTCTTCAATAATCCTGAGAAGTAGGCACAGATACTCTCCAATAGTTTTTGAGATATTGATCAAAAATTTGGAGTAATGAAAGGCTCACATTGAAATAGGCTCAAAACCGCTCTCCATCGTCCAGTGGATACAAAGGGGATATCCCTCCCTCACTCCGCCCCTGATTCACTTAATGGACCCACTTACGTTTCTTAGAAAACTTGTGAGTGCTACTTCCTAATAAAAATGAGTTCACGAGGGTTTAACGAAGGAACGACATAGCTGCTCTTTCTCGGACTCAAACTACTCGACATAGGGGGTGAACACTTCACATCGAATCGCATCGCTTCGCTTCCAATGCGAACACCTCATCGCTTCGCTTCGCGTGCAATGTAAATACATCTTTATGGTTGATTGATCAACGTGCCAAGATTGCTAGCACATAAAATGAATTTTTGAGGGAAAGTCCGTAAAATTTGTTCGATTAGTTTTGGATAAAAGCTTCGGACAACCGTATTATTATTATTTTTTTTAAACTTAATTTTTTTATTTCGAAAAGTCGATAATAAAGGGTCATTATTGAAATGTTTTATTGTTTATTATTGAAAATAATAAACTCACGTGTTAGAATTCCCAATTTTTCCAACTCCCGTAGGTAATGGGATCGTTAAATGGGATGAGACTCTTTGTGACGCCTCCCTAGGGATGAAATGGCAGTGTCGTCCTGGCATTGGCGTTTATATAATATATTGTGGAGTCGCCCGTCGTTTTCGCAGTTTTGCAATGAGGCTCGTGGACAGCGGCCAATGGCAGATCACCCGCTCACCTTCCTCGGAATTTGGGTCGTGTCGTTTCTTTTGGCTCCTCACTCCGTCGCTCCTGCGGATATTTTTTCTGTACCTTCCGCTCAGTATCAATTGACATTTGTCTTGTCCTCGTCGCTACCAACCTCCGTTGCGCCTCTATCGTAGCATTTACTTCCGTGGGCAAGAAATCATCAAGAAAAATCCCGGGAAATCAAATTCAGAAGGTTAGCTATTTTCTTCGAAAGGATCTAAAGTGACTAGCATTGTGGACTTCGTGTAGTTAATGGTATTTTATTTATGTTGAATTGTTTTTAAATTTTCAATACTTGGAGACTCCAAGTTGGAGTGCAACGATATAATTTACTATCGATTTCATATCGCGATGATAGGTGATACTATTGCGTTGAAATTGGTAAGAGATTATCACGAAATGGAATGAAATGTATTCTTCATATATGCTCACAAAAATTGGAAAAAAAAAATTAAATTAATAAAGAATTAGTCCCCTATTAGGGGAAGCCCGTGTTAGACAGACGAGGTGGCACAGAGTACCTGCGTAACACAGCAGATCGTTGGTGACTTGTGCGTGTAATCCATAAATAAGTATAAACATTTCGGTCCATTACCATTAGTAGGCAAATCAAATAATGAAAAGTATATCCTATTCTTCTGAAATCTGCAGAAAATGTTTTTCAAGACTGTATTCACTTTGTGAGGCTGGTAGCTTATATCCAACATTTTTCGTCGCATTGCCGGTGGGAGGGTATTAAATGTTCTGACACCTTTTGAAAAATAGGCATTCATGGTTGCCGATATGTGAAATAGAGGCAAAGACACAGATTTCTGAATATGAAACCGAGTTACTACATCGTGTGTAGAAAAGCAAAACTTCTGCTCCATCAAAACTTGTTTGACATTATTCAATTCAGTCAGTAACGGAAGTTTAAGAATGTGGAGCCTTTTGAAAATAGGGCCCGTTTGCTCTAGGAACTTACTTTTAGAGGTAATGCGCAATAGTATCCCACCCCAAGCCGTACAAAATTATCGATTGGGCCAGGGAGAAGTACAATATCCTCATTACAGCGGGAGTAGCTATTTTATTCAAACGTGAGAAAACGTAAATTAACTTCCTCAATCTCTTTTAACTACCTCAATTTTCTTCAACCATTTCATATTGCACTCAAAATAAATTCCCAAGTATTTTACTTGACTTTTTCTCATTATTTTAGGGCAAGAAGTATAGTTAACCATGACACAATTACAATCATGTAACGGCAAATGCAGGTCTTCCGCAGGCGATGTAACGTCCTGCAAACAGAAAGGGATGTAACATGTTTTCGCTATACTTAAAGTCAGTTTATTCTCTATAAACCATGCGTTGACTGCCTGCAGACCTCTGGCTGCCTGATTGAAGGTCTCGGCCCAAGTGTCTGAGGAATAATACAGCACGGGGTCATCAGATCGTGTCTTTCCACCATCTTACAAAATTTGAGTGCGATTGGAACTAGAGAAAATCATGCTTAGTCGAGTTTCGAGTCTAAGCACTGTGTTAGTTGTTCAGAATGATATAAAACGCAAAATGGGAGTAGGATGTTGGACATTTTTTATTGTGAATGGGTGCACATAGATTGTTGATATACATTATCTTAAATTAAGTTAGAGAGTATGTAGGCCTACATGTAGGCTTTGGTCATTGGCTATGGCTTATATAATAAACTTTTCCCCTTAAATAGGAATGTTTTATGTAGAGTTAACCATATGGCGTTGTTGTTTAAAATAGTTTATCTTTGTTATCATAGTTTAGGGAGGGGGGTTGTTAACTCTGTGTATGATATCCCTTCCCTCTTCCTCTTCGACAGACCCATTGAATGCCCACCAGTGTGCCCATTTTGACAGAGCCTTTAGCTCCAAGCGAGGCATCGGAGCCCACGCCTGGCAGAAGCATCCTGTAGAGGGCAACGCTGCAATTTCGAGTGTTTGCAGTTGCCCGGGTATCAGACAGGTCCTCAAACTAAGTTTTTGGGAGTGGTTGTTGGCGAATGTTTGTCTTGGAAATACCATATTGACAGTATGTGCAATAGACTTCGCAAAATCATTCCACCATGTCTGGAAATTCGAAATTTCATGTCTGTGGGTACCCGCAAAAATGTTTCATCGTGCTCTAGTACAATCGGTAATCTCTTACCGTATTCTTGTCTGGGGATCGGCCTACCAAACTTACCTCGAGACTTTGCATATAACCCAGAAGAGAATTATCAATATTTTGCTCCGCAAGAATGTAAGATTTCCGACCTCTGAAGTTATGAGAGTGCCTACCTGCAGGATCTGGTAATGTTCTGCTACAAACGCTGCCGATTCTTTCACACAGGTTCATTTTTTTATACCCAATTGTAGTCTAAACGATTTCATTTAGTTGACTATGTAGGTAGAACCTTACGGTCCTTTGGATATTTTATGGCAGGTGTTGAGTTTTCTTTTATTGGTTTATCGATGCCATTGTTGTTCTTATTTCTGATCTTAAATAAGTTATTTTATGATTCCATTGTGTTCATCCGAGGTTCAAGTTCAGTACCTTCGTTGTTGGCGTTTCGCCGACTTTCGGTAGATGTATCTTCATGTACCTTTTTGAAAGAAAAGTCATTTCCGCTGTGGGGAAATCTGAAAACCAGGTAAATGGTTTAAGAAGATGTTTTATTTATGTAGAAATGGCTATTAGATAAAGATGGTACAACTCGAAGGATGCTTAGAATCATTATTACAAAGGGATTTACAATTTATGTTCCCTTCTGCTTAAATTAGTTTTCAATATGAAGTCTGTGGTACGTTAACTAATCATGGCGATTACCTACCTTATAGTTGTTTCCTTGATTCCATCAAAAGAGTTCCATTAATATTAAATGTCATATAATAGATAAATTAAATTTCCATCTCCGATTCAGAAGAAATGAGTCACAATACAATTCAGATGATCAATGAGTATCCAAAACAAGATATACCAAACATGATAAGACGGCATTGTCAGACTAGTAACTCCTCAAACACTAGAACTTTACATGTCCCCGACCTTTACAATAAAGTTGATATGTAAATAACTTTTTCATTGATGTTTCATGAATTTGTTGTACAGTACATTGATTCATCGTATTGGAAGAACTCATTGACACATATTCAGTGCAAACACACATTTAGGTACTTACCCGAACATGTAGGTGGCGGCGTAACTCATAGAAATGGCTGTGATATCGTTGAATTTATTACAAAAAGCTATTTTCGGCGGTTTCCATGACGTTCACATATCGCGATATCTTTCCCTATTAACGACGGGTTCAGTCAATCATTCGTCGAAAGATTTTCCTTTCAAAAACTAACGGCACGTTTTCATCTTTAGCTGTTAACGTCCGTGCTTCGCAACCATACGTTACGATTAGATGAGGGAACGATTTAGCTTCAATTTGGTCCTTCTAAACAAGCGGAACTGAAGAGTTTTATGGAAGCAAGGTACGCCCTACCATCAGCGACAATTCGTTTTTCACTTCACTGACTCGATTTTTATTATTAATTAATAAATTGTCAATGTTATAAGCGTGCTAAGGTACTTAAACTGACTTACACATTCAAAGATCGTGCCGTGGAATGGTATCTTCAGGATCTCTGGCTTCGAGCTGTTATACGCATGCATTCGGTTTTGTTGGAACTGATGATCATGCCAACCCTCTCGAATTCCATTTCCAGCTGCGAAAGGAGATCCTGCAAAACGTTTATGCATGTGGCCAAGATGGCTATATGGTGGCTGCCTAGCTGTGCTGACCTATTGAAGACAGCTCCAACAGGATCCACGTTCACCAAAGCGCTGTGGAGAGCCACATTCAACAGTACAGCTGACAGTCCAACGCCTTGCCTCACCCCATTCTCCACTTCAAAATCCCATTCGTCACGACTTGTCAATACGAATATGTGAATTTAATATATTTATTTATATACGGGAAATCCAAATTCACTATCAACAAGATAAAAACAAGCGGCATCATTCAACAGATAACTACACTCAAGACTAGATCGGCTTATGTAGAATTCAGTATGAACAAAGATGGGAGGCTCTCCTTTATCGCTCGAAATTTCCTGTTTGATAGGTAAAATAATCGATTTTAAGTCTTGCAAAACCCACCCATAGGTAGATACCTAGCTGTTGTAAATATACTGGTGTGAATATTATAGAAGATTAATCATGAGAGATGGAGACGTAACTTGCTTGACGCGGAGTTGTATTTTAAAAGCAAAGAATTCGATGTTTCACTTATCAAGTTCCCTCTTATTTTGTTTTTCATCGCTCAATGTTTTGTCACTAACATGTTAACCGAGAGTACTGATTAGCGACGCCGAGTGATGTTTTTTCCTTAAATCCCCATAATTTAAGTAAATACTGGCACGACACTTCCACGTTTTCTTTGACAAATAGTAGTCGTCCGTTACTTTTGCTTTCATTTATTTGTGAGGGAGCGTAGACACAGTTGAGCAAAACTTCCAAAATGTCGTAAAACCCCCTTTTTATCGGAATATTTCAACGAAACTTGACATACTAGTGTTTTTCGAGACGAACGATCCGATTTTGAAGACAGTTATTGCATCCCCCCTCCAAAATGTTCATGACCCCCCCCCCCCCCACCCCAAATTAGACCCCCCCCCCCTGCAAATGTAAAAAGTGCTGGTGCCCCTTATTTTATCCAAAATTAAAAGAATAGGTATGGAAAAAATGCAAACCCAGTCAACAATATTGTCTATTTAGACAAAACGTGTACATTTTTTGAGGTTCTTTACCTAGGATGCAGTTCATTTTTGAATGTCGTCACGCTAAACACTGTTCCAATAAACTTTAACCCCCCCCCCCCCAAGAATTTTAATGAGGCAGCCTACGTAATATCCCCCCCCCCCCCCCCGAGGGCACCCCTGGTTATTGCTTAACTGCAACCCAGGTAATTCAGCATTTTAATGGAGAAGATAAGTTTTTTCAGATGCGCAGTACTTCACCCTTGTAATCAACAAATAATTTACACCAATAAGTGGTTTCTAGAGTTTTTTATTTTAGGGGCTTCGTTTTCAAGTTATTCCAGTTCTAAGATTTTTGTATTGTTTTCGATTGTCTCAGTAAAATAGCCGTAACTCCCTCCATTAAAAATTCACGCCAAATTTGAATATACCGTTGGAAAAAAGGTTAAATTTCCTATCTTTCAAGTGCCAAACCAAATTTGGTTGCTCTCATTACATGGCAAAAAACCACTTTACAGAGGAAACTTTGTATGAAATTTATAATAAACCTTGTTTTTCAAACGTTCATTAGGTCTCTGCAGTCCCGCGTGAGCATACATGCATTAGGTACCTAATTATCTTTTGTCATTTGACCCTTAATCTCAGCGAAGGCCCCTTTAAAAACTTCACTAGTAACGTAAATGAAGATTTTGAAATGATTTTCAAACATTAGAAAATCGTGTTTTGTAACAGTTTAAATTCATATCTACCCAACAAGAACCATCGTGGAGGTGAAAGCCCATAGTTTATTTCTTACCTCATATCTCTAGTGCCAATCAACCTTTTTGTAGTTATGAGGGTTGAACTTGCAAATTGTGGAACGATTTCTGTTGGGTGCTCTGCATGGCAAATGATCTCTCTTTGCTCCACCGACTATTTAGCGAACTCACTTTTCATAGCACTTACCGTATTCATAGCGTATTTACAGCTAATGCAGTTCAGTCACAAGGGTTGGGGACAATCAAATGATAATAGGATAAGAGTGTGTTTGGGTGGTTCTAGCTCACTCTGTCGCTAAAGTACACATTATAGAGTGTGAGCGGACAACTACGAGTAGGTGTGCTCCCTGAAACTTTGGGCGCTCTCTCGTTGGTTCATTCTTTGGACGTGGATAGAATCAAACGCTGTGTTTTCCTTCCATTCGGGGCACAGACGAAGCGTGCTTCTGGACAGTGAACCCTAATCTCCCTCACCAAACTCATGACTTCACCATTCGCTCACCCATCTCGACGCTTCGCACGGATCTGAAACTCTTCTACTCTTCAATGAGGATTCATGGGGAAAAGTTGTAAAGTAGTATGATAATATTATACTTATAATAATATTATTATCAGGTATCTTTTCCATTTTGGCCAGGGGGTGCAGATGCGCCTGTGTTCCTGTCAACAGCTGCATTGGCAGGAATGATTTTTGCTTACTGTTAGGGAAAAAAAATTATGCAGTTCAGCGGTTGATTGTCATTTGGTTTTCATTCCGAACACATTTGAAGCTCCAAGATCTTCCAAACAGTACCTCTTGGGCCAGTTTTGACAGGGCCCTTCCCTGTGGTTCGTGTGTCACTTTCGCCCTTATTCGTTGGTCGCACAGTTCTGCGAGTGTCAACAGTTGAAAAACTGCGTATAATTCGATATTTAAATCATATAACATATGATAAAAATGATAACATTTAAATTAAACATAACATTTATGATTTAAATGATAACATATTTATGAATATATCATATTTTGTGGGGTATCTTTTTTTCCAAAAATCCATTGATTTAAGTCGAAAATAACAGCTTTTTCGCATTCAGAAGCAGTTTCATCCTCTTGTTGTTACTTTTTATTTTTGGCAATACCTTTGTAAACCTGATGAAAGTCAGATTAAAAAACTCCAAGTTTTTAGAATTTTACCTAATTTGTATTGTGAAATCTTTTTTTGGTCTCTTGACTCTTTCAAAAAATTATGATTTGGAATCACGATATCCTCTAGTTTGGGGATACTCAAAGATTGAAGGTGTCTCCAGGCCAAACTAAACACAATCGAGTGGGGGAGGGGCTATCACAAGTGCTGACGATTTTCAAAACAACAAATCAATTGCTCGTTACGTTGTTGCAGGAGTTGGGAAAATGAGCGACTTCGAAGATGCAGTTTCGTTCGAAGACAGCGACTACTCGATGCCATCACTTCCGTCGTCGCCAGATGTCACGTTGCGGAAGCGGAGGCCGATTTGGGACGAACAACTCGCCAAAGAGATTCCTTCGCTGACCGAAGTTCAGGTGAACAAGATTTCATTCCTAATACGCGTAGGATTTAATCGTTTCCATTTCCAAGGACAAGTTCTTAATCAAATTGACGGGAATACAATTTTATTACCACATCGGAGTTCACGTATTAAACCCATCTTAATCTCGCTAATTAGTTTTTCGACGTCTGGCTCAGTTTTTTCCAGTCTACGATCAGTGCTCAGATTTCTTACACAACCAAAGGAATTTTGTATCAATCAACCTTAGTAATCGACGAAGAAAAATAAAATTTAGTCTCTCCCTCTCAAAATTTCAGTTTCAAGATGTAAAAACCGAAAATGGAATTAAAAACCAACAAATGTATCATTTGTTTGATACTGCGAGGTTGTTCTTGTCATTATGAGGTTTTCTGAGGTCACGTTTAGGTTCAGAAATTGTGATTGTTTGCTATGGAAGTATTTCTATGGGTCTAAAACCTAACCCAATCGATTGCCCAAGTAACTACCCTCCCCCATCTTATTTTCTGTAATTTTCGGTGAAAACATTGACAACAAAAGCAATTTTCCATCATGTTTATTTTAGATTCCAAAACTGACAATATTTCGCATTGCGCCATTGAGCGTGGGTGCGCAATTGGCACCAAATTTGTTTTTACAAATGGCAATGAAAGGTTGTTTCCTAACTCGAACATTCCACCACATTTGTGTTCGAATGCTTCCTTTTATTGAGGAAGAAATAATCTACTTTCTAATGAGCTTTAAGTCGATTGCCATAAAGTTTATTAATAGAAAATTTTATAATATTGTTAACTTTTATAAGTAACATCTTATATCACACAATTGTCTGCCTTCCAATGACGTTTGACATAATTAATAATAATGGTAACAATGAATCGATGAGATGATAATCAATAATCACAATCATAAAATATGATGTAAAGGATGTTTGTTATTTTGCACTTTGTTCGTTGGGTCAAAAAATGAAAGACTTATGTCTAGTTGGGACTGAATTGAAGTCATCAGTGTCTGTAAATTCTGAAGGATAATATCAAAGAGCGGGAATATTCCAAAATCGGAATATCGATAACTTTTGAAACCATATTCGTGTTTTTATACTTGTTGAAAGATGTCCCCTCAATGAATCGAATGATTTTTGGATAGAATATGATGACTGAATTATGTTTTTGCGGACAAGTAAATCGTAGTTACGTGTTTTATTCATTCTCGTTAAATTCCCGTTATTCCCTTGGTGGGTATCCACGTTTCTGGGGATGTACCGTTCAATACACCATTTTCTGTATTTAGATACCAGGTTTTGTTATGTGCTTGTGTAGTATTATGATTTAAGGAGTTATGTGAAGTGATGATGAAGTCATCCTACCGTCTGAGAGACATCTAGAAGTTAATAAGAAATATTACTTGACACAGAAGGAACCTTGTGCTACTATCTAGAGTGCTAAAATATAAATGGAACTCTATAGGGCATCTAGAATACAATTGCGAGGTATATAAGCAATGTACCTCAGACTATGTTAAACAAACTTAGGTTTCTGAATTGCGTAGAAGGGCTATATAATGAAGAAATAATGAACCTCTACGTTATAATTTACAGAGCTTTGCTGTAGAAGTCTTTAATGCTCCTTGAGTTGGATGTTTGTTTTTATAGGACAAAGCTCTTGATGCAAGGATCAAAATCTGTTATCAACAACCAATGACACTGGTGCTTAATTCGTTACAAGATCAAATAATCCCACTCATTTAATAGTTCTTAGTAGAATTATGAAATGGCCATACTTTTGTGCTTGGAGGGTCCACAAAACGGCCACGGAGCGCAATGTCACGTTTGTCTACAATAAGTGAGTTGTATGGAAATTCCATGCCGGATCACTCCGTCTCGGAGGGAATTAAGACTCTGAACAATACAACTGACAATCATACTAAGTACTCGAGTCTTGGGACGGGCTGCAAAAAGACGAGTGCTGAGTGAGCAAAAAAAGAAACTTCTGGAGAGGTTGGTGACTTTTGTCCCCTCAAATGAGGCGAAAAAAATAGCTTGTTTTCAGCCATGAGATAAGAACAAACCTCTTGAGATGTGACAATGAAATATTTGGATTCAGATTTTGATACTGATGATACAAGAGGTTTATGTTTCACACTTGAATAAACATAATATTAAATATACAGGGTGTCCCAGTAACTACATTCCCACCCCTCATTTTCTCTAATTGTGGACGAAAAAAATCAGACCACCGCTATTTTTCATAATTTTTTGAGTAGAGTTCAAAAATGACAAAATTGCGGATTCATTGTTCGGAATGTTTGTGGTTCGATATTAAGAATTTTCGATATTTCATCCCGTTGGTTTTATGGATTGACTGAGATTTATACAGAGTCAAGTTCCAACTGGACCCCAAATCAGATTTTTGACCCAAGTTTTATCAAGTTTCTTCCAGTAGTTTTGGAGGGAAGCCCTGGACGATTTGATTTAAATTCGATACAATGATTCTACACAACTTCCCAAGTAAAACCACAAACATTCTAGGGGGTTAACATGTTTTTTTCTATTCAAATTACAAACGTTCATTATTAAAAAAAAAATAAACAAAAAATTCAAGAAATATATCGGTCAGGCAAGTACTTTTATTCATGTAACGTAGTACCTGTGCAAGTAAGTATACGTGCCACTGAAATTCTGACTTCCGATTAAGAACCACTAAGGGAAATGATAGTGAGGGTCAAGGGTGAATTTCTTGCAGAACTGACTCATTGGTAATAAACCAATAGTTTGGAAACGCTCGTTAACCTCATTTGTATTTTGCTCTTCAAATCGCAATTATTATCTGAAATTGACCTAAGATAATTTTGACCTAACACAGAGGGGACAATGTGAATTAGTTAGACACACGTGCACACTCTACATGTAGTGTACGTTTAAATACTGAACCAAATTTGAACAAGAAAAAAAAATGTCATGAATCGGCTATTCCCCCTGCCCCCTATGGATCGGTTGAGAGCTACAGGCTGGGAAACGTCGAAATTTGTCACAAATTTCGTATACACCTTCACAAATGTGTATACACCTATCTTTTTACGCACATGGACTCCATTTGGGGTCTAGCTGGTTCTATCTTCTAGAGAGCCCATCGCCTCACATAGAGCCCTGGACCAAGAACATCCCAAAAGCGTGTTTTATTTTCGGGATCTTCACAGACAAAGGAAAGTGGGGTGTCACTTTCCAGTAATTTTGGACGAAAAACCGACTGGGATAGGTTTAAGATCCGTAGAAATTCAACCATAGCAATAATCGCAATTTCTGAACCTAAATATGACCTCCTCAAACCTCATAATGAAACGAACAATCAGGCATTATGCAATAAATTATAAACCCGTGTGTTTGAATTGACCTTGTTTTTTCCCATGTTTGGTTGTTCCCACATCCCTCTGGATCAATCCTAATCGGCGTCCCTTTATTGACGAAGACTTCCTTCAGAGGAGCGTCCTAGTAAACCAATAGTTAGGAAACGCCCGCTGATCTCATTTATATTTTGCTCTCCAAATCGCAAGTACCTCCGAAACTGACCTTCTAAGATAATTTTTGCGTAACGTGGGGGAAGGCTATATCGAGTAAGTGTTGCAGACACACGTGCTCACTCGAACGGAATAACAAATTGACATGAGCGACACCTGTGCTCACTCGACTTTTACTCTTTTTCGCGAGCCTTAGAATCCGCGGGTTGTGAACATTGTTCGCTCGGCTTCCGCGTAAATATTTGTTTGGTTGTGCATTGTTTCGGACGAGTGGCTCGATTTATCTCGTTCCACCACTTTTGTGTTGGCCCTGATCTTTCGCAGACTGCGTGATTGAATCACATTTCCATTCTGACGCTCCTACCGTAATTTATCGTGCGAAGGGAATGAATAGATCGTTGGAAACACAATTTGTTCCCACATTATAACAATCTGCGTAGCACCACCTACATAGCGTTGAATGTCCTATTCCCCTCATGGAAAACTGGAGTTTTTTCCGAAGCTTTTTCATTAATTTTTTGTTGAAAAATGAACTTGTAGAAGGAAAATGGACTGATCTTGAAAATCTCCACTTTTTTCAATCACTCACTTAACGACTGGAATTGATGAATCACTCGCCTGGAAACTTTGCAATTTCAATCAACATTTGCTTCTAAATCGTCGAGTAAATCGTGTGTCGACTACTACAACATACTTGACATCCCACTGCGGTAAAAATTCAATTGGAAAAACTCTGATTGAAAGAAAATATATGACGGATGATTACCGTGAACTGTTTTTAGGACGTCTCCCTGAAGGGATGAAAATTTGAAATGGTTTTTGAACATTAGGAAAATAGGTTTTGCAACTGTTTAAATTCATTCTGTCCTGCAAGAACCATCGTGGAGGTGAAAACCCAATCTATCTTTAACCCATGCTTCATTCCTATTCTTGCAGCAAAGAAGACAAAGGAAGCAGTAAAGCGCCAGAGCGAGTCTACCTTTTCGTAGTAATGAGGGTTGAACTTGCGAATCGTGGAACGATTTATGCTTGCCTTTGAGGTTTGTTGCAGTCCTGTCAATAGTGGCATTTGCATCGCGAATAATCACTCACTGATAATAGGATAACAATGTGTATTGGTGATGCACGCATTCTAGCTGCAGAGCAGACAACTACAATTTCGCAGGCTTTATTTTGCGCGCTCTCATTGGTACATTCTTTGCGGCTGGATTGAATCAAACAGCGTGAAACGTCCAAGCTCTGCTCATCGTGCTCACAGCCAGAGCATTGCTTCCGGACATTGAACCGTTAACCCCCCTCACCAAACTCATGACTCCACCATCCGCTCACCCATCCTGATTCTCTGTTTTTTACGTGGATTTGAAACTCTTCTGATCTTCAATGACGATTCATGGGGGAAAGTTCGAAAACTGTATGATATTATTATTACTTTTAATATTATTATAATCAGGTATCTTTTTCGTTTTGGGCAGGGGGTGCAAATGTGCATGTGCTCCTGTCAGCAGTCGCCCCTGGTTGTGGGAGGCGGAAATTGACAATCTTTTCAATCCGCTCAACCGAGAATTTTCAAGCTGCCCATGTCATCCTTTCTTTATTAAATTAAGATTTTGGTTTAGTATTTAAAAATATTTCAGCTCAAAAAAATGTCAGCTGGGAAAAATGTCGGAGGGGGTAGTAGTGATAAATCGTTGTCTTTTTTTTCTAATAAACCTATCGCACAAAAAAATTTGTGTTTTCTAAGTTGTCTTCGTGATGGAAAGGGGGAGGGGGTTGTTGGCCGATTCATTCTAACGATCCTCATACCATTAAAATTCCCAGCCAATTTCAGGGTTTTTTGTTTGATCAAGTATTTGGTTTAGTTTTTAAGAATGATCATCTTGTCTTTATACTTTCGTTGAGTGTGATCGTGTAAAAACCGGACCTAATAAAGTTTGTATTTCTTACCAATATGTTTTGTTGAGAGAATAACAATACCATCGACCATAATCATCTACAAATTAACCTTTCTGTTTATTGATTGCGATTCTGTCGTTTTCAGGAATTCCTAAATGACGATGATTCCATCTTGCTGGAAGAAGAGGAGGGCTACCACGGCTGCCCCCTCCCCAGCACTCCTGTCGACCCCACCTTGTTCGACAAGGAGGTGCGTATTAATGCTCCAAATGAATTACTATTATTTTTGGTTAATTGTTTTCAATAATAAACCTTCGTAATCGTATCGGGAAAATTGTTTATAACCCCTCCCCAAACTTTGTCTCTTTACGTTGCAAGCTGCGTAGATTCATAATCGTCAATTTCTTTTAACTGTAAATGCCATAACAGTTGTAAATAATCCGTTCTTTCACCCATGGACTCCACTCGGTCTAGTTAGTACGAGCTTTATAGCAAACTTAGTGAAATAGAATCTAATTAAATTAAACATAATTATAAATAAATCCCATTTGCACAATATAAATTTGTATTCGAGAGCTAGCTTGAGAAGGAAATGGGGGGATTCGAACCACAACTCCCAAAACCAGATTTCGGAATAATAAAAAATTAATTTTATTCAAAATAAAATGTAAACCAAGAGTGTAATAAAAGGGATGTAAAGAATCCTTCTTTCGCCCATGGACTCCACCACAGAAAATATAATAAACTTTTTTACGTTTTCTCTGTTTTCTGCGGACTCCACTTGGGGTCTAGTTGGTCTTAACTTCTAGATCGCGCTATGGTCCTATAAGTACTCAAAAACTTGTTTTCACAGTTTTCATTAACACAGGCAAGTGGGATGTCATTTCCAAATAATTTTGGACGCTGAATCGATTGAGATGGGTCCCAAAATGGTCCGAGCTCATCTGACTTAGTAAAACTAATTTTTAATTTGAAAATGTTTGAAAAAGTAATAAATTATCCCAATTTTTTTCCATTTCCTCGTTTTGACGGCTTGGCTGACAGGTGACGTTCGGTGGGATATCGAGGTGGGGGGGGGGGGGCTAAAATAGTAAACGTTTCTGAAATTATTTGCGGCATTTTTCTATTGTTTACAAAATCTAACTGTTTCCCGACCATATTTCTGATAGAATGAGGAACGGAATGCCAGCTATTTTGATGTGTGTAGGTACGTAACCAGGGAAGTTAATATGATGAAGAAATTCAAAGGCGTCCAACTCGACCTCGTTTTTATGTAACCTCAACGACTGAACCGTAAAAACACGTTGCAACAAAAGATAGGAATGACGTTCTTTTTATGTGGTTGTTATTTCTATTTCTAAATGGTTGTTATTTCTATTTCTCAACATCGTATTGTAGTTATTGGTATCATTAGTCTCGTATAGAAGATTTTATTGATAAACAATAACCCGTGTACAATCACGTGTTATATTTTCTGTATTGATCGCTAAAATGTATTTTGTTCTTTACTTTTTAGTTTATTGTTGTTTAAATTTAATGAAACATTGTCGTGTTACGTGTCAAGGTGCGTAGATTCAAAATCTGCAATGTCCATCCGCTGCATGGGCGGTAGGATGCCTTGGAATTTATGTAAAATATCCTTTCTATAAACATGGACTGCACTTAGGATCTTGTTTGTCCCAACTTCTAGCTAACCCAATCGCTTCATACACTTGGAATCTATGGTCCAAAAGCAGGATAAAAAAGTGGTTTTTCGAATTTGTCACTAGCACAGGAAAATGGGATGTCATTTTCTAGTAATTTTTGACGCCGAATTGATTGAGGTGGCTTCTATACCAGTCCGAGCCCATCTGACTAAGAAAATCTCATTTTAAGGGTGAAAAAGTTGGAAACAGATTTATAATTCCATTTTTTTTATCCTATTTTTTTCATTTCCTCGACGTCTTTTCTTGTGTCGACGACTTGGGAGTAGAAAAGGGGGGGGATGGTGTATCAGGGGGTGTTAAAAATTATACACGATAATTCCTATTATGTATCAGGTCAGTCGTAAGTTCAGAAATTGCCGTGGATGAGATATCTGAAGGCTGATTTTTCGTCCAAAATTATTATAAAATGATACACCTCATTCCCTTGAAAACCCGCGTTTTTGACCAGTTTTTGGCCCATAGCATCCTTGCGTTTGAGGCGATTGGGCTGGCTAGAAGCCGACACGCCAGGTGGACTATATTTGCGAAAGAACGGATTCTTTCATATTAATTCTAAGGCTTTTGTGATCCGTTCGGCGGACGGACATTACAGGTTTAGGAATCTTCGTAAATGGACCGTCGAATGTCAAAAAATCATCAGAGGGAAGCAAAAAGTGTTTGCTAGCTTTATTAAGGCCATTTATTGAAAATAATGAACAAATTTCAAATCAAATACGGTCAGTTTCACATCACAATAATAAATCATCAAATCGTTCACCGCCAAATATGCCTCATTAGTCAAATTTATGCCTATTGTTAAAAAATGACTTTTCTCCTGTCACCGTACGGGAAATTTATCAAATAAATGATTTATGCCTTGTTTGAAGATCTCTATCTATTCGTCCATTGCGAAACTGTGCAGTCCTAGATTGCCGTGAGGCATGGAACATTCCTAAGGCCCGTCCACACTTGCATGAAATGCCCTTTGCTTATCGAATCATATGCAACACCCTTGTGAACACACATTGTAACCTATCATAACTAAAAACTATTGAAACAGAGAAATAAGGTTGGAACCAAGGACTCAGTTTTAAGGAACGTCAAAGTCAGAATGGCTGTGAAAAGTTTCTTTGTGCTGCGCTGTTGTGCAGTTTTTATTACTACCGATTGAACATTCTCCTCAAAAGAAGGATCCGCGTACCTTGAAACGTTAGTTGACAAACATGGGGGGTATTCAAAATGTTTGCTGAAAAATTGCAAAGGCTTTGTGTTGGCAATAATAAATCATACATTAATATCTATTCAATATTGCGTTTGAAGATGGTGGAGGCGCTCAAGTCCAGCGGGTTTGGGGACCTCATGAACAACGCCTGCCAGCCTGCCGAAGACTTTGTGCGCAAGGTGTGGGAGGCTTCCTGGTCCGTTTGCAACTTCAGGCACCTCCCCCCCTGGCTCCAAGACAACGACTATCTCCACAATGGCCACCGTCCCCCGCTCCGATCCTTCTCCCTCTGCTTCAAGTCCATCTTCAGGATTCACACAGAGACCGGCAACATCTGGACTCATCTCTTAGGTAAGATGTTGTTTTTGTGACGTTTGAAAAAACAATGATGGCTGAAACAGTTAAGAGGACTTTTCAATAATCAAAACAGCAAAAAGGTAAGTGTAGTACCGACGACGTAAATATACAGCACCGGTCTTTAAAAGGTTAAAATACTTGTCAAGGTTTGTTTTGAGTAAGAAATCATTCAAGCTAAAAAAAAGTTTTTGCTTAGATGCTTTCTTACAGACTTGCAGTATCACTTACCAAGTCGCAAATCCAAAAATATTTACTGCCCCTAATGGAATTTTGTCACTAATTTGTTTCATAATCATTTCAGGTTGCATTGCGTTCACGGCAGTTCTTTTGGTTTTCATGACGAGGTCTTCAGAAGAACTTCCTCTCACTGACAAAATAGCTTTAGGCACGTACTTCATCGGTGCTATAGTCTGCCTCGGGTTTTCCTTCATTTTCCACACAGTATACTGCCACTCAGAATTTGTTGGAAAACTGTTCAGCAAGTGAGTTGAGCTTTTACTTGTCTTTTATTTCTATTTTGAATGCGTTCAAGAATGATGGAATGATGGAAACCACGGTTTCTAACTGAGGAACCCTACCTCCTCCTAGGACCCTGGACATAATAGGATCCATTCATGCAACAAGATTGTATGAGCAAATTTATCAAAATTACCGGTTCAGATTAATTTTAAATTTATTTGACATTTGAACTTTGTGTGAAGATTTGTTAACTAAATTAGATTGAAAAAAATCAAATTCTTCTATTCAAACTATGATGATGGAAGTTTAATGCAAAGATTTTCAGCCTTATTATTTTACATATATGCTTATTTGCTTGATGGTTCTACTGAACTATATAGTCAATTAATTGTGAAGAGAAATTTCAGAAATAGAACAAAAGAAAGTAAGTCTGATATTTCGAATTATTCTTGATCACAGATTTGGAGAGAAAAATGTCTTGCATTTGGGAATTTGTAACCATGGCTTGGTTGATAGTTGTTTCGATACTTGGATTTCAGTCGAACTTGAACGACGTCGTTTAGAACTCCAATTAGTAAGATGTAAGACCTTTTCAAATAAGGGAAAGGCCTTTCATCTATTTGATGATGAAATAAAGCCAAGTAAATCAGGCCTATTTGATGACTCGTTCTGTTTTTTAATCTGAACGTATACTTTGAATATGGATGTGTGGGGGGCTAAAACCAAACTTGGATTGTTTGAATATTTCAGGTTGGATTATTGTGGGATTGCCATCTTGATCATGGGCTCGTTCGTACCGTGGTTGTATTACGGCTTCTACTGTCAGGTGAGGCCGATGATCATCTACCTCACGATCGTCATCGTTCTCGGGATCTGCGCTGTCGTCGTCTCCTTGTGGGACAAGTTCAGCGAATCTCGTTTCCGCCCCCTTCGCGCCGGTGAGTTTCACTCTTCATGACTTGGTTTTTTGTCATTTCAACTTTACAAGCATTGATTGGTTTTGATTATTATCTCCAACAATCGCCGCGATTGTTAAAATAACCCCCAAAGCTCTCTGTTCTAGATATTTAGTCAGTCTAGCTTTCGATGAGTGAGCTCTCCTGACGGGGTATTTGGCTGAAAATATATTTTTGGGGGTTGAACAGGACAAGAGACAATTTTAAATTTCCATAGATTGTATTCACAATTAGTAAAGAATGGTTAATTTATAGAGGATGATTATAACTAACGTTCAGGTTACGTATTAAAATTGGTTTAAAATGATAATTGTCTCTAACTACCCAATCGTTCCAGGATTTAATGTGAATAAAGCAGACACTCGCGAATGTGGTCAGGGTTTGTGTACGAAATTCATTCCAATCGGATTTTTCTCTTTTTTCTACCCTGCCGCATTAAAACGGCCATATCTCCCACATTTTGCGTGCGATCTCAAATCTGATTCCACTATTGGAAAGAGCGTTAAATTTCCTATCGCCCATCTGCCGAACGATGCCGGCTGCTCGCTCCAGCTCCCTGGTGTTTTGTCTCATGTCGTGAGCACATTGGTGGACATTTTGAACAGCATCTACTGTATAAATGTGTTTTGTCTCATGTCGTGAGCACATTGGTGGACATTTTGAACAGCATCTACTGTATAAATGTACAATTTATTACAATGCTTCATTAATAATTTTTTTTTAAATCCGAGTTCGACTTTTTTATCCAGACGAATGTTGATTTCAACTTATAACATAGCGATTTCAATAATTATTCAAAAAACATCTATAAGTGTATAAGGGGGCTGGAATTGTGAAACTATGACCCTTACATTTTTCGATTAAACAAATTTTTAATCACCTTTCATCTCAAGTAACCTTTGTCAAATACTGTTTAGCGTTTTTTTGTTTTGATTATGTGCCTTCATCTGAAAAATTTATGATTTTTTAGCAACATTAAGAGGGTCTACACTGACCTACGTTACATAATGTGAAATGAATACATAAATAGTTTAGTCGGGAGCAAGCAACCACTAGCATCACCCCTACAATTACTTACTAAAATTGTTATTGGATGGAAGTCGGTTCTGTATTACTGTAGAATTACCCTGGGAAAGTTTACCTCAACAATCAATTTGCTTTTGTTCTCGGGTCGGCATGTAGTTTCTTTTCTTCAATAGGAATGACCTAACGTTGCGTGTGGAACCTACTGCATTATTCCTTCATCTCTATTAGCTTACCTATTTAATTGATCCTCATTTGTTCCCAGATTATGTACTGCCCTTGACCTCTCACTTATTATACTGAACGACCACACTGTCCCACCATAACCATCGATTCCCGCCACTCGGTTTCATATCTCGCCTATTGCCCTTGGTCGAACAAATTCAAGGTTTTATGATCTCGATTCTATGAGCCCATTTTCGTTAAGGGTTATGTTTTCCTATCGAAAAATGTATGTACCTCTTTCTCTTGATGAATCGGAGATACCAATTTGTAATTTCTAGGAGTTGTTGTTGGTATAAATGTATAGGTTTCAGCAGTAGACCTTTCGGAAATACTGCTTTTAAAAAAACCATAATACACAAGCGCCAATAAAAAGTTTCATTTGTTTATTTATTATTTTTGCAAATTTCTTGCAACATTTTTACCCTTAAACTGAGATTTTTCAAGTCAGATGGCTTCGGACTAGTCATCTGCCAATCGCAATCGAGGTCAGAATGTAATAAAACGTTGATGTGCTCATTCTGAAATAGCTCCAAAACCGCTCTTCATCTTCCAGTAGGTCTTGGTACAAAAGGTGATATTCCTCCCTCATTCTACCCCTGATTCACTTCATGGACCCACTTACGTTTCTTTGAAAACTTGAGAGCGCTACTTCCTAATAAAAATGAGTTCACGGGAGTTAAACGAAGGAACGACATAGCTGCTCTTGCTCGGACTCCGACAGTCGACCACAGGGGGGTTAAACACTCAGAGGTAATAAACTTCTGTGTAATAATTTGCAGGGTTTCCCATTTTATCTCAATAAATTCTAGTTGCTCTATTCGTGGGTTTCTTTTCTGACTGTATCCAGGAATCATTGTCTCTGGCAGAACAAACCAGTTCTTGTTGTCCGCTGATCCAAATCCAATTTGAAATATTCCTGATGAAATGATGAATTCCTGCAGCTCTGTCGTGTTTGTTAATCTTTTTCTTTTATTAATTTGTTTCAGGGGTGTTTGCGGTATTCGGGCTGAGCGGGGTCATACCTGCCGTCCATTACGTTATAGAGGAAGGCTGGATGAACGCCATATCCTACGCCTCTCTCGGTTGGCTCATTCTCATGGGCTTCCTCTATCTTTTAGGTGCTCTCCTGTACGCTTTCAGAATACCCGAGTGTTTCTTCCCTGGCAAATTTGATATTTGGGTAAGTATTGGATTTTGTTGTTTATAATTTCTACAAGTGAATCAGCTAATAGGTTGATTTGCTTTCAGGTCTGCCTTCAGGTAAGAGTGAAGCTTTGTTTTCATATTTAGGAGATTTTTTTCTCCAAAATAAAAATTTCCCTTAGCATTTTTCGTTTTAGACCGTTCTGATCAACTTTCCTCTCAATTGTATTGTAGTCGTTTAACAAAGCTGGAAAAGTTTGGATTTCATGGAGGAAGTAAAAAATTTAAGGGGGTAATGCCCGTTTTTTTTTTAAATCTATTCTATTTATTTTTATTTTTTCAACAAATAATGTCTACTCTACTCAGGGTAAAATTCTTAACCGATTTTCATGGTTCTTATTTTGCTGAATCCCAACAAATTGTGCAAATGACCTCAGAAATTTTGAATTTGATGTCCTGAAGAGGGATGGAGGAAAGTTATTAATAAGTTGTTGAAACTGACTGAATTGTAATTGAAATAATTTTAAAAAAATTCCTGGTTTCAGGCTCATGATAGGTTTTACACCCTTGCACTGCTCATGCACTACATAGTTGTTATGAAGAGGTCGCGTAAGACCAAGTAGCACTTTCAGCTGTGGTGATAACAGTAGGTAATCTCCTTTGTATGAGACAGTCTTCTTTGTCGACGTTCTTCAAAGCAGTAATTGTCCAAATCACTCCATTCAGAATAGATGGTAATCAAATTGGGAAAAAACAGAATTAATAAACGAACGCTTAACCAGATAAAATAGAGAAGCAGATGCACTTAAGTGACTACTTCCCGAAATCGCTCAAGATATTGCACCATTAAGCTGTTGATGGTCCTTTGGTTTATAAATTCCGTTGAATGTGCGTTTGGGATGCCCACTCTGGGTCGCCCTCATATCAAGACTATGAATCGCTTTGAGTGCATGGTTCCCCCGTTAACGCTACATTTAGTTGACCACTCTAAACTAGAGTTTTATCTGATTTGAATGTTACCCCAATCATGTAAAATCTCTCATTACATCATCTGATTCTTCTTTCCAGTTCCAAAGCCACCAGATCTTCCACGTCCTTGTGATAGCCGCCGCCTTCGTCCACCTCCATGGCATCACAGAGATGTTGACCTACCGCATGTCCATCGGCGCCTGCGCAGTCCAAAGTGCGGCCATCGTTCTCTGACACCCGCTCACCGCTCCTTTTTGAGAGCTTTCTTCATCACACCGGCGTTGTCCGGGAGAATTGTGATTCACTAGTAGAGAAAACTTCAGGAAATACTTAACTGTCCCAAAAAACTAAACTTCGGAAGTTTAAATTTTTTACCTGATATGAAACTGATTTATGCATTCAACACTGGATAATACTGTCAGAACGTGGCATTATTTTTTGAAATTGATATATTTTACTATAAACATAAGTACAGTTTCTAAACTACTTTTGAAAATTCATTGAAATTCAGCAAAATCCAAACTCAGTCGTTTTTCTACTAACGATTTGGGGTCAGCCAGTACAGGTTTTCTGAGATAGAAACGTCAGTTTTTGCTTGATATGGAATCCCTGTCGTGTAGCCCCTCCCCCAAAGTTAGTGTGATATTAATGTTTAAGGGAAAGGATAATAAAATTATTCTATTAGAACCGGAGAAAAATGCTTCCATAGCAATTTTTCATTTATTTAGATTCTAGCGTCTTGAAAACTTATTAACAGACTTTCTTGTACATAAATCATCTTCCCTGACAAGTTTATTAAAATTATTGTGTCAAGTAGGAAAACCTTGTTGATTTTTTCAAGAGGATTAAGATGTTTTTTAAAATGATATTGTGAAAATTCCGATGTGTTAGTTGTCTTTATTTAATGAGATATCTGTTGAATTTGTTTCTCTGGATTTACATTTGCTTTAATTTACTATTGTGTGGTGTTGGAGGTGACTCACAGAGTATGTAACTCTATATTGGTATTCTGTACGCATGACCTCGAGTCCATTGAGACCCAGTCGCTGTCGATCAAATCAGAATTATAAGGGAAATGTAGCTTTTACGTTGAAGCAAATCAAGTACATTTACATCTGAAGATTTATTTTCCCTTATCCTAATATACTGATTACTTCGAACTTTGTTGTGTCAACATATGTCATGAAATTCGAATAAAATACGAACAACTTTTTTGTGACTGGCAAATAATAACGGCTTAGTGCATACAAACATTGAATTGCACAAATACGTGATTTGGGTATAGTCAATCGAGGCATACTCTCAGAGTCTGTAACTCTGTATTGGTATTCTTTAAGGGTGACCTGGAGTCCATTGAACACCCAGTTGTGGTTTCCATTGTGGAATTTGCGTCGATTTTTACTTGTGGAAATTACACTCAATTGTGTGACAGAGTCGTAATGTGACTCCTATTGTAAGAAATGCCGATGGGAACAAATTTACTTGGTGAGATTTACTTTGACGCAAACTGGTGGGAATGGAGAGGTTGTTAAGACATGCTTGCGTCATTTGAAGAGTTTGAACGTGGCTTTGTGATTCACGAATTTTCATGAAATATCTCCATTTTTGTCGTCTTTGCAAGTGTGATTCGTGTCTGACTGAGACGGAATTTTGGGCTAAAATTGCTGAGTATGAATTTCGAACGATACAGAGTTCAAATATCATGGATAGGTTCATTGAAAATCTCGACCCAATTATGTATTATGTTGACAGGAAGTCCCGTATCTGTATGGAATGGTGGTGGTGAGACTCGCAGGATCACATGTTCATAATGAGGTGACATTGCTGGTAAACCATCAGACCTGGACTGGCTAGTTTAATTGTAAACGGTTCCCTCTTTCGAATCGTCAGGGATGTTAAATAACCCGCACTTCCAGAAGTGTGATCGAAGATGGAAGACGTCATCACACCCTCATGACTCGAAACTTCCTCTCCTGGTAACGGAACATCAATTTTATCAGCCCCCTAAGTAGTATATTCGTTGGAAAAACAAAAATTGACACAAATTCTTCATTGAGTAGTTGGCATTTACGATGTATTCATTTGTCCGTAACGTTTGTTGCAACCGCCTCTTAACCTCATAATGAGTTACTCGATAACGATTTGAGGCAACAATATCATTTCACAGGTTTATTTGCAATTCTGTACTTAATCCCAATCATCCCATCTTCCTAAGTTCGTGGTATACCTAGCTAATATTTTCTGTACAATCATAATCAAGAATTGAAGTATTGTATATAGAAATGTTTTGATGACTAAGAGAAATTACTACAGCCATCGTACCTCATCGTAACTTTCTTTGGACATATATACTTAAATATTTCTTATTAATTGAGCACTTCTTTTATTCATCTTGCGTACCATCTTTAAATGGTTACTATTATCACCACTTATAATCTGTAAATAATTTTGAGACCCATATTATATTTACAATTTATTATGAAAGTATAAAGAACCAACTTGCTTAATTTCTGTTTGCCTTTGCATGTCATGTATGTGCTTTCAATCTGATAAAATGCAGTCACTATTCGTTGTCTAACCAGAGCCTACGTCATTTCACGTTTTTATGGACAAAAAAATGGATAATTTTTTAACCGATTTCATATACCAAGTTTTTGTAGTTTAGGTCTCCAAGAATAAAACTTGTTTTATTTCGTTTTTCGTCAATAATAAAGTCGGTAGATGATTGCAACACTGCAGAATATTGTTCTAATGCGCTGACGAATTTCAATGAAGGATGGAAAATTGTGGATTATGATTATCGTGTTGCCCTTCGAGGGTCATTGACAAGGCCACCTAGTAAGCGACAATATTTGATAGTTCAGTGAGCCAATTCAGCTACATTTTAAAGATAGTATCGTTTGTATTGATGAAAACAAGACTGACAGTATCAACAATTGTCAACGTAGAAACGAAATAAGTTCAAATGGTCTCGTTCCTTTTAAATTCAAACGATTTTCATTGAATTGCGTAGTGAATGACTGTTTTCTTCTGTATTATTATGGAATTCTTAAGGTCTTGGTGAGTGTGCTGGTCGCTCCTTACAAGTTGGTACACACCGGGATTCGCATTGATTAATTATCAGAATATTCTAGTTCTGACGTTCACAACACATGACGTAGGCTCTGACTTGTAGAAATTTCAATTGTTCACCTCTTTGGAAATCCAAATAAATTGTTATTTTGTGGCCTTGACACGTAATTTGTCAACCCGAGGGTTTTTGGAGAGTAGTTAGGCTAGTATACTTCTAGAAATATTTTCTTCCATTGAAAAATAAATAAATAATCGAGCGGAATCGTCAGCACAACTCATACTCGTATGTGCCTTGGGTAATGAGCGATTCCAGTTGGGTTCTAAAATGCCACATCTAAACCATCTTAAATCATTTGAATTAGAGTTGCATTGACAATGGTAGTTTAATTTATAAGGTTTTTTTCTCATAAATTGAGTCTACTACGTCTGTGTGGTACAGAAATGTTTCTTTAAGCACCAAGACAACTTCGCAGCTCCTGACTCGCCGCGATCTGGCTCAACGTAAGGTAGCGTTTCTGTTTTGTAGCTTGGATAGACTCAGATTCGGAGAAGGAAACGGAAAGAATTTCTTGAGATATTAGAATCTGTTGTTGGAAGAAAATTGATTGGCAATTGCAAATATGCCAATTTCGGTTTGAAAGTGATTGGTGCTTTAACTTATTTGGACGTATGCTGGCTGCACAACTCTCGAAGGTAGAAATACAGGCTCCTTCAGTCCTTGCACTAATCTTATTGGTTTTAACCGAGATTTGAGAGTTAAAAGAAATACATAAAATATAACACTGCTGGGATCGCTCATCATTCAACTAACCATTGCAAAGGGACAAATTCGATCGAGCAGAAAATTGGGTTTAATTTTAACCTACCGCTATGATGCTTTAGAAATCAATTCAATCACATACCCCTTCTATTAATTTGTCGAGCAAGACGTGCAAACCGTAAACGTAGGTGGTATAATCTTGTGGTCAAACGAATATTGTTTTCTTTGGGTAAAATGAAAAATATTCACTGTACAGCACAAAGTCAACTGCGCTATTGATGGTATATGTTTAAATCAACCGGTTTTATGTATAGGACTTTGAGTTACTGGTAAGTTTTTAGTTTATAATTAATTCAAATGTGTCTGAACTGAAGGCAAATATTTGTATAGTCACTGTTTATGTTGTCCTTTTATGAAATTAAAACGGAAGGCCAAGCTCTTTTTAAACGCTTTTTCTTTGCGTCCTTTTATTCCATTGTCTAGGATAAGTTGCTTTAAAGACATCATTAGTTGCACATTCTCATCGAGGTTTTAAGAAACATAGTAGGTATTTACATGTAGGAGGCTAGGCAACTCCAAACGTGAGGACCAATTGAAAAAACAAAGTGATTGGTTCATTATTTTCAATAATGAATTGTAATTGCGACTGAGTTCTATTCATCAGTTTCTGCCAATCCTGAAGGGTGAAATTAAAGGGTTGAAATACTAGAAGATCTGAATATCAAAAACTTTCGAACGAGTTTTGTTCACTCTCTCTAAGGGCTGGAAATAAGTCAGCATAAAAGAACGCCAACTAGGATGTTTACGTGCTTGAAAAAGTCAAGTGCAAAAAACCTAGTTTATTGTGATGATCAAATAATATAGTTCGAGAATTCCTTTTGAAACCAAGTTTTTCGCAACTATGTTATACTTTCGCGGACATTTTATCCCGTTAAATTTAAGTTGGAAGTTGTTTGTTTGATGGGATTATATTGCTCCATTGGTGGTATTTTGCACCCGCTTTTGTTTCGAGAAAGAGACTGGTAGAGTTTGGTGTTCACTGACCGAGTAGTTATGTTTGAGAGGAAGTCATTCTAGAAGTCAATTAAAAGGTACGAAGACACACTGATCAGCTGAAATATTTTCAAATCGATTTACCGCTCTAAAATATCTCTTTTCACGGACATGCTAGAAAGCACTTACAAGGTAGAGAAGCGCAGAGTTTATCCACACCAACACCCCCTTGGATCAATCTTCTTACAACAACTTAATTCTTTCAACAAAATTAGTATATTCAGAGCAAATAAATTACCTAGGGGGGGGGGGGGGGGGGCTCCTATGACGATAGCGACGTATCTTCCAAAACGGAATCTTGGTAGAATCTCGTTGCAGAAGTTACCTACCCATACAGATTGTTTATTGAGTTCCAGATGAAATCCTATTGATATCAAGAATTATGTTCTCCATACTATTTCACATAAATGAACATGACTCAGTAGTGAAGTATCTTGCCTACCAAGAGCGTGCAGGGTTTAATTTACAAGGAACCCTTAATTTACGAGGAAAACTTTAAAAGATTTACATACAGGAGGACTCAGATAACTTTATTTTCCAACTACACATTAATTAGCTTGAGGTATTCAGAGACCTTTACTAAATAAATGAAAACTGAGAAACCCCATTCCAAATACTAATATTAATAAATTGTGTTTATATTGGTATTTCGAATTGAATTTGTCAGTGAATCCAAATGAATTCGTAATCGTAGATGAGAATCCGAAATGTTTTGGATTAAAAGACGTAAATCCAAAATAATCTGGATCCAAGATAATTCCTATTCATAAGTGTGAATCCAAATTTCACGTTAGGATTCACACTTGCAACTATGAATCAATTCGTATTCGGAGTGAAACGTTGAAGTGCTGTGAGTCAAATTCGGATTCGAATTTACGAATAAAAATCTGCCCACCTTCATAGCGACCTTTAGGTGAAGACCGTCAAAGAGGTAATTAAAAAATATACCACCAGCTACGAGACAAGGCTGCTCAAGCATAGGAACCCACAGGCGTTTGAAGAGGAGCAAGCCCTTTGACCTTGGATACTGATCTCCAGCTTCAGACTTGAACTGCTAGATGTGTTATGGTAGGTACTCGCCACTGAACTGATACCAAAGTAAAAAAATGTGATTGAATACCTGGATAATTACCAATCCAATAAATGAATAGCTGTTATTTAGGTATAAAATATTTAAAAAAAAAAAAACCATATAGGGTACCTGGTATCTCTTATTACCATCCTAGCAAAAAAACCGAAACAATGTCTACTAGACATACACCGATGCTTACAAATTATTTCGCAGACGAAGGTCTCATTTTGGATCAAGAGCAAACATTTAATGAAGAGGTAAGTGTATCGTGAAATAAAGAAAGACAATTTATAGTGAAATAGTTTCATTTTCAGAAAAATGTTGAAAAGCAATAACTGCCAACAAGGAAATAAAGATTAATGAACAATACTTAAGGGTAGGTGCTCAAAATAAAAAATACTCGTATATATATACACGTAGGTATACATAAAATTATTAAAAAATATATACGTATATAACAATACACTAGATGCAATCTGATAGGGCCGAGACAATCTATTGACCTCGAGCCCGAATAACGAAATTGAGCTTTCACACATCTAGCGGAGTTCCGTAAATACACTAAAAACAAAATCTAACTAGGAACTGTAGAAATTAGGCCTTCAAAAATCGGTCTAACAACACCATAATATCATTGAAATTTCGCAGTCACATATTCAAATTAGACATGACAAAAGTCTGTAATTTTGATTTCGACTATTGGG
The DNA here is from genome assembly GCA_031894815.1 of Creontiades dilutus. Classification (NCBI taxonomy): domain Eukaryota; kingdom Metazoa; phylum Arthropoda; class Insecta; order Hemiptera; family Miridae; genus Creontiades; species Creontiades dilutus. The sequence continues at coordinate 646,129 of JAVIWC010000084.1, read as the reverse complement.
CTAACGGTGACTAATTTGGTATGAGCCCTCTAAGGATTTTCCCAGAATACATGCTTGTCGAGGGACTGCATTCAAAGATCGACTTTGCTCCAAGTTGAACAACCCTAGGAGAACAATTTCTCAAGATATTCAGGGCCACTACCCCCGCAGTGTAACATCCAGAAATAAAATAAAGTAGGGAAAAATCACTCATTACGCATTCAAGAAACGATCTTGAATATCCAAAGACGAACGTTAATCACATACCCGACAACAAAATTCCAACATAGAGCCTATGGTGTTGTCTGATGTCAAGGGAACAAGAAAAGATTTCGCAGCAATAGGAAAAACGTCGGACAACTCGGGTGTGGCACATAACTTCCACGTCCCAGTAACATGAACGTATTTCAAATGTTTTAGATAATCTCAAAAGATGTAAAATATAAGCAAGTAGCAAAACCAGAAAAAACAGAAAAAACCTTCCAAATTATCTATGCTGAATCGAGTGGGACCAGCCCCCCTAGACGACTAGAGCAACCTATGGTGTCCAAAATGCGCAAAATCAGGCCCGACAATGGTTTATTTACCATCACATGCAAGTAGGCTATCTTCAATTTTTTATTACATATCTTTTTTTAGTGACCATGTGCAGTGTTAAGTTGTAAAGAACTCAATATATTTTAACGTTATGTAGTAGAACTGGTTCTGAACGGAAACTGTTATCCCCTATCGAGAGATTGCATACCATGTTAAACGCCAAAGGACTGTACAGTGATCCAACACGGTTACAGTAAAGTACAAAGAACTTAGACACCATTGTACCCAGCTGAATTAAATCTTGTAATGTACTAAAATTCAATCCTCAATTTAGCAGACATTTAAGCCTCCTAAAGGCCACAGAACTCAAAACAACTCTTTTATACCTACCTTTTACACCCACGACAAGTTCTCACGTTATAAGTTGATGAACTCAAGATCCATCGCTTCATTTATCGAACCATTTAATTGATTTATTTTCCCCCTTATATAATATTCGACTACAGAGTTGATTATCAGATGGTTCTTAATTTGGAATAGGGGAACGAAAATACGTTCAGACAAGATTTTTTGTAAATTAAAATACATGCAGTTTCTTTGGAGTTAACAAACAAGTCATTAGCTCCAGGCCGTTGCACTGCTCTATTGAGTAGTAGTATTGAGGAGAGGGCAATTCAGTTATAGTGGACTATGTAAATTTCTAAACATCATCTGCAAACATATGGCAACTGGAATGGTTGAATGCGGTAGGTATATCACAAATCAATCCGAATCATCCGATAACGTCCGTTACAATGAATAACAATAGGGACAAACAGTTGCAGCGTTTCCTGTCTTGTGTTCAGTGAGGGAAGATGTTCACTTGATCAATTACCAACAGTGTTCAGAATCTGATCTAACGCCAAAGCTCTAATGATGATTAGTTGGTTATATTCTTAGACATTGATCAATTTTCCGACCTTCAATATGTGACTGCGTCAGAAACAACGATAACATTAAATAACATTTCATGCACAGGTAAGTACTACACATTCTAGGCGAGTATGATGGGACGAATTAGCAGGTACGCTTCTTCACTAGATACTCAGCCTTGCTGTGAGATAAATCAGCAAAGAGATTCTACACAATAAGGTCACACAACGCAACAGGGCACCTACCTAATTATAAAATATTGTCTTTTGTAAAATTATCAGCAGCTAATGTTAATAATATAAAGCGTTAGTGAAACCGTTCGTAATAGAAATTCTAGAAAACTAGACATCCGCATTATGTACTGAAAAATACAATTTGTGTGATCCATATTTCGAAAATTAGAGCGAACAGCTAAAATCATGATACTTAAGTGGGACTACTCGTACCCGTCAACCGTAGCAGGTACCTACAAGTAAAGGTTGAGCGTTCAAAACAAAAAAATAATTAAAACGCGAATAAATCAGTAGATATCGAAATCAATAATTACCAGTGAGAAATGAGTGGCTATGAACCCTTACAAAAATATCAAATTGGGTGATCTTTAGTACTCCCCCCCCCCCCCCCCTCATCATCTCCTTTCAATTTAATTTATGAGAACAAGGGGAACCATTCTTTTTGCCCAAATTTTCATTTTAACTCGTTATATATCAGTTGTGTTTCTACATTTCTTTTTGAGTGTATCTAGCTTGAATTATCTACGGTTTACAGTCCAGTTTGGGTAGTCTGACAAGGGTTATCTGATACGAAAATAATAAAACTTCAGCGGTTTTTTTGGTTTGAAGAGGAGAAATGTAGTTTTGAGCAATAAGGGGGGAGGGGGGGGGGGGGCTAGAGTACTCGTCAAATGTAAATAAAATGACTTAGAAACGTTTAAAAAATTTGGCTTGAAAATACCTATCTTGAGGATTGGAGTTTGAGTAGTCTCACAGTAAGGGTGCATATTGAATAACAGTATGACGTACTTATTAGTCTGGAACGCAAGTATCATATTATTATCAGTGAGTAGATCACAGGTACTCCTAGTAGAACAATGTAAGGCATTCACTAATGCTCCAGAGCATATTGTACGGTAAAAGGCTTGGCATGCTTAGCCAATGTGAAGATTATTGTAGAGAAAAACCCTAAATGATGTGACAGAAGAAAAGGTGGCATAAACAAACCACGATGTCCTCGTAAGAGCAGTTTTACTGTTCCACCGAGAAGGCCAATTTTACTCAGTCTTGAATGCAATTGTTATGTTCAAGGGAAATACCACAGCAGCCGAAGAGGTTTGAAGTGGTTGCCGAGCAGGTAGCGCATAGTCATGAAGTGGCTGCGATGTGGACAAAGAGACTGTATCGTATGCTGAGTGACTGGGGCAAGAAGACAGATTTCGTTGCTGTCTAGCCCCATGGGCCAGCCATAATCCTGGATCTCGTGGTTGTCTGTGACAGGGTGGAGATGGAGCAGACCAGGCGAGCTGAGAAAAGTATAGATGATAAAAATGACCTGCGGCAAGCAATATCTGAGCTAAAAGGAGTGGCGTCTTATAACATCAAGATTATGGTCATGACTGTGTCATGGCACAAAGTGTAGTGTGTAAATCATCAAAAGAGCAGATTTTACTATTCCACTGAATGGCAAATGTCATTCAGTCTAGAAGGCAATCCATCTAGATTAATATAAGCTTAATTGGTAGATGAATTGACCACAGTCCTAAACATTCACAAAGAACGGCTTTAACTATTGTATGATAAACTAGATGGTGCAATAAGCATTTTTAAATCCTACAATGATAATTGTTTAAACCGATTGTGGGGAAAGAATGACTCCAGTTTCGACACCAAACCATTATGAGTACATAATTATAATTAATGTAACACATACAGTTATACTAATTAACATTCTTCGTTGAAAATGATATGTCACAAGTTCATATTTGATTTTCAAGGGCTATCCCGTCCGCAATGATAAGCTAGGTGGGGTTAAAGTTGATAGAAAAACTCCAATGATAGATATGAGTCTTTCTAAGTTGTTGACGTAAGATTAAGTTGAAGAGAGATGCCCCATCACAGGTAAAATGTACGTTATCGGTGAAAATGTTACAGTTTTCAACTACTACTAGTTAAAAATTCCCACCAGAGGTCTACAAACACTACTACTACTAACAAACACACTATGTTTCTTCCCATACTATCTTTAACGCCATAACCAACTTCCTGTTAGGAATTATTTGAAAAAGGAGTTGATATTTAGTAGGCACAGAACCTGATGATCCACACCTTATTTCAGAAACCCCCTGAACGGCAGGGAATGCGAAATCGACTTTATTGAGTTTACGGGTATTTTAGAGGTAGGCGCATAATTTAAAACAGGAAACCTGCAACGAGCCCTCATAGCCGGTTTTTCTTGGTCTTGAAATAAGCGTTTGTTATAGAAACTCACAAAGCAACAACACATAGGGGCCTGATGTGCCTGCTATCAACGATTTTTCTTCAAAGATAGATACATGAAAGTCACTCCAGTAGTTTTCCGTTAAAATTTCTTTCTATATGACTAAAATATATATTTATATATATTTTTTTTTTCAAGTCTGTTCAGTTGTTTTTGTTGAGGGTTAAAAGAATTGTTCTCAGTTCACAGCTGAAAGATGGTTTGTCTTTAATATTGTTCAAACAGTGTTCTTTGTCAATAAACTATGTTTTTTTGTCCAGGAACTGCTGGTTTTTATTTACTTACCCTTTTCATTTACGAGTCAAAAAATTGAAAACCGATGAATGTTTCGAAAGTTTATTCTAGAAACACCGTATTTGCGAATGAAAAAACGAGCCCCTCCCCTCCCCCTAAAACATAGAGCAAAAATAGCTCTGTGGTCTGATAGAGCACTTAATCTAGTATTTATGGTAATTTTTGGGGAATTGAAAAAACATATTTAGGGCCACCGGTAAGTTTTTCTTGATTATCTCGAAATACGACAAACTGGACTTACGGGGTTTCTGAAATAGGCGATTTAATTGTTAACTATTAATTTTAATGCGGAAAAACTTATTCTAAACAGCTTTCTTCTATTGAAACAAAGATTTTGAATTTTCAGAAGTTTTTGCATTTTATTAGATTTTTACCAAATTCTAAGAAAATTGAAGTACAATTTTCAGCAAAGTTGAGCTTCAATTTTTCAATAGCCTAGTTCATGCTGACACACTTTTGGTAGGTGCTATTCTGCTTTAAAAATAAATAAATAAATAAATAAATACATTTTTTAATTTTTTAACCACATTTCTTTAAAATAGGACTTATTTAATCTTCTCAAAAAGTGCTGTCCAACGAACTAGTCCTTTCTTGTGGAATGCTTGATTTTGGCATCTCATGTCCGTATTTTCACCCGCCTCATTTTAGTATTATTTATTTATTATTATTTTAGTATTATATTATATGATATGTCATATAATAATATAACTTATTATGTCCTGATGAACCTAGAAAGCTGAATTTGAATGTCAGCTTCTATGGGGCTTTATAAATCTGATGAGGGTGCTCCTGGTCAGCTGAGTGAGTTCAAGGGTTATTTTCTGTCCTAATTAACCTGGAAAGCTGGAATTTGACCATTGTAACATGCTAAAGGACATCAAATGACCCACGGTTTCATGTGCACAGATTCTTGAGCCAGTTAGAATGTTTTGGCGAATAAACGAAGTTACCAATTATTTAACCTTGTTTTCTTTAATTCAAAGCTCTAAAAAGAATCACATTTATTTCAAGAACAGACGGTTTTTTAGTACCTATTGGTTAAAAATGGGATTTTAGTAGCTAAACTGTCTGTAACACACTATCAGACAATTCATTCAATCGTAATTGAATCGTAAAAATATTTCGCTAGTGAGTTTTGAAATGAAGGGAGAGCAGAAGCTTGGATAGAGAGAAGCCGTACCTTGTCAATCACAAGGAGCCGCGGGTGATGATTGTCCGTAAGTTCACGTTAGCTTGAAGCACTTGTACGGTTGGTGAACGCAGGGCGTAGTTCATATCGAAAGATTTGGGTTCGGGAAGCTCTCCCACGAGGTACAGCGAACCTTTGTACAGCTGCTCAGGACTGAGCTTTCTGGGGCTCCAAAACGTCGAAATGTTCCCTGTAAATTAAAAGACGAAGTATACAGTCATTAGGGTTGATTTATCAGTTACCTACAATAACTGGAAGGTAGCTATGTCGAGTATAGAGCTACACACAAGATGAAGAAGGATAGAAGCATGATTATATTCGTGATCGACGTTTAATTTCCTATAGGAATAGAGATTTGCAGAATTGTTGCAGGAAAATGACCATTTGGCCCCACTGTGTGGCGGTCTGTTCTAGTCTTCGTTGCTGACAAATCTGCCAGCCAAACTGACATTTCTCCGCCACCCTGATTTTGGTAGAATTTAGCCGGACAATAGGAAGTGAACTTGCCCAGTGTAATTGATGAGTAAAGTAACATATTTTTCTAACCCTTCAATGACGTCTTCTCGTAGGCTGGGAGCCCATTTTCCAAAGGAATTTCATCAATACGCAAATGGCTGGGGCGATTACTGACGAAAATTGACGCATCCCCGTGTCCCTCGAAGCGAACGACGTCTAATGACTGGGAAACCGTCGGTCTGCTGAACAGTTCATTGACGTGGGTTATGTCGTTGAGGAGATCGTCCACATCGTAGTCCGACGTCATGAAATCGTCGGGATTCAACAACAAGGGAAAGTCCTCGTCTGTCTCGTTGTTCCATCTCGCACAAGGCAGAGGGTTATGATCGAAGAAATACCTGTGGAAGGGAATGTCAATATCGCTGAAAAAATAAAATATTTAAGAAGAGCATTGTTTCATCTATTTAATTTATCTATATATCGATCCTTTTCAGTACCTCCCTCTGAAGAAAGGATTCGTCAATAGGGGGACGCCTTTTAGAAATGATATATGATTGATGATGATTGATATAGAAAGAAAAAAAATTATCTTGGGTAGGGGAAAATTGTAATAATTACAATTATTGTGGCTAAGATTTTCCTCAGCTGTATTTGAATCAGTGCACAGTCCCATATTCTAACTCAGATAAGTACCTAGGAATGGCCTTAGATGCGAAGCTGAAGGGGAAAAACATGCCAAGAAGAAAAGGGAAGAGCTATCAATCAGATTCAGAAAGCTTTATTGGCTGTTGGACCGACATTCACAACTTAGTTGAAACAATAAATTGCTGTTATACAAAACAGAACTTAAGCCTATCTGGACCAGTTGGTATTCAGCTATGGAGATGCACAGCTAAAAGTAACATGAAAATGGTTCGAACATTCTAAAACAAGGTACTAAGGAGTATTGTGAATGCTCCATGGTACATTCGTAATGATGACTCCACCTCAAAATCGAAAGAGTCAGCGATGTCACTAAAAGATATGCAAGGAACTATGGAAAGAGGCTTTTTGCACATACCAACCCAGAAGCCATCCAGCTTCTCGACAACTCCCAAGTGAACCGACGCCTGAAAAGGACCAAACCATAGGACCTTGGATGATGATTTGAAGCTAGAATATGGTGTACTGTCAATGGACTACACTCACAGAATTATTGCGGATTTATGTGAAGTAAATATATAGATAGTTGCCTGTATATTACCTTAGATGTAACTAGTTGATAGTAACAAGAAATTAACATGGAACAAGCACTTGGAGTACTCGCTTTAAGAGGTACGAAAGCACTGTGGTCATGCCATAGAATGCTTGGCAAACCCTGGGGGCTTTCCCCCAAGATGATGTATGAGCCTACAAGGCTATTGTTAGACCTATGGTCACATATGCAACTACTATAAGGTGGCCAAAAACCTGCCAATCCGTGGCATTGGTGGAGTTAAACAAACGAAAAAGGCTTGCATGCCTTAGCATTACAGGGGCAATGAACACATCACCCACTGCAGCACTAGAGGTTCTGTTAGACCTCTCACCTCTGCACATTTATGTGCAGAGAACAGCCAACCTGGGGGCCATTAAAATGCAGCATGTGGGAGGTTTCAGCGGACCCTTATCCAAAGATAGTCACTTAGGAATACTGGACAAGATTAAAACAGAGCCAGTGACTATGTCAGCTCCCGACATCAAGTTGGAAAAATTAACTTTGACCTATCCTTTAGGGTGATCATCAATGATCGTGAATTCTAGAAGAGAGGTCTTCCTCATTTTGAGCCAATTGAATGGTGCAGCAGGATTGGGGATCTGAGGCCCAAATTTTGTCCTTTCAAACCTCTGGGCAACGTAGCCACCATTTATCAGACAGAAACCAATGCAATTGAATTGTGTGCACAAGAGATTGCCAGAAAACGACTCAAAGGTGCAAGAATTTACATATTATCAGACAGCCAGGGAGCATTAAAGCCATTGCTGCCTTCTTAATAACATCAAAGCTGACCTGGAGTTGCCTCACCTCAGTCAAGGCTGCAGCCCACGACAACAAATTGACGTTGCTTTGGGTACCAGATCATGAAGGAGTAGAAGGCAAGGAAGAAGCTGGTCAACTAGCTAAAAAGGGATCAGAGTCCAGCCCAATTGGACCTGAACCACAACTAGGGGTTACCAAGAGTTATATAACTCAACAAGTCCAGCAATGGGTGGACAAGACTCGAACAACATATTGGCAAGATACTCCTGAGCAGAAACAAGCCAAGCAGTTTCTTACTATCTCAAAGAAACGCGCACATTCCCTATTGTCACTGAGGTGTACAGACCTCCGCAAACTTGTGGGACTCCCCACAGGCCACTGTCATCTAAGGTACCACCTCAACAAAATGGGTACAACTCCAACTCTGGCCAACATGGTCAACTCTGTTGCGATATGGTTACTTGGCCCCTCCCGATTCTTTAAACCGTCGCCTCGGGAGATGTACCTGACGCCTTCCAGCATCTGGGTTATCCTCTAAGCGTGGCGGGCATTGAACCGCATTCAGCTCTCGGAAGGGGCAACTGTACCATTATTAAAACTACATAAGGAATTTCACTAATAGATACCTGGTTACAAGGAAAACAACTATTCAAGGAATATAAGGCCTTTCCCGGGGTAGTTCCTTACAGCCAGGTTTCATTGTAATACCAAATAATGAGGCACTTGCCCCACCTGACCTGATGTCGTTATGCTACCAACATCCTGCCTACCTGCGGATGCTCTTGTCCGTCTTGACGTCACTCAGAGCCTCGACGACGTCACGCAGATTCGTCGCGTTGACGGCCACCGGGTCCGGAAACGTCGTCTTAGTCAACACCGGGAACCTCGGCGTATACTCTACGCCGTCGTACTCGAAATTTCCCACTGCGTTGACAAGCCTCGCCAGGGTCGCAAAGTTCCGATCGAGCTTGGACACGATCTCGCAAAACCCGTGCCCCAACGGCTTACTGCAGAAATGGTCGTCGTAAAAGAGCAATTTAGAATCGCGAACTTTAGTGATCCTGTAATGTAGTTGAAAGAGGCTCACTCGGTACACGGCGAATACGGAACAAGGCGTGTCGACGTCAACTACGGAGAAAGCGCGACAGAAGAGGATCTGCGAGTGGAATCCAATCCCTCTCGTTGAAATAGGGACGACGATGGTCGACGATGTTTTACTTTTGATGCAATGGTAACCGTTTTGATTTTCATAGTCGCTGCCCATTTTAAACACTGCACGAAAATTCTCGTACAACTTATGATTTGTCAATTCAGGTTAACACAAAATACCAAGGGAATTTCCAATCAAAACAAATACGATAAACTAAAGTAATAGGAAATGTTGGGAAAAAATAAGGAGAAACAAGAAAACACACTTCGTACAACGTTAACGTAAGAACTGCAACCTCCAGTGGTTGCTATCAGTCCTTGTTTCACGTTTTCATGCCGGGGCAATGACGGGCACAAAGTTTGGTTGTTATTTTGCGCCATGTCAAAGACTAAGATCTTCCATGTTTTTGAGTACTTTTTGGTTTATTATTCAATAATAAACCATTGTAATCGCTCTGGGAAAAAAATCTAACCCCCCCTGAAAATTTCATGGTTTACGTTTCAAAGGGTGTAGAATCCGAATCTGCAATAAAAAATTGTCCAGAGGTGTTTTGACTAATATTCAATTTTGGTTTATTATTCAATAATAAATCATTGTAATCGCTCTAGCAAAAAAAAATTCGAACCCCCCTCAAAATTTCATGGTTTACGTTTCAAAGTGTGTGGAATCCGAACCTCCCAAACGGCTGGAGCAAAAGATCTGAAATTTTCAGGAAAAATCCATCTTGGTCCGACGACGCCCCAATTCTTGAGCCAACTCTCTCACTCAATTTAAAGTGCCCTTTAAGGGCTGTCAAAGTTTTGTAAAATCCCTGAAAACCTCAAAACAAGTCGAATCGGCCTAAACATATACCTATTTGAAGAACATACCATGAGGAATCGAATGAGCCCCTCCCCAGGTCCGTAGGTCAAACCATTCCCGGTGTATGGCCCGATTTATGGTGCCAACATTTGCGTTGTTTTGGTTTATTATTGTTTGTTTATAACCTAGTGATGCCGATAGCGTTGAGTTGTAGTGAATGTGGATACCGGAGTGATAGCCGATGTGTATACTTAGGTATACTACCAATATGCAAAGGAGGTAAATCTTGTCTGCTTTCTCAACTTCTAATCTTGAAACAAATTACCTACTCAATCCCACCTACTAAAGAAGTTCACTAATAGGTACGTAAATACACAAGAAAATGAAAATGTTGATATGATTGTCGACCTTTAGAAAACCGTGTTCTGCAACATTTGAAATTCATATCTGCCCAGCAAGAACCATCGTGGAGATAAAAACCAAATTCCATCGTTAACCCTAGCAGCAAAGAAAACGAAAGAAGCAGAAAAGTCTATTGCTTACCTCACATTCGCAGATCTCAGATTACCGCACATCGTCGAACTCGCAAATATCAGTTCTATTAGTGTAAAGGGATTGTTTCTGTATCGGAACATCGTAAATCCAAATAAGTTAAACAACTTTTTATTTAGGAAAATTTTTAGCCTGACTGAGGGGGAATCGCCAAATAATTTGAGAATGACCCTACTATTATTTTTTCACGTTTGGGTTGTCCCACAACCGCCTGGATCAATTGTTATAGGCATCTCTTTACGAACGAAGCCTTGCTGCAGAGGGACGTCCTAAAAATTAGAGCCGTTTGGTAATTCGGTCCCGTTTTAGGGACCCTGGAGGCGTGACCTACGAAGCCCACAGCCCAGGCTATTGGGCTCCGGTGGGTCATCGGCTGACGCTATCGACTGTGGGCTGGTCCTGGCAAGGCGCCTCCTCCCACCTACACGCCAGCTCTCTCTTCCCTCTGGGATTCGTCATGACGTCACTCGACCAGGTTAGGCCGCCGGCCTACAACACCCAGTCTGTTCCGAGCTATTAGCCCTGGCGTCTGTCTCCTTGCATCGTGGCCTTCTTTCTCCGCTTAATTACTATAATATAACTTAGCACACCTTTCTCGAATCTTGTTCTGGCGATGACCAGAAAATGCTGCGTTCCCGGGTGCAAGAGCAACTACTCCAAGAGCGGGGAGCCCTACGTCTCCACGTTCAGCTTTCCCAAGGATGAGGCTGCCCGAAAGCGGTGGCTCGCGAAAATCGGACGAGAGGACATGAAGGTTGGTTAGTTAAAATCCACAAGAAAGAACAAAACAAATGCCGTCATGGAGCATGATCATATGAGGAAATTTTTTTCGAGTTGCGTTTATGTTAAATTGTGTTGAAATTTGACCATTTCGGGGGTAAAGATAATGTTAATTATTCATTTTATAACATGTTAACCACGGGGGGGGGGGGGGGATGCAGGGGAATCCCTATAGGCGCCCAAGCTTGATGACCGTGGTCTGCGTCAAACCCCCTGGTGGGCACCCCTGTGTCAACTTTTCGTTCAATATTTTTAATAGTAAGCCTTTGTAACCGCTTAGCAAAAACTTTGTATAACCCTCAAATTTTGCAATTTTGGTTAATCATTTTCAATATTACATCTTTGTAACCGACCAAGAAGAAATTTTTAACCCCCTCGAAGTTGGTTGTTTTACGTTCAAATTCTGTAGAATCCGAACTACAAGATATGGAGGCGCTAGGTGCCGAATTTAGCTAATGCACCGTAGACTACATCAGTGTTTTATGTAAACGCGTTTTTCTAATTAAGAAATAATAAACCTCCGTGTGATACTGTTTTGTAGGAAGTGTTTGACGTCCCAGCGTGAAACGTCCGACCACAGTAGTGCGGTCAAATACCCGATTTTTGTAAAAACTTCGTTCTAAAGTTGTTGGTTTACGTTTCAAGATACTTGGATTCCAAAACTCGAATTAAAAACGCCGTTAGTTCCCCGGCCGAAGCTTTTCTTCGAAACGAGTTGACCCAAGTTTTTGAAATTCGGCTCATAAATCCATTATCAATCTTTCTTTAATCCATCAACCGTCAGAAATTTCATCAAAATCATGGGGTCCGTTTTTTTTTTTTCAGATAGCAATTAGTTCCGTGAACCGAATGATACCATTCGGGTCGCTGTGCGATCATCCGCTCACAGACACAAAGCTTACATGTCAACTCATTAATATGAGTGTAATATGATAATTTTTGAAAATTCTCTCAAATGATCATGATGCAGACTGGAACTTTTATCCAATCTTCGGGTTCTACTTACGCATTTTGGAACTTAAAACAATGTGCGGGGGCTCAAAACTTTCTTGAACGGACAGCAATTCATTGTTATTATTAATTCATTGAAAATAATAAACCAAAATAAATTACTAAAATTCATAAAGTTGCTGTAAGATTGGAACTCTTTTTCTTGATCATCTAGACAAATTCATTTAAAAGTTGATAATTAAATATGAGTGATGTTGTCTTGCTCCAGGTTACCCAAAGCGTTGGCGTATGTAGCAAGCATTTCCTGGAAGAGGACATTCTTCGAGAAACATCCGCTTACGATGATTTGAAAAACGTCATCTTGACGTGCCCGCTTAAAACCCCAAGGATACGAGAAGGAGCTTTTCCTTCGATCATACCTCCAAGGGACTCGAATAGCTCCGTCAAGGAAGAAAGAACGCCACGCAAGGCTAAGAATAAGGCAGCTAAGAGGATCAGAGACGATGCCAGCAGCCCAATTGTGAGTTTGAACCGAACTAGTCAACTTCAGACGAGGTAGCTGAAGGAGAAGGTTGTGACAGTCAAATGGTAGTCGTGATTGCTTCCGAGGCTACCTAGGTATCGGAAACTGCGTTTTCATTTTCGGGAAATGTAACAGTTTTGATTCAAAACTCAAAGTTTCACTCGCACTTGAGGATTTAGACCACTTTGAAAAACTTTCGTTTCGTGTCTCCCTCTCAGAGTGTTGGCCGATCGTTTTAACAACCCTAATCCCTACAGTTTTCCTTCGATTTGGATGGAATTTTCGGTGAATATGCGGGTTAGCCTGTATATGGTCCTCTACCGTTTCATTGTTCACAGTGAATTAATACTTCATTCAAGTAAACGTAAAATTTACTAAGCATCATTTTCTCAGATTCTAGAAGTCCGATAGCTGTCAAGTTTTCAGGGAAGTTGGGGGAAACCAGCCTGGTAATCTTATATCAAATCCACTCATGCGCGAATTCGAAATCCTTATAATAAGTCTAATCCTTACAGTTTTCATCCGTTTCTGTAAGGAACGTTTGGGTTAGGCTACAGATGGTCTAGAAATTTCATTGCTCACTAATCAATATATCGATCTGCGTACTAATCTGCGTAACATTAGAGGTTACTAAAACATTTCAATAGATCTACACGTTCGTGACACCTAGAGGAGAAAGCCATGTGTCATCACACCCGGCTTGTTTCTACTGTCTTTACTAAATTTTGATTTATTTAAGTACCTATATTTTTGGATAAAGGTTAATAACTAATGTACAGAAAATAATCACTGGACGCATTTTAATAACGATTTTGTTGTGCTCCAACATAAAGGGGGTATTGACGGGAGGAGATCTGACTGAGCTGTGGTCTCAAATATTACTGAATGTTTACCCACTTCGATTGGGGTAAAAAAATACCGGACTAGAGGGGTACGGTGGTTGTGTTCAGTTGGGATAGGTTTGGCTGTAAATCGATACTGTAATAAGATCGATATAAGATATAAAATCGATTAATTGATTCATGCACAAAAGGGCGAGAAGCTCGTACTCTGAGAACTGCTTGGGCCTGTACGTGAGAGTCGGCATTCAGTGACCCTGCCTCCGTTCAAAAGAAAGCTCCCAAGAACTGTTGTAGACGTTGGTGTCATAAAATGCAAAAATATCCCAAGTACTCATCCATTTTCAACCAAAAATTTGTCTCCCCATTCACGTTTGAAGTTTACTGTAGAAGATAAGTGATTATTTCATAGGTACTTTCTTTTCTTGAACGATTTCGCCTTCCATCCAATGACACAATCCATGAGTTCTTTTAATCGTAAAACTTCAAGTTCCCGGATCAACAATCTGAATTGTGAGAAAGTAGCGTTTTTCTAATATGGCGCTAGTGGTAGGTTTCGAATTCTTCACTAGTGTCCTACTAGGACAAAGTTAGCTTTTCACCTCTCCCTCTTTCCGCCGATATCGCGTTCTTAAATGCAATATTATCGTTTTAGCGATTTTTCTTAGAAAATGAACCGTATGCAATAGCTCTAAAAAGTTTAAAATGAAACTTTTCAAAAATTTTCTACGTAATTTTTAAGCATTTTAAAGCATTCTGAAGTGATTCCGGTATTTTAACACTATTTTAGATGTATATACAGGCTAAAGAAATTTAAGTACAATTTCCAGCTAAAATTTTTTAATGAGCTAATTTTTGGCTGACTAACTTTTTTTGAGTAAGAAAATTATCAGTTTCTCTGCCCACAAGATGCTCAAATTTAACTCAATGTAACATAAATGCAGAGGGAAATTCGTTCATACGAAAATGCTGAATGACTGGAACTTTTTAATTAACCCTAACGCATGATGATTTATGATATAGCATGGTGAAAGAAAAGTGTCATCCAATACAGCAAACCGTGGATGTTATTCATGTTAAAACTCGCCCCAATACTTGCATGCTATAAAAAATCAGTAGTAAAAGGAAAAGGGTCTCCGGCACTAGTATCATATTAAGAATTATCGCTGGTTCTTATCGGGCACCTTTTTTTTCGTGAAATTTTACGTAAAATGCTCTCTTTAATCACCCACACTAAAATTTCTAGAACTTTGAGCCAAGATTCTGGTAGACTATAAACACAAGTATGACTGATAATTTTGGTAAAAATAATAGTGGACCAATGAGAGATCAAAGAAGCGATTTAAGGGAACTCACTTTACCCTATACATCTATATATACACAACATGTATGTGTGGGTGTGTATGTGCACAGTCGATGGGAATGAGTTCTTTCGTCAAATGTTGAATTGCATATGTACCTATATATTTATACATGTATTGCATTTTATAGCAAATTAACTTTTTCTCAGAGTATAAATTTGTGGATTTTGAGAATTTTTTTCAAGAGTTCCTACAATTTCGTGCATAGATTCTGCAATGCCCTAGTTCATGTTTGTTTAACTTTTTTTTAGCAATATTGTGCTAAAAAATTTATTTTTTTTGCTATTTAATTAATTTTTTTGTTTTATTTTATTTTATTTGTGCATTTTTCGAAATTTGACAATGCGGAGCATAAAGCAGTTTTCATTTCAATCTTACCGAGTGCTGTCATCTGAACTGAAGCGTTATACATAACCCGTGAATCATTTCAGAATACATCAAAGTGGACTTATGTGAAGATAGTTTTTTAAAAATGTTTATTCCAAACATTTTGGAGCCATAGCGAGAGCTTCATTTTCTAAATCTTATGGACTATTCAATATTATGGTTCCTTGAGTGACAGTAAAGTAGGAGCGCCTCTGCCTATAGGATTCGGGCAAATCGGTCTGGGCGGGGGATTAGACCGAGACAAGAAGGATTAACAAGATAAGGAGTCTTGGATTGAGTTCTCTACAGTAATAATATAACATGTAACAAGTTCTATGGAATCCGTAGGATGATATGATGATCGAAGCAACCGATGAACAACAGGAGAAAGACCGGCTTTTGGGAGCACTGGATCTTGACCCGACCATTCCTGCCAACCCGGAACCAGAATCATCAGTAAGCAATGGACCTGATGAATCTAGCGAAGACAAGAAACAGGATGGTGATGCAGAAGTCAAAAAGGCGACTTATGAGCAAGTTAGACGAGTGAGTACCTAACCTGTCCCCTTCCCAACAAAAATAGTCCAAAATTATTTTGTACTTGGGCAATTACATGAAAAGTTATATTTTTTCGCTGCTAGTCATTTAGAAGCACTTCCATATTAATATTATTATATCGAATAATTATTTGTTAAATAATCTTTTTCTTGAATAAATCTTCGATAGTGTCAGGTTTTTTTTCGACTTTGCAAGCATTGATTGGTTTTGATTATTATCTGCACCAATTGCCGCGAATGTTGAAATAACCCCCATTGCTCTTTATTTTTTATATTATTTTGCTCTAGATATCTAGTCAGTCTGGCTTTCGCCGAGTGACCTCTCCTGACATTGGTATTGAGCTACAGAAATCTTTCCGGGAGTGAAACAGGACGAGAGACAATTTTAGATTTCGATGGACTATATTCACAACTAATGATGAATGGTTAAGTTAGAAAGAACGATTGTAAGAAATGTACTACATTGGTTTAAAATTACTATTGTCTCCAACCACCTAATCTCTCCAAAATTGAGTTTGAGGAAAAGAGACAGATGATGACCGGGGTTTGCTTACGAAATTCTTTCCAATCGGAGGGGGCATCGTCACCACATCAATGCGTCAGCAGTTCGTACTCCCCATTTTTTGTTGTAATAGCCATACTTCTAATCAAATCCATCAATTATGAGTTGGGAAAACAATTATGGGTGAATTCATTTGGCACTTATGGATTCACACAGATAGATACACGTCCCTACAATAAATCGAATGAGCCCATTCGGAACGCTTAATGTTCAATCATTCACTCTCCCTAAGGAAACATAACGTCAACACGAATGTGAACGTAAACGAATTTGAATGTGCTTGAACATAAACAGCACATAAAAATCGCCTAGTATCAAGTGAGAATAGAATCAGCTAATATAATTGCAATGGAATTTTTTATCAATACCTAGTTCGTTTCGAAATCGGGTTTTCATACTCGACTTTATATTTGGGACAAGAAAAGCGTAGGTAGGTGTTTTATTTCATCTCGTTAATTTTCATTTGTTCTATTCGTAGATTTCTACGTTATGTTCATATTATACCTAGTATATTTATACTTTTAGATCTAAGTTTTGATATCAGCTTCAGTTTCGTATAAAAGGACTCGTAAAGGTCGGTGTTCACGGAGTTATATTTAAGAAGTCGTCCAGCTGTCTTCGGACATCTAGAAGTCGATTACAAGGTATTGAGATCTGGGATCAGCTGAACTCCCTTGTGGCTAATTTCGGTCCTAATCGATATGACGTCCTGGAATAGAATGGATCTCTTTTTATGACATCCAGAGTGGGCAAGATAAAGGAGAGGAGACGGAGGGAAGTACCCATGGAAGCTGTTCGATGGGGAGTAAGTCCGAGGCAAAAAGCCTTCTAGGACGCCCATAGGCAAACATTCCCTACCCTTCAGGTATTCTGGCCCTCACCACAAAGGAGATTAAAAAAGAGTATCCAAAATCGGAATTTAAAATCATTTTCCGAACACAAATCAATTAATTTTTCAGAAAATATAGATATATGACTATAACTATAATTTAATGTCTATTGTGTCATATTTCGACATGCGAGATGGAGCACTGTGTTGCCCTATATTTTTAATAAATATTATCATTAATACTATATTATCATCTTGCATAACTGAACTGGTTCTAAATCGGACTTGTTGATTTTCAGCTGAAAGTAAACGAACGTGAGAGAAAAGAAACGAAGAGACTCAAAAAAGGGGAAACCGTCAAGGTAGCACCGAGTATTTTTCGAGTGCGGCTGGATCAGTCGAAAATCGCAGCTGCACTGAACGGAGGGATCATCCCAAACGGAGCAGTTCTCCCGAACGTTTCAGTTCCCGTTCCAATAACTTCGAAACCTGTTCTCAATCCTGACGACCCGGATCATTGCTTTTTCATGTCCCTCTGCAGCGACTTCAAGGAAATTCAAAACCCAAAAACCAAAGCTTTCCTCAAAATGGAATTCCAAAGGATGGTATTCAACGCTAAATACGAAAAACCAGCTAATAAATGAAGGTGGTAGTGATGACATGCAGCCTTCTTGTTTAAGTGGGTACTGTGATTTTGGTGTCAAAACCGTTTCACGTCTCATTCGATTGATCTCTTTTACAATGTGGAGTACATACCTAAATGTACAACTTATTTTTGTTATTAAAAACTATTTAGGCGATGGAATCTTTTTCATAAGTGCGCATTGACATTAAATGTGTGTTCAGTCTATAAATTCGTTTTGCTTGTTCCAACGATTTTCCATAAATTTTTATTTCCCGTCATCCACCGAATGAAAGAGATGTCGTATAATCTGCTTTTTAGGAAGTCCCTCTGAGCAACGCTTCGTCAGTAAAGAGATGGCTATTAGAATTGATCCGAGGGAGAGGGGGGGGGGGGGTTAAACCCAAACATGAGAAACAAAAAGTAACTGAATACGCAATTTTAAGGCCTGCCTACAATTCATAACTGGTTTTCGTGATTCCCTCTTTATTCAATATCAATTTTACTCTAGTTGTGCGATAAACTAAGGAATTTCACGACGGACGACAGGAATTTGCTAGGAATTTCTAGTTGATGCTGAAAAACTTTTTTTTCGACGCTATTTAGGCTACAGCTTTCAACCGATTTTCATTATTCTTATTTTGTTCGAACCTAATTTTAGGCTAGTTTGGGAACAAATCTGGGAAATTGTCAACAAGAGGGGTTAATAGTGACTATTAAGGAGTGACTGTCACTCCTTTAAATCGCTCATTTTCGTGCTGCTTTTTGTTCACTTAGGAATTCCTCAAATTTTGAAACTAATTAAGAACTTTTAAATGTAAGCCGTCATATGTTCACTATTTTTATCTGATTTTTGTGTTCGATCCCAATTCGTACCTATCAAACCTCTCTTGAGAAATAAATCTGGGAAATTTCGAATTTGCTACCGGGAAGGGAGATGGAGGGGGCAACGGCCGATCCATTCAATCGCTGCTCATGATTCAATCGCTGCTTACTAGATTTCGCAGCCGATTTTCGTGCCTTTCTTGTTCGATTAAGAATTTAGTCTTGTTTTTGCAAATAGTTAAAAGATGTTTTAATCATGTTTATAAGAGTGATCACGTAAAAAAAGGGACCTAAAGTAGAAAGGAACATCCTTGTTCGAAGCGCTGGTTCTCCGTCAGAAGCTTGTACCCCGTCCTGCGTTCGCCGTTCCCAGAACACAACATTGGCAATTATCTTGTTTTAATTACTTTAATCAACATACCTGACAATTATTGGTAATTTCTCCCTACTTTTAGAGAGTTATGCGTACCATTTTGCCATTGATGAATAGTTTTTAGTGAGTTATAAATTGCACCTATTTTTTTGTACATTTTAATGAAATTTTAGTAAACTTCAACATTAATTTGAGCCTCAATTATTTGACTTAACAGTTTCATTGTTGATACAATTTGTTTGAGGACTATTTTGCTAAAAAAAATATAAATTGATCGATTTTTAGCCGTTTTTGGACATGTTTTGTTTAATTTTTTTCTAGAATTTTTGAAATTAGACCAATTTAACGTACTGAAAAGCAGTTCTTAAAAAAACGTTCTTTCTTTAGGATGCTTGCTTTTTCTGGACAAGAACGAAGTTTTTATCTCTGTCCTATCTAGAGTTATCGTCTGGAATGACATAATGTGACGTATTATGTGGCATGTAAGTCCTCCTTCATTGCACTGCTTCAGTCGCAGCTGTGGTGGCTGTACACGGCAAGTGCGTAGCAGCTCTAAATCCTCGCGGATGTGAAGGCTTGAAAAACGTAGGAAGGAGAATATGAAATTGAGGTTGGGAGGACGGTGGGTCTCCTGAACACGCGATTGACGAGAAAAACGATCTCCGCCCGACTAACCGCATCGTGTGAATGGCCGCCCAGTGTCAGGAGGGAGGGGGCTGCACGGGCGCCGCCTCACATCTGCAGTCCAGTAACCAGTTCCAGCCGCACGCCTCTACAGTGGAATCGACTCAAGCTGTCTCCGTTCCAAGTTTTGTTTGTATCAAGTTTGAAGAACACAGTTCGTAGGTGCTCTCATTTCCCTAACTGATTCCAACCCCCAACCCGACATGCTGATCGACAGTCGAGCCGTCATACTAGAAGTGAAAAAGCACCAATGCCTGTACGACCCGAGCCGGGAGGAGGCCTGCAACCGCGTTCTAAAGGCGAACGCGTGGATGGACGTGTCGAGGAACGTAGTCGGCGAGAAGTTCAACAAAATGACTGAAGAAGATCGATTGCAAATTTGTAAGTATCGTCCCTCTCAAAGCACATATTGTTTATTTTTCCCATAATGAACGTTTGTAATTGACCAATGACAAAAAATTTTGGTCGCCTCAATGTTTCACTTTTCAATGTACGTAGATTTCAAAAATAGAATTGAAGATAAATGAATAAAATAAAAAATGATAATTCAGTATTTCTGTATTCGGTAGCCCTCCTGTGTAAATCTCTTAATCTATGTACATTGGGCTTTGCCTGGGGTACATCATCTAAACTCGGCGCCCCCTGTGGTTCACAGGAAAAGTGCACATTTCAGACTCCAAATTTTCGAAAACCTTACGTGTTGGAAATCGGTATTATTTTTTTACTTTTCGTTTCTACGGTAGAGAATGATTGTTTTTAACGGGTTTTCCGAAATCAATATCCAATTTTCAACCGTATAAACGAATTTAAATTTTGATAGACCCACGCTACTGACAATAACTCCGTGATAATGACCAATTATCAAATCCCAAGGGAAAACAATCAAAACTCCTCCTGATTTAGCGTGGTTTTATTGGAAAGACGTAAAAAAAGTAGTAAACCTTAAAATTGTTCGAGTATCAAATTTCGAAGCCTCATGAGTTTTCCACAGCCTAAATTCACAATAGTTTCTCGTTTTCTTAACATTTCTATTTATTCAGACTTTTTATTGACTTGAGGTAGAATGAAGGCAACGAAATAACTAAATCTCCTTCCTAGAATTCCTTCGCATACTTTTTCCAAAGGTTTTTCAAGGTGCCATTGAGAGATCGTTTTTGCAAACGACGCTTTTTGTGCTTTACAAAATTGTGCTTTCCAGAACAGCGGCGGCTTTTCCATGAACTGGCGAACCCGTGAGCGGATATTCGTAAGGATTTCTTATCCCAAAGGGTCCGAGAACTCATTCGAGACGTCTTGAGTGACCTGAGTGATGGCAACTTTTCAGTTGCTCGGATGCAATTCATTTTTTTGATGATTTCACTGCCAACTTTTAAAAATTTTCTTGCGTCTTGCATTCATCCCAGAGACGTTTGGTACTCTGCTTGATGCTTTTCTTCAGTCAAGCTCTTCCTATGGGGGAGCTGTCCTTAAAAGCAGCTTTCAGCTTGGTGCTTGGGCTGTTCATGAAGTGGTCAGGTAATAATCGTTCCTACTGTGAATAGGAGCTCCTTGAAACAATTGGTAAATATGAAATTATAAAATTAGGTTTTTCTTAAATCTAAAATAAATTGGTATAAATCTGACCGATAGTAGATGGTAGGGAGTCCTTCGAAAATGGTCGCCGATTCGGTAGGAGAAGGTAGTCGCGTAGAAAGCCCACTTCGATGCAAATTCGGCGAGTCAGGTGGTCAGAAGTTTAAAACTTCTGAATCGATGAAGTTTGTTGTTTCGATCGAGAAATTATCGGAATGAAATAGGAAATGCAGGATACTGGTGACCTGGCGATCATTCACGTGAAGAAATTAAATAGAATTTAGCGCGCGTGTTATGGTTTTGAGAGCAGACAAGGAATGGCGATCGTTCGAGTCGACGACGGGATTCGCGAAACCCCCACTTCACTTCACCCCCGAGTCACAAGTCCACAACGGTTCTCCCTACCTTATCGGTATTTCAAATCTTGATATTTGTCCTAAACAACCTCATTTTTTATTTGTCAAGGCGAGTCTTCAGTTTTTAATTTTTCTTTGGATTCTTTGGAGCGGTTTACGTTTACTTAGGAGGGTCTATCAATTGTGCACCAAGAACAAGGGAAGGAATATTAACCGACAGAAGAAAAAAAAATCCACCCCTCTCACTTCAGTCGCTTGGAATGCTCCTGTTTCATGAACGGCTCACCTTTCCTGAGAATCATCCATTTGGTAATTAGCTCCACTTTTGTTCGATTAAGAATTGTGGTCTAGCCTTGAAACATAACTTTTAAATTTAATTATGGAGGGGGTAATTAATTAATTGTCATATCTTCTCTATTTCCATATGTTTTTTTTATCAATCCCAATTTTAGTCCAACGAAGCTCTCGTTTGCAATAAACCTCGGAAATTTTGAATTTACTGTCGGTAATGTCTGATCCATTCTAGCGCTGCTTACACCTACTCTAATTCGCAACCCACTGTCTTGCTTGTTATAGTTCTTTAGAGTTTTACAAAATATTTATAAGTGTTTATAATTTTGTTTATTAGTGCAATCATATAAACACCGGACACCGGGACGTTCCTATCACGCATGCAGTACTTAGCAATAGGTATGTTTTCAGGTGCGGAGGTCCAGAAAAGGTGGAGACATTTGAGAGATTCGTACGTCAAGGCTATCCGATATCGGAAAAACAAACCCTACGTGTTTAGCGAAGAAATGTCGTTCGTCAAGATTAACGATCACTCGCAGGAAAAGTGAGTTCTCATTGTCTGGAACTAGGATAATTATTGTGCGACACTGAAAAGCAGAGGTTCCTAAACTTTAAAGCTAGCCGTCAACCATGGCAAAACGGAACTGGCGCCAAATGAGATTAGGTGCAAACAATAATTTTATCAGCCTTTCATATAGGAAATTTTTCTCTGATTCCAAATTTCTCCAGCCAGTTACAGCTTGCATTACGCAATAAAGTTTCGGTGAATAGCGTATTTCACCATTGCTAACAAGGGACAAGGAAACGCCGAGCACACACTCAGCCGATCAGTAGCGGTTTCTCGTTATCTTAAATTGCTTACTTGTTGTTTTTTCATTTTAGTTTTTTTTTTTTAATTTAGTTTTCCTGATCTTCTCTTCGTGCAAAGAAGTTGACCATTAATATTTGTTTAGATAGATGACATGAGATCTTTCCTACTACAGAACATCATACAACACCCACACGGCTGATGATAATTGATATATTTACTTGGAACGATTGGCCGGATATTTTAGCCAGAATGCATGCTGAACAAGAAATGACTTTACGTTTGAATCCAGCACCCTAAAAAACAGGGGTCGATTAATTAGGGTTTTTGTCATTTTTAGGGATTTTCAGACAATTTGCAAGTTGGGATACAACCTCAAATGACAAGAAAATTATCATTAAATCATCCTATTACTATATTTTTTGGGTTTCTGAATCGATTGAAATCAAATTCAAAATCAAACATTTACTATCAGAGGGGTAAAATCAGTTTCAAATAAAACAAAAAAAAACAATAAAATAATAATGATAATAAAGGGGGGAAAGTTAGTAATTCAAGTTTATTAACTAGTAAATAAAGTTTCATTATGGATCTCAACGTTGGCCCAATCTGAAATCTCATATAGGTACAAACGTATAGGGTTACTTTTAATAAGTAACTAACTATCTGGAGAGTTTTATGTTCCTTGAATCAGCCAGAGAACAGGGAATATGAATGTGGCATCGACAAAAACATCCCAGGATCAAAATTTTCAAAATTATTTTTGAAAAACCAAAACACCAACATTACAGCAAGAGCAGCATCGCTCCTCATTTAACTTTGATGTTTGTTTAAATGGATGTCTAGAGCAGTAGGAAATCGATTTTTTTGCCAAATCCTTGCAACGGGCAAATTTTGTCCAGCCTTATGGATGGGCGAGTAGCTTAGTATAGAAATAATATTTTAAAAAAATTTATAATTTGCATAGTTTTTTTCCGTTTTTGAGCAGGACAAAAGGAAAACTCGATAGTTGGAGCTCCCCCCAGCATGTGACAGACCCGACGAGTGGGGACTCCCAGAACGGGGGCAGTAGCCTGAGGCGGCGAATTGAAGTTGAGAACGAGGGGAAGTCGACAGTGCGAGCTGCGGCCTCGAGCGGTCTCCCGCCTGACGTCGTTTCCTCTCGAACAGGCAGGAAAACCGGCGGGATGACTGAGTTTGAGAGGATGCTCCTTAACCTCGTGAAAACCAACATACAGAGCTCCCCAAGACCTCCGGACCCTGATGAAATGTTTTTCCTATCACAAATGCCTCAAATAAAAGCACTCAGCCCCTCCGACCTTCTCGACTTCAAACACAAATTCATGGACCTAATCAAATCTTACTCTACGTTCTGCGATTAAAAGTATGCTGGAATACGCCGTGTCTGTTTTGTTTGCTTCCTGTTACATGTACCAACCTCCCAGAGGAAAAAGCGATAGGGATGAACCCAGTGGCAGCTCCTCTCTTGAGACTTGAGGTGCACCGAGATCACCAGGGTCTATTGCAAAGAGGGAGAAACAGATATTTTTCTCAGCCGAATACTAATAAAGTCCCAAAACTTAATTAGCTTGAAAACTCCTGAAAATGGAGTCATATCTTTCTCTCGTCGATATGGCGTTTACACTGGATGCACAGTGTAGACGAGTCCCTTTGATGATTCATCAGTTTATAGCTCCAAGTTAAGATCCACTAGGTAGTTTACAGCTGGTGGTAAAATACGCTTGGAAATCCAATTTTGACAACGTCCAGAACCAGTGGAAGTTCACACCTCACTGAGTATCTTGCTGATGTTTGTTTGAAAACAGTGTTCGCGAAAACTATGCTCGTTTGGTGTGAACGGCCACTCACAAATAACTTTGAAAACCGATACAGTGATGAGCCTTTATAGAGCACAAATAATGAAATCATAGGATAAGCGGGGGGCGCAGGACAGTGGGGAGAAAATCCAGGCCCAGGTGCAAAATTCAAAGCCCTACGCCGAAATGGTGGGCCCCCTAAAGAAAAAAGTGTCCACGATTACTGTAACTATTGTGTAAAATTGAGAATGATTGAGTTATACAGCGTTTTATGTGTATATTCATTAATTCTATATTAGTACTTCCAAGACAAATTAAAATTAAACGAGGGACCTTCTAAAACTTCAGTGCCTGCCTAATCTATGGACCGCCCAAACAGGGAGCAAAGGACCTAATGTGACCGTGAATGTGTCTTGATTCTTTTAAGCACTGATTGGTCAATCGAAAATGGCCGCCTCAGTGCACACTTTAAATGCCGCGAAATTCCGCATTGTACATTGGGGGAACTTGGAGCATGGGCTCAGGTTCATCTGATTGGTCCGAACTGCATTTCAAAGTCTTGAAGGTATATCAGTATTGGTTCAAACAGGTTAAGGTGGGGTTATTCCACTTTCTTTAATGGAGGGATTTTAAAAATCTTATTGGTTTTGTGATGTAGATACTCCTGTAAGCAGCCTCCCCTTGATATACCCCTAGTCACTGATACGAGGGTAATACTCAAATTTCGTTTTAAAAAAATATGTATAATCACATGTAAAACTGAGAGTAAAATTGTACAACTAGTTTGCAATAAAAGTTGCCCCTAACATTCATTTTACTTTGCTTAAAATCAGTGTTTTCACGTTGTTTTTTAATTTTTTTTTTTTTTTTTTTTTTCGTGATTCCAACCTTGGCTCTCTTGAACCACTATAATTATGTTAATTACCCAAGGAAATTCAACTTCAATTATACCCTTGGGAAGATAGTTAATTTACGATCTCTCTAATATACCAAATACTCAAGTCGTCACTTGAGAGGTGTCGCGTTGTCACCATTCGATTCGATGGGAAACCCCGTATACCCCGGCTTCAACTTTTTTCGTCAAGACTTTTGAAAAAACCTTAATTTTAACAGAAAGCACACGTTTTTCTGCAGATAAACACAAAAATGCAGGACCAAAACTTATTCATTATGATAAAAATCGTGAAATTCTGAGGCAGCGCACCAAAGTAGTTCCTTGAAATTGGGAGTCGTGTGATCTATTCAATCAAATAAGCTGGTGCCAATACCTGCTATTATAGTGATTACACTATTTAGTTTCAATATTTGCTACAAGAGTGATTACACTGAGCAGTAACAGGTGTTACACATCTCATTGTGTAATCACAATATAATACGTTTATGAGTCTTAAAACTGCTTCCTCCACGTATTTTTTCCCGTCAAATCAGCAAATAGGTGGTTTTTCATCATTTTGTCTCTGTATTCACTGTAAACCTACAGAAAAAAATGTAAACCTTGGTAACTTTAAACGGTAGCCGAAATTGGTCGTTGCGCTTACCGAGGCGAAGTTGGTCGCATTCGACTCAGGAATGTACGTCTAATTAACATAGATGAGTGATTTACAGAGCAGGGTTATCTAATGCAAAAACTATAAACCTCTGTGTAATAATTGCTTTTTTGTCTAACGTCGCGTCCTGATGAAGTAATTCCAACCGAACACTAGGAGGAATATTTATTTTCGGTTAGTTCCTCAATTCGCAGTTCCTCAAGGCCAACTATTCTTATCCGAGTTCGCTCTCTTCGGCCGCAATGTTTTTATTTTAGTGTTCGATGAGGTTCTCACCTTTCCCCAACGCGATTTATCCGTGAGTTCCACAATTTTTATGGAGAAGAAAGCCTCCAACAGTATTGATGAGTTTATTTTTATTTAATGTAGAATCAACCAACAGTGACTTGTTTCTAGTATCTTTTAGCTTTCGGAAAGGTTATCAATGTCGAGGAGGCCTTTGTGTTGGCACAAGTTTCCTAATTGTGACAGCAAAGCTCCTAATCTTGAAATCACTATGAGGATAGTCGTTCCATGTGGAAGAATCTGTTGAACAGATTTTTTCGCAATAAAGTTGACAGATCACTACTTCTCTTACTTTACTCCTTGTTTTCTGTTTTTGTTAATGGCGTTGTTTATGTTCTTAGTTCGTTTGTTACTATTGATGTTGTTAAATGTCGCCCAATCATGGACGGGGAAGCGAGAGCTTCGCGTACACGAAAACGTGAACCGATATTTGAGTATCGCAAACAAGCACTGGTCTCGAGCAGTAAAGAACATTAAATGTAATTAATGTAAAGAACATTAAATGCAAAATTTTTGCCTCCTGTATATCTTGTGGGATTAAACTATGAAGAGGTAACTCGTACATAAATTTGAGATAACTAATTTATGCTTTTTTTTTTTAATTAAAATCAGAGAAAACGACCGTTACAGTGGTGTTTCTCAATTTTAATGTCACGAAATCAATAAGTATTATCGAGCTCGAACTTTGAATAGTAAAATTTTCATCATTCTCGTAAAACTCGTCCTCAAGTAACAATGCCATAATCAAGCCTCTGTGGCAGCGGCGGCTCCTGCCCTGAAACCCCAAGACCGTAAGGGACAACCACGAAGGGAACGTGAGACAAAAATGTGCTTTTCTCAGCCAAATTCAATGTTCAACTATCAATATGCAAAGGAGATCGATCTTGCCCGCTTTCTCAGCTTCAAATCGTGGAACAAATTATTCAATCCTACCTTCAAAAGAAGTTCACTAGTTGGTAGGTAAACACCAAACAAAAATTTTGAAACGACTGTCGAACTTCACAAAACACTGTTTTGCAACACTGGAAATTCATATCTGCCCAGCAAGAGCCATTGTGGAGGTGAAAGCCCAATTTCATCCTGTAGGAGCTGCTGACGAGAATGGGCTACAGCGGCGTCCCCACCACCGACCGTGGTTATATAAGCGCCGAAATCACCTTCAGAAGGATCTTCTGACGAGTTTTGTCTCAGAAACAATTGGCCGCTGTTCCTGTCCCTGACGGATTCCACAAGATCCGAGGCCATAGCTACGTCTCGTCAACTCTCACAGGGCTCATCAAAACTTCGCAGGACCTTCACCGCAGCCTGGAGCTTCATCGTCGTGAGTAAAGTTAGTGGAGTTTTGAGGAGAGACTTTAGTGGAGTAGGAAAAATAATAATTGTACAAGTATAAGGAAATAATTGTAAATTAAATTCAGTTAGTTATACAGGGTATCCCACGAGTTGTTCTCCCCCCCCCCCCCCTCCTAAAATCGTCAAAAGGGTAGTAAACAAAAAAAAAAAAAAAATTTCTTGAACCTTCATATGAAGATTCATGGGGAAAAGTTGGAAAACAGTATGATAATATTATTATTATAAGGTAGGTATCTTTTTCATTTTGGGCAGGGGGTGCAGATGCGCCAGTGCTCCTGTTAGCAGTCGCCCCTGCTCTGTGGCTCACTTTTTAGCACAAATTAACCAAAATAATCAATAGCACGAGTAGCTCAATAGGTTGGAAAACACTAACAAAACACAATTACGCAAAATAACAGAAGTACAACAAGGAAAGCAGCAAAACAAAATTTCAGAACACGAACGAAGATGGCAAAAAGAACTGTTATTGATTGTTCATTGAGTGGCTAACTGCCCAAATTCGGTCGGTTACTTTTGATAATTAATTTAGCGCGTTCGATCGTTAGCTTTTCTGAATCGGAGTTGCCAAGATCTAAGGTTTATTGGGTAAAGCTTTGGTGAAACTAAAAGCAAAAATGTAATAAGACAATTTCGGAAAATGCACTCATACTGGAACTTTTCTCTTGACATGCTTGTTCAATTTCAGAGGGGCATTTAGCGTCATCGCAAGGTACTTTGTACTTAAGTGAGCAGCGATGAGTGCCTCCCGGAACGTGGCGGATTTGGATCCAGGAGATCTGATAGAGGAAGTTCGTCGGCGGCCTGTCGTCTACGAGAATCTTTGTCCGCGAGATCGCACGTCCGTCGAAGAGGCTTGGTTAGACATAAGCCAACATCTAGGATCTGACGGTACGTAATAAACCCCAAGTTACCATCATGGGGTATGTAAGCTATTTTTAGCTCATTATTTTCAATAAGCCTTTGTATTTTTTTTTTAATAACAAAGATAACTTTATTGTAATCAATATATACATTTTAGCTGAGTTTGTACCAATAATTGGTAATTATGTAATTATAATAATTGGTAATACTGTAATTATTACAGTAGGTACCTACCTATTGACAGTAATTAACATGCAAACTTGTTAGAGGCTCTTAACCAATGTCAGTCCTTGAAGTGAACATTAGTTCGAGTCATTTTGTAATCGCACTGTTTTTTAAAGAACATAGATGCTGTAGTCTACAAGTAAGTGGTCAAGAAGTAGACATGCCTTTTTCTTTTAAGGCGGCATTCAGTGGATAGCGGAGTTGGGCGATTGATCATTTCCTGTAGCTGCGAGTTTGGGTGGTTATAGAATGATGTGTTTAGTTTGATATAAGACTGGGTAATTGGGTACTTCAATAATCAGTGGCATTTGGAGATCTCTATGAATTTCCGCATTTCGGACGAACCATGGGGCGTTTATCATAGTGCTGAGAAAACGGTTGTGGGCCGTTTGCACTTAATTAAGTTGCGCTTTGGATGCAGAACGCCGGATGCTGCAGGAGTACTACCAGATCGGTCTGATGATCGGGGAGTCTCTTTAGTTTCAAATGCAATTTGGGGGATGGCTGGAGTACATACTTCAGGAGGTGGAATCTGGTGCCCAGCCGTTTGACAAGGTAGGGGATATGTTGGTTTCAGGTCAGGCGTCTGTTGAGAATTAGGACCCGGCATCGTATAGAGTCAGTATACTTAATTCTAGGTGTCCCAAAGACTACTTCCGTGAACACTGTTACTAATCTATCTGTATGAAACTGAAGCTGAAATCCAAATAGGATTGGTGTAATATGGAACCCACTGTCGAAGAGGTTTGATTAAATCTGCCTCATACCTCAACCCGTTAGAGTGTTACAACTAAAGGGAAATTTCCCCTTGGTAGTAGGGACACGAGTTCGAACTCAGACAGAGGTATCAATATTTTTGGTAACACAATTATATATTAGTTTTGAAAAACTAGATTTCAAAAAGGACTATGTAAACTCTATTTCAATTACATCAGCTAATGCGATCCTCACATGAAGAAGAAGAAAAATTACTTCATTTAAAAAAATGTGTACACATACAAAACAAAATTTAACAACTTTTTGAAAGTGAAAAATAGGCATAGCCTTAGGCTGTCTGCCGGAGTTGACCCAAGACGAAATCAACGAGATAAACTTATTAAAAATCAAATAACGTTCTAATTTTCAGAAATAATTTAAATAAAGTAAATAACAATGTCTCAAGCTTCAAACAAGCGCACTGCCTATCGCGTTACCAATTAAATTCATTCACTAGTACCTTACGGTAAGACACACACAACGCGCATCGTTAACCAGCTTAATCCACTGATTTGTGTCTTCTAGGAGATGAACAAAATCAATCTGTGAGATTGTACTAACTCCAAAATACTTGACCCTGTAGGTATTCTCTTGAAATTTGCAAGCTGCAATAAATTGAAAAAGATCCTCTTGTTCGAACTCAGTCAAAAGGAAGAATGGAAATTCTATTCCAATTATATATTGTCCAAGCAAGTTCACAATCACATTTTTTTTTTTTTTTTTTTTTTTTTTCGTCAAAGTTCAAGCCCTAAGGAAGATTGAACGGATGGGCTCATTCGATTCATTGAAGGGACGTCTATCAATAACGAACATGAGGACAGAGTTATTTCAACGTTCAGAATTTTGAATATTTCAAATACTGACAAAATAGTTTGTTTGAATATTTCAAAATAGTTTGATACTGTTTCAGAGGAAATCTTCAGGTGGGCAGATTTTTACAAATCGATTTTCGGATTCGACAAATTTTGGAATGTAAGACAACAAATTTTGAGGGTGGTTGAAATTTTTTGTTTCTTGGTCAGTTACAAACGAAAAAATGTAATATTTTCTGTAGGAATCTTTATGAATTCTGTAGGAATCTGTGTAATTAAAATCTTACCCCTTCATATTTTGATCCTGGAAAGGTAGGTAAGAAGAAGTGTGCTCATTACGGATTTTTCTCACAGTACAGACATGTAAGCTGACATGGCACAACTTGAGGAACTCCTACAGGAGGCATGGGAAACGAAAACGTCGAAACTCACTCTCAACCGACAGTTTCCACCAGTACTTCGATCTGATGAGATTTCTGGATTCAGAAGATGCCAGAGAAAAAGACGATAAAGGGATACTGGAACGGAATATCAAACTCGATGCAGAGATGAAGGATGCTGACATTTTGACTCCTCCCAGGATTGATTTGCTATTTGATTTGCACGGTTCGATACTGAAAGAAAGACACCCAAATGACGGAATGGATGGAGCGAGAAAGTGTTCCATAGAGGACCTCGACAGCGATTTGAATTTTCTTCTGAGTCTTCTTCCCCTGTTGAAGCGATTGTCTCCTCAAGATAATTTGGATATGCGGATTTACATCCAAAGCGCTTTCAGAAGGAAGCTGTTCCCCGAGAACTCATCCACTTAATCCTATGGAACTGTTACTAATGGAACATTTATTCATATAAAAAATTGTTATTATGTAATATAAACCTTACGAAGTGAGAGTACTTCATTTAATAAAACACTCTGAACATCGGTGATTTTTGAAATAATCAGTCACCTTACTTTCCATGTTCTTTGACTGGGCAGCTTAGGCCGCGTCGAACAATCTTCATGAGCTCTAGAGAAAAGTAGAAGTCAGAGAAGTATCTCAGAAAAAAAAACACGTTTTCTCGTAATTATATACCTATACCTTAAAGAACGAAATGAGGCATCGCAAATCTGGTCACACCTTTGTGTGTGTGTCAAACACTAAAAAACATATTAATAAGATATCAATAAATTGGAGGCAAATCGGAAATTTTTTAGTTCCCAACATTTTCCAAACTTTCCGTTCTTTTTCTTGAAGACCTTAAATTTCCAAGGGAGTGTTATTTGTAGGATGTCTTCATGTTGGGATCCCTAAGAATTTCGTTCAAGTACCTACATACCATCAACATTTTTAGTTTGCCTATCGCCTTGCACCCTCATTTTACCAAATTCAAATACAGTGATGGTTCCTCACAAATTTCAGTTCCAGCATATAGGAACATTTGCTTTCCAAACATGTTTGAATATTTTTCCTAACTAAAATTGCATTTTTATGGTTCCTGCTTCAATAAATAGTTGTACTTACTGTTGTTTGTTTGTTTGTTCCACCATGTTTAGTGGTGTAGTTTGTTGTTGTGTTTGATTTTTGAAAATCGGCGCTGTCGAGGTTGTGGAAATGATCTTACCGCGTCGGAATGAAACGTGGCCGCCATTCCTCGTCAAAAATCAAAAATGAATCGTCAAAAATCAAATTATTTACGACGGAGTTCAAAAGATCCATCACAAAATTGATCCGAACGAGAGGGGACAGAAAAAAAGATGGCGAGGCTAATCAGTCCGTTAACAAGTTAATTGAAAGAATTCGGCCGATTAAATGTTGACGAGCACGTTAACGAAGGCTCCGTGGAGAAACATAAATCGGTCTAACGACGGCGTTAAACTTGTTGGTGAAAGTGACCCTTAGATATTGGAAGTTCATTAACTTAATGAGAAATGTTAATGTATAAAAAATATGATTACATTCAAATATTTTTGAATTTATAATTAGCAATTGAACCTTAAATACTATGGCTCGATGTAAGTGTTTTAGGAAAATATGAAATGACATGTACTTAATGGTGGCAATTGGTTGTGACAATGAATGAATGGTTAGTTGGGAAACATTATTTTCTCATCTAGTCATTGTATTTGTGTCTCAATTACTAATGATAACTTCAGTAATATTTCAATGAAATTATATTTTGATTCATTAACATTTCCAGTATTTTCACTACTTTCAATTGCCCGTATATTTTATATCATCTTGTTGATGTAGTCCTTAATAAATTGAGCGAAACGTTCGCCTAAAAGACTTTTATTAATCGACAAAACTTGAGAAATTCCAAACTATTCTATTATCATCAAGCGGCCAAGAAGTTCATCCTTCTGTGTAATTAACCTTTGCATAATCATGTCGTTCTGTTTTCAAAACGGAATCTTAAACATTCCCCAGCAATTACAGCCAATTTTCTCTCCGGACCCTGTTCTATTTACACTCTCACTGGTGGGAAGATGACGTTGGGTGTGAGTGTGGTCCGGCGACGTTGCCAAACAGTGCACGGGACTCGTGGACTGTCGGCAACGCCGCGTCGCCTTCTGTTATTTATCTTTCCTTCTCAGTTACTCTTAACTGTCTCACTCCCTCTCCTACCAGAACTCGACAGACGAAAATCAGCACTCCTGAGAGGCGCATATTCAACCCTCTAATCAATCAAACATGTACTTAGCTTCTGCGAGGAGTGGACCCATCCAAAAACTTCGAAAACACGAACGTTTCAGCTTTCTTTATGAAACCTATTTTGAAGTAATTTGGGTTGGAGGGGGTAGATGTTCGCAGTTGAGCGTTTGTTAGCGAATTGACATAAAAAATGAAGCTATTGCAATAGCTCTGAAAATTTAAATATTAAACTTAACATAAATGGACATTAGATATATACATATGTATACATACATATGGCTCCGCGAAGGGGGGGGGGGGGGATGTTATTTTCAATGAGTAAAACCCACATTCTAGGCGATTTCATTAAATGGGCCTCATACACTATCTGTAAGAGTGCCGCAGGTAAGACGTGAGTTCGAACTCAGTCAGTGGTATCATATTTGTGAGCAGTAACATGTGGATTGACTATTACAAGACATTGACAAGAATTTGGTCAAGTTTTTAAAAATATTGATAAGTGTGATTTTATAAAAGGCGGAATTAGGTTGTCCAGTAATAATGAGGACTAAGCCACTCGAGACGAAGTTGTGTGTGGTTGTTTCCAATAAAAACGGAGTAGGTACTTACGATAGAACGTTGTCTATAATAATGTGTCCATTACTTACCAATTTATCTTGTCTTGACTACTCTACTTTTCAACAGGTCCAATTCTATGGAGATTTACTGACCTCCACACTTTCTGATGTTCCCTTCCAGCATTCACGTTTTTTTTTTCAGGTGATCCCTTAATTTTTGTCGGGCAGAGTAGACACAGAATTATA
Organism: Creontiades dilutus; assembly: GCA_031894815.1. Taxonomy (NCBI): domain Eukaryota; kingdom Metazoa; phylum Arthropoda; class Insecta; order Hemiptera; family Miridae; genus Creontiades; species Creontiades dilutus. The sequence continues at coordinate 612,376 of JAVIWC010000084.1, read as the reverse complement.
ATAACCTGAATTGGTGATAGTCACAACGCAGTTTGTTAACCATTAGTTCTCGCTCATTTCTGCATGATGGAGAAGTTCTTGCTCCGAACGCTGAGCTTGGTGACGGCTTGCCGCTTGCTAGAGAAGCTCCTGATCGTCTCTTTATTATATCGATAAAATATAATAAATTCAAGGAAAGAACGGTCTCACATGGTTACTTGATGTGCCCAATCTCTCAGCCAATTCCTCACATATACCTACTTCCTCTCTTGGCAGTGTTCCGACAGTCCTGGTGAGAGGGGTTGATGAGCGCCGGTTGTTGGAGCACCTGATAGACCGAATCTTCCGTCCACGAGTACGATGACATTACGGCGTTGTATGTTGACCGCACTGCCCTTCCTCAAGTACTGGTAAAACTGCAGAGTAAAGAACTATCGAAGTAAAGTGTTGACGTTAAGCAATATAAATGGCGTGCGGTATCTTCACTTCGTACAAAATGTGTCGTACGTCCCGAGGAAGACAGAAATCGGAAAAGAAAAGTCTTACGCACAACCAGACTAAAAGAATCTCACTGAATGCGTCGTTGAGTCCTCTGAGAATGCAGGTAAAAAAAAGGTGCAGACGTTTCTCGGCATCCGAAAATCCTGAGTCGTAGAACGGAAGGAATTCGGCCAACTCGACGTTATGAGCGTTGTATTTTGCAGGGGCGACCTTTCCGTTAGTGTTTAGCTGTCCGCAGGTACTTCAGCTGCAGGAAACCCACTAGGAAAGACTTTACTGGCCCTCATGGAATGACGATATTCATGATATGAATATGAATATGAATAACATTAGGAATAAGGGATTGATCACATTTTTATTTATTTTTTATGAATTTCTTTAAAATTCTCACTTTTGTTGTAATTTTTTTTCTAAGTTTACTTCAGCAATTTACCCAGATTTCTCAAATTTGTAGTTGAGCAAGAAATGCACTTTTCCCATGCTCTTGGCGACAGTCCCTGTCCGTCTCTCTGCATCCGTGAGCCGCCATAGGTCTCCATCATAAAGTACCCACCCATATAAAACTCGCCTGCTCTGGGAACGACATCATCGGAACGAATGGCGGGGCGAAAATGGAACCAAGTACCTCAGCATTGTCAGTGAGGGAAGCTATTGGAGCGAGAGGGTCCCTAACTAAGGGCTGTTTCAAGGTTTTTACAGCCTCGCCCATGGAAAAGATAATAAAACCTTTTTGATGACTCCCATTCCATGTAACGGCCCATAACTTGAAGGTGGTTTCATCCCGGATCGGCCTCATCCAGATTGAACGAGTTTCAAAGCAAACAACTTTTGGTTCATTATTTCAAAAGCTGTGGGTTTCAAATCAAAATGAAATCAAATGGGTTTTTATTTGTTTTCGCCGAAACCGGTAGAAAAAAAAAGTTGGAACTAAATCGGTCAATTAAAAGTATATGGATTTCAACAGTCATAAATAGAAACGTGGAAGGCTAATTTTTTTAAAGCCTTGATTGCATTCAGTAATCTCATTAAAATTGGAAATGCATGAATGACATGAACCAGATTCAACAACTCTCAATCAAGAGGATTGCTGAGAGCATGCTTAATCTTCAAAAGATTAGGGCTATTTAATAGCCTATTATAGACAATTTACAACAGCCTATCATAAAGAAGTACAGTAGGATACCGCGTAGATTGTTTTGCTGACATTATTCAAAGCATTTTGAACAGTTTGCAAAGGTTTCGAGTGAGTTACAATAATATCAACCATCCCATTTTTAAGGAACGTATGCACTTGTTGGACAGCATTTTTTTTAAGCACATTAAAGCTGTCAAATTTCAAAACAATTTTTTCGTTCGATTACAAAAATTGTCTATTGACAACACAAATTCTATTGCAGGTAAAAATTGTAGTAAATTGGGTTGATGGAATATACCCCAAAACCATACAAGCCCTTTTACAACTAGGGGGATTTCATAGGTGTAATCAGTTTAAAATAACATCAAAAGCTATTCGTTATCAAATGCTGTCAAACATTGAATTAACAAACATAAAACAAAACAAAGGTGAGACAAAAAATTGCGTACAAATCCGTCTCGGACCATAGATGTGCTATAGTGTAAACTATAGATGTGTGTTTCTGGTTGTGCGACTAAATAATTTTGTTGACGCCGCACAGTGGGGCAAGGGCGGCAAAAAATCGATTTTCTGAAAGTGTTGATTTTGAATAGCTGATTAATGATAATCACGGTATATTAGAAACAGAATCTGGTTACATTAGGAATTTGGGCTGAAACACAACTAAAACTCTCTTTTTTTGTTTTGTTCGAATTTCATTCTAATCCGGTTTTGTGCTTATTTTGTTCGATTAACAATTTGTTCTAGGTTTTACAAATACCCATTACGTGTATGTTTTACTTAGTATGCATTACTTAGTGTGTTTTTAAATGTGATCGTATAAAAGCCAGACATATTGATGACCTAATGAATGCATTAGTTATCAATATGTTTCTAAAACTAGGTTGAATGACAGTCTTCAGACCGTTATTATTGGATGGTATTTTGTTTCTATTTAGATTAATTCATTTATAAGTCATGTTTTCTTCTTCTTCACGTAGAGACTCGAAGTGTTATAACAGATGGACCGACAACACACTTCAAATAACTAGGACCCGATTCAACTATGAATGAAGTTCATGCAGCAACGAGTAACATGTTGTTTGGTGATGTTCAATGAACCCTTCGCGATCAACAATAACAAAGTTGAAAGACCATTAGAATGGAAAACTTTCCATCAAGCGTTCGTGAATTCTAAACAGTACGTGGCGGGGCCTGTGAACATATTTACGTTACCGTTTTTGTTCGTTATTTCAATGGATTATGTCGTGCGGAAGATTTTCGATTTCGAAGACGGAAGGCACCCCAAGATTGTCCTCAGACGGTTGAAAGATGAATCTGGCGAATGGGCTTGCTACGTTCAAGGGTTCATTACAAGCTGCCACATTCTCGAAGGTAATTTGGAATTATTTCAAATGGTCCCTTTCACCATATCTGTTCAAATGAATGTATTATACTTTACCATACTGTTAAGTAACGTTTGCATTACAGGGGATTCCCTATGTCTTATATGGCTTCCCTTGAAATTTTACACTATTTTCAACATTTTCACACTTAAAATGAGATGTTGTCATTCAAACGAGCTCGAAGTGGTCTGGGATCCGACCTCAATCAGTTCGGTCAACCTCGAATTGCTTGAAAATGGTTGCTAATTTTCTGGTCCGTATATGATTTTTAAAATTGTTGAGGCAAACGAGTAGCTTCATTTTTAAGATATTTTGATACGGCTCCACAAAATTGAATGAACTGAATGCGTTGGAGTCGATCCATTGCAAGTTATTATTGGAATCGAGCTGACCACCCGTTCAATCTCTTGAAGATGTAGTGTTTGATTATGAGCAGCGAGGAATCAGAAACAAAATCTAGAAAGTAAGACGGATGTATAATTGAATGGCTCCTACAACAAGGGTAGGTATATCCACGCAAAACCCAACTTTCCAGAAGAGCGAATTCCGTTTTTAAGAAGTAAAAAATTCATAAATCGGAGCTGGTATCCTGCTTTTCCACTACACTTGCCGTAGATTCGCCTCAATGAACCAATCTGATGATCTTGAAGCCTAAAAATGATATTACCTTGGCCAAAAGCTTAAAACATCTTCATTTTCGAAGGGAAAAGGGCGCAACTGCTGACAGTTACACCCTTGTTGCTAGTTTCGAGCATTAGATACTCATCCTCGTTTCCGTCATTGGCCCCCATTAGGTACCAAATTTGTCTTACGTTAGTTACAGACATTCAAACTTGAATACTATAAATTTCCTCACCATGCGCACTTGATGTGTTGGACCACCCGGAGAGTACTACAACACGTTCCCTAGTATTTTTGCTTTCAAATAAAATTTTAATGAAGGAACTCGTCGAACAAAGGTAACTTACATATTTTATCAAAACAGCCCTAGTTTGCACTTATTGAAGATATGCCTTAAAATCACCTTCATAAAAATTTTTTTAAATTGATCAGCAAAGGTGCTGGAAGACTAGTTCAATCATATGCATTTGAAACCAAAATGCAAAACGTAAAGCATAACCACGAAAACTGAACGGCGCAAAGCACCAAACTATCACTAGATATGTAAACAATAAACGACCTTGTTGCACTGACCTCTTTTGGTTGAAGTTTCCCGGGTATACATCATTTCTCGTTTCGGTAGAAGTTGAGAATAGATAGTACCGACCCAGTAGTAACACTGTGTTACTAACACACCTCTTATCAGGCCGTCGCCATATTGGGAAACCAGATGTCTCCTATCGATATAGGTCAACGCTTTCGATGTATGTTCGAATGTGTTCTGTCTAGTTTGCTGGTCTGGATGCTCGCTTCGCTCGCATCTCAAAAACAAAACAAAATCCTATATCAATCCTTCTAGTAAAGTATAGATCAGTTGGAAAAATAGATCAGAATGTGTCACACTGTGCACTACGCCACAAATATATCACTGGTATCGATATATTGATATCATATGTATCGATGAAAGTACACATCGATACATGTTCAAATGATCCTGATAAGAGGTGAGTGTTACTTATTCTATACTTCAGCCCCTGTTTCTTCCCTTTATTTGAATTTCGGAGGCTGGCTGGCGAGATTCGAGCGGCGCTTCGTCTGACATTTTTCCCGTTGCGGATGAAATACACCCTTGTTGCCTAGGCATCGCTAAGCAACCAGTTCTTTGGTGGGCGGCTTTCAAGGTTACCAACTATTCGGAAATAGATTTCCCGTTTATCATCTTCAAGGGGAGATCCTGAAGCATCAAAATCTCATTTTCGAGAAAAATGTAGTTACACCCTTGTTGTAGGGAGCCATTCGATTATTGCCCAGCCGGCACGAACTCCGGGGAGTTTATCAGGTGTTTATGTTTGGTTGTCCATGATAAGATAAGGGTGAAATCTTCCGCTACTGGGGCTCACAGTCATTCATCAATCGATCATCACTGCAGTTGTGCAACGAACTCCGGACATTTCGAATTCCCCCTGCGGAAAGGAAGAATTGGACTAGATCAGGGGTCTTCAAACTACGGCCTAAGGATTTGGTCCGGCCGCGGAAAAAATGTATGGATGGAAAAAATTAGGCTACCGCCAGAACGTGATAATTTCAAGGGAATCTAGAGTTTTTCCGGACAAATGATAACCGTTTTTGGTTCAACGTATGTTTGCGAACAAACCTCATCAAAAATTACGCATTTCAAATCCAAATATCGAGCGATAGTTTCAGAAGAACACTTAAAAAATGTGCTTATCATTGGAACAACAAACTTTGATAGTAAGTGGAAGGACATTGTAAGCAAAAAACAATTGCACACATCACATTAGATAGCTTTCCCAAACATACTTTTTTGAATATAATAATTTTAAATAAATAAATACAAAAAATATTTCTCTTAAATGCTGTTTTTATATTCCTGAAAATGAAATTTTTATTATTTCTTATTAAACGTAAAAAAACGAATAACCATGGAATTGAAAAGATTTATTCTAACCACGATATATTCCAAGTCTTGGTTCCTGTCTTAGGCCTGATTTTGAATTTGTCAAATTCGTCTTGGAGTGTTTAAAAACACTGTTTTTTAACACTTTTAAACAATGTTTAAAAACACTGACTTTCAAAATTTCCCATTCCTGAAAATTCAATTGTTAATATTTGTTATTGAACAACGAAAAAGTGAATATGGAATTTCAAAAAATACAATCACTGAAAACTATTTTTTTCCTATACTAAGTATGCCTAATTTTGAGTTTGCCAATCTCATCTAGGATTGCTTAAATAGTCAATTGTCATTCCAATTGTCTGATTTTCGAAATTTTCCGGGGGGATCTGAAGCACCTGTTAGCCCGCACCACCACCTCAACATTACCTATGATACGGCCCTTCTGGCAAATAGTTCAGAGACCCCTGGGCTAGATAATGCCGGAAGAACGTGTTTTTTCGTGACAAATTTTAATTTTCAACCGATTTCCATGATTCTTATTTCGTTCCTTTCGTTTTTCTTCACTTCTTTTCTTGTTCACTTTCAAAAGTTCTTCACTCATGCTGGTTTAACTGAAGCGTCAAGAATCAGTATTTTATCGGAAAATATAAACACTTTTTGTGAGTTCTAAAGAATCTCGAAAAATATGCACGTTTTGTCTATTGCCGACTGGGTTTGAATTTTTTCAATATTTATGTAAATCTTCTTTCAGTTTTAGATAAAATAAGGGGTGCTTACGAGTAATTATTTTTTACATTCTCGTTTTGAGCGACCACTGCCTCAAAAATTCACTTTTGATGACAGATGGTGGAGTGAAGGAGCTAACGGCTAACGAGCCGGAAGGATCAGAGGCAATGAAAAAAAAGTGAAAGTAACAACGTAAAATAGTAATTTGTTCAATCCAACTGCCAACGAGAGATATCATGTTAAAATAACATTCCTTCCCTTGTTTACAAAAATTAAAAAAAATTATATAACTGGCCCATTAATAATGCATTTTTAGATTCCAAAACTAGAAACTCTATGAAGAAGAAGAAAAAAAAAACAGTTTGCAAAAATCACATTTTGTGTCCGCATGGTATCAGCTGAAAGAAAGGCCTTTTTTTGGCCTGTACACGTCCAAAAATGGTACATCACAAAACTTTCCTCAATGACTTAGAAATGACTAAATGAAAATGCTTAGCTCTACAAATAAAAAATAGCAGAAACACTTGGAATCATGAAAATAAAAGGACGGGAAAGAAAACATCTACTTATGTCCCAGATCAGATCCTTCGTCTCCAAAGGGATGGTTAGAGATGGTTAGGGATGGTTAGGGATGGTTAGGGATGGTTAGGGATGGTTAGGGATGGTTAGGGATGGTTAGGGATGGTTAGGGATGGTTAGGGATGGTTAGAGATGGTTAGAGATGGTTAGGGATGGTTAGGGATGGTTAGAGATGGTTAGAGATGGTTAGGGATGGTTAGGATGGTTAGGATGGTTAGGGATGGTTAGGATGGTTAGGGATGGTTAGGGATGGTTAGGGATGGTTAGGGATGGTTAGGGATGGTTAGGGATGGTTAGGGATGGTTAGGGATGGTTAGGGATGGTTAGGGATGGTTAGGGATGGTTAGGGATGGTTAGGGATGGTTAGGGATGGTTAGGGATGGTTAGGGATGGTTAGAGATGGTTAGGGATGGTTAGGGATGGTTAGGGATGGTTAGGATGGTTAGGGATGGTTAGGGATGGTTAGGGATGGTTAGGGATGGTTAGGGATGGTTAGGGATGGTTAGGGATGGTTAGGGATGGTTAGGGATGGTTAGGATGGTTAGGGATGGTTAGGGATGGTTAGGGATGGTTAGGGATGGTTAGGGATGGTTAGGGATGGTTAGGGATGGTTAGGGATGGTTAGGGATGGTTAGGGATGGTTAGGGATGGTTAGGGATGGTTAGGGATGGTTAGGGATGGTTAGGGATGGTTAGGGATGGTTAGGGATGGTTAGATGATGGTTAGGGATGGTTAGGATGGTTAGGGATGGTTAGGGATGGTTAGGGATGGTTAGGGATGGTTAGGGATGGTTAGGGATGGTTAGGGATGGTTAGGGATGGTGGTTAGGATGGTTAGGGATGGTTAGGGATGGTTAGGGATGGTTAGGGATGGTTAGGGATGGTTAGGGATGGTTAGGGATGGTTAGGGATGGTTAGGGATGGTTAGGGATGGTTAGGGATGGTTAGGGATGGTTAGGGATGGTTAGGGATGGTTAGGGATGGTTAGGGATGGTTAGGGATGGTTAGGGATGGTTAGGGATGGTTAGGGATGGTTAGGGATGGTTAGGGATGGTTAGGGATGGTTAGGGATGGTTAGGGATGGTTAGATGGTTAGATGGTTAGGGATGGTTAGGGATGGTTAGGGATGGTTAGGGATGGTTAGGGATGGTTAGGGATGGTTAGGGATGGTTAGGGATGATGGTTAGGATGGTTAGGGATGGTTAGGGATGGTTAGGGATGGTTAGGGATGGTTAGGGATGGTTAGGGATGGTTAGGGATGGTTAGGGGTGGTTAGGGATGGTTAGAGATGGTTAGGGATGGTTAGGGATGGTTAGGGATGGTTAGGGATGGTTAGGGATGGTTAGGGATGGTTAGGGATGGTTAGGGATGGTTAGGGATGGTTAGGGATGGTTAGGGATGGTTAGGGATGGTTAGGGATGGTTAGGGATGGTTAGGGATGGTTAGGGATGGTTAGGGATGGTTAGGGATGGTTAGGGATGGTTAGGGATGGTTAGGGATGGTTAGGGATGGTTAGGGATGGTTAGGGATGGTTAGGGATGGTTAGGGATGGTTAGGGATGGTTAGGGATGGTTAGGGATGGTTAGGGATGGTTAGGGATGGTTAGGGATGGTTAGGGATGGTTAGGGATGGTTAGGGATGGTTAGGGATGGTTAGGGATGGTTAGGGATGGTTAGGGATGGTTAGGGATGGTTAGGGATGGTTAGGGATGGTTAGGGATGGTTAGGGATGGTTAGGGATGGTTAGGGATGGTTAGGGATGGTTAGGGATGGTTAGGGATGGTTAGGGATGGTTAGGGATGGTTAGAGATGGTTAGGGATGGTTAGGGATGGTTAGGGATGGTTAGGGATGGTTAGGGATGGTTAGGGATGGTTAGGGATGGTTAGGGATGGTTAGGGATGGTTAGGGATGGTTAGGGATGGTTAGGGATGGTTAGGGATGGTTAGGGATGGTTAGGGATGGTTAGGGATGGTTAGGGATGGTTAGGGATGGTTAGGGATGGTTAGGGATGGTTAGGGATGGTTAGGGATGGTTAGAGATGGTTAGGGATGGTTAGGGATGGTTAGGGATGGTTAGGGATGGTTAGGGATGGTTAGGGATGGTTAGGGATGGTTAGGGTTGGTTAGGGATGGTTAGGGATGGTTAGGGATGGTTAGGGATGGGTTAGGGATGGTTAGATGGTTAGGGATGGTTAGGGATGGTTAGGGATGGTTAGGGATGGTTAGGGATGGTTAGGTTAGATGGTTAGGGATGGTTAGGGATGGTTATGGTTAGGGATGGTTAGGGATGGTTAGGGATGGTTAGGGATGGTTAGGGATGGTTAGGGATGGTTAGGGATGGTTAGAGATGGTTAGGGATGGTTAGGGATGGTTAGGGATGGTTAGGGATGGTTAGGGATGGTTAGGGATGGTTAGGGATGGTTAGGGATGGTTAGGGATGGTTAGGGATGGTTAGGGATGGTTAGGGATGGTTAGGGATGGTTAGGGATGATGGTTAGGGATGGTTAGGGATGGTTAGGGATGGTTAGGGATGGTTAGGGATGGTTAGGGATGGTTAGGGATGGTTAGGGATGGTTAGGGATGGTTAGGGATGGTTAGGGATGGTTAGGGATGGTTAGGGATGGTTAGGGATGGTTAGGATGGTTAGGATGGTTAGGGATGGTTAGGGATGGTTAGGGATGGTTAGGGATGGTTAGGGATGGTTTAGGGATGGTTAGGGATGGTTAGGGATGGTTAGGGATGGTTAGGGATGGGATGGTTAGGGATGGTTAGTGTTGGTTAGGGATGGTTAGGGATGGTTAGGGATGGTTAGGGATGGTTAGGGATGGTTAGGGATGGTTATGGTTAGGGATGGTTAGGGATGGTTAGGGATGGTTAGGGATGGTTAGGGATGGTTAGGGATGGTTAGGGATGGTTAGGGATGGTTAGGGATGGTTAGGGATGGTTAGGGATGGTTAGGGATGGTTAGGGATGGTTAGGGATGGTTAGGGATGGTTAGGGATGGTTAGGGATGGTTAGGGATGGTTAGGGATGGTTAGGGATGGTTAGGGATGGTTAGGGATGGTTATGGTTAGGGATGGTTAGGGATGGTTAGGGATGGTTAGGGATGGTTAGGGATGGTTAGGGATGGTTAGGGATGGTTAGGGATGGTTAGGGATGGTTAGGGATGGTTAGGGATGGTTAGGGATGGTTAGGGATGGTTAGGGATGGTTAGGGATGGTTAGGGATGGTTAGGGATGGTTAGGGGTTATGGTTAGGGATGGTTAGGGATGGTTAGGGATGGTTAGGGATGGTTAGGGATGGTTAGGGATGGTTAGGGATGGTTAGGGATGGTTAGGGATGGTTAGGGATGGTTAGGGATGGTTAGGGATGGTTAGGGATGGTTAGGGATGGTTAGGGATGGTTAGGGATGGTTAGGGATGGTTAGGGATGGTTAGGGATGGTTAGGGTTATGATGGTTAGGGATGGTTAGGGATGGTTAGGGATGGTTAGGGATGGTTAGGGATGGTTAGGGATGGTTAGGGATGGTTAGGGATGGTTAGGGATGGTTAGGGATGGTTAGGGATGGTTAGGGATGGTTAGGGATGGTTAGGGATGGTTAGGGATGGTTAGGATGGTTAGAGATGGTTAGGGATGGTTAGGGATGGTTAGAGATGGTTAGGGATGGTTAGGGATGGTTAGGGATGGTTAGGGATGGTTAGGGATGGTTAGGGATGGTTAGGGATGGTTAGGATGGTTAGGGATGGTTAGGGATGGTTAGGGATGGTTAGGGATGGTTAGGGATGGTTAGGGATGGTTAGGGATGGTTAGGGTTAGGGATGGTTAGGGATGGTTAGGGATGGTTAGGGATGGTTAGGGATGGTTAGGGATGGTTAGGGATGTTAGGGATGGTTAGGGATGGTTAGGGATGGTTAGGGATGGTTAGGGATGGTTAGGGATGGTTAGGGATGGTTAGGGTTAGGGATGGTTAGGGATGGTTAGGGATGGTTAGGGGTTAGGGATGGTTAGGGATGGTTAGGGATGGTTAGGGATGGTTAGGGATGGTTAGGGATGGTTAGGGATGGTTAGGGATGGTTAGGGATGGTTAGGGATGGTTAGGGATGGTTAGGGATGGTTAGGGATGGTTAGGGATGGTTAGGGATGGTTAGGGATGGTTAGGGATGGTTAGGGATGGTTAGGGATGGTTAGGGATGGTTAGGGATGGTTAGGGATGGTTAGGGATGGTTAGGGATGGTTAGGGATGGTTAGGGATGGTTAGGGATGGTTAGGGATGGTTAGGGATGGTTAGGGATGGTTAGGGATGGTTAGGGATGGTTAGGGATGGTTAGGGATGGTTAGGGATGGTTAGGGATGGTTAGGGATGGTTAGGGATGGTTAGGGATGGTTAGGGATGGTTAGGGATGGTTAGGGGTTAGGGATGGTTAGAGATGGTTAGAGATGGTTAGGGATGGTTAGGGATGGTTAGGGATGGTTAGGGATGGTTAGGGATGGTTAGGGATGGTTAGGGGATGGTTAGGGATGGTTAGGGATGGTTAGGGATGGTTAGGGATGGTTAGGGATGGTTAGGGATGGTTAGGGATGGTTAGGGATGGTTAGGGATGGTTAGGGTTGGTTAGGGATGGTTAGGGATGGTTAGGGATGGTTAGGGATGGTTAGGGATGGATAGGGATGGTTAGGGATGGTTAGGGATGGTTAGGGATGGTTAGGGATGGTTATGGTTAGGGATGGTTAGGGATGGTTAGGGATGGTTAGGGATGGTTAGGGATGGTTAGGGATGGTTAGGGATGGTTAGGGATGGTTAGGGATGGTTAGGGATGGTTAGGGATGGTTAGGGATGGTTAGGGATGGTTAGGGATGGTTAGGGATGGTTAGAGATGGTTAGGGATGGTTAGGGATGGTTAGGGATGGTTAGGGATGGTTAGGGATGGTTAGGGATGGTTAGGGATGGTTAGGGATGGTTAGGATGGTTAGGGATGGTTAGGGATGGTTAGGGATGGTTAGGGATGGTTAGGGATGGTTAGGGATGGTTAGGGATGGTTAGGGATGGTTAGGGATGGTTAGGGTTGGTTAGGGATGGTTAGGGATGGTTAGGGTTGGTTAGGGATGGTTAGGGATGGTTAGGGATGGTTAGAGATGGTTAGGGATGGTTAGGGATGGTTAGAGATGGTTAGGGATGGTTAGGGATGGTTAGAGATGGTTAGGGAAGGATAGGATGGTTTGAGATGGATAGGATGGTTAGGGATGGTTAGGATGGTTAGGGATGGTTAGGGATGGTTAGGGATGGTTAGGGATGGTTAGGGATGGTTAGAGATGGTTAGGGATGGTTAGGGATGGTTAGGGATGAGGGTTAGGGATGGTTAGGGATGGTTAGGGATGGTTAGAGATGGTTAGGGATGGTTAGGGATGGTTAGAGATGGTTAGGGATGGTTAGGGATGGTTAGGGATGGTTAGAGATGGTTAGGGATGGTTAGAGATGGTTAGGGATGGCTAGGGATGGTTAGAAGGATATTCAATGACCACACTCGACGAACGAGATGGTTAGGGATGGTTAGGGATGGTTAGAGATGGTTAGGGATGGTTAGGGATGGTTAGAGATGGTTAGGGATGGTTAGAGATGGTTAGGGATGGTTAGAGATGGTTAGGGATGGTTAGAGATGGTTAGGGATGGTTAGGGATGGTTAGGGATGGTTAGGGATGGTTAGGGATGGTTAGAGATGGTTAGGGATGGTTTGGGTGGTTAAGGATGGTCAGGGATGGTTTGGTTGGTTGAGGAAGGTCAAGAATGGTTAGGGATGGTTAGGTTAGATGGTTAGGGATGGTTAGGGATGGTTAGGGATGGTTAGGGATGGTTAGGGATGGTTGTGTGAGGAGGCCCACCTCAAGGTTGCAGCTGAAAAAACAGAGGCCTTGATGATAAGGGGACATGGAGACGAAAGGCATCCATTTAGTTTACGGTTGGCTCCCAGAGAGTTCAGGGGGTGGCCGTTGCTCAATATCTGGGAGTGAAGCTGAATGCAAGACTGTCCCCAGATGCAAGAGCTTTTCCTAAAAGTTTCAAACCTGGTAACAGGAATGACGGGCCTTGTTGGCCCAGAGTGGGGGATCCCATACCTTGATCGACTGAGGTACTATAAGTCAGTGTTCTTGCCCATTGTTACATATGCCGCCTCTACATGAACACCCCACTGGTGTGTTCTAGGGTTGAAATAATCCTCAGAATTTGGCCAAAAATTGTACACAAAAACAGAAATAATGAACCTTTATGTAAACATCTGCTGAGTTTTTCCTTTTTATCCATTAGCTAATAGGAATTTTATTCAGAGCTATAAGTGAAGGAAAACTCGGTCCTATTTCAACTTCCCCGGAATGGGACGAGAAAATGACGTCTAGATGACGGAGTTGTTTCGGCTCTCAAGCAACGAAAGAGACAACATGGTAAGAGGACGAACATGGTAAGAGAGGCGGTGGCGCGGGGAGAGAAAACAGGAAGGGAACATGGAAGGGAGTGGTAGCGGGGGGGGGGGGTGGTTGGTGGGAGGAGGTCGGTGGTTGGGAGGAGGAGGTCACCGACGCAGACGAATCGCCGCTGGATCGCGGCGTTGCCGCTGCCCACCACCGTCGGATCCGGCAACGCTGCAGCTGGCGGGGAGGTCCACCCGTCTCACCAATTGGCGGTGTCAGGTATCGCCCTCTCAAGTTCCTCCCTCGCTCTCCCTTTTACAACGTTCCCGTCTGAGAGCCTCTCGTCACGTGTTCATTATTGTTTGTTATTCTTCTCGTCCAGAAGCCGAAACCGAAAAACCACTGTGCATTACTTCACAATAATATTTATTCATTTCGAACTAAAATGAGCTTTCTACAGTTAGATGGCGACGGATCGCTCTGAGACGCGAATCAATCGATTCGGCGTCCGAAATTAACAAGTTTAAGTAGAAGTTTGGAAATGACACACCACTTGTCCATATTGGTAGATTTCGAAAAACCACGTTTTTTTCCTATCACCACAGGCCTAGCCTACAGTTGGGTAATAATATTCAGTTAAATACAGCACCATGTAACTACTTTGTAATATGTCTTTTGATGAATAAACTCTCTCTCTCTCTCTCTCTATAGCATCTGGGATGTAAAACCCGTTCTACCCAGTTTGTTTATATTCAAAAGTCACCATACAAAGAACATTCCAGTAACTACAGCCGTATGGAAAGAAGATAAGATGACAAATTGAATGGCGAAATAGTTGAGGAGGTAATAATTCTTCACATCAAATTCAAAAAATGAAAATTTTTGCAGGAGGACAATAAACAATAGGTAAGTTTTTTCTTAGAGATTATTGTTTTGAAGAAAGAACAATAATGAACTTGAACGATTATTAGACAACTATTGTGTTTACAACACAACGATTATTAGACAACTATAGAAATGACAACTGTTGTGTTGATTATGAAAAACGATTTGCTGTACGATTACAAACGATTACTGTTGAAAATAACAAATCAGAAGATTGACATCGTTATTATTCAATTATTTAAGTTCATAATATTCCCATTATTGATTTTTCCTCGTCTTGTTGTTATGGGTGTGTAGGATACCAGATCGCTAGCGGACATCGCTCTCTAGCAATGAATGTCCATCACTATTGCGCTTTCGTTCCGATTTCATATAAAGTTTTTCTGCAGTTAGCTCCCGTCTAAAGCATGTTCATGCTAATAGATGTGGGATCATTCAACCAGTTGTCCCCGACTACCCTACCTGAGCGAGATGACCCAACTAGAAGCTGAGTGGATTTTATTTATGCTCAGGTGTAGACTGTTTTCAGAGCGATGGGAATCATAAGGGACAATCAACGAATTTTTTTCAGAATGTTATAAAACTCGAAATTCGAGTGGAAAGTTAGATTCTGATTTATTGATTTAAAAGATCCGGATAAACCTGATAGCTTTTAACAGCTAATTTTAACAGCCAATAACTTTATTGTGGTTCATTTCTTTCCTAATCAATCTAACTTAAATACCTTTCTTTCTATGGCGTCTAGAATACAATTATTGTAGCAGCCACAATTTTATAGCCACAAGTGTCCTTCAGCATTTTTAAAAGTTACTAGGGTGCAAGATGAGTTTAGATAAATTACCAGAGACTCCGTTTAATAAACATATGAGAGATTTACTAATAAGGCCTATTTATAAAAATCATAATACACCATTACGTAATAATTTGCAGCGTTTTACTTCCGATTACAGATCTTTACGAAAACACCTACCCAGTTAGCATGCTCAGAACTTAACTTCCAAACTATTATTTCCAATAACTAACCTTCTTTTTTTTTCTAATTTCAGAATAACTTTATTGAACAATTACGGTTTTGCATATAGTGAATAGTAAAAATAAATAACATGGTAGATGGGCAGGAGTTGAAGTCCATTGACTTTCTCCTCATAAATATCAATAAATTACATTAAAATATTAGTAATAATTATACAGTGTATTGATTAGGTCGTTGCTGGTTGAACTACTGTTTCAGCTACTGATAGTTGTCATGATATGACGAGCAGAGCCGTATATCTTTTTCCCTTTAGCCAACGTCTGGGGTGGTTCCATCTATTGTGGCTGCAGCTAGTGGGCTTGGGTGGTTTTGGAGCTTTTGGTGGAATCTAGAGTGTGATTTCTGCATAACTTCAATGACAGTAGGTATCTCACAGTCCCTGGTTCCTGTTGTGTTCTGAACAAGAAAAAATAAACCTTAATCTTTTAATTTTAGATGTATATTATCTAAACTCGTACCCTACCGCCTCCATACCGTCTTGTCCACTATATATACCACACTTTATACTATATATACACTTTATTCAACACGACAGATTGTTTAGGAATGAAATTAGGTACAAGGGACTTCGGCTGACTAGGAGCGCCCTCGTCAGATTTTAGATGTCATACAGAATCTGTAATTCAAATCGCGGTTTCGCAGGTTGCCCAATTCGTTTCGAATATAACGTACATTTAGGCACATATTTTATGGTATGCCATATTTAATAAGCTCTTTGCTTGACAAAATGAGATTTATATCAAATTTGTTTGGCTCCAATTATAATATACTACTATTTATTGTGAAGAGGTTTATTATTCCCGTATCATAGATAACCCTTCTACATAAATCTCTAGTCTATATAGATTAGATCTAGTCAGTGGTACATAATTTAAGCTCAGCCCCTCGAGCCTCCATATCTTGTGTTGCCCACTCTAGATGCCATAACAGAGCTCCATTGTACATCAGCAAATGATATGGGTTAGGTTACATTTCGTAGAAAAGACATATAATGGCAATATCTACTTATGGACACAACGTACAGGAACACGATCAGGACCGGATTTAGCAAACTGGCGCCCCTAAGGTACAGTACATATTAATAGATACTTTACAATAATGAAAAAACTAGATACAAATTGACATACAATTATTAATAATAAAAATTAGACTACTTACACGTTCAAAAATAATTTATAAAGCCTTCCTTCTTGCTTTCTTTCGAGCAAATGTAAATTGAACACTGCTAGGACCACCATACTCACCAAACTTAGCGGGTACCTACCTTCTTTTTGCGCCGACTGTCAGCCTAATACTCCTTTTTACATTTTTCCTTTGCTGATCGTTCCAGATCGTGAAAATTTGTCC
This sequence comes from Creontiades dilutus, assembly GCA_031894815.1. Classification (NCBI taxonomy): domain Eukaryota; kingdom Metazoa; phylum Arthropoda; class Insecta; order Hemiptera; family Miridae; genus Creontiades; species Creontiades dilutus. The sequence continues at coordinate 595,888 of JAVIWC010000084.1, read as the reverse complement.
TTAATTCCTCCAGGAAGCCACACAAACATTCATAATATGTTACAACTTTCCCAAGCTCCAAGGTTTCATACTACAATTTTACACTTTTTTTTGTTAAATCTTTCTAGAATTGATCCCCATAGGACCGCTATAAATGTTGTTTCATTTCTTGTTGAGGGCTTTTCGTCACTATCACCTGAAATCTCATCTAAACTTTTTAAAATGCTCTCTCTACTTTCGTTGAAAGCTCGGCAGGCGTCGTGACTTGCAGACCATCGAGTCTTTGACAGATTTTGCAACAATAAGGAACAGTTCCTCTTCAAAATAGCCCATCTATGGGGTGGACTAAAAAAGTTATACAGGCTTGATTCTGTTGAACACGAACCTACAAGGTTTTAACGAATGTGCAGCACAAGGCACATACTCCGCTAGAGGACTGACTTGTTTGATGCGTGGCTGAACGCCAGAGTAAATACCTGACGTATTCGAGAGTAGACTTAGATTGTAGAGCAAATTTCCAAACCTCACAAACGGTAAACTCAAATAAAATTACTTTTATACAAGAATAGACCTAATAATTCACGGTACTATAATACGTAAAAACACGTTTTCTAATGCAAACTAAAATTTTTATTTCGATTAAAAATATTTCTTTTTCATGAGACTTGATGCGCGCCCTTAGGCCCGGGCCTATGCGTAAATCCAGGCCTGTACACGATTTGAACAACCGAAATGCAAAGACTTGAAAATAAAACACCAACCTATGCTTCTGCAATCACACAAGACTTGAAAAGTAGATTTCTAAAGGATCTCTTTCAACTCTGCGATCTTAAAATGATGTTAGGCGATTTTTATTATATTCAAATTCACTTTCCCGTGGCTATTCTTTTTTCTGTCGAAGTACTAGGGAAGAGAGAGCGGATGAACAAAAAGCTCATTCGATTCTTCGGAGTCTGCAGTCCGGAACTTTTCTCCAAAACTTCAGAACAAAACTTGACCAAACTTGGGTCAAAAATCTACTTTGGGGTCCAGTTGGAACTGAATTCTCTGCATCGATCTCAGTTAATCCTTAAGGGTGGAATGAAAGGGCACATTCTCCAAAACATTTCATTCTCAAAATTGGATGAAAACATAATTAGGCTTGTTACAAGGATCTGTGGACACACAGACAGAACGACGCAGGCTGAACGAAAGTTGTTCAGAATGATCTAATAAAACGCAAAATGGAAGTGATTATTTTTTTCCCATCTCCCGGGAAAGTGAAAACAAAGCTTCAGCTGCTGCCTTCTGGTAGAGTGGGAAGCGAAATGCATACCACATCTTAGCCTCCGTGCCGACGGTTGTGATTCGCCCTTTGCCACAAAAAGTTTGGTAAAATGCACAAGTTGATAGTTACGAAAAAATCGCAAAACTGAGCAAAATTGATTAAGCGGGAGTCATTACTGTCATTCCAACTCTACGTCTTACTCGTCCATAGATTAACATGATTTCCAACGCACTTCATCACCACTCTAATGGTGCCCCTTTGGACAGAGTGATTTATTTTTGGAACCACATCACCACAAGTCATACAACGCTGAAATAAAATTTTCAAGCTGCCCCACATGATTATGAACGTCGATGAGTCGATGGCCGACGGTTTCGTTTCAGAATCTACCTGTTCCAAACCGGAATCCCCCGAAGGTCCACATCCTGATAATTCATCCGAGTTTGATGTAATCGATCTTAATACTTCCTGTCCCATTTCACATTGAGTGTCTTGCGTGATTTGAAGAAGAGTCTGCACCGGCGTGTCGCAATCCCCCGAAACTTCATCTTCATTGTCAACATCAATCGGCTCAAGCTTCAAAGATGGTATAGCATCGACAACTTCGGCCGTGCATTTTTTCTTCAACTGTCCCAATTTTCTCGGTACGGCCTTACTTGATCTCTCTTTGCGAGTCCCTTTCATTTTCAAATGCGGCACCGACGTTTTTTTCAATCGACGGCATATTTTGTTGTCAGCAGGAAGCAGTTGACGTTGAAGCAGCGAGGTTTCGAAATCGCCGTCATCAAAATGTTCTGAGCAGACGACGGCAAATTTGGACGGCTTGAAATTCTTTCTGTTTATACTCTCGAGCCATGATTGGTACACTCGAGGGGTTTTTTTATCGTCGGGAAAGCGATGGAACGAAAGTGACTTGGATTGTTTATTTTTCGAATTACTTCCGCAACCGACTACAGCACAGTACGACATATTAACGGGTTACACCAAAGGCAACTGGGTGGTTACTGGGGGGGAGCCCTGGCCCGCTACCTGAGCTCTCCCCTCCAACCCTGAGATGACGTCAAGCTCTCCATTCCGAGCCTTTCCGCCTCTACCAATCGATTAGATTTCACCCGATCGGGTTCGTTATTTTGGTTTATCAACCTCAATAATAAGCCTTCGTAATCGACCAAGAAAAAAAAGTAAGCCCCCTCTAAATTTATTGTTTTGCGTTTCAAGATGCTTAGAATCCGAAAGTTGAATTGAAAACGCGCAATTATTACATAGAGATTTATTATTTCTGTATTAGATAACCCTTCTACGTAAATCACTGATCTATGTGTACCTAGCCAGTTGTACATTATCTGCCAGCACAATTATTCAAAGACGCTAGTTAATGCGATTTGGAGTTAGCTTTGTCAACCAGGATTTTCACCTGATTTCCCATAGATCGAAGCAACGGGTATCTGCAATAAATAACACTGGTTTTTATGAGACGATAGGAATGTTATAATAATAACAGTTTAAAAAGCAGTTATTCACAAAACAGCACTATAAATTGTATAGGCACGGTTGACATAAGACGAAGTGAGAGAGAGTGGGAGTCTATTCCCACACGTGTGGAGTATTCAAAATCTTACAGTACGAAATTGCGCCTACATAATAATGACACAGATTAGTACCTACGATAAATGATAATGTCAAGATATTCTTCTGATACAAAATAGAAACAATATTCTAAACGCTAAAAATACAAACTTTTCTTGATACACCTATCCAGTTATATGGTGAAGCCAAACTAATGATTTTAGGCCGAACTATGCAGGCACATAATAAAAACATAGTAAATGGATGCTAGAAGTTACATAGAACTATTTCTAAAACAGTAATATAGAGTTAAGACCACATCCATTCCTCGTCATTATAAAAAGTCGATGTTCCTAATGCAAAGGTGTGTCTAATGCAAAAATCGTATTAACGTATTCCCCAACTTCACAAATCTCGTTTGATAACACTAGGTCCTTTGAATCAACACATTCAACCTCAACGCACCACCACATCATCTCTTCGTTGATAAATCATACATATTGCCATCCGGTCTTAGAATAGTCTGAAACGGATTCGTACCTAATAAGTTTTTTCCCCCATGTTTTGGTTTTCTCCTACCCTTTGATCGATTCTGGTTCGATTCTTAAAGCATGACTTAGGGCGATTTTTCGTACCCGTGGGGCCCATTTTTCCGGGGACTTGTTTTCGCGTTGCAGTCTTTGCCTCACTCAAACGGCTTTTAGCGTGTAAGATGGCTGGAAGAAAGTTGGTGATACCGGAGTGGCGCCATCGAGGTTTTGGCGAGGATGTTTGTGTTCCAGTAAGTAAATTCTGACCGCAGGAAGTTTCACGGGGTAAACAAGCTCTTGGCAACTAGAAGGGCTCAGCTTACAGAACCGTCTTACAGAACTTGGTTTTCTCAATTTCACACCTGTGCCTTCTAACACGTATGTGAATGGTGCACGGTGTGTCTCACGTAGTACAGAAATCCGATTTTTTTGGTTTATTATGTTCAATAATTAATCTCAAGGTGCGTTGATCCAAAATCTGAAATATCCGTCCGCCACACGCAGTTCTACCCATAAAAAGACCTTGGAACTGATGTGAAAAATCCGTTGTTTCGGAATTCATTTGAGGTCTAGTTGGTCCCAACTGGAATGATCCAAAAACGTGGGTATTTGAGGTTTTTATTGACCGGGCCAATTGGGGTGTCATTTTCTATTAATTTTGGACGCCGAATCGATTCACATGCGACCCATACCAGTTCGAGCTCAAAAATAACAAAACTTTGTGAAATAATTTGCAGCATTTCAAGATTTCTTTCGTGTTTTCGTCTGTTCGGTCACTAATGAGGCAGGGTGAAACCAAATTTAAATACACCATCGAAAAGAGCTTAGGTATTTTCGGTAAACATCTTTTGATTCGTACAAGGGACAAGTAAAGGTTGGTTGGAGTTCAGTGAAATTTAAGTCATTCAACTCCCTTTGGGACATCTATCTAGAAGTCGTTGACAAGATATGGATTTTGTTCCCAATCGATCTACCTTGCTGAAATATTACTGTGGCTCTTTTTGGCATCTAAAATCGAATTACGAGGTATGGAGGCGCGAGGCTATGATGTACCAGTTGGGTCATCTCAAAGGCTCGAGGAGCCAAGTTTAGATAATGTATCTCTGAAACTTTTAATGAAAGTAGAAAGCTCAAAAAATTTTCTTGTAGGAGGGTAGTTTTTTTACTAATATGGTAGAGAACTAAGGACTGACGACCAATAAAGACACACGTTACTACAAAACACTTGGTTTTACTGGCATGAATGTCGGGAGGTTGTCGAAATGGTGGGAAAGGCCCCATCTTCATTCCATGGACTGCTAGAGGCTCCAACTTCAAAAACGATGAAAAATGAAAGGATGATGGACTGACGAAAAAGTCTGTGAAACTCTCTTTCCGTCACATCCTAAATTTATTTACAAAGTCCTAGGTTTCGGAATTAGAAATTTAAGACATCCTGATGATACAGGCATGAGAAATATGTCAATCAGTAAAATCAACGGGTATTTGAAGTTTGTGATATTGGTGAAGGGTACTTTTCCACATTCAATCAAGTAAAACTTAAAAGCCATGAAACAACACTTTTGGAGCATGTGTCTTGGCAAGCATGCAACGTTTACTATAGATAAAACACTCTTTCAGTACCGAAAACCAATGGCATTTATTCAAATCTTATCATTAACCACGATTTCACGTTTTTTTCAGAATGACCGTTTTACATAATAATGAAATTATAATTGCCTAAATGAATCCCTGGTCAGTCGAGGCAAACGTTCAACCGAGTTTTCCAAACTTCAAAACACTTGGTGAATTCTTCAGATACAGGAGGAGGTTGAGGGAAGCGGCCATCTGTTATTCCAAGATTTCCAAAATCCCAACGTGTTATCCCTTGATGTGAGAGACTTTCGGGTACAGAGAAAATCGCAAGGAGTCAAATCGGGAGAGAACAGTCAAATGGGTGGGTGGGGTACAGGGGTCACGCCGTTTTCGACAAAAAAAACTCTCGGTTCTCGACGTTGTTGAGAAAATTCTATCGGTGCAAGTACCACTTCCCTGCTCTCCGCCCTGGGCGTTTTTGTAACGATGTAACGAGCCTCGAAAGAACTTACAAATAAAACTTTTGATTCAACGCGGCCTTACTAGGGGGAATGAACTCCGCCTGGATGAAACTCTTCGCATCGAAAAAAGGTATCAAAGCCGTCTTCAAGGTTTTCTTGGTATCCGGTTGACCCCATAACATAAGAATTCTTTGCCGGTAATTATTTTCGACAGTGTATCAAGCTCCGTTTCCTGACCTTTCTTCGCCATTTGACGAACTTCCAAACGACTGTGAATTTGGTGTTGGGTTAATATGCGCTGCACCCATTTTACGGCGATTCCCTTCATACCAAGTTCTTCAGAGAATGTGATCGCATTAAAGGTCGGTGACCCCGACGAGTTTCACGAGATCTTCGATTTGAATCCTGCCATTTCCGATTAAGCTTGTTCGTTTGATGGAGAGCTATTGGTGATTTTACAGGTAGTCAAACCGTCGCACTGGACTAGGGATAGACAGGGTTGGTGCTTAAACGGGTTATTCTCTTCTTCGGTGTTCACTTTTCAGACTTCCTTCAGAAAACAAGGAAAATGACCAATTCAAGAGGCAAGGTTGTGGTAAAAGTCTTGGTAACTCCCTGGAATAACGTTTGATCGGCATATATCCATAAGGTCCTTCATTTTAGGCGGCAGTATTTTGGGTGGTTCCTCGTACGCCGGCTTCAACTCCACCACAGACTTCGACGGCCGTCCGCGTTACATTTTCCGGCCAATGTTAGGTTTGTTCTATCCGAGCGAGTTCATGATCAATATTATTATAGTTGACCATAATATGGTCAAAATTTGACTATAATATTTAATATTATTTGATGGGGATAATGCATAGGGGCTTGAGTTGGGTATAATGCAGTTAATTGTGTTCAGTTAAATAGTATGCATATCCCAGTTAGGTACATTTCACGTCTACATTTATCGACTCTACAATACTCTACTTTGAAGAAGGCCGCTCCTGAATCCACGTTAAACTCAATTTTAGAGTGTCGTTCATCTCCTGAGCGATAAATTCTTTAGTGCAGTAAAGACTTATTATTACTTCATGTTGTCTAGGATGCCAATAAACCAAATCTGAAAGGAGGTACTGAAAGATAAACAGTAGCAGAACTCATTGACACCAAAATCTCAAAAACGACGCAAATAGAGATGTGGCCTTATTGCTCTGGGGGTGCGATATTGGCTCGAGAATTTAAAAGTCTGAGCAAATAATTGAATTGAAAAATGTAGGTACTTGATTTGTAATGGAATAGAATGAGCTAAAAACCGATAGGAACACTTTTGAAAACACTGCAAATTATCACAAAGAGCTTTATTATTTGTTTACTAGATAGCCCTTCTATGTGCATGACTTAGATATGTATATTAGACGCATCTGAGGTACATTGGCTAAACTTCGCGCGTTCGTATTTTGCAAATGCATTCAAGATTAAAATAATTGGGCTCTCGTCAGCTATAATTTTAATTAAGTAATATTGATACAAAACCTCTACTTTTTAGTGAGTATAAGTACTTGAATTACACTTACTACTTTCACTGTCAAATTCAAAAGTTATGAATAGTCATCTTTGGTATAAATAGTAACTGATGATTAATACAATATCCACACTGTAAGCTACATCAAGTCCTCACAAAATTACAATATTGTTATAGGGTACATATCACTAAAATCATGTTGAAGTCGTTTTTCCCCAAAGTACAATTGTCATCTCATTTTGTTTCGCGGAAAGTTTTTTTTTTCGGGAAACTAAATGATTTTCTCCAAAATCAAAATTCTCACTCAAATTTTACTTTTAGAACATTTTGAACAACTTTCACGGACTGTCTTTCCTTCCATGTGACCGCAGATCCTTGTAACAAGCCAGATTCCACAGTTTTTATCTGATATTATGACATTTTCAGAGAATGTGCGGGTTAGACTGAAGATTGTCCGACAAGAGTTTTAATGTTACAGAAATTATTAGGTCGTTCTGAGAATGCTCAAAAGTAAATTCGTGACGCCGGACATACGGTCAGACACTAAATTATAGTTGTTCCGATTTGGCTAAAACCCATTATGCAACTTAGATTTTGGAGAAAAACATTTTTCTTTTTCTCTCGAAATGCTATGTGTCTACCTAAATGACTGCCTACCAGAAAATGTTTACCTAGTTGGTAGACTAGGGGAGGGCAAAATCGGTGTATTGAAGGCTTCCTTACACCAAAAGCACAACGATAAAGTGGTTAGCGCTTGGTAGGATGTAATAATGCATAAGGACCAACTCGTTAGCGAGTGCTTTCATTCTGCCGTGGTAATTAAACCGGTGCGTTTCCCACTAGCAATGAGATCATTATTTTAATTTCGCCGTTTAAGCATCTGATAAGGAAGAGAGCGTGGCAACGACCTACCGAGATCTACAAGCCCCGGAGAATAGAATGAGGAAACCAAACCCTGATCCCCATCTTGAGAAGCTTATTCCTTGGAAATCACGTTCATTAGGATTCCCTGTGTGATGTTGACAGAACTCGTGATGAAATAACCCATACCTCGTCGGGTCATTACCAGGTTTTATTCAAACGTGCGTATAATTGAGATTTATATTATTTTACGTTACCTACTACTTATTTATTTGGTCGCAATGTACAATGCCGCATAAGGTTGCGGAGGATTGTTAAAACAAGCTTGCTAAAACAAATATATTGTTTGTTTTTTCAATCGCTCATACATGGGCTTCCTGTGTAGAAAGGTGCGTACGCATCCACTTTGTCTCGGATAACTGTACTACAAAAATATTTTATTCGGGTAATATGTAAGAGCCAGACAAAATCGAACTGTTTCCCTGTCTTCGCAGAACTAAATTTGCTTTCAATTTCTTTCCGTATAGAGGTACTTACATTAGCGCAACTCATTAATTTTTGAGGTTAATTCATTTGCGTTTTCATGTTTTTCAATCAAGAATATGTACCTACGAGTAGATTATGTCGTTCCTATTACAACAAATTAATACTGAAAAGTCTAATAATATTATGATACCTAATCATATTATGATAATATTACAAATGTTATAGCTAAATAACAACGAATGAAAACATAAAAATGAATTAATAAATTTAAAAAATATACATCAAAATGAAATGAATTGTTTCCGAGTCTACCTAAATTTGGCGGAAGCTTTGTTTTCACTTACTTATTGGAGATGACAATTTTTTTCCCCAAAATCAAAATTCCAAAACATGAAATCACCAAACAACATTTTTTCAGGCTGTGGTGGCCCGATCGAGCTCAAATTTCCAGGGTTATCTGAAAAAAAAAAAAAAAAAAAAAAAAAAAAGGATAATCTCACATTGATTCCAACGCGACAGTATCATTACTGGCTAATGCGCAAGCGCGAACCTGAACTCTTTTTAACAAGCCTAATTCCTCGAGTTTTCATACGATTTTTCATAATTTTGTTGCTAATTATTGAAAATAAGTTGTATTATTATTAACTAGTCGAATTTGTCAATATCCACAACTATTTTTTTCACTTATAAAAAAAGAAGTAATTCTTTCCACTGGTAATACTCAAGACAGCTAACGGAGCATTTTGGAAAACCACACGCATAAAAGTTTACTACAGGAATTAAAATGAAAATTTGGCGAAATATTGCTTTTTATTCGAAACAGCAATATTAGAAAATACATAATATGTAATTTATATTTCTGTATATAAACTTTTAAAGAATCACAACCCTGATGAAGTAACGCTTTGGACATAACACTGTAGACAGGAAGTTGGGACAGGCACAAAAATATTGCTAATATTACAAAACTATCCTTGCATCCAAAGCTGGATCATGTGCATCAACTTGACAATTACTAATTGTTTGGTATCGAAAATGGATTTTTTTAAGCTTGAGCAGAGCTAATGCGTAGTAGTGAATATATATGGTAGTGCATTAAGACAAAGCCCTTACTACATTTTCCAACAATTTATATAAGTAATGCTAACAATTGAATAATTGCCCCTCGTGATTTTTTTTCTTGGTCCATTACAAAAGTTTATAATTGAAAATGATAAACCAATAATACAGCAAAGTATCGTATCAAACTGACTTTGTTTTCGTGCCCATGCTGCACGGCGGGCATAATGAGTGTAGCGAGTCCCATTTCTAGCCTCAAAATTACCTTCCCTCCACATTCCACTGTCTCTTATTCGGACCAGACAACCAACCCCTTTAGCCGAGGGGTGGCAACCCCCTCCGCACACCCTCATCAAAATCAACCTCTAGTTTTCGCCCCCTTTTTCGAACTCGAAGATGAAAAGCGTGCTCTCTCCCTCTTCCCCACGCTACCGACGTACGTTCTCTGTCTCGCCCATGACCCCTAATATCTTCCCATTGAGTTAACTCGGGCTAAGGGAAGAAGAGGCTTTTGAAACTTTTTGCTCCTCCCTTCCGTCATAATGGGCTCGGGTCTGGGGTAATGGGATTCAAGTATGAACCTACCTACCAGTCTTTTGAACGGGCGATTTTTCTCAGTCTATTTCTCCTTTTGAATGAGCGATTGTCAGAAGACTTTTCTCGTCCAAATAGCACTGCCGGCCCTCCCATGTCGGTACGTATTACTTGGACACATGAAGTTATCTTCATAATTCCACTGTATTGGTAACAGATGTAACGAGAGAATTAATCGTCTGATTCTGGGAACGCATTTTAAATTGACAAACACTTGTTTAAAATAAACTTTAATTGGTTATGACCGTATTTGGCTGATAAAACTATCGGAGCCCTCCTATTGAATAAACCCAAAAAGTTGAAACTCGAGGAAAAAAAAATTGTTTTTCTTTTTGCTCAAAATCCAGGAATTTGATGTTGCAGTAATAATGATTTTTTGAACGTTTTAAATTCATTACATTGAATTCATTACATAAATAAATTAAGAGAGGCATCCCAAAAGTATACTCTATTTAAAAATATTCAAAAATGCACCCAACAATTCGGGAGAAACCAACTTTTATTTATTTAGTAAAATAGCTTTTATCCTTGAGTTATTCCACGTTGTTGCCTAACAGAACATCCTTATAGAGTTCCAGACGATTCGGTCGATTTCTTGAGTAAAAGGATTTTGACGCGCTAAATCGAGGTTCTGTCCTGGCCATACTCGCTATAACTGAATTTAGTTTAATCATCTCGCAAATCTCCTCGAGTTGTATATGAAGAGTTGAAACAGAAATGTTACATTTCCATTGGCTCATTACGCTCAGTGCCATACGGTCGCCCATTAGAGCTTAACGACTCTGGGGATAACAGTTAGAGGTTGGGGGGGGGGGGGGGGGGGACAACCCCTGGCAGATCAATACGTTCGAACGAAGCTCTGGTGAGGGGTGAGGGATTCTCCAGCTGTTCAGTAACAGCAGAAAACTGTTTAGCTGGTTTTATAGTCGTGAGAAAATTCATTCTTTCGTACCATTGTTACAAGCTGGTTGAGGGTGAACTAAATGAGTTTATCTCATTTATTTATGGTATGACAAAGCAAAATGCACAAAATATATATTACATAATGAATTTTGGATGAGAATAACGAATAAATCCCCATGTACAAACGAGTAGGAAAAGAAGTATTCTAAAATGGCTGAATCAACCAGAAAGGGTGGATCTAACATTCAACTTTTCAGAAAAACGAAAATCACAGCTGAATTTTCGAAACAATAGGAAACGCTGATCTAAACAACCTGAACAAATTCCTTAGACTCTCAAAAAGGGATAAGCTCAAACAACAGTTAAAAATCAATTAAGAAATTGCTAAGGTGAGGAAATGTCATAGTAGTTGTAAATTTAATGAAATGATTTAGTAGTAGTTGCCAGATAGAGCCTCCTAATAGCCGCGGCTGCAGACTGTGGGTATCTGTTCCGCGTGAGAGGGCAACGACAGGACGGAGCCGCAGGCTAAACCTGCGGGTTCTGCTGAAAGCGCGAACCCGTGGTTTTGTGGGCCATTCACGCTTTAGTCCTCCCCTGCTGGAAAACCCGAAAAGGGTTCAAAAACTGTACGTAAGTGGGAAGTCCCGCAGCTTTTGAGACCCAAAACCCATGGGTCCGGGGCTGTTGACAAGTCCGACAGGTATGAGGCTAAATCAACAGGTTTTTTTGTTCAGTACTCGTGTTCTCGACGAAGAGTTACGGAAAACAGAGTGTTTGCTGCTGATGTTTCGCCTACCTGCCAGTTATTGATTGATGGACAGAAAGAGGTGGGAGAAAAATGGATTTCCTGGAGGAAGGAAGATACCGACATAGGTCTCTTTCGGAAACTGAGAACGTAGGAGCCTAAAGACTTCGGGGACTACCTTCGTATGGAGCAATCTCCCTTCGACGAACTTCTCAGTAAGTAACTACCTACGTATGTGATTGGGTAACACATCTTGTGTTAATTCGTTACAAAAGGAGTGTACAATCTTCTTTGTATCCCACCCTCTTCAAACTTCCACAATAAATTCCGAATATTCAGGTTTCGGTCCACTTTGTTGGCTTCTACCAGCAGTATTCCACCCATGAAAAATAAAACCTTCTATAAGATGTGACATCACTTAACTATACATTATATAACTAAAAACAGTAAAATAGAACGTTGTCTATATTTCCACGAAAATAATATGCACACAGCTAAATCGATTTCGATGGTTAGGTCATCATCAGTAACAAACATTAACAGTTCATTTATTATTTTTTTTGTTCATTATTGTTATTTTCCTGGAAATATAGGCAACGTTCTATTTTACTCCGTTGTTATTGAAATGGGTTCCCATTACTTCTTCGCGAGTGACTTAGTCCGTATACAAAGGGTGCCCCCAGGGGGGGTGTCCCCCTCCCCCAAGTTTCATGACGCACTCCGAATTAGACCCCCCCCCCCCCATTGTAAAAAATACTGGTACGCACCCCTTATTTTGTCCAAAATTAAAAGAAAAGGTATGGAAAAACGCTGCAAATTCTTCCTCTGGGGTTTATTATTCAATTGGCTTGCGTTCATGATTTGAATTTCTACTAAGCTTTGGAGTGTGCGTGTTTCACAGGTGATAGAGTGATTATTGAATTTCAGGAGGCACACAAATATGATCAACTCAACAATCCAAATAGGTGTTTTGGTTGAGAGCAGATTTACGTGTTCTATGCATATCTCCTGAAATTCAATAATCGCTCTATCACCTGTGAAAAGCTCACACTCCAAAGCTTGGTAGAAATTCAAATCATGAACGCAAGCCAATTGTATAATAAACCCTAGTGGAAGAATTTGCAGCGTTTTTTATGGTTATCAGAATGCTTCAAACCGTGTATCGGCTACAAAGCCTTTTAGGAGTTCACTCCAGTATCCACATTACTACATCACTACGTCACTAGGTTACTGATAGCAACACAAAAACAATAATAAACCAAAATAACGCGAATGTTGGCACCATACATCGGGTCATACATCGGGAATGGTTTGACCTACAGACCTGGGGAGGGGCTCATTCGATTCCTCGTGGAGTGTCCTTCAAAAAGAGTACACATTTACACCGCCTTGACTTTTTTTGAGGTTTTTATTAATTTTACACTACTTATATTACTCTCTATTTGTATACTCTTAAAATGCATTGTAATTATATTCTGAAAGTTTTGAAGATGGCGTGTGATCGTCTCCCCAACCATTTGGCCAAGAAATGTTTAGCGTTCAAGGTTTATTGGACAAAAGATGGGACGGCATACATGAAAAGTACATTACACGATGGCTGATTCCATCTGATAATTTGAGCAGTGGAAAGAGAGTGGATAGAGAAATATGAAGACAATGCACACAAATGCATCATGATTATGAAAGGCAGGCGCTCAGATCTCAAAAACATCTCCAATATTTGGCTCTTCGACTTGAGAGTGACGTGGTACCCCTTAGTCAGTTCAGGGACTTCCAATTTTCCATGTGGCCATAATCGCATATGGGTTTAATAGAGGCTAATTCAAACATTGTAGTATATTTCCTTTGTAGCTTAAAAACCTTAGGAAGTACTACAATTTTTTTTAGGTCTGGTATACATATATACCAATGTTCATTTTGCATTGATAGACTGTCTTCCATCAACCAGGTACCGGCAAGCAGTACCTACTCCCTGACCAGGATCAAGGGTGTTAGGGGGTAAGATCAAACTTGAATTCATTCTCGTCGTACGTCTGGGGAACTTCATTTCTATCTATCTACCTATTCTATCTAATTTCATCATTTGGTATTCCATCTTTATATTTACATTGTCGGTAGTCACGGTACCAGTTTATAAGCAGGAAAGTATTTATGTTACTTCACAATAAATAACGGTACAACGTATATATTGCTATTATTCCACTACTACCAAACCTATCATCTTGGCAATAGGATCTGGTATCATTTCAATGTTCTATTGGTTTTTTTTAGCGAGAGAAAAAACATTTCTTGATCATTATATGGGGTGGAATGTTGGATTAGTTGGGTTTGTGAAAAGTATAAATTGATATGCCAAAAGTTGAAATTGAGTCGCCTAATGTTTAAATTGAGATGCCAGAAATATTGGTTTGTGCCAAAAGGTCAAATTTATTTGCCAAAATATTCAATTTGATAATATGCCAATAATTCAAATTTATTTTACCAAACTAATCTGATTTTTTCTTACTAAATGTTCTATCGGTTAATTATGAATACAGTCCAAAACTAGTTAGTGTGATAGTGCTCCATTCATTACACTGTATCGTATCTAATCTGTGTTAATTTAACAAGTATACGCAATTACATGTTTTACACCAACTAGTAGGTGTTACTACCACCAAACGTTATTCACCAATTGTTATTAGGCCTTGCTATCATTTTGTCTCCTGGAGCTTCAATAAATTTAACAGTTTAACACAAATATGTTGCAAAGCGTATTACCTACATTCGTGCATATGAATATGAACTTGCTGAATGAACTTTCACAGGTCGCGGATTCGGCCTGCGATCAACCAAATTACCTCGATGAAGTGGTGGCTCGTTTGTTCCACAAAAGGTGCGAGGTGGTCAGTTTGGTGTCCCACCTTTATCCACAGGATTGCTTGGGCCCTCGTAATTGCCCGTCCCAGTGGAGGGAAATGACTCGGCCAACAGATGCCCTGACATCTGGCGACCGGCAGACGACCGCTAAGGTCGTAGAACCACGTTCTAACTGTCTTATGACGGTTTTTTTAAATGTGGAGTGACGTTTTAGCGAGTCTTCATACACATCGCTACAAATTCCTCATTCTCCCTATTCCACAAAGATTGATTATTTCTGAATTAGATAACCCCGTGAATAAAAAAAGATAAACGTGAATCAGACGGTAGCACTCGGCTCTCTAAAAAAATCGAATTTTCGCAGCTCTTACACCAGCTTGCACGCTCCCCATTGGCGAGTTAAGGCCTTAGAAAGTAGGGGTTCCCCACGATTCTGGTTCCACTTTTGTTAAACCGAATGAGCGGTCATATACCGTATGTAAGGACATACTACTCTAACGCAGGGTTAATGTAGAATTTTGGAAGGCTATAGAAAGTTAAAGTTTAGGAAATATTGAAAAGGAGGTTGGTAGAGCGAGAGAACGTTGGGAAAACGTTGACCCCGACTGACTAAATCCGAAGAAAAAGGTGATGAAGGTAACAGCGGATGGGGAGGTTGAATGCCCTGCGACTTGAAAAATGTGTCAAGGTTCGTCACTTTGTCCTTCTCATGGACCTTGCTTCGCCCTTCCCACTAATAAATGCCTGCGATTCTGTTTCAATAGTTCTCCATTCCCAAATACCACCTTTTGCTTGAAGACTAAGAATAGAAACCCTTACACAATTGATTGTAGTTGAAAATAATACGTATACAAGGTATCTCAAGTTATATTCGGCAAACTTCACCCATCTACTAATAAGCAATTTATTTGCAACAAAAGGTGCCTGCTAAGACTTATTTTCTTACTCACCTAAAAATACCACTATTTTCCGTTTATACACAGGGTGTTAACCTGAAGACCTGCCACAGGCTAGGGATAGATTTTAAAAATCATTTCTGACAAAAAATTCGAATCATTGGAATGTTAAGATTTTTTCCGTGTTTTCTATCTTAATTCACTAAAAGGACCATACTTATATTATATACTTGAGAAAATTCAATTTTGATTTTACAGTTGGAAAAAGCGTTGAATTTTCTATCCTCGTGTATAAAAAAATATATTGTAGGTTTGTTAAATTGGTTAAAAAGTTAACCGAAAAAGTGAAGTTTGTCAAATTTCAGAGTGACTAATTTTTTCATGCTTTGTAGTTCTAATAAAATTCTACTCTTCAAATTTAGCCTGAACTCCTTTTGATAAAATAAGCGCTAGAATCTCAGCTTTTCAACGGTGTACTCAAAATTGGTCGAACAGTAGTATGTAGCGGAGAAAATTTCTTTTGAATGCGGGAAATCGTGGCTTTTCCTTTGAAAATCGACGTTTTTAACGAAAAAAGGACTTTTTATGCTGTAATTCTAACATACCAACTTGGTGCCCCTATCAATCCTTTGAATTCTCAGTCACCTGACCTAACTTGGTCAATAAACGGGCGGTAACCGGAAAGAAAACTTCCGAAAAAAAAAAAAAAAAAAAAAAAACTCCAGCGATTTGGCGGTCAAAAGACTCCCGGCGTCGATAAGTCGAAAACTCAATAAAGAAACACAGCTAGTAAGTACCGGGTGAGCCATTAAAACTTACTATTTGGAAAAATCGCCGATTAATGAGGGGGGTCTTGGAGGAGTGGGAAGGGAGCGCCTGAAAGGGTATTCACCCAAGTTTTGTACCCCATTCCGTTAGTTGCCATAATGCTTTGGTCGAAAGAGCACCGGGCGTTCGCCGTAGAGACCTTCTTCAGTAATGGGCGCGCAGTCGTCAATACTCAGCGTGCTTCCGCACTCGCTTCGAAATTCCTTCTCACAAGTCCGTTCCTGGTCAGAACTCGATTCTGTCGTGGGTTACCTCGTTTCGGGAGACTGAAAGTGTCGCGAGGGACAGAAGTGGGCGTCCACGGACGTCCAGAACTCCGGAAAATGTTGAAAGGGTAAGGGAATCAGTTCTGCGCTCTCCCAGGCGTTCTGCTCGCAAATACGCATCTGCTCTTGGGCTCTAACACCAGCGATCGACGAATTCTGCACAGTGACCTGAACTTTCACCCATACAAATAGGCTGTAGTGCAATAGTTGAGAAAACACGACCTTATTGACAGCCGAACTGCTTCACAACCTGCCCCATGATGCCGTCGTTTTCTTCAGCGGTGAGGCTCATTTTCACATATCCGGCTGTGTAAATAAGCAGAATGTGCGTAGAGTGACAAGAACCCACGTGAACTTCACCAAAAGGCTCTTCATTGTGAACGTGCCACTGTGTGGTGTGCAATGTCGGTCAGAGGGATTATTGGTCCTTAATTTTCGAAGATAATGAAGCGCTGTGGGAGTGAATGCAGCTCGCATGATCGAGGAATTTTTTTTTCCCAAACTCGAACAAATGAACATGGAGGTGTATGGTTCCAACAGGATGGAGCCTCGGCGAACATTTCACAAGGCTCAATGAATCTGTTGAGAGAACATTTCCCGGACCACCTCCTCTCTCTCAGAGGCGATCTTCTATGGCCCGCCCTCTCTCCAGACTTAGCTCCATGCGACTTTTTTTTATGGGGTAATATAAAATCCTTGGTTTATGTCGATCGACCAAGGACTCTGACAGTAAAAAAGAATTAAAATATTAACTGAGATACTTTTGTTTTCATTCTCCTTCTAAATAAGTAAGTTTTTGGCTAAAAGTTAGAACCAACTAGACCCCATGTGGAGTTGTTCTGCGTAAGAACGGATTTCTTACATTAGGCCTTTTATGGCCTCAATCGGATAAATAAAACGCTCATCCTCGTGTTTCATAATTTAATGATCGGGTGATTCCTTGTTCTAGCTCGAGTTCTAGGCCCGGTAGGTTCTTCCCTTTCCAAGTAGAGGTGGTGATCAGACTCTGAGATGTCTGGACCGGAATCCTGACCTCCGTACTGTCCGGAATCGTCCTCGGAGGAGTCGCTAGGGCAGCCCGCCTTGTGACCGAAATGGGAACCATTTTCGTTCTCGGAACTTCTTGGCACCAAGTCGCATCTGGACGCGTTCCTGCACAATGCGCCCATTTATCGATTTCTTCGTTGATATTTGAATAAGTTATCTTTTTAAGCAGATTTTACAGGTTTCTGACATCACTTAAGCTTATTGTTGCCTATGGGTCTCACAACCCCCATTGACCCATTCCAATAGGGGCATCCTAGGAACTAGCAAAACCAGCAGATGAACTATCTATCACGTAGACCTACTTAAAAGAAGTAAACACTTCCAACTGTTGGAACAAAAATGGTTATAAAAATACCTACCAATATTTATTAGAGTTCATAATAGAAGGGCCAAATCAGTTATACAAATTGTCAATTAAATGAAAATATGGTTGCAGCATGGATATATAAATCTAGAATCCATATATGTACAAGAAATGGATGATGATAGCTCATGAATAAAAACGTCTGCCAAGTGGGTGTGGCACATAGCTTCCTCGTATCCATAACATGACTGTATAGATCATTGAAAATTATTATTGACTATTATCAATTTAGAACTCCCGGAGTTATGCTTGTGGCAAGGATTTCACATTTGCGAATGCGCAGAGGCTACTATTGATCCGGGGGTCATGAAACTCATAGGGGACCATCTACACATCAAACCGAACAATCCCTGAAAATTTCATCGAAATTGGTCAAGAACTCCCGGAGTTATGCGCGTAACAAGGATTTTGTTTGCGCATGCGCAGAGACTACTATTGATCCGGGGGTCATGAAACCTATAGGGGACCATCTACACCCCAATCGGACTATAACTTCGTGTAGTTTTGCCGTAACAAGGATTTGCTGACAGACAGACGCACAGACAGACACGGAACCAAAATTGTTCAGAAAGGTCTAAAACGCAAAATGCGAGTGGAATTTTTGATTTTGGAGACAAAAAAATTTTCACATTCCGAAAGTGAAAACAATGCTTCCGCTCCCTTGGTAGACTCGGTAGCAATATGAACCAGCCAACGTTGAACTGAAGGTTGCAATATTTGAGTGATACCTACATCAAAAAACATTTCACGGACAATAGGTGTAACGAAATAATTGAAGAGTAAATCAAGATGAATAAGGGAGAATTTAGTCCATGTTGATTTTACCAACCTCCAAATCAAAAATACACCAATCTATCTTCATCTCTTATGCCAATGAGGCAAAATATTTGGGCATGAATCTGGATAGAACGCTCCGCTGGAGGAAACATTTGAAAAATAAAACGCTGCCAATTATTAATCAAGGGTTGATAATTTCTGTATTAGATAGCCCTTCTACGTAAATCACTTTTCTATGCGTAGTGGACGTGGTCTGTTGTACATTACCTAAATTAGACACCCGAATGTTTTCATTACCCGAAGATGAGGTTTTTCAAATGGTGAGCGAACGGATGACCCTACACCAACCCGAGTGTTCGCACTCAATTCTGGAACTAATTTCTATCTTGATAAAATATAAAAAAAGAAAAAAGCTTAGGTATCTAGGTACCTCTTACATTGAAAGTTCTTGAGATTTCAATTTTTTGATACATTAATCCTTAAATATAATTCCTTGGGGTTGATTAATCAAGATGCCGATATCACTGGCACGTCCCGTACATAGAATTGGGTGCAGTAGTTTCGGGAAAAAAAACTTCGGACGGCACACGTACTGATTTTAATTCGATTGTTGAAATCCACCTATCTTGAAACATAAACCAACTACTTTTGGGGGGCTTGAAACAATTTTTGTTTTCGTGGTCGATTACAAAGGCTCATTAGGTATTGAAAATAATGACCCAAAAAACAGAGTCAGGCACCAAATGCCGGAAAATGTATTGGATGATTTGTAGCCGATCAAAATTTTCAATCCAAATTAAATAAACTTTCTACATTCAGATCATGAAACCTGAACATATAGTTCACAGCTTGGGGGCTGCTCATCTCAAAGTAAACGTGTCACCGCACCGCGACCGTGGGTCTAGGGCAGGGGTCTCCAAACCATTTGCCGCAAGGGCCGTATCATGCGCCTGAAGTAACAGTTGTTGAACAGTGTTGAACAGTTCCAGCCCGAATTCCAACGTGGGAAAGGAAGGTGAGGTTTCAGTGGGCTTGAATCCTACATAACCCGAAGAGCGGTCTCTTCTGGGTATCTTATGAGATCCGATTTTCACCTTGGGATCTTAAAGATTTCCTCACCTGCCTACCGAAAAAAAGGGCCGCATCACAATGTGGAGGTGATGGGGCGGGCCAACTGGGGGGTCTGGGGGGCTAGTCCCCCAGCTGAAGGGGCATCCGTCGAAAATTTAGAAGATTAGACACTTGAAAACAGTGTTTTCAAGCAATCCTAGACGAGTTTGACAAATACAAAATTACGCCTAATAAGGTTCAAAAAATTAGTTTTTAGTGATTGAATTTTTTTAAATTCCATAATTACTTTTTCGTTATTTAATAAAAAATATTAACAATTGAAAGTACTCGGCCGAGAAAATAGAACACGCTTCTATCCATTGACTCAACCGAGTCTACTCGCCACTCGCCGGTCAAGCGTCTAGGGGAATGGTGAGGAGATCCTAACGCAGTGTACACTTCACTCGTTTTAGGTCTATAAGTGTGATCGTATAACTTTATTTAAAGGTGAATACGATTTATAAACAGCGTTGTCCAGGTAATGTTTTTCGCTTTAAATATGTAAGTTACACATTTCGAATGTAACTTTTCTTTCTTTCTCACATTTGAATTTTGCAATTTTTGAAACTACCTTGTTCACATTTCTGTTCGTGAATTTGGTATTTCTTCCATACCTTTGAGAATGTTGTGATAGTGCCGTTTCTGCGAGCGATCAAGGAACAAGTAATGGGGCTAGTAGAATGGTAAAAACGTACGATTTCAACATTTTGGTGACGCATTCGGGAAAGTTGAGTGAGAGCAGTGAGGGAACATACAAGTTTTATACATTCTGAACATACAAGTTTTGTTAATGTGGTTATTGTACAATCATTGTTTTTATTCATAGAACTAAGTCCTATAGGTAATGCGGACGGCCAAAGTGGTAGATGGTAAAATATAGTTTGGGAACCACTGACTTAAATTGTTTGTAATCTAAATAAGTATTATGAACTCACTCATCCAGAGAGTCGCTGACTTCGCACGAGTTCACCCATAAAAGCATCATGAGGATCCAGAAGAGAAGTGCCAAGACGGTGAACAGGTTGAAGTATCCGCAGTTCGGTTTCAATGTGACTACAACGTTGTCCATCAGAACGGGGAACCCGTATTTCCCAGCCTGTTGATTTTTGAAAACACCATAGCTATGATTGAGCTATTACAAATTAAAATCCATTGAAACACCTACAATGGGCACTGATCGGACCAACTCAGAGGTGCACTGTAGAGGGTTGTTCATGTTAGAGGTTTGATAGGTGTCCACTAAAGTGGGGGTTTTTAAAGGCAAATACTAGAAAAATCTCACTCTTGTTTTTAAAAATATATATTCAGTCATGGGAAATACAAAGTCATAAGAATTCAGTCAAAATACATGAGACATACATTTTGAGGATAAAGGCAATTGCCAAAATATTATCAACAGTTTATTACGTAGTTATGGTTTATGCTTATGTACTTACGACTCTATCGAGATAACAAAAAATACCGGACAACGCAGTAAGGAATTCGATCCATAAGAAGCAGTACAACAGGTGTGCGCTGATCGCGACTGCGCCAGCCTAATAAACAAATTAATTTTAAAAATTATTACACAAAGGAATATCATTTCTCTATTATGTAAACCTTCTACGCCAAAACACTCATCTCTCATTATAGAGGAGATGGTCCAAATACGGGCTATGGGTCAATAAGTGTTGAATCTGGGCGAGCACAGTCGCCGGAATAGTACTGTGGTAAGCAGCAACATTCGGGATGATAGTGTTGAAATGGCTGCCGGCTCTGTTGCTGTTCCTGGACTGTATCAAAATTTTCATGATAGAATCAACGAGGAGGAGTACGATTGTATCTAAATACAGGCAACCGATGGTGGTCTAATTATTGTCTAGCAGGAACTGAGAGTTGTGGTGGATATGGTTGGTTGGCCCTTCCCGATGTTTGAATCCGTCGCCTTAGGAGTTGAATCAGACGCCTTCAAGCCATGACATCTTTTGGGTCATGACAGCGTGGGAGGCATTACCGCATTCAGCTCAATGAAGAGGCAACTGTATCATTCCATCACCTCACAGAGTAGAACTGCAGAACTGAACAAGTCTCTGGACCGTTCAGATGGAGCTGACGCAATCCAGAAGGAGCTGACGATGGGATCATGTGCCGAAGTAATGAAAAATAACGGGTTTATTTATTTTTCAAAGTCACTCGTAGGTGCATCGGAGAAACCGTCGATCTTTATGTTTTTCTGTTGTCTAACAAAGTCTATTTCTGGGTCGCAGGAGACCAATCGCGATTCTGTACCGATTTGCAAATTATAAGGAACCCCATAGGCCTGTCATCTCATAACAACGAAACGCTACCAATTCTAACTCATGTATTTATGAGTTTTTGAATAATGACCGATTGTTCGAGTGATTGTGGGGTCATGGGGGTCAGAAATTGCCATTATTTGTTATGGTTGAGTTTCTACGGGTATTGAAGCTATCCCAGTTGCCCAAAATCATAGAAAATGGTAGTATGAATTGGTAGTACATATATTTAATAGCGTCCCATCTCCTATCACAACTTATAGAAAGGTACCTACTCACGTTATAAAGCACGCGAGTGATCACCCAGCAATTGAAAACCTCAGGCACGTGACCCCGAACGTAGGGGCTCACCCAAAATACGCATCCAGCTATGGAGAACCAAGCGGCTTCGCCTGCTAGATTTATTGCTTCATTCGGCACGTTGCAAAGGTTCTGTTTGAAATACCAGTAAGTGCCTGAAGAAGAAAAAATGTCAGCTTTTTTATCGGTGGGTTTCTTGTATGAACGTTCTCACAGATAAATGAGGTACATAACCGCATTTAATAGTGTTCACAATTCTTCATTTCATGTATTAAACTTAATTCAAATTGTGTCGAACTTTGAGCACTTTGGTAAAAACGTGTTTTTAATAATATTCTATTCAAACAAAGATTTTTTATTTGTATAGTTTTTTAATGCTTATCGATTTATTGCGGACATTTTAGTGAAATTTATGTTTCATTCGACGTAAATGTAATTTTTGAATGACCCAATTCACGGCTGACATACGTTTTTTCAATTATAATTTTGATTAAATGTAATGTGTAGCCGGTTTTGGTAATCATCTGGGGTTTTTCAGAACATTTTTCGTAATTTAATCCATTTTACATACTCAAAACGTGTTTCCCAACGAACTCATCATTTCTTTTAGAATGGAAATTTATTGGCGCAAGAACGAAGTTCTTAATTCAATCCTATCGAGAGTTATCGTCTGCAATGACACACACACACACACACACACACGGGCAAGTTAAAATCCAGGAGTCATTTCAAAATGCTTCAAATCGGATTTCGCAGAAGAAAATGTCTGATAAACACTACACAACAACAAACCGACTGCAAACAACAACAACTGACTTATAATTGTTGGAGCTATTGCAATAGCTTCATTTTCTAGGACGATTCGCTATAAGTCGATATTTCCCTACCACATTCATATAATCCATCTTTTGATACATTTGATTTGTCATACATTTCAGTAGATGTAACATAAAATGAGGGACGGCCAAAAGTTTCAAGTACGTCTGTAAACTCAAAGTTTACTCAAAGGACTATTCTCGCGATGTAGCAAGAAAAAGAATTCCTTTTTGAATTTATAGACAGTTGCGGAAATCATTCGGTTCCCCCTTCAACTCGACGATTAACTTCGTATGTGAAAGGAGATCCCTCTTCAGTAACCAATCCTTGGTCCTTTTCCGCCGTTTAGCACTTTCAATTTCCAACGTCTTTCTCACTAAATAAGCTACAGTCGCACATGGGCTAAGCAACTCCTCATCCATTTTTGATTCAAAAACAATAGAAACCACAATTAATCCACAATAGTAGTAAATTTGAGAACGATCCCACCAAACGGCTTGCACAAACTCAACTGAACGTGTGGACGCTACCAAGCCAGTTTGCGCAAACTTAACTGAACAACGAACTGTAATGCCGCTGTGTGTACGGACCAGATACGTAACACAGATTTAGACATTTAAAAGTGAACAACCTGCAACTGACCGCGATATAAAGATTGAATCTTTATACTGAATGATTGAAAGATTGAATGACGACGTGGTTTAAATATGCACCCCATTGAAAATCTATTGAGATGATTGGCCAAAGAATACAGTATATTTCTACAAGTTGAGCTCTTTTCTAATTTCTCCAAACTCTACATTTCTGGGCTACGGTGTTATCCCAAAATAGTCGTCTTCCTTCCCCAAAGTACCTAGTTGTGTTCATCGAGTTTCCGCTAAGTCGGATCCCCAAATGCAAGCTTACTCATACCAGTTAAAGTGGTGTTTTAAAATTGTAGCTTCTACGGATGCTACTTACTTGTAATAATCAAGTTTTCGGCGAATTCAAAAGGGATTTGGTTCACTCCCATTTCCAACGGCCCACTTTTCGTCGACAGTCACTGTATACGAATTCAACACAACGAGCTCATTCGCGTGAAAGTATAACCACGGAAACATGGGAACATGGCAACATTGTCGTTTACAAACAATGTATTACAAATTGATGGTATTTCCATCATCAGACACACACAAAAATGTTTTGATCATAGTCAATAACTAATCATTTAAATCGACCAAGAAAAACGAATTTTAACCGTCGACAGTCACTGTATACGAATTGGGCTCATTCGGGAAAGTATAACCACGGAAACATGGGAACATGGCAACATTGTCGTTTACAATTGTGGTATTTCCATCATCAGTGATATTGCCCACATGGCAAAAATGTTTTGATCATAGTTTTCAATAACTAATCATTTAAATCGACCAAGAAAAACGAATTTTAACCCCCTTCAAAATTTGTTGTTTTACTTTTCAAGATGACATCTCCATTCTACATACAATGTGTAGAATTAAAAAATGGGATTTAAAAAAAAAAAAAAAAAGATGCAAATTATTAGAAAGCGGTTCATTATTTCTGTACTGAAACTCGCATCCTTTGTAAATCACTGTTCTCTACAGTGTCCACAAAACAGGTTTCATTCCTTCAAGGCATCGATTCTGCAACTAATTTGCGACCAAAAATACCTCTTAAAGTTTTTTGTTTAAACTTTTGTATTCGGATTTATTCAGGATTTAAGATTTTCTTCGTGTTATCCACCTTACTTCATTAAACCGGTCATAGTTCCCTCATTTCCAGAGTAATCTTAAATTTCAAGAGACCATTGGGAAGACCGCAGAATTTCCCATATTTTCAATACCAAATAACTTTTCATCAGTTGATAGAAATTGAATTTTCAGGCGAATAAAGCGACCTGAAAAGTGAACTTAGTAACTTGAAATCATTCCGTTTTTCAAAACCCATAATCTCCAAATAGTTCAAGAAAATGAACTGTTGTCGGTAAGCCTAAAAACTGCGGCAGAATCATAGGTTTTGAAAGGTGTAATCAACTTTGATTTTATTTTGCTGATTGGAGGAGAAAGTTTCGTTTTAGACCAGAAAAACGTAGTTTCACACAACAAAATCGACGGTATAGGGCGAAAAATAACTCTTCATGGAAAAATTAGTTTAACATTGAATTTCATACTTTTTTCATACTGAATCCAACACATGTTGAAGCTCTCGATCCTTAAATTGAGGATACCCGTGCGAGTGAAAATAGTCTCATTTGTCCTCAAGACATGGTGTCTTCGGTAAAGGAACCGAGTGAGGTACCACTCCCAGAATTCAACCCGTCTTTGGTTGTCTAGCAGCAAAAAGTTTTGCACCTGTAATTGAAAGCAAACGTTTTGTCATTAAAATTAAAAGATAAAAGTAGAAAGTAAAAATAAAAAAAAGATAAAAATAGAAAGAAAAAATTAAAAACCTATTTATAAGATTATCTGAAATGTTCAGTTCAATGTGGAAGATGATCCAGTTCAGCACGTAATGATGAGAT
Source organism: Creontiades dilutus (assembly GCA_031894815.1). Lineage (NCBI taxonomy): Eukaryota > Metazoa > Arthropoda > Insecta > Hemiptera > Miridae > Creontiades > Creontiades dilutus. The sequence continues at coordinate 570,295 of JAVIWC010000084.1, read as the reverse complement.
GAGGGTCCTGCAGTAGATTACCTGCCAGATAACAGGTGTGAGAGGGCAGAAGGTTTCTAGATACAGTGAAAAACTGTACTTATTAGCACCACTAATTGGCCACAGTGGTTTTGAACAGGAGGTCTGGTACCTGGAGGTTAGGCGATGATGATGAAAATATAAAACCATCGAGAAGTTGGGTTGAATGCAAACCCTTTTCAACTTCACTACATTGGCACAGAAAGGTTACCGTGAATTAAAAATGATAATTTCCATCACAATTGTTCAGGATGAGAAGAGATGATCATTGTTGGGCACTGGGGACATTGTGGTCACAGTAATGGCTGCTTCGATGATGATGAAGGTATAACCGAAAAAGGCATACCAGATGATTCCAACATGGACTAGGCTTCCATCACAACAACATGAAAATTCCCTTATGAAGAGTCTAGAGTGGTGTGAATTAGAGATGATCACAATGAGCATAAATATAAAAAATAATGCACAATTTTATATTAATACTAATAAAGAATAAAATCAACAATACTCGATTTAAATTGAAAATAAGGATTCAGCCTATGGATGTTTAACGGTGCCAAGTAATATCCATGTATAGAAAAATGCGAAAAAACTGATCCATAATCCATGATTGCTTCATGCTTAAAAGTAAAAACATGGAGAAGATATTGCTAAATCTTCTCCGACAACAGGTAATAAGTCTGGGCTATTTCAAGGTGTGATTAGATAGTGATAACCAGACATGAATTTTGATTCTGACCGCAAATATAGTGTAAATTTGAAAATAATAATGTTGAAATGATTAAGGATGAAAAGTATTTATCGAAATATTGACGGTTGAAAGCTATGTGGAGTGAATGAACCAGATGAATGTAATGCGGTTGTAAATGAAAAGTAAGTCCAAACAGAGAAATTTTTTATTCCAAATTAGTTGTAGAGTCGATCTCTTGAAGGAATGAAACATGTCTTGAATACACCCTGTATAGATGTAGTCAGTGGTATGTTATCCAAACTCGGCGCCTCGGGCCTCCATCATCTTGTCCACTCTAGATGCCATGAGAAGAGCCCAACTTATGTTCAGCCAGGTAGACAGATTAGGAACAAAAGTAGCCACACGGGCTTCAGCTGATCAAGGTTCTCCACATGATGTAATTGACTTATATATGTTCAAAGGCGGTTGGATGACTTCGTACTAAATATAACTCTACGAACACCTACCTTGACAAGTCCATTTGTACGAAACTGATATCAAAACGTATGGCCCACGAAGCTCTGTAATTGCCATTCCATACCCTTTAACTTGTTATGTCGAAAAGCACAAGATTTACCTCAAACCATCTTGCTACCATGGAAATATATGCTTCCTAGGTTGATTAGGATAGAAAAAAAAAACGGTCAGAAGCGCCTTCATGATATTTCAGTCGCACCACGGAAGCTACCATTCGTATTTCAGCTTTCTATTTTGATTAGGAAATACACGAGCTTATTCTGCCCAGTGAGCAGGAGAAAGTAAGAATATGGAATAACAATACCTACGATATTGCAAAATACTGTACATATATGGGCATGACAGAAATCTTCGTACAGGAAAAAGTCGATTTCAAAAGGAACGCTTGGAACAAAATTCCATTGGAATATTATTAGCTGATGCGATCCTCACATCCATACCACTAGGTACTAGGCGATTTTCACTACGTCTTGGCACGTTCAAATTCATATGCGTGTTTACGGTCTTTTTTTCAGTTGTAGTTCAAGTCATTGGGTAAATCGAACGGGTGAACGTAAAGCGGTCCGGATGAGCTCATCCTACTTCAACATCGAACGTAAATACATTGGTGTTAATTCGAGAGTTTTTGATGTTCTGATTACTGAATATTTTTGCCCTTGGTTTCGCTAATTAGAATTGACTGAGAACCACCAACACCCGCAATGTGACTCGGGACTGCTGACGCCGGGCGGACTTTTTTCTAAAGATGGATTTTACAGATTTTACACATCTTTTACTGTTTATTGAGGAGTGTGTTCGAATAATTAAGACAAATCGTATCAAAGTTTATTAATTCCTTAACATCGATTAGTTCCTTAACTGATCCCCAGCTCCTCCTGGTTGTCTTGCTCGGAGTTAAGACTTCGGATGGGCGGAAGGCTGTTGGACAGGGCCCATCGGGCGACGTGATCCAGTCTGTAATAGCGGTCTGTCAGGTCCCCGCTCTTCCATGAGTCAAGGAAACCGTAAGGAAACCCACCTAACGAGAAAAGTAGACCTAACTCGAAGACAACATATGTCTGTCAGGTCCCCGCTCTTCCATGAGTCAAGGAAACCGTAAGGAAACCCACCTAACGAGAAAAGTAGACCTAACTCGAAGACAACATATGTGTAAGTAATGCGTGCATCAGGGACCTCCTCACGTCCGGTATTTTGACAATCACACTAAGTCATTAGTCTTATGAACATAATAATAATGTTTATAAATTAATATGTATTTATACATGATTTATGCAACCACAAACATATTTCTAATTTAAGAGGAATATTCACCATGTGGTTCATTAAAATATTCTCAAAATGCCTTTTTATTCAAAAGGTTTACTCCTATTATTGGAGAATTCTACCCCAGCGTTACCAACCCCTGAAAAGCGGATATACCTCCTCTGATATTTTTGTCTTTATGAGACCAATATGAGACCAACTCCTAGTAATAACGCAAGTTCATTAAGCGAGCACTTGTTTTTTTCATTGACTATTGAACTTTTGATTTTGCTTTTTCTCTTTCATTTATTTGATATAAGTGTGTGAGTTACCTATACTAAATTAACTGTTCTTCCTATTTTTTTCTTTTCTGTATATTCAAATGCGACAATATATCTTATTAGTATGAAATCTCGATTTTTAGCTGAATTAACTGACAAATTCACTAAATCGAGCTATTCCGGTATTTTCCGGGAACGGAATTTTGAAGGGAACTTGGAGTACGAAAATAAGAAAAGGAAATGAGACAACACGCAACGCGGGCACTTTTTCAACAAATAGTCCACTAAAAAATGTTTCCCAATTCTAGCGCCTGTCCACCAATTTCCCTTTTATCAGAGGTACTATGCAAGCGTTTCATGCGGCGAAGGGAATTTTATATTAGCTAGGTAAAATTTTCTCAAAATCATTTTTTCTTTCTTAGTGAAATTTTAGTGTAATATATTTTAAGGAAGAGATTTAATCCTACCAAAATCTGTACCAGCATATGGTTCTGATCTGATAGGAATACTAGAAACACAAATTAGGAGAGTGAATTTAGCGTCTTTGAGAAATCGTGGTTTACTGCCCCGTGGCGGCACTTCACGTCGTATGGCCAGCCCCGTAGAGAGGGGGGAGGCACTGAACCCGATGCTCCCGGGCCCGGCCTTCGTAAGGATTTTCGGTCGTTTGAAGTTTTAGAAGCTCCCTCGTTTTAATTTTAATTTGGCTCAGTGGTATAAATACAGTACAATACAATACAAAGCTGTAGAACTTAATCATTCTCACTTTCCACTGTGGTTACAGTAGTTTGTAGACTTTTTTTCTTGTTTTTAGGAGGCCCGGGGCCCTAGTTCTCTCTCCACGGCCCTGCGTAGGATGAACGGATGGATCTTAATTTATTCGATTTTTATATTCTTTTCGAAATCTACGTATCCTGAGACGCAAACGAACAACGCTTGTGGGGCGCTGAAATTTTGTTTTCATGGTCGATTACAAAGGTTTAATATTGAAAATATTGGACTGAAAGAAGATAAGATCTTCTACCCACCGCAGATGAGATTTCTCCCTGGTGTGCCGTCGTGGTCGGAGTGTGCCAAAAGTAGCCTCCCAATGAGCATCGAGTGATCCCAAGCGGTTGAGTTTCCAACGAGTTTTACATCCAATGCGGTCAAGTTGAGTGTTCTCTGAAAACTATAGACAATTGAAGGCAAGTTGTACTTGGCACATTGCTTCCTCGTCGCATCTACTATTCTATTGAACTGTTTTAGATAGTCTCAAGAGATGTAGAATATAAGGTTGCCACTATGGTTCATTAGTTGACGCTGATCCTACCGCTAAAACAATTATGATACGATCGTGTTAGATTGATATGAATTTATTAGGCAGGGCTTACATCTGACGGGTGCGGGCCCGGCCAGAGCCTTTGTTCGCATTTTTGGGGAACCGAGAGCGGGGCGATCAAGCGAAGGGGAAAATTTCGCCCGCAAAATGTTGCGAGAGCTCGATTCAACTTTATTCACGACAGTAATCATGTACAAGATCCAGGGGAGTAAATTATCAATATTGTGTAGGGTTGCAAAATCAATGTAAGTGAATGTAAGTGAAGTAAGAGTAAAACTGAAAGAAAAAAATCAATCAAACCAATATTGGTTGGGAATAGAGGTGAGGAAAACCCTCTGATTGGGTTCTTCCCAACAGTGAACTTCTCCCAAAACACTTGTCACTAGATGAAACACACATTCCAGTTCCGAATCTCGCCTTAATCTGGAATTTTCAAAATTTGGATTTATCTTGCTCTTATAGCAAACCCCTCAATTGTTGAATATCAATGTGATTGCGAAAAAACTTGCCCTAAATGATATTCTTCTGTTCAATCGAACATTTTTATCACATTTTAATGAAATTTAATTTTCAGCATAAATTTGAGCCTCAATTATAATTTTTATAATTTAGAATTTAATAATTATTAAATGACTACTTCATTGTCGATAACATGTCTTTGAGGAATGTTCTGATAAGAAATATAAATTCATTGATTTTTGGCCGTTTTTGGTACAATTTTTCAAATTTGAACAATTTAATGTGCTAAAATAATTGCTTTGTTAAAATATAAGTTCGCCAAAGAAAACCTTTGCACGCAGTAAAAGCTGATATCAAAATACCTGCAATGCTCCTCATGGACACGACTTAGGAATTCACGGATAAATCAAACGATACATTTTACGAGTTGAAATAAAACACCTACATACGCTTCATTTGTCCGCAATTATAGAACATAAGACTTGATTCCAAAAAGGAACGCTAACAAACAATTCCATTCCAATTATATTCGCTGAGTCCATCTTCTCGTGATAGAAGGCAATTTTTACCAAGTCCAAGCAAGTTCACAATCATATTTGTTCTGATGTTCTTTTTCATTCTGTAGAAGTTCTAGCTGTTAGAGAGCGAAAGAATCAGCGGTCCTTTTAGGCTCGATCCATTCATCGAAGGGACGTCTATCAATAACGAACATGAAAACATTAGTGTTCCTTCCAATGTGTTCGAAATCCAGATTTTTTGAAGTTCTGCCGTTTGGGAATGGATGAGATTGGTGCCGAAATTTCAATATTAACTGGAGCCCAAATGTAACTTCGACCCAGTAGGTCTATTCTGGTTCAGTAGTTTGGTCTTCTTATTCCGATTTTGGAATACTTCTCATAAGGACCGTAAAATAACATATAACAACTCCATAGACTCATCGATCAAATTCTGGACACGTATTAAAACCAAGAAATTTGTCAAGGAATTTTCCTCGACGCCTAAAAAGCCTTTGACAGAGTGTGGCACCCAGGATTGTTGCTAAAACTGAAACTACTCTTACCTGATCCCTACTACCGGATTGTTCAATCTTTTATCTTAAACCGCACTTTTCATGTTAAATATGAACGTATGAATTCGATTAACAAAGTTATAGTCTCATCAGTACCCCTAGGAAGTGTATGGGGGCAGATTCTCTACCTAGTTTACGCTTGAGACATACTTACCTCATCGAGAACCACAATGGCCATGTACGCTGATGATTTAGCCATTCTATCGAGGGACATCTCCGGAAACCTAGCCTCCAGAAACCCTCAAGATCATGTTACAGTTATCGAAGAGTGGAACAGAAAGTGGGGCATCTATATGAATCCCCAAACATCAAGCACTCTCACATTTACGTACAGAAGGAGCAACCTAACAAACCTGATCACTCTTAACAATGTCACAGTACCCCGAAATGAAGCTGTAAAGTGGCCTCTACACGATGAATAATAATGTCAATACCTTATCAGAAAGACAGTAATACTGATCGTCTGGGGTTGGATATAATGGACTGACGGGCTGGAATGATGGAGATCCGGAATTTCTGATATTGAGGCATCATTACTTTGGAGGGGAGCGGATGCTGGCATCATTACTGATAGTATAGAGTGGTTGACGTCAGTTCATCGTCATTACTCAGCTGAACAAGTTCTCCACAGTGATCATTTGCGAAAGTTGGAGGGCGATGTTGTAATATCAGAAGAGAACATGGGAGTAACTAGTGAAAATGAAGATCTCCTACGGTCTTTCATTGAAACCTACAAGGGATTCCGCAGGACAGTGATGACACATTGCAGGATTGCAGGACTCCAAAAATTCACTTACATAACTTAGTTGGCTTTGCACATTTTCATATAGTTCTGCAGCACGTGGATAAGAGCTTCACATGTTCCTGTTACAGCAATGCTAATTCATGATAGCGACATACTCTCTGAAAATTTTATATCTTTGAAGTTCCTCCCAATTGCCAGATATCTTCACGTGACAGCTAGACTTTCCTTGACAATGCCTCATGATATTTTTGTCTCGATAAGTAAAGAGTAACCAATTCTACGAGTAGTTGCTTGTCAAAACAACTTCCATCCATTCGAAAATAGTTGCAGAAATCTTCAGACTCTTCTGCCGCCCTGATTCCTCTCAGCAAGACAAGATGGGGATTCTGTTCACGTTTCCTTAGCCATTTCTAATCGATTCACCCTTTGTTTAGCAACTAACTCGATAATGATCGCAGCACAAGCGACTTTGGGACGATCCATTATTAAATACAGACAAAATGTTTAGCCAGCTAAAAATTACTGAAGGAAATAATGACACACGATGGTCTAGGGTTAGAGTGAAATGAAGAAATGGAATGAAATAGTAATGTCGTTATCTGTAATGACATTATTATTGATCGTGTGTGTTCATTCAGCATAACATAGCTCGGAATGAAAATTGACAAAAAGTTAGAATTCAACAAGCACTTCGCGGATCTGGTAAAAAGACTAAGGGCGCGAATTAACCTACTGAAACCTCCAATTGGCTCAAAATCCCCCCTCACCTTGAGCACCAAGAGACTCGTAGCCATGATTAGACCCATATTGCAGAATGGGGATCTGCCAGCGCCTCACAAATAACAAGAATTCAGGTGCAGCAAAACCGTGCATTACGGCTCGTCACAAACGAAGAATGGTATTTGAGGAGTTCGGTTATTTATCGTGATTTGGACATTCCTGAGGTAAAGGAGGTGGTAACACAAAAGTTTTAACGGCAATAAGAAACATTTTCATCACACCAAAATCTCATTTTTCATCGATTTACTGATCAGGGCCTCAAGAGAAGAATGCCCGTGGATCTCCTTGGTATGGCACCTAAGTAAAAGAATTCGACTCAACTCTGATTCACCTTTAAAACTGTGACATTTTTGTCGCAATAAATTTTTGTGATATACAGAAGAGGAACTGTTATAGGAGGAACAAAAGGGAATAATGTTAGACAAATAAGATATAATTAAATAATTCTAAAACTATAAAGTAATGTAATTTAAATAATAAAAGTTCTTTCAATAAATTATTTGAATAAATAAAATAAAATTACAAGGTGAACCAAACCCCAGGAAGCACTTTTTCTTGCTAATTTAGAATCGATCTTAGCAGTTTGGTCCACTCCGCAGTATGGTTCAAAAATTTCAATTTCTGTGTGAAATGATACAGGGCGGTAAGCAATGTGCGCTTTCCAATTGCACCTATTACAATTAAATTGTAAAAATACAAAAATGAATGTAGAGTTTTTTGAAATTGCAGAAGCGCCAAAACTATTGATAGGTCTAGATGTGTGGCGGCATGCAGCGCTAACCAAACTTTAGACACCTACAACTAGCATGTGCAAAATGCCGAAGAAAACTCGAAGGACCACAGCCCAATTGGCTGAAAAAAAAATATAAGTTTGTAAGAATGAGAAAATTGATAGACAGAAGGCTTTATAAAGGTAAATGCACGTATAATAAACGTAAAGGTCACGTGTTCCTAGGTCCTACCTCCCTAGCACCTTATGGCCATAGGAGGAAATTTCGTACAAAGGTAAAATTTTCTTGCAACCAAGATTTTTGTTGAGGTAAGGACCTTCTGGCTTGTATGGTGATAAACCCAGGACTCCAGCAGCCCACACTCCAGGCACCACGAGGCGTTGGCGGGATGGGGGTGGCAGGGAAGATATACCTCTCAATTGTGTTGAGAGCAACCTGAGAACGCATATCTCTCACTTCTGCTCACTCCTCAGGTGCAGATACAACGATAGAACAAACTCCTGTCTAGGTGAAGTTCAATCCTGGAATATATCAGCCTCCAAACTCCAGGGACCACGAGACACTGGTGGGAGGGGATAGCCGAGTACTAAAGCCACTAAATCTGCTTGAAAAAGCTAACAAACTGCACTACCTTTACTTAACAGATGCAGAAAGGAAAAAGAAGGCAAATATGATCGAGAGAAGGCAGTTAGAAAGCGGATGTTTAAATGATCAAGTAATTTTTAGCAAGAGGGTACTTCACTTGGTAAAAGTTGGGACATTAATGGTGATTCACTGCCTCCCCGTCACTGATCGCGAATAGTACCGGGAAAAACGCCAAGACTTCTGCCGAATTGCTGGGTTGGCAGACCTGGGTACAAAGGCTACGGAGAAGGTGAAGTCGAGCCATAGACGAAGTGATTGTGACGTCAAAGGATCATGACTAGTGACAGAGATTGAATTATCTACATATTATTGCTGATTTGTCCTACAATGTACAACAGATTGAAAATACATGGTTAAACAACATTACTTTGAACATTACTTGCAAAATTGATCCCTACGGGTTGCAATGAATGATTATCAACATCAACAGCTGATTTCGCACGTGCAAATTACGGTATGACAGGTGTATTTAGCGAGGAGTTGGCATTACTGTTATCACGAATTGTAGTAGAAATGGCCGGCGTCGGTAATAGTAAACTGAGTAGTAAACCTGTTGCTGTGGTTAATATGGTGAAATTTAGTGTCGAAATGGTGCAGTTACTGTATAAAGAATTTCAAGTTGCGATGAGGTAATTCGTGAGATAAAGAACGTAAAGAAAACTAGATGGAACGAGTCGTAAATTACGACTCAGGTAATCCATTTCTGTTCACATTGTGCAATTATTGAATTATTCCTAACCCTTTCTTGATGTGATTGTAGGTACGTCCATCCAATAGTCTCGCATTCCTTCCAACCCCTCCTTACAAATATTTCCATTCGGCGCTCCATCTTCTCGTCCCAGTCCATCTTGAATGGATTATAAAGAGGGAAGGGCATAAAAATCAGGCGTTTGGTCAAGTGAAATTTCTCATCGGACCTGGCGAGAGCGTAGTTGTATATCGGGCGAACGTTCTTCCAGTGGGGATCGCATCGCGGATGAGGGAAATAGTTGGTAGCCGTTCTCACTTGCGTTTCGCCTAAAAACATCAACAAAACTAAAACATCTGGTTCACATATTACGTGATCGTGTCCGAAAGTAGGGATCTTGTGAGTAAACAAATTGGTAAGCAGTGCTGGAAAACATTATAGGGACGTCCCTATGTCTAAGGAGATAGGCAAAAATAAGCTATAGCTGAACGCTGAAAAGCTAATTTAGCAGATTTGCCCTAGCTACAAAAAATGTTTTTTTCAAAAATGAAAATTTCCATTCCATTTTTTGTTGTACACTACCCTGACCAACTTTCGTCTCCAAGTTCCCTAACCTTTGTAACAAGTCCAATTTCTATAATTTTCATCCAAATTTGATTAAATTTATTGGGAATGTGCACATTTGGCTATTGAAGATCCCAACTGGTTTTATCGCTCAGAAATCAGTCTAAGCATTCGCAAAAATTAAATCAACAAGGCAACACTTTTTAAGGTTTTCTAGTGGTCCGATCCCGATCAGATTAGGAGGGTAGTGGAAAACAAAAAACGCTTCAATGAACTCTCATCTATTTCAACAAGCTAGAACCTTACCAACTAATGGGCACACGCGCGCAAGGAATTCTTATAAAAAGCATAATTTCAACAGGACGGACAGTACATGGTCCCCTATGAATTTCATCTCTCAAAAATCAATCCTTTACTCTACGCAGTAGCTACTAATGATTAAGTTCTAAATCTCAAAGACTTTTGACGTACCTAAGAGGGTAGTGGTTTGTTTGATTCAGATAGAAATTAGTTACGTAAATCAAATCAGACCACCCGGGTTCCTTTTTCAGCACGTAAAAAACGCTGCAAATTCTTTCACTGGGGTTTATTATTCAATTCATTCATTTGGCTTGCATTCATGATTTGAATTTCCACTAAGCTTTGGAGTGTGCGTGTTTCACAAGTGATGGAGCGATTATTGAATTTCAGGAGGCACACAAAAATTTAATATGATAAACTGATCAATACGAATAGATTTTTGGTTGAGAACCGATTTACGTGCTCTATGCATATCTCCTGAAATTCCATAATCGCTCTATCACCTGTGAAACATGCACACTCCAAAGCTTAGTAGAAATTCAAATTATGAATGCAAGCCAAATGAATGAAATCGAATAATTAACACCAGTGAAAGAATTTGCTGCGTTTCATGCATATCAGAATGCTTCAACCCGTGTATCGGCTATAAAATCTTTTAGGAGTTCACTCCAGTATCCACATCTACATCACTAGGTTACTGCAATAAAAAAAAAACTCTTGTGTTTGTTTTGATCGCAGTAACCTAGTGATGTAGTGAATGTAGATGCAAATGTTGGCAGCATAAGGTCATGCCATACATCGGGAATGGTTTGAGGGCGTCGTTGAGTTTGGGGGAATGACGGAAAAACGAAGTGACTTTGGGTTAAAATAGGGATGCGTTTGGGTTACCTCAACGATGGAATCGTGATGAGTTTGGGTTAACGCAATCGAAATTCGAGCGATCGAGCAGTGATACTTATACTTATGAAAATAGATACGTAATATGTAGTCACAAATAATTCTCTAAAAGTAGTTTAGTAAGGTAATAATGAATTGAAAAATTCTTTGCCAAAGAACTAACTATCTTCAAATTAAGGGCCATAACACCACTGGATTCAAAATGAGGGTTGTCATTCATTTCTAGTATTTCATATAGAGGTTTAGGATAATCGATCCCCATACACTATGGTTTTAATACATCTGACGCCACAAGAATTCACATGGGTTTTATGCTGTTCAGAGAATATTAAGTAACCTGTATCACATATTTCTAGTAGGTATCGCTTTTTAGCGTTAGGATCTAATTTAAGCTTATTACTGACATCAACATAGTGTACAGGGCATCCAAAACATTTTAAATGTTACGGGCCAGGTGTACTTCTTTTAATTTTCATTTAGTACGAGAAGGCCCGCACGGAGCCCCCAGATAGTCACCCAAACACATCGCTGACGTTTAACCCTAACGCAGCGCTCCGCTAGCCAACTTTCACTCTCGAATCCCCCAAACTCATTATCGTCGGTTTGAGCTACAGACCTGGGGAGGGGCTCATTCGATTCCTCGTGGAAAGTTCTTCATAAACAGTCGACATTTAGGGCGCCTTGGTTTTTTGGAGGTTTTTAGGGATTTTCTTAAAGGGCACTTTTAATTAAGTGAGAGAGGCTAAAGAATTGGGGCGTTGTCGGACCAATATTGATTTTTCCTGAAATTTTCAGATTTTTTGCTCCAGCCGTTTGGGAGAAAACGTGCGTATGGCATACGGCGGACGGACGGAAAAATTGTTATTACAGATTTGGATTCTTCACCCTTTGAAACGTAAACCATGAAATTTTCAGGGGGGTTTGACATTTTTTGTTCAAGAGCGATTACAATGGTTTATTATTGAATAATAAACCAAAATCGGTCAGAAAGGTAGTCGGGCTGCACAGTTTCACGTACTTCAACACCCGTTAAGTGAAACGCGTGGCTGGCGACGGGCCAAGTAGCACAGTTGATGCTATCGATTCCACTATCTATAACAGCATCTCCCAACTTCAAATTCCGATGAGTGGAACAAGTTTTTGTAGACTGAGTTAGCGTTTTAAATGAAAAAAATAGTGGTGATTTCAAGGTATGATTGAACTCGGGCTTGAAAAGTAATTAACTTTGAGCGGTTAGCTCAATTTCAACATTTGTACCATCCACACAGTTGAACCATTTTCGTTGAATAGAATTTCATTATTTATCAGTCAATCTAAAAAACCTTTGAATGAGTGGACGATTCGACGAGGTTGTTTTCGTTGGACGTCCTGACTAGTAAAGCACGAACAAGCAGTCAGCACGTTCATGGAACTCAAGAGACTACCAGTACACAAGTGGGTGTCTCTTATATCTTGAATGTCCACAATCCACGTGGCTTCAGCAGCGAGATGATGACGTTTCCAGTCACCAGCCATTGAGCAGCGAGGATGAGGAATAAATGCTACGACAGCAAGCAATATTTTTTGCCAAAACATGTCGTCGGAGGTATTCCCGAAATGTGTCCGATAACAGATTAAATCCAAGGTTGTCTTGTAACTAGTACTTGATTAGCGCTTATTTATCTCCTAACAGCAACCATCCATGGAAACAGATATGTTGATAATCATAATTGAAAACGGTCCTTCCAACTTTTTTGAATATTTTCCTATAAATAAAAGTCTCAGTAAAGGTAAAAATTACTCGAAATGTATCAAATTTTGGTCGCATTTGCCCCAGTCGGACGGAAATAGAAGTCGTTAGTAGTAGGGGACTACAGTCAGCACTGACTATTGTAACTTACAGAAATACAATAGTCCTGACAGTCTCCAAAAAGTCCCTCTCCATTTCAACGTCACAATGTGATGCCGCTCATATATCACATTATCACCTACGACATACAGAGCTAAATGCACGTCCGTCTGAGAGAACATCGTAGGACAAAGGGGGGTAACGCACAACACTCGCCGTATCGTGGTGCGATGAATTGACCAGACGGGGAGCCCAAGAGTGGTGGGGCAGACGAGGCCATTACCACGAGGGAGAGACGAGAATTATTAAAGGCAGGAAGTTCAAGGTTAGGGCTGTGGGGCTATGAGGGGGGGGGGGGGGGGTTGGAGTTTATTTCAATAGATCCGAGTCAACTGTTTCTTTGCTTCTGCGTGGCGGGCTCGGTTTTTAACTACGATAACGGGTTCTTTCGTAGGTAATACGCAGAGTTCACATGACTGAAACACCCTGTCAATATGATCTAAAAAAGGACCTAAAACCTTTTTATATGAACCTAAATATGAACCCAAATATCTAGTGTAAGTTCCGAAGCACAGTCAAACTCCCATCTAGTGCCTGAAGTTAACCCCGAAACCCCCACTAATTTGTTTCAGCATTTTTATTCCAATTTTCCTGAACCGTAATTTGGATGAACATTTTCATTTTTTTGGAGGCCGAAAAGTAATAAATAGAGTCTAGGTCAATATGACCAGGAAAACGCGAAAATATGACCTGGAAAAAAAAAATCGAAAACCTATTCCTATGAGCAAAAAAAAAAAAAAAATCAGAATACCTATTGCAAGTTCCAAAACAAATTCTGAATAGCCCCCTAGAAAAATTAATCTAAAGTTAACTCCAAATCCCCCATTATTATTTTTATTATTTTTTTTTTCAACATTTTTACTCCTCCCAAGGTATGATTTGGATGAAAATTCTTACTGAATTCTTGAACGAATCGTGTCTTGTAAGAGGGAGGGGGGAGAGACAGGAAGATATATGTTAAAAGTCAAATTTGATGTGAAATGTTGAAGGTAGGAAGATAAATGTACCATGTATGTGTGGAGATTCATACCCTCTCCATCTTCTTTCGCCCCAGCGAATTCGACGTTTCCGAGCTATACTTCTTCGCGTGAAATTTTTCTGACGGTTTCCTTAGCGGCATTCACAGCCCCAGCGATTCGAACGATTTGTTCAAAATGTTTTCAAATTATGAATTCATTGTTTTCTCTCCTATATTTGAAGGGCTACAAAAACTCCAAGCGGTAACCCCCATCATTTTTTACTAGGAATTCAAATATTACGATTCCTTATACCGAGCAATTGAGCAGCCGTGTCTAATCAATACCAGCTTTGTTTATTTCAAATGGGAACTCTTTTTTTATTGCAGATTCAAATTCTACCCAAAATTTCATGAACATTTGATCTTTCAACAGCTTTTTTGACAGTGTGCATCCCGTTCAGCAAACTCAAATTTTTCATTTCAGGAAATTTTGTGTTCACACAGATAGTGGTCGCATTCAGTAAGGCATGGACAGGAGTGCCTAATCAAAAAAGCCAATATCATGAAATACTTACTAAATTATATGTATAATTTACCAAAAATTAAGATTAGAATGTGTAATTAGATGTATTTGTGAAATTAGATAATGTGAGCTCCGACTTTACAAATAGTGGTAGGACTCGCAAACTATCTCGATCGTTTTTAATGAGGATTTAACACACCAGGACCACTTAATCTATGCTCACAATGTCATCCACCTCATTTTCGCTTTTATAATCCCATCATCTTCCAATCAAAGAGAAACTGAATAAATTGGATTTTAAGGGCTTTTCGACGATTCTGGCCACTGAGTTTCCGGTAAAAAATGGTAGGTTCGAGTTTCCGTCGACAGGTGGCTGCAGCGCTTGGGACCTCCCTCCCCACCTCTCCAAACACCCTTCTCCTCCTCCTCCTCCTCGCTCCCTCCTATTGCTCATCACGACGCGCGAGGTCTTCTCTCTCTCTCTCCGATCCCCCTTCGGATTCTCATTCCGCGCCCGCAATATTTTCTTTCGTTTGCTAAACGGAAAATTTTCTGCGCGTTCAAAAATGTTTGTTCCGAAATGTCGACGATTCGTCTAAATTCGTTTGAATGGTGACACGTGGCGTTTAGATTAGTGAATGTCTTGTGAGGTTTACGTGGAACGAGAGCTCTTCCCCGTGAATGGTAAGATGTAACCTTAAAAAAAGCCCTTTAAATTTCATCTTATTTACATGGTTCAGAACAACTGAAATAAAATTAACTCCTTGCTAATCGAACCTCCATTTACGAATTACTGTGGGCCTAATATTTTGTTAGTATAAACGTACCTAAGTAGTTGTAATTGAAGATCTAAGTACAAGTAGGCAAGTATTTTACTTGTCCTAGAGCCAAGCACAAGTACTTCAAGTACAACAACTAGGTACATTCCCTGTTTTAACCTAGATTGCGATGGAAATGATGATGTGGAGAAATATTGGAACTTAAAGCAAGACAAGTGGTACAAGTGCAAGACCCAATAAGTGCTAGTACGTGAAAAATGGCGAAATCGCTTGTACATACAATCATAACATGGCAAGTACTTTCGAAGTATTTGCGTCTTGTGCAGCTTTTATTCTTTGACAAAAAGTAACTTCAGCAGCTTCATTACATGTACTTGCACTTACATATTTTATTTCAAGTACAAGTACATTTTTCCGAACTCTGTACGGAAACCCATCAAATTTCACCATATATATTTGCTTCAGAACAATTGAAACAAAATTAGCTCCTTGCAATTCGAACCTCCGTTTATCGATTCTCTGGGGACCGAGGAAATGATTCATTAATTCATGTATTCGAGATTGGTGAGCCCGAATTTTGCTGAATCACGGTCAAGGTGTACTCGAGGAAGAAACCAAAACTGATGTTTCAAATCTAAGAATCAAAAACAGTTTATTTTCTTCATTCAAATTCAAATTAAATTCAGTTTAATATTAGTATGTTATACTACGTAAGATGTAGTATACAATATTATTGTGTATCAATGTGAAAATTATAAATGACAATGACAGTATTCGAATATTGTCCGTGATTTTGGCGCCGCCACGCGGCATGGTTTTCAATACCTACATAAATCTTCTTTTAGTTTTAGATACATTTTTGTTTTGGAAAGGGGGTACCAACTTACATGGAGGGTGCGTCACGACGCTTAGGGGGGTGGGCTCCCCTGTATATAATATACCGGGTGTCTACAAAACAGGTCTCATTCCTTTAAGTGATCGATTCTGCAACTAATTTGCAACAAACAGTGCCTCCTGAAGTTTTTTAAACGCTTGTATTCAGAGTCAAGATTTTTTTTCGTGTTATCGACCTTACTTCATTAAAACGGACATAGATCCCTCACTTCCAGAGTAATATCAAATTTGATGATATCGTTGAGAGGCAGTAAAATATCCTACATTTCTAATACCAAATAATTTTTTAGTTGAATTTTACGGGGAATAAAGCAGATTGAACAGTGAACATAGTAATTTTTCGAAAGAATTCCGTTTTTCAAAGCCCATAATCTCCAAATAATTTGAGATTACGAACGATCACAGCATTCCAAGGGTATAATCAAGTTTGCGTTTGAGACCAGAAAAATGTGGTTTCCCTGCGGTATGATCGACGTTACAGGGCGAAAAATAACTCGTCATGAAAAAATGAATTTGACATGAATTTTTTTATGTAAGTAGTTTTTCACTTTGAACGCAATACATTGTGACATTCTCGATCTCCTTCGCAATTTCTTCGAGGTCTGGGTAACTCATAAAATGATAACGATTCGCGGCATTTTCAACATTCATCTTTCATTCAGAAATTCTAAAAATAAGTAGTATTAGTACTTTCTGAATTTTTTTAGTGGCAGACGGACGGCTGTCATGTTCACAACGGTCGCCACCGATTGGCTAAATCGTCGTTTTGCGAATAGGTTTGTTTTCCTATTTTAGTGACACTACAGTTTAAGGTGCCTATTTCCAATCCATACTCCATTTTAACTTCTTGCGTTTGTCACAACGATTTAGCTTTAGCTTCGGTGACTGCACGACCGTTTTGAGCAGGACAGTCGTCTATCCTGGCACCACCAAATTCAGAAAGTACTATTAATATTCTTGGATTTCAAAAATCAAAACTCATTTTTTCATGACGATTTATTTTTCGCCCTGTATTGTCGATGATGGCGTATGAAACTACGATTTTCTAGTTTCAAACGCAACTTTCTCCTCCAATTAGCAGCGTAAAATAAAAATTTATTATACCGTTGGAATGCTGTGATTCTGGCACAGTTTTAAGCTTACCGGCAACAGTTCGTCATATCAAATTATCTAAAGATTTTGGGCTTTGAAAAATGGAAAGTAATTACTGAGTTCACTGTTCAAGTCGATTCATTCCCCGTAAACTTCAAATAAAAAAGTTTTATTTGGTATTATGAAAATTTGACGGTCTTTCCAACGGTATTTTCAAATTTACCAAAGTAAGGTCGGTAGCAAGAAAAATCTCAAATCGTGAATAATCTGAATACGAGCTTAAAAAAACACGTCAAGAGTTATTTTTTGTTGCAAATTAGTTGCGTAATCGATCTCTAGAAGGAATGAGACCTGTTCTGTAGACATCCTGTGTACACTAAAATATTATATACATTTCTCTGTATAATCCATTTGTAGCGTTTTCTTGTCAGGCTAGTTACGTTACTTTCCTTTAGCCGTTTGGGGAGATCGGCAAGCAATAACAGCGATATGTACTGCAGGTTCTCGAAAGGATAGGATAGTTAACTGAGTCCCAAGCTTTGTCCCCGTAATGAGAGCTCGTTATTGGGAGAAGAACGTTTTGCTTCATCAGCATTGCAAAAGCGGGCACTTTCGCTGTTGATTGAAAAATCAATACCGTCCTTCGCTAACATTCATCGTCCCTCACCAAACACCATTTTCATTCCTTTGCGATTTCACCTGCGTGTTTGCATCCTCCCCCATGAGAACTGTAATAATTTCGAAGCAAATTGCTTGAATATCGAACCAAATAACATTTTTTATTGTCAACAAAAAAGCTCGCACATGAGCAACTTCAAGGTATTTTCCGCCGCCAAATTATAAACGTTGCCACGCACGTAAAGCCGACGTCGTGGAATGAAATTATTTTCAAAGACTTTGATTTCAGGATCACGGTCAGTTTTAAAGAGAATTCATGCCGTGGGAGAATCAGACTGGTGCCTTAAGTGTTGGTTTATAATATTCAATAATGCCCCTTTGTAATCGACCAAGAAAAAAGTTGCCCCCCCCCCCCCTCTCGAATTCTTTATATTTTTCGAGAATTCACTAATTACTACCTTTTTTGTGGAGTTGGAAATAGTGGGACCTAAACTCATCTAGATTCTCTTCAGGAATACTTCAGGAATACGAGGATGTAACCCTTTTCTTAGTATTTTTCGTTCAATCCTCTAAATTGACCAATTTGTGCACGTAGTCGGTAAACTACGTATTTTGTATACAGTAAGTTGTGTTGTGGATGTAGACTGCGTTTTTTTGGAGAAATAAATCCTTAAATACTCTCAAAACAGTTAATTAGGTCCATTTAATTAGGAATTCACTACAGAATGGAACGAGAAAAACAATTGATTCCACGCCCGCATCCAAACACTCCAAGGATTTAAAAAAAACCATATTTATAGGTCTATAGCCAAACATTTCAAGTTTTCTGTTGTTGCATTTTAAGAACTCTTTCAAAGCTTGTTGATCAGGATGTCCTTGGCAATTCCCTGCCTCGGTGGAAACTGTCCTCACTCTGTTTCCCCAAAATATTCAGACATTGTGTGTGCTCTAGAAATGTTTGCGCATGGGCAAATCTTGACATAGTAATATTTCCCACCGGCAATTTCAACACTCATTTCTTATTTTTGTTCTTTATATTTTTTGTAAGAAATTTATTTAATTTTCATTGTTGAACCTTTGTAGTCGAGCCAGAAAAAAAAGGTTTGCTGTTTCACGTTTCAACTCAGTAGATCAGTGATTTGCGTAGAAGGTTTATTCTAATACAGAAATAATAGTGCAATAGTTTGCAGCGTCTTTTCTTCGGGGGTTTGTTGAATTTGTGGCAGTTGTTGTTTTCTAGGAAGCGGCAGTGTGGTGGGTTTTCAGTTCCACGAAGGTAGAAAATTCTCGAAGCCCTATAAATAATAAATTGTCGGCATCGCTTGGCAACTTGAAGGAGGCGGAAGGAGGGAATTTATTTTTAAAAGCTGGCAAACAGTCAACTGTGTGCGTGGGAAAACGGGGAGTCACCACTAAACACTTGTACGACGAAAATGTGTTTATGGTAGATATTGTTTAAAGAATCGGTATCTGGGTGATTTCAAAATTTGGGGTTATTTTGCACTCAGCAGTTCTCCTAAATTAATGTTTTGATTTCTGCATTTCTTTTCTCGAAAACCTTCTTGATATGGACCCATAAAGAAGACCCTGAAGTGGGCGCAAACTTAATCAAGTAGTTCAAGAAATATAGATCTTTGAAATTTTTTCGGGATTTCCACTTCTTTGGGAGAGAGGAAACCATGGATTAGCTGAATGAAGTAACGAGTTCATTTCGGCAAACGAGAGCATTTCTTTGTTCGCATGTTGCTTGCTGAGTCAGGTCGCGCTCGGAAGCTTTTTGGGAAACCTCCCAAAAAGGCGTAAGCTTAGGAAAAGGTGTGTAGCCAATTTGGTAATCAACTTTGGCTTGATCATTTTCAAATATTAAGTCTTCATTGCTGGTAGATTGTTTTGAGTAATATTTTTCCAAAAAAGACAAATTTAACAATGTTTAGCTTTTTCAAGTACAATTTTTGAAAGTGACTTGATTTGATTGAAATTTGACCAACTTTATGTGCTTCATAGGTGTTGCCCAACAAACTCATCCTTTCTTTCAGAATGATAAATTTTTAGCTTAAGAACAAAGGTTTTATATCAATCCTATCGAGTGTTATCGTCCTTAACGATACACCCGTATATATCTATATATATATAAACGTTGAAATCCGGGAATTATTTCAGACCCTCTCAAAACGGGTTCCGATGCAGACATTTTTCGAAAACGTTTATTTAAAAGTATTTAGAGCCATTTCAACAGCTTCATTTTCTATGTTAATTCGCTAAAAGGGTGCCTGTGATATGTCTAAGACCCTTGGATAACAACTGCAATCTGTAAATCATCCGAATTCAAAGATAACCTTGGTTAAAAAATAAAAATTAGTAAATGAACAAACTTTCTCACTTCACAATGCCACCTCTCTCCCTACAAATCTGCTTCTTCCCAAAAGTTGTAGGTAGAGAGGTTGTGCGGAGAGAGAATTTGGAGGTCATCACGTCTGCACTTCTTCTTATCACAGATTCTGAACGTTTAAAAAACCCAGAACACCATGTCATTCATATTCCTTATTAAAATCCAATTATATGTAATTGTATCCAATTATATACCCTAATGAATGAGATGTTTGTAGGGATGGAGAAAAAATAAACCTACTCTAACGACTTGAACGCTTCACAACATCAGCGTAGCAACTGGTGGTTGGGAAGTACATTAAATTGCTGTAGCTTCGGAAGCCATCTTGTAGCAGTGTAGTCTTTCGTTTTGCACAGCACGAAATATGGCTTTCCTGGGAGTGGTCGGGTAGTTCAAAAAAATTGTAGTGAGAGCGAATGAAACCTTGTGAGTCACAAGTTGTGACGATGCGAAACGTGTCAAAGCCCATTCAGATCATCGAACTTTAGGTTGTTTTTAATTTTTCCATTAAGGAAAGAGCAACCTGGGTTGATATTATTTTTTATTTTATCGAAACATGAATAGAGAGACGACCCGAAAATGTTGAAGTTCCCAACCTACTGTTAGTGACAGGTGAAGGGAGAGGGAAGCAGGCACCTTGACGATTTTACTTGACCTTTTGATGTTACTAATAGTTGAAGTTTATACTAGGTGACCTACCAAGACACCACCAACCTGAAATATCTCTCAGGAAAAAAAAAAAAACAATTTTTCGAGACAAGTGAAGCACACACAAAAGCTGAGTGACAGAAAATAACCCCAAATTTTGAAATTACCCATCTACAACAAAAGCAACCATTAAAACATCAGCTTCCTAGGTCGATCAGGACATAAAATAGCTCTTGTAGTTATCTATATTGTCATCTACTTGGTGGGAGAATAACAGCTTTACACCGACTTAAAAGTGGGGCACATACGGAACTACGCAGGGAAATGCTCAAAATCAGTTCCTCCTAAAATGAACGTCCTAATTTTCAGTCGAGGTGGCAATTATACACTTTGATAACGCGTTTATCGTCCATCGGCCCACAGTTTCCATATGCCCCGCGATCCCGCAAGCGTTCATTTCCACGCAGGTTGCACAATCAGAAGGCGAGTGGAACGACCTCAGGCCTAGGCTGCGCTCCTTCTATAAATAGCGGAGCCCCCACCGCGGCCGTCCGACTCTTATCCTACTTGGACTCAACTGAAAGACGCCCTGATGTAACTCGGCTCGAGATGAGAAACAACTTGGCGAATGCTGGGAACTTCGGAATCTGACTCACGATGAAGAGAAAGCTGTTTTTTCTCGTTCTTCTTTGAATGCAGAACTAAAGCCAGTTTACACCTTTTATTATTGGAATACCGATCTTTGCCGGATGTTGTACAGGACGTATTGGCTTATTATTTTCTATAATGACAGAATGGCACAAAATATTAGAACGTTGCATCTACAAAAAGTCAGGGGTGCCCATAGGGGGGGGGGGGGGTATGACGCAGACTGCGTCATTGAAATTCTTGGGGGGGGTTCCTACAATAATGTTTGTGGCAGTAAAGTTGATTGAAACAGTGTTTAACGAGACAACATTTAAAAATATATTACATCACTAGATAGAACGTAAATAATAATGAACCTATTCATCAATTTAAATATGGTTTGTTTTTCTATCTGAAAACGTATGTATGACAATGACAGTGCTCGAATATAGTTATACATTTTTTTTGGGAAGGGGCTGGTTCTGAATTGGGGGGGGGGGGGGTTGCGTCATGAAGCTTGGGGGGGTTTCAAACTCTGCAGTAAACCAAAACGAGGTGTGGGAAACCTGCAAAAGAGGTGGAATATCATTTGCATTTTTATATAAAGGTCCTATTGAAAAATTCAATTTTTTCAAATTCTGAAACGTTGAAAATGAGTTTGATTATTTACACCACTTCCATAGGAAACGTTCCCGTGAGAAAGAAAAACAAATTTTTTTATGTTAACTGCAGGTTTTTGAAGTTAAAAATCTCTGTTAATTGCGGTTTTTCCGACTATTTTCCCAATTTTTTGTCGTAAATTGTCGAACTTGTCCTTCAAAATTCCAAAGTCATTTCAACAGCTTCATTTTCTATAACAATTCGATAAAGGATGTTTGGGTATAACTGATCAGATATGAATCGTACCTCCCAGGTCACTTGAGGTATAACACAATGTACAAATACATCGTCTACTTTAATAATTGAACGCCAAAAATACATTGAAATTGAAGCAAGGCGGTTCTCAGTATCTACGTCCTTCTAGATTTGACAAATCTCACATAGTGCGTCGTCTGAAACGGGCCTAATTCACCTGGCAGAACAGGTTTGATTCATACCGCGAAGTAGGCCGATTGATCACGAATCGTATAAAACGCAGTAAATCAAACTTGAAGCCCCCTTCGTCGAATAGAATAAACAATGGTAGGTTTATCATCTAGAAATGTACGAAAGGTTAGCAGCTGTTTCTTGCTATTCAAGGGGTTCTGAGGGGAAAACAGAAGTTTGTTTAGTTGAATTATTGCCACCCTCACTGGTAGTTAGACACAAGTACGCTTGTGTATAGGTAGTAGAGCCGAAACTGGAATAAAGCGAACCCAATTTAGTAGGAGGAAAAGCGCAACCGCGTGGAGGGTATATACGCAAACTAGAGAGTTATTGCGGTTGCATTGTACGAATATCGTCTTTTATGAAAGATATAGCGGAAACTGTGGTGTTCGGAGTGTTGCGAAAGCTCTTTACTGCCCCCATTGTGGGAACGAAAGCTATCACCTAGAATGGTTAGGCAGAGTGGATGTTAGGGCTTTTCATATTTCAGGAGTACGTTTCTGAATTCCTTTCATTCCAATTTTAGAACGGTTCACGGCGAACAGTGGTACGCGACATCGCATACTCAAGAGCACTGCGTCTCAATTGTGTGGCTGAGAACGTTGCCGAAAATGTTATTCCAAAACGTACTTACCTATGAAACCCGTTTGTTTTAAAAAGTCGCCCCAATCTCTCCTCCTTAAAACAATTATCCACTTTAACCATGGTCAAAGAATGTTGGTGAAACAAGCCCTAATTGTGTAAACCTTTGTTGAAACCGGCCTTCATTTTGAAATTCGGGATCTGGAAATCGCAGATTGTATTCAAGGACAGCTTTGTGGTAGTTTTGGTTCGTGAATCCGTATACCAACAGCATGTCTGCTTATCCCAAATTGAAGTAGTTGTCTTGGTGACATGAATCGCGAGCACAGCCTTATAGAACACTGATCACATCGTCATTGTGAGTACGATAAGATATTTACCAGCTAGAAGGAGCATTGCCAAAGCTTTGAGCTCCTACAATCCAGCATGAATGAACTGACATACAAGTACGGAGATAACGAGCCCTGATCCCATCCAACGGTATCCTTCGATTTTAATTCTATAGGCGAATTAAGAAAGTTTTAGTGACGTACGGTCGACAACACGAAACGAAACTTAAGGTTGAAACATGGTGCTAAGTAAGGCCTGCATTAACGGCTTCCTTATTTCCTGTTTTTATACGATCACACTCCCGTATAAACATAATTATTAACATTAAAACGAAAATATATTGTAAAACTATACCAAAGTTCTTAATCGAACAAAAAAATATGCAAGGAAATCGGCTCCTGATTTTCTATTTTTTTAAGTAGTTAATCAAATCAGATGAAAACAGTGAAGAAATGAGGATCTATTACAATTATCCCCTTCATTGACTCCCTTGCATAAAGGAAATTAAATGAGCTGGAATTGGTGAAAACACTAAGTAAATTAAAAATCTTACCTGATCAAAAAGAGGATGGAATAAATCGGTCGAAAATTCTTGCTCAAGCGTTGAAAGGATTGGCTACTGCCCTCTTCATTTCCCCTCCTGTCGATATAACGCACAAATTAAGAGGACCTTTGCACAATTTGACTAAAAGTGGAATCGAATCAAAGAAGAATTGCTGAAATCGCTAGAGAATTATAGGCAGAATAGCGTCGACAACATTTGTCGCTCTAAAAGACGTTTTTTCGGTATTCCCCCCCTCCCCATTCTTGCTTGCTAAGTTTTTGCTTAACTAGAGTAAAATTTGGATCGGGTAGAGAAAAAAGAATCATGAAAATCGGTTAAGGATTGCAACGTGAGCAGCGTCGACAAACATTGTCGCATATATGTACACACACTCGCACATACACCTACCGTTTTTCATAGAATAGTTTGAAACGGATTTGTATTTTCCCCCTATGATTGGGATGTTCCACATCCTCTTAGACCAATTCCAAAAGGCGTCCCTCTGCTGATGAAACCTTGCCTCAGATGCACGTCCTCATGAACTGAAGGTTTAAATAACTGTATGTAAGGCGTTGGGCGTTGGACGTAATTAAGAGAGCTTAGATAGATAGTTACATAATTTTACATGTTACATTCTTCAATTGAATAATAACTTATGACCGATCTGGATAGTGTAACACTATGGCCCAGCCCGGTAGCTTGCTACACCCGTAAGTATTGACCGACCAAAGGGTTAATACTTACTGAAATAGCGAACCTTTGAGTTGTAAATTGAAAGGTTATTACCCATCTGTAAACACAAGACGATTTGAGTATGAGACCACAGGCAGGCACCGGCCGGCCCAGTCAGATAACGGGCTCCCACATCCGTTGACCTTGCGGGACGACAAAGTGGAGAGAGTGAGAGAGGGGATGAGAGAGAGAAAGAGAGCAATGGTGAGAGGGAGCGAATTAGGATGACTGGGGGAGAGGCCGTTGCCTTGGAAACCAGTACACCAGGTGCCTGGTTACTTTCTCCTCGCAAAAACCAACCCTTTATCTTCTTCACGACGAATGACGAAGGACTCTGCCGATCTTAAGCCCGAACAGCTTGAAAAGGTATCTTGAAAAAATAATCGGGAATTTTAATTTGGTAACTCGTTTCCTGCTGCCACATGGACATGCGAATGGGTTGATAACTTTGACTTTGAACATCGTTAACTGTGGTTGACGATGACTCAAGCGAATAAGCGCTGCAAATTTTTATCCAAAGGTTTATTTTTTCTGTATTACAATAACCCTTCTTCGTAAATCCCTAATCTGTACATGTTAGACGTTTTCAGTGGTACGGTATCCAAACTAGCGTCGCCATATCTTGTAATTGCCTTCTACATCCTATAAACTGGGTTCTAGGAAGAGAAATTCCCAAAAAAAGCTCCCGGGAATAAAAATCCCGCGATTTGGAGTTTAATTAAAAGTCATCGATCTGTACATAGGTATATGTCGCCAGAGCCTGGAAAACCTGACTGGCCATCGTCAGGAATCTCACCTTCCTCTGGGTCGAAATACATTGCGCGGACGTGAATATCAAATAAACGGTTGAATTGAGGGAATCGAGAGTTAACCACTGTCACTTAACAAAACTTTACTTAATGAAGGAAATTAATAACAGTTCTTGAAATTCAGGATAGCAAGTTAATATCAGGGACTCCACTGTAAACTGGCACACGCTTCCGATCTCGAGGTGAACTCACAACAAACTGAGTCGTATATTGGTAACCCCATTATGAAAAGGTAGAGGGGGTGCTACAAGATGACGTAGGGTATTTAAAAACAACAGTATACCAGCGGAGCGCCTGTGACGACTCAGATGAGTAATTAACTTGTCTTTATAAGATGAAATTAATACATTGTTAGGAACTAGATAAATGTAGTTAATAATTGAGTAATTATAGGAGCTCTTGATCACATATACAAGGGTCTTCATATCTTGTAGAGGCATTCTACGTGCCATAACGGGTTCCAGGATGGAAAACTTCCGCGATTTGGAAAAGGGCCGAGTCTGGCCCTTGAGTGGCTAGTATAGTGTTTGTGGAGCTTTATTTATGACCAAGTCATCCCTGGTATACCTAGAAGTCAATTACAAGGTGGGGGTGGGTCATTCTCAAATTATTTGGCGTTTCCGCTTCAATCAGGCTTCAAATTTTTCTAAATAAAAATTGATATAACTTATTTGGGTTTACGTTGTTCCGATACAGAAACAATCCCTTTAATAGGACTGATATTTGCGAGTTCGACGATGTTTTAATTGTCTTTTTCATAATTTTGTGGCAGACTGACTGGCCTATCAGTACATAACACAAGCTGATATCTAAATACCTACAATGATGAAATATACTGTATCTCGAGACGGACGTGTGCGGTGAGAAACTAACTAGATGGAATAAAATACGTGCTTTTCGTCAGTGAGGTATACGCAAATGTAGGTATAACATGAAATTAATAACTAGATCTCAAAAGTAACTCTCAATAACAAAATTCCGTTTTGATTATGTCAGCTGATTCTTTCATCACAATGTACTAGGCGAGTTTTACTATGTGTAAGGACGTTCACTGTCAAAGTCGCGTTACTTAATTTTTTTCCCCGTCGTCCTGCTGCCCTTGGGGCGAACGGATGGAAGTAAAGCTGCCCTAGTGAGCTCATTCGATTCATTGAAGAGATGTTCATCTGCTGCTAACTTTAAAACATTATTCTTTTTTCAAAAGCTTTTGATAATTTTATTTTTATTTTTTACATTCAGCCCTTTGATTTCATCCTTTAGGATTGACAGAAATAGATGACTGGAATTCAGTCCCAACTGACCCCATATAGGATGTTTCATCCACGTTTCATTAAGTTCAATCCAGTGAGTAGTTTTAAATAAAATCTCTAGATGGCGAACGATCACATTTTTTAAAATTTGATTTTCGGATGCTTTGTACCTCGAAACGTAAAACAATAGATTTTGAGGTGGGGTGAACAACTGTTTCTCTTTGTCAATTACAAAGGTTCATCGTTGAAAATAGTAAACCAAAACTAGGCATTCCAGCACAAATTATGGCCAACACTCATAATTGTATTGTTGGAGCGTCATCTCATTACAAAAGACTATAAAAAATCCAGGGGATTCGAATCCAGCAACTAAGAACCTTGGTGCAGGTGGCTGCCTGGATCTGATAAATTCGACCTTTCTTTCCAAGATCCACCACCCGCACAACCACCCTAGGAATAAATACCTGAAAGCGAAGGACCTGGGGATCGGAGGTTTGGTCGTTCTTTTTCAGCCGGGGGTTTTTTTCTTCAGCTCCCTCCTTCCCACATCTTTCAGGTCTTCTCCATTGCTCGTAAAATGGGACTTTCAAAAAGGAGCCTCTCGTCTCACCAAAAGAAGGTCCAGGTATAAAAGGCCGTTTCCAAAAGGTCTAACCTGACCCCCGAGAATACGATAATTCAGATTTTTTCTGGGGTTTCTCCCTTCATAACGACACGTTTTCTGGGAGGGAAACGACCCTTTGGGCAGCCATGTTGGAAACCTCGTGGAAAGGGCTTTAGGGTCCTTGTGCTTCGAAAACCAATCATTGGGCTTCACTAGGTATTTTCGGCCTTTTCTAACGGACGCCCTATTCATAATCTCCGAGGGACGATGAGGTGGTTGAAAAACTTCATTTCCTCATATCCCAGGGAGGGAGAGAGAGACTGAGTGAGGGCGGTTTCGCTTTTGTCTGCCGACCACTTGTTTATGGAATCCCTTCTGGAAGTAAATGAGTGCCGGCAGATCATTAACTAAGTGTCTGGCCCACCAAAAAGGTGAAACACTTACCACAAAGCAAAAGTGAAATCAAAAATTGAATCTGGAAAAAAATCCCGCACGGCGGAAATAAAATCTCCAAGAATGATCAAGGTGGAAAGAAAGGTTTCCAAAATGAAAAATCTCAACTGAAAATAAGAGGGAAAACGACTGCCACATAGGATGATGCAAATAGCTTCGTCGTCGAGCTACCATGAACGTAGAGATTTTTTGAAATGTTGTAGATAATCACGAAATATGTAGAATGGAAGCTTGTTACGAAAATACACTGGGACTGAAATGCTACTGGGACGAGCTCCCGCGGGAATCAGCGGTTTGTGACGAGATTATTTCACCGTTCTGCCCCAACTAATTTGAAACTTTTACGTTTGTGCATGAGCAGGGTGAAGTATTGATTTGTAAGCAATGGGGCACATACGAACCATCCATATCCAAACCCGCATATTCAATTAAAAAGATCGTGGAAATTGTAACATGTGGAGGTGAGGTGACGGAGTGGTACAGTTGCCAAAAGCTGGTGGGGTAATGCCCACCTCGCTCAGAGGACGTCTCATACGCTTGAAGGCGTCTGGTATACCTATCTCCCAAGGTGACGGATTCTAGAATCGGGAAAGGCCAACTAACCATAACCATCACAAAATCGAATGAAGAGCTCGTTGCAAGGATTTACGGACGTACGACAGCCAGCCACACACGAAATGAAAGTTGTTCGAGGTATTTATAAGACTTGAAATGCGAGAGAAAATTTGGATTAGGTACCTATGTGGTTCGTCTTCCCAAAGTGAAAACGAAGCTTCCACTGAGCAGCTTCTCTCAGCATCTGGGATTTCTTTATCGTAAGGAAAGAAGTGTGAAGCCTCTCACCCACAGGAAAGTTTCTTAGTAAATAAGTTTGAAGCCTCGCACGAAATGGGGGTTTTGTATGTAAACACGACTTTTCACTAGGTTAGGAATGTAAAATCCGCTGATGGGTTCGGAAATACATTCGATTGATGTTCGGCACATATGTGAAGTGATAGGTATAAGTTTCCAATCTGCTGGGAAAGTAAAGGGGCGCGCATCGTTTGGGCAAACGTGTTGTCGAAATGAGTTGTTTCCCGTCCATTTGTCGAAATGCGTTACGCCCAAGTAAAGAAAAGCATGTCATTTCTAAATATTTTTGTTATAGTCATAAAATCGCTCCTCGTTCCAAGCACTATTTTAATTATATTCATGAAGTCGATTTTGATAACATTTTAATTGTCCATTTGATTTATCCCTAGTCAGGTTTCAAGGTAGTAGGTACCTATTCAGGTAAGTACAGTAGAACCTCTTTAATCCGAACTAATTGGGACCGGGGGTAATTCGGACCATGCAGTAGTTCGGATAACAGAACATATTGTTTTTTTTACATAACGTGGCTAAAATGGATCGTAATTGTTACAGGAAAAGTGAAAAACGCTTTATAAAGTACCAATGGCTACCCAGCAAATAGTATATGAGAATTTGTTCATATTTTTTCCGCCTGAGGAAATGACACTTTTTTTAAATATGAATTTTCTAAGATTCCTTTTCATTACTTTTATTGTTCTTTTTTTCCAGTATTTAAAATCAAAAACGTTCGAGGTGTTACTAAATGTTTTTCCAAAGGGCTGCAACTTTGACGGATGATTGTGTAAAAATCGCCTAGTATCATGTCAGGATCGTATCAGCTGATTTAATTCCTGTGGAATGTCGTTCCAAGAGTTCTTTTTGTGAACGAGTTTTAGATTGGTGGTCTATTTTACTTTGCTGAATTTTAGTTGTTCTACTAGTGGATTTTTAAGTCGCGTCTATACTCAAAGTTTTCGATATTTGGATATAAAATATTCCCAATATTCCATTTCATCTTTTAAGAAACAATAATATTTGATGCTAAGAGTTCTGGCCCAATTAAACCCCATATGTGATTTTTAACCAAATTTTCATTAACCTTGGTTCTCTAGTTTCGGATAAAAGGTCTGCGCGACACATTGGCCAATTTAGGTGGACAAAATTCAAGCCAGCTTTTCAAGATTTGCAACAAAAATTATCGTCAACGATATTCCACAGAACAGGAGAACGAGAACAATAACTTTCCTAAGTTATCAATCAACTCCGGAGAAATCAAGGATGTCAGGTTCGGGCGACTGTTCATAGGCCGCCACGACGATATGCGCTTGGGTCATTTCAACATTTCGGTCACATTTGAGTATCGGCTTTCCTAAAAAAAAAAGTTGAAACTTGATCAATTTTCTTGTTTCTAATCAATCATTGCGGTTCTCTCGGCATATTACTCAAGTGAGCACACATAATCTTGATCAGTACTGCTGAAACGCCATTTTGAAAAAAAAAAAAACGCTTTTGTAGTAAGTGAGGTATATACTACTATTTTTCCCCTATCGACGCTCAATTCTTACAATTTGGATGAACAGCACAAATTATCTTAATTTTAGCTACAGTAAAAACTAAAGTTTCCTTGCCAACATCTCACTTGCTACTAGCAGATCTCACTTCCTACAATTTAAGGGGCTATTGGCTGGATATCGTTGATGGTGAGAGAGTAGGGAGTGAGGTTATAGCCTTTCACCGCCTTTACAGGCCACAAATGAATTGAAACTGGTTGAACCAAAATGGTCAACGAACTTCTACCAACTACACTAATTGTCAACAAGTGCGATAAAATTTCACTGGCCACAGTCAGAATGTTATTGGAGTAGGGAGTGAGAGTTAAAAAACCCACAATGCTGCCTCCAGGGATGGTTTTCCCGGTGGAACTGACTTGGAAGGTTTAGGCAAAATCCGACCACCAGCGTTGGGACCATCTTGAATAAGGGATGTCAACAAAACAGAAGCAACTTCATAAACACCCTTTCCTGCCCTGTTGGGGGCTACTTTTCAAAACATTGTAGGGAGTGAGGAAAACCCGTGTGACACTGAAATGATGGGCTGATGAGGCTACTTGATTTAATCCATTTTTTTTTGAGGCGGATATCCATTGTAGATGGTATAATATTATTCTTTCATAGTGTAAGTGGCCCCAATAAATAGTTCGCTGAGTAGTGACGATGGAAGTTGTTTACCTCTGGTTGGTGACAGCTGTAGGGAGTGAGAAATACGGACTTTGGTATTTTCTACTGGGTCCTGTAGG
This sequence comes from Creontiades dilutus, assembly GCA_031894815.1. Taxonomy (NCBI): domain Eukaryota; kingdom Metazoa; phylum Arthropoda; class Insecta; order Hemiptera; family Miridae; genus Creontiades; species Creontiades dilutus. The sequence goes on along the minus strand of JAVIWC010000084.1, from coordinate 539,415 downwards.
CACAACTTTTACATACTTTTCCATGAAACATGTAAATCCACATAGGAGACAAATTTTAAACGCTTACAAAACTGTATTTAGTTGAGATTTGACGGCAATACTAATCAGTGACATAAATGTGACCGAAATTTTGAAATCCCGCTTACCATGTTTCCCATCCCTTTAAGTTAGGAAGCTGATTTGAAACTTTTGAATCCTATTTTTGTGATGACTAAGGTTTATTCTATCTTGAAATGTTTAGTTGATCACAAACTCATAAACAGGAGAGTAATCACATGGTTTACCTTTGATTTCTCTTGAATGTTTGTCTTCAATGTTTCTCTAATCTCTTCTTTTTTTTCTTAACTTTATTTGTGGTGTCACATTTTAGTTTTGCTTATAAGTCTTCCGATTTAAACGTGAAACTTCACAACAATAACAATTTGTGAGGGAGGTTATAACAAAAGGGGGAAGTGAGAGACATTTGAAGTTACCACACTGTTTTAATGAACGCGAGGTCAGTAATACCTATGTTTTGTACAATTGAGTTATGCTATTTACAACATGTGTTTCTATGCGTGGGATGATGGATGATAATATACAATTAAATATTATTTTAGTAAAAGGTAACAATTTCAGTTAGCAGTTCCAAAACACCCTTGTAATTCATCGCAGCAACCTGGAATTCTGAAACTTTCTCGTTTTTTCTCGTTTTAAAGATTGTTGGTAGTTTTCGTTATGTTTCGTTGAGTTTGTATTGTCCGTGGGAATGAGCGAATGTTTGCCCAGTACATTCTTTGGTTGGAAGAGTATCCTGTATTGTCTTCCGGGGGATTCGCTTGTGGATTTTAGCGACGAATACTGACTATTGTTCTTCGTTTCTGTTGGTGGTTATTCTATTACAATTTCTTTCTTCGTAATTTTCTGATTTTTTGTTGTTTCATGTTCGAAGCCTTCCTTTTGTGGTAAGTTAATATAGATTTCATTCTTGTTGCGAGGGAAAAAAATGTTCTCTCGTGTTCGTTTTTCTGTTTTGTAGACGTAGGTAACACGCAGTTATTCTTGTTTTGAAGCGTATTGAATTATACGTGACTTGAGTTGTTCGCTCTTGATTTTTTTCTTTTTCAATAATTAAAATGTTGTCTTTTATCCCGAAAATTTCCTATCCGTTCGACATAATATAATTTTTTTTTTTTTTTTGAGAGAGAGAGAGAAAAAACATTTATTGATAATTATATGGGGTGGAATGTTGGAATAGTTGGGGTTGTGAAAAGTATAAGTTGATGTGCCAAAAGCTCGAATTGGTATGCCGAAAGTTGAAATTGAGTCGCCAAAAGTTGAAATTAAGATGCCAAAACAATTACGTTTGGCTTTTAATATTTTTTATTTAGTTTTCTCATCAGATGATATAATTCCAACGGAATTTTGTTTCAAGAGTTCACCTTGAAATCGAGTTTTGCAAGTCTCGTGTGTCATAATTGTTGACTACAGAAGAGTAGGTAGGTATTCTATTTTAGTTCTTTAAATTTCGTTGTTCAGTTCGTGGATTTCTATGACGCGTCGTGCCCATCAAGAGTAGATTGCACCGTTGTCCTTACATTTTCCTGACCCCATTTTAAATTAAAGGTCGTGCGACAAGAAGATCTGTAGTGGCTATTTACTGTCCTAATCAAACTTAGGGAGCTGAAATTGCAATGGTAGCATGATGATTTCAGACAACGTAACTGTACGACTGACTATGTCGAATATATCAGCGGTTTACATAGAAGGGCTATTTTAATACAGAAATACTAAACCTCTGTTTAGTTCGCACCGATTTTTTTTTTCTTAAACTTGCTCTATACAGTTTTGGCGATTTCTTCGTGGCTGAAAATACCTACCGTTGTTTTAGTTCGGTGATAGTCACGAAGAAAATAAAAAAATTACAAAGAAATATATTTTCCTGTAGGTACTCGCTTATATCTGTTTAAATGTTTATCACTATACATTTTATGCTAATATTTGTTACATCTTAGGATATTTTGTTCAGCTACTGAAGAAAATTAAAGTATTCACGTCAGCTATTTCCGTTTCTGTTGATATTCTAATGAAAATTAATGTTAAAATATTACTCATAATCTTTTATATATAAGTAGGTACTATTTTCTTGCAGTTTGTTGACATATATGTCTTCAAAATCAACATCTCATATTCATTGTTGAATATTAGCAAAAGTTTTACATTTTAAACTTACGTTTTGTATCTTAGATGTTCATTTTACGTGTCTTGTGTTATGCACTCTGTGTGTGGCGAATAAAACCTATCGTGTTGAATTGAACACCATATCAATAAAATTTCTAATTTGAGGTTTCAGTAAGTTACCTACAATTATTTCCTCATTGATTTGTACATTATAAGCTTTATTACACTTGGTAATATATTTTGGAGTTGTTGTACGTGCTCAATGGAACGTATAATGCTGTTCAATACGATAACGATTGACTGATGTGTGCCTTCGAACGAAGTTTTTCAAAAACTAAACTTCTTAATTGAGTTTCGTAGATTTGAACCTTGTTGAGTTAGTCTCATTACCGTCAATACCATGGATGTTTCAACTTTGAATTGTTGCAATTCATGCCCGCGAATTGGTGCTTATTGGAGTTTAAAAATTATTCATCGCTTATCGTAAGTATCTGAAGAAAAATATACATGAAAAAATAAGTTTTAATCCCGCAGCGGTTTCCTGAAAAATTTATCTTCCACAGGGAGTCATCCATATTTGGATACTTACCTACGTAATGCTTCACACAATAAACAATGACAATTTCTCATTAGTATCTACTTAAAAATATTTACTTACGTGATCCTTATTTAAGGTGAAATCGTTAGATTCTCGATGAATAAGTGTGATCAAAGGTTAATAAAAATTGACAAGATTCATTTTATTTTATTAAAGAGAGAAATAACCCAAGTTGTTTTCGATAATGCACTCACAATACTGTGGCTGCAGGGTGGCTGGATGCAGTTCTGGATGAATCACGAAACACTAAAATTTGAAAGAAAACAATTCAAATTTAAAATGCTGGATGTCATTTAAGGGATCAAACTGTTTTAAATTGTTGTAATGGACAGTTCTAAAAATTAAATTTTCTTTTTATTTTGGTTGGGGGATATGTGTATTTTTTTTTTTTATTTAAATCTTTTTAACTGATAGATGAAATTGACGTTGAAATGGGATGCTAGAAAACAACGCGTTTGATACACAATGACTTTACAGATTAGATGAATGCAAGTCAAAGAGCCAAAGAAGACTGAAGTGTGAGTGAATATTGTGTAGAAGACCGTCGATTGGGTGGGGCATGCCTCTCGGACGTACGCGTTGGAGCGAAAAGACGCTCGGGAGGGGCGTGGTTCATTGATACCATTGGTCGGAGGACATCGCGAACAAGGGACGAGCCTCGAGCCAATTAGAAGGCAGGGGGCGGGACGAAGTATCGTGGCGGCCGGCCACGCCTCCGGCCCTAGCGACCCGCTATCAGTCCCAATTCAAACGTCGCTCTATAACCCGCGGCCGGCAGTTCGTGTTTTCGAACGATGAAACTTGCGAGAAAAATACAACACCGACGTCACCTGTCCCGACAAACCACCCGTACGTACCCAGAAAAAAAATTGTCTTCCACCCGAATTCCTGCCACCCAAAATAAAACGAATAACTTGAAATAAATTATAAATTCCTTCAATGGATTGATAGTAGAAAAATTACAGTAAATTTAATTACACCTTGATGAATAAAATGGACTTTTTTTGGTGTTGTTTATTTTAGAAACCAAAGCAGACGACGGGGATTCTAAGGAAGATAAAGAGGGAGACAAGGAAGGGGAAGGTGAGGAGGCAGTTTCACCTGAAGCCAAGGATAAAGATATGAGGCGTCTACCTCCCCAAAAGGGTAAGCAACACTCCCCATCCCCGCCCCTGCCCCATATTACCGCCCTATGGTCCTTATAACCTCCCTAGATACCCTAATAGATAAACCTTCCTACACAGATACTGGTACCTGTTTTTTTTTAGTGGGGGAGGTGTTACCCCAACCAGGGCCACCCCTCAATCTGATTGGTCGAGCCCAATTAGCTCCACCCACTGCCCCTTTTCACCACTCCCACATGAGCATTTCCCGTTATACCGTTAATTTTGAAAATAGTAGTTTTTTTAAATTTGGTTTTTCAACTTATTAATTAACATGGCCTTTTATTTGTAATTTAGTTGAATATTATCATGGACATTTTTAGAATTTTGTTGTTGTTTCTGAATGTACTCACTACGGTTCAAAACTTGTACAGATAAATGAAATCTTTCCATTATACGAGGGGAAAATTTGAATAACACCAATTTTCAAATCCATTTCCGAATTTGAACCACCTGAAATGGCCATACCTACCTACTGCCCCATCCATCTAGGTACAATTGGTATTCATCTAGATTGTAACTGGCATTCGTCCTTTGTGAGCTGGACAACAATCCATTTGACCTTTGGAGGTTCAGTGCAGTTCGGTTCCGTTTATTCCGTCCCAATTGAAAACGTGAACATTCCACTATCTGAGAATCAACATCATCAATTTTGATTGCATGCGAAATGGTGGAGGATACTTCCAGCAGTTGCTGTTCTATCTGAAATGTTGAAACCCCATATTTTGAAGATCTGTTTTATATTGAGAAGAGGAAGATTTCGGAAACGCAACTAATCTGGAAATACTCGTTTTTCGTCATTAAATTAAATGTTCGAATTGGAATTCTTGGGAAAATTTAGAAATCCGATTGACCTTTGGAAGCGCATATTCCACGTTCTATAGTGTTTTAGGGCTTACTTTTTGAGGTTGTACGCAAACCTTGACCCGACCTTGACCCGTTAGAGCGATAAAGAACTCGAGTTCGGATTCAGCAACCCCGAAAACATACACCTAGTCAGCAGAGTGAGACCCCCAAGGTCAGAAACTTTTGGTTTAGTATTTTCAATCGCCTTTGTAATCGAACAAGAAAGAAATATTTTACTCCATCTCAAAGTTGTTTGTTTTACGTTTCAAGACGCGTGGAATCAGAAAACGCCGTAGTGCGTTCAGAGTTTTTCACCTGCAGCTCCTGGACCAAACTTAATGAAACTTGGGTCAAAAATTTGTTTTTGGGGTCTAGAAAGGAACTGAATTCTCGACATCTATCTCAGTGAATCAGACACTTTCGAAATAATACACAGTTTTTATGTCCGTATTGAAAAACTCATTCGAGCTCACCCGGGCTCAACAAGAGTTATGTTTATCTATATTGGCGGACAAATTAAGCGTAGGTGGGTGTTTTATTTTAGCCCATTATAGTTCTATATTGCACCTCTTTAAGCAGTTTGATATCATATTTTGTTTCGCACGAATTGACTAAGTAGGTATTGTGGGTTGGTGTTTACGGAGTTATATTTAGACGAAGTTATCCAACTCATTTATAAGGTGGAGAGACAGTGATCAGCTGAAGAACTCTTGTGGCTAATTTCGTTCCGAATCCATCCACCGAGCTGAAACATAATTGGGGTTCTTTTAGGGGATAGGGGCCGAGTGTTGATAATGCACCATAAACTGCATCTAATATGTACAAATCTGTGGTAGACGTAGGTGGGTTATTCTTAATAAAAAAAGGAATTAATCTCAGTGTGATTTTTCTGGGAGCTAATTTTCTAACGTTCGTCGGGTCTGAAGAAAGCCAATCTAATTTCAATGCCGAAAAAGTTTGCAACTATTGGAACTGGAAACTGAAGTGGGTAATACAACAACAATATTATAATCCACCTATCACCCCACACAAAAATCTACTGTAACTAACACACCTTACTCACGTGTTTAAAATAAATTAACGTTCTTGCGTGTATACAACGAGAGAATCGAAAGGAAGACTATGGAAAATACACTCTCAATAAAAGAGTGTACTGAGAAACATTCCTGCAGACATGCCAACAAACACGAGAACAAATCCAAAACCTTGAAAAACAAGAAAAAAGAAGTGAAATACCTATTCAAGTTTCAGAACTTTAAGTTGCTGGATTGAAGTTCAACTGAAGTCAGTTTGGGGGGAAGTATTGGAACTGCAAACTGAAGTTCAAACATTATTTTAATTCATCCATCATCCTGCACTAAAACAACATATGCCGTAAATAACACACATGACTACTGAATAGAGGATGTTAACCGGAAATATTCTAAGAAAGAATGAATTAAGACAAGTGATTAGAACAATTTCAGAACTGCATTCTTATTTTTCCAAAAGCAAATATGTTATTAAAACAATCATATTGCTTTAGTAAACATGCACTCTTGTAACAAAAATTCACTGCAAAAAAAAAAAAACTGAAGCTTCAAAAATTATTCATATGTGCAATATATATAAGGGTTCTCATATTTATAAAAATACTGAAAACTCTTTTCCTACATTTAGTAATAGGAGGGGTTCTACTTTTGGGCGATCGGTCGAAAAATTCAGAGATTGCGGATGAAAATTGGCTAAAAATATTTGAGAACTCAAAGCAATAACTTTGGCTCAAGGAAGAGAAGAAACAACGAGAGCGAGACCAAAAATGGCTGGAGCAGGATTGCCAACAAATTATTGACTTTAGAACTTGGAAATCTTTAAAAACTCATTAGTTGAGCGATAAGTTAAATCATGCAACCGAAGTTGGGGCTTCTTGGGATCGCTGGATTTTAACCCTAATGTGTATACATATATATTCGCGCGCGCGCGTGCGCGTGTGTGTGTGTGATTCTAGACGATAACTCACGATATGATTGAGATAGAGACTTCGCACTTTCCTAAAAAAAAATCAAGCATTCCTAAGCTAGTAGGTAAATTAAAAAAAAATACTAAAAAAATAAAAAACTAAAGCTAACTAGAGCGACTAAAAATTGATTCATTTGTTTACTATTATTATTAATATTATTATTATTATTATCATTATTGTTTTGAAGAATATAACTAAAAAAGTGTGTGAGCCGAAAACTAGAGCTCAAAATTATACTGAAATTTGTACTTAAATTAAAAAAAAAAAAATTGATAAAAATTCTACAAACTTTGTTGGATTAGAGGAATATTATTTGGAACAACTTTTTTTTGCTGAAAGTGCTGAAATTTCAATGCAGAGAAAACATGAATGTTACAAAGACTTATTATTTCAAAACTTTGGGCTAGGAAATGGGACGGAAACAAGCTGTTGGCAGTTTTCCATTCTAAATTTGGTATATTAAACGATAAATTCGATACATTCATCGGTTTATCATTCACAGTAATAGGCTTTTGTAATCGTACAGCTAATTTTTGTTTTATAACTCCCCCCACCCACAAAGTTAGTCGTTTTACGTTGCAAGGTGCTTAGATTGAACATCTGCAATGTCAGCCAGCCGGAAGACCCATAAAAAACCTTGGAATTGATGTAAACAATCCGTTTTATCGGGTGTGGACTCCATTGCGGGTCTAATTGGTCCTGAATTCCAGCTAACCCAATCACATTACTCGCATAGATGGTATGACAAAAAGTATTCAAATACGTGGTTTTTCGGGGGTTTTACTGTCATAGGCAAATGGGCTATCATTTTCAATTCAATAGACAGATCAAAAAATGTTAAATGTGTACAATCCCATTGGGCAGTACAATGAGGAACAGATTCGAAACAAATAGGTACCTATCCCACTTATACAGAGAAATACGTAAGTACTTAGTGTGGTATATTTTCAGCTTTCCCTTGTATGCCATTCGTAATTGCAATGCAGCTCTCTCAATGTAAATATAACCTTCATTCCAGTTTATTGGTGAAGCATTCCAGCCGTAATATATTTTCGGGAAATACGGATTATATCATGAGTTCAGGCAATTTTCGAAGTCGATGCTCGTTTTCCCCGGAACTCATTGTACATTTATTTGGCACACAAATGTAGGTACATCAGATCTACTACAAGCTATGCCATGAGATACCAATATGTAAAGATTAAATTTGTCTCTTTGAGTTCTAGGATGTAACAATGAATAAAAAAGTTTCCATCATATTTATTTGCTCCCTTAAATTTACTAAAAACTTGTTTTGGTGCCTTAGGGCTTCCCCATCCAACCATAACCTTGATTTTGTAAAACATGAGCTGTATAGTCGTTATACGGATTCGAATCATACTTAATACTCCATTTTCCTGTAATAAAATGGAGGATTTCTGGGTTCAAAAAATATCGTTAAAAAGGGAGATTTTAATGATTTTACACGGGAAAAAAACGTCAATAACATCCATAAAAGTATAATTGATGATGGAGATATAGTGTGAAGCCTCGCACCAGACGTTTTACCACGGCTTGGAGGGAGGAGTCGTAGCATGACAAGAAAATGGAAGGTCGTTGTAAAATGTTTTAGCACTCTCGCCCGCATTGCAGTTTATGACGGTCATAAAACTCGACGTCCAATAACTTACATCTCACGTGACGTTCTGCAGTGTTTTCGAGTGAAGTTTCCCTAGTTGAAGAGGAAAAGTTGGTTAATGCAGAAGGTTTAGATCCGTTGTAAAGACAATCCACATTGATAATGAAAAATGCCTCTCAACTTTTGTTGGTCAGTACAGCTCTCCAGTGCGCTTTGGCCCATAAAAAGTCTTAGAATTGATTTTTTTAACCCGTTCTTTAGGACATGGACTTCCCTTGGGGTCATGTTTGGTCTTAACTTTTAGCCAGCCCGATGGCTTCACCCGCCTAGATGCCATGGGCCAAAAACTAGTCAAAATCGTGGCTTTCCTGGGTTTTTACTGACGTGGGCAAGTGGGTTGTCATTTGCTAGTAATGCTGGACGGAAACTTTGACTGAGATAGGTTTCAGATCTGAAGAAATTCACCCGTATTATCGTATTACATTTAAGCTGAATTGAGTTGAGATTTGATCACTTTATGTGCACAAAGTCAATGATATTAGGAAAAACAGGTTCTTAACAATATACTTCTAATGAAATAGAAGATTATGGGTTTTCAGAATTATAAGCATTTTGGACCATTTTTATTAGAATTTGGACCACTTTAATGACATTTAAGTATTAATTTGAGAATAAATATGCGCTTCAGTTTTTCAATGAAACAGTCCATTGTTGATAAACTTTATTGAGTAATATTCTGCAAAAAAGAATAAATTAAAATTTTTTTGATGTTTTTTTGTAATTTGTTTGTGATTTTGTTTTTAGCACAATTTTTGAAATTTGGTAAATTCAAAGTGCTAAAAATATGTTCCCCAACAAACTCATCCTTTCTTTTGGAATGCTTGATTTTTTGGAGCAATAACACCACAACTGTATAAACCGTCCTACTTGGGCACTCGCCGGCTACGCGGCTCAGACCTCTCGACCCCTTAAGGTTGACTGACCAAGGTAGAGAGATTACTGTACTGGCATGTGCGGGAGTTTTGGGGAAAAGATTCGGATGGCGGACGGAGTTATTTTATTCGATTTTTGAAATATACGTAGGTACCTATCTAGAAACGTAAACTAACAAGTTTTGAGGCGGACAGATATTTTAATTTTCTAAGTCGATTCCAAAGGCTCATTACTGGAAATAAAAAACCAAAACCAAAAGTAATGTTGGGGAGGGGTGTGAGAGCGGAAACTTGGGAGCTGTTCCCATCAGAGGGGGGAAACCATCTCATTCTCGAGAGGGATAACGAAGGATCCCTTCATCATAGCGTATCTCTCTCTCTTTTCTTTCTCTCTTTCTCTCTCTCACTGTCCCTCTCTTGAGAGGGCCGGGGAAACACCGCCCAGAAGAGATTGTTACTGTTTCAACCCCACCTTCGCAGTCCCTTTGAAGTGCCACATGGTCGCGGTGAAGGAAGGGGATGGCCGAAACGGCAGCTTTCAACGGATTAGAACCCGAACAAAAAAGAGCCGTACAAAAAGCGATATATTTTTTTATCTAAGTCTTTTAGAGCCTGTGTAGGTAGCAAATTGAGGGCGGCAGCTTCAATTTTCAACTCTGTACGAAATATAGGATTGAACGCCCGTTATGAGGATATCTATCAAATCAGTCGTCCGTGGAATAGTACTGCCACGGGTTGAGAAAAAAAACTGAATCATATGAGAGAGAGATTTTTTAACATAAAAAGTACAACAAAATAAATAAACGTTAACTCTTAAAACAGGTCTATTGATTTACTAGATAAATAATTATTCAGAATGATGTGCAGCATTATGGGAGTTCAGGTGATTTTTTCCTGTTTCTGAAATGTTATCTTGAAACGTTTCCAACTTTTGACGGGTAACCTTCTTGGATTGTAAATTCTATTTCGCGTCTTGTTTTTCTACCCCGATATCTCTGGAAAACTTGGTTATTCAATTCAAGGCCCGTTCAGGGAACGGGGTGACCGACCTTCGCGAGGCGTTGCCGAGATGATTAAACGGTAATGCGACACCTCCGCTCACAGTCAGGGTCGAAGGATGTATGGGGGAGGGAGCAAATAAGTGTATAAGGGAAAACCTGATCTCTTAGTTGTTGTGTCGGGGTGGATATTTGATACGAACCCAACAGAAAACGGTTGGAGAGAGTGAGGAAGGTCGAAATTGTGTAAATAGAGGTGCTATTACGAATTTCTAACTGCTCCCGTAGGTCACCTAAGATAACACGATGGAGTGCAGTTACCTTGGGTTCGTTCGAAATTGTGCGGGATTCGAGGTGTTCTAAAGAATAGATGCCCTTGACTCCGAACAGGGTTTTGGATTTCTGAACACTGGGAACGCCAGTGTGGAAAACTGGAGATTGATATAGAAAAAGGGAATTGTTTCTCAAAAATGAAGAGTTATAATGTTATTTCAGTAACAAAACAACGACTGAAAATACAACAGAAAATATACACCTTATACGCTCAATTGAAAGGGAGCTCCTTCTCATTGGTAGAAAGAAAGGGAGTCTTAATGGAAGAAACCAAACAATATAAATAAATCAAAAAAAGGGGTGGTGATTGAAGCGAGTTTGATGAAGTGAAGGGGAAACCAGAGGAGTAGAACCGTTTTACAATGTGAAGGAAAAATTCCAAGAAATTAAGAAATAGATCTACCTATCACAGGTTGAAATATATTTTCTAGTAGGCTAAGCGGTATGTTGATTGGTCCTTTTGGACTAAAATGAAGAAATTCTACAAACTGTCTATCGGTCAAACCAAAATTATATCTACTTAAGATTAGATTCTCTAAGATGATTTGCGAATGCACATTTACCTTTGTTATCCCTTAAATCCTTTTTATGTTCTTCTATTCTCTCCCAAAGTTGTCTAACCTTTTCATCACAATATTAAAATTTATGAACCCCTCTTTTATCCTGAATATTGTTTAACAGACCCTAGTGAAATTATAAGGGAAATGTCATTTTAAAAACTCACTTTGTAACCTCTTGATGCCAGAATAAAATTGCTTTCTTCAGAAACATTTCCGTAATAGGCATACTTTTCTATTGTTTCTCTTCAAAAGTTACATAATATTCAACCAAATTCAGTCCCTTCTCTTTTTTAAAACCATCTTATCCCATATACTGTTGACGAGTGGGCCACTAAATCCATACTTGCGGCTTCGCTTTTAATAATTAATTTTTCTTCTGAAACTTCATACTATAGACGGCTGCTTGCTGATAAACCTCCGACGAATCCTGTGGGTCAGCAGAGATAACACGGGAGTGCAATTACCTCACGTAATCCATTAGGTAAACATGATACGAAATGGGAAGGGGGTTAGGCGGCTATTCTACGGAAACAAGAACGAACCTATATTCTAGCGCAAGCAATCTGTGTTCAGCCGGGTGGACACATGCGGTGACACCCATCCAAGTCTTGGCGAAATCCTCGTGGTAGTACGGTAAAATCAGCTCCAAACAATAAAAAATATTTCTCCAATTCTAACAAATGGATTTATTATTTTTTTCGGGTCATTATCACAGGGGTGGGGTGGGGGGGGGGGGGGTCTATGCCGCAGACTGCGTCATTGAAATTTTTCTGCCAATTCATGTCGTTATTTTTTTATTCAATTAAAATTTTGGTTTAGTACTTGAAAATATTTCAGCTCATTTAGCATTCATTAGGGCGTGAACGGTGGGGATGATAAGGATAAATCGTTATTTCGCTAGTTTTTACATCTCATTTTATTAATTTAAAAACTTCTTTTGTTCGACCCTCGTTCTAGTCCAATTGTACAACAAACCTCGGAAATTTTGAATTTTCCGTTCGGAGGAGGAATGGAGGGGGTAGCATACAATTAATTCAATAGCTGCTCACACAGCTTACATTGCTGGTTCCCCTGGTAACGTTTTGTTCGATATTCATAACTGTGATAGTTTAAGAACCGGTCGTAGGGTCGTCCCTGTAATGCTCGCATTACTTACCAATATGTTTATATTTGGACTTGAGACCATAAAGGTATTGAACCTTCACTTTGGTAAAGGGCCATCAGATACAGAAGGATGGTATGTAATAAGATTTGATGAAAATACGAAGGCCATAGGCCCGATCAACCGGTAAAATTACACCGACTAGTCGGGTCTTTCAAAGCCGCTGGTTTCGTCGGACTCAGTAAAACCTGTTTAGTCGACCCATCAAAACATCCCAATCACCTCTGAAGAGTGAAAAAATTAAATTATACCGTTGTGAAATAAATTATCGAGTCAAAGTTAGCTCGAGCTCGTCTAAAGTTTCATATTATTTTGAGAGAGCGGGAGCGTAAACGTTTTAAAATCCTCGAAACACAAAGAAATGGAATAATGAGTGTTCGTAAAAACCTACAGCGAATTCTCTTAATATTTCATCATTTGTTTTCGTCACATTGGTTTATTATTTTCAATAAACCTTTGTAATCGTATAGCAAAATTTTTGTATAGACCCCCAAACTTCGTCTCTTTACGTTTCAAGGTGCGTAGATTCAAAAGTTGCAATGTCTTTCCTCCGTACGGGACATAAAAGGCCTTAGAAGTGATGTATAAAATCAATTAAGATGCTATTGACCAAAAGTTGGTCAAAAATGTGGTTTTTACTGACATAGACAGTAAAAGTGGACTGTGAAAGGCTCCAGATCCATATGAAACTAGAAGTGAACCTCACAATTGCACGAACAATCACCCATTATTCAAGAAGTATTGAACCCATGTGTTAAAACTGGTAGTGTTTCTTCCTGAATTTAAGTATCATAATGTGATACTTATTATGTATGTAATATGATACATATTATGTACAAAAATCGTTTATTCTCAAATACTACACAATTCCAATACCTTAACTTTATTTTGCCTTTAGCAGTTTTTAGTAAAATCGACCGTATTTTTTAGCCACTGCACGTATCAAGTCATATTTTAGTTTGAACTTTGATCTTTTCCCAGTAATTTGTTTTAGCCTATTTTTTTATTTGTGCAATTCATCATGTCTAAGAATTACGGCGATATATCAAAATTTTCTTACGAGAATAAACTAAAAAAATGATACAACTAATTAAGAAATTCGAAACCATTTTGAACATTCTTTGTACCGCATTTAATTAAAAAAGGAAGTTACTTCAATGACTCAAATCATTTTTGAAATAAATTTTTCTTAAACTAGTTAGTGAATTTATTATTTTACGTAATCGTTAATCATGCATTTACAAAAAATTGAAAATTGGAATTTAGTAGTAATCTCTTGGATTGAAATGCACTTAATTTTATTAAGTTATATTCTTAAGCAGAAAAAAGTTCATCAGTTTGTTTGTATAACTAAACATAATTTTCAAATTGGGTGCGAAAAAAAGAGAAGAACTATAGAAAGCGTTTTGGCATCAGGCTCATCAGTCCACCGACTCTGCCAACACCCGAAACGAGAGAATATTTCTGTTGTTCTTGCAATACCTATCGGTAGTCTAAATTTAAACGCTGGACAGTGATGGAAGATGTGTTCTGCGATCAAATTACTAGTAACTACTTATTTATATCGTATTTATTATTTATGTTAGGTATACAACTAAATTCCTCAAATATTTGTCATTGTTTGTTTTTATTGTTAGTGTGGTTAGCTATGTACTCTTTGGATCTGTCTTGGAATTATCGCTCTTTGGATCCTGCAGCCAAACTATGGAAACCATTCCCATCGCGGAGAAAGCTGGGGGTTTTTTTTTGTACTTTTGACAATTCAAATTTGCACGGAAAACTCTAGGCTTAGGCCCTTAAAACGGGCTAAACAAAAAACTGTTGTTGCCCAGTTTTGAGGCTATGTTGCGTCACGGATCCAAAAATGTCGCGGTTACTCACACTTACCTACTTTTCAATGTAACTTACACCTTCGCTGATGTCGAATCCTCCACAAAAAATCCATTTCCTTGAATTTAAGCCCAAATTTACGGTCTAAAACTTGATTTTTAGGAAAAATCCCTGCGATACCTGAATTTTGTGGCTAATATGCAGTGGAATGATGCAACAGATAATCGAATCAACATGTTTGGAAAAGTTTTGCTAATCTGCCCCACTGTGGGCCCTTCGGACATTGCAAATTTTCAATCTACGACCTTGAAACGATTAGATGACAAAGTTGAAGATTTTTCTTTTACATTTTTTTATAAGACAAAGGCTTATTGTTAGAAATAGTGAACCCACGCGTTGGAATTGGCAGCATTTTATGATTCGAACGAATGATAAAACTCAAATGTTGATTTTGATCCATTCCCAAAAATAAAAATTCTTGGATTTCAACCCCTGGTTGTGAATTGGGTTGGGTTCTACACCCCGCAGCACGAGGCTGGATTCGTTTGCGGCCCAAGTTTCGGTCGGGCGACCGGGAAGGGGAGCTCTAGGACGAGCTGAACCAGATTGATGGGTTCACACGAGGGAACGAGTACACGACCATGAAGACGCCAAAAGAATACGCGCCCTGAGGAGGGAGGAGAGCAACACACTCCACCAAGGACGGATCCCACCTGCGAGTCTTGAAAGGGAATCGGCACTCCAACTCAATCATGGCAGTTTTTAAGAGCATCGACAGTGCTTTTGAAATATGCACTCTAATTCCGTACGGGGAAATTTCTTGGAAAAATTAGTGAGTCATTCCGCGTACCCAGGCTCAGACATTGGTCCATATGATTCCACTTGTCCAAGTCATTCACTTAGCCAGGCTGAACACTTGTTGAGGATACTTCACTTGTTCAAGTTGATTATTGTTATCATGGGCCAGTGCAAAATTACAGAAATATAAGAAGAAACCCAACTGAACAATGAATACTTCAAGAAAAGGAAGATATCATGTAAATTAAAAATAGTAAGTGGGTTTGAATTTAAAATTGAACAAAAAAAAGTATTTTTCGTCCGAAATTAGTAAAAAATGACACTTCACTTGACTATGTCAGTAAAAACCTTGAAAAACCTCGTGTTTAAACAAATAATACCATGTCTAACCAGGACAAGTGGCTGAACCTGGGTACGGGGAATAACTCACCAATTTTTCCCCGTACGAAAGCTCTTGACGGTTGGAGCTGTGTATGGTTGTACGCTACAGGTCGATTTCTTCGACTCGTGATTCTCGTCATTTAGTAAGAACGCCGTAGAATTCTGATTTGAATGAACAAACAAATCTTGGAACGTAAACCAACGTGTTTTGAGATGGATTCAAAATAGTCTTTTCATGGTCGATTACAAAGGTTCATTATTGAAAATAATCAACCAAACCCGTATCTAACTCGTGGAGTTGCCTGAACATGATCCCTTAGTTCTTTGGTAGAAACTAACCTACGCGAATATTCGAAACATTACCACTAAGTGCCTTAACTTGCGTGGAGCAAATTCATCCTTTCCAAAAAGCGTGCGGTAATCGTGTTGAAAAAGAAAAAACAAAAACACGACCCAACGGGTTTATTTAAATTCCATCTGAAAAAGCGGTGGGTTTTTTAAAGTGAATTTTTATTCATTTATTTCTTTTATTTATGTTTTGAAGGTGGTGGGGAAGAAGAACTCGTTCTTCATTCGAGTTTCCTCTCCCAGGCTGACCTGTTCGACGAGGCTTGTGTTCCTACGCGGGTCTTGTAGACAAAATTAAACGTGGGTTACCAATTATTACCCAAAGGTGCACCATTTCGGTGTGTATACTTGTTTATGCAGAAATGCACTGTTAAGACGAAAAGGAAATGGAAAATTGGGCACATTTTCACTTCGGCTGATTTGCATTTGTCAAATGCAATCTAAATAATATAATTTGAATCAGACCACTATGCGTATTAAATCTGACCGTATTAAAAACGTGATTCTTCTAAATTGATGCCGCAGACTTGCGATGATGCTTCTATCATTGCGATTTGTTGATGCTCATTGCAAATGCAAGGCGGATAAGAAACTGCAGATTGTTGAATTCGAAAGACAGGTTTGCTGGAACATTGGAATTCTCTGTATCAACACATTTTCAACTTTAGCTTTGCGGGCCAATATTGTGGCGTCAATAAAATTCACCAAAAGTTTGTTGACAGTTTGTCGTATCCCATCACAGAGTTCCGGGCGGATTCATATTGCATAATAGCATAACTAATGAGCCAAAGTCAAACAAGGCGGTGGCATACCTGACGGCTACATTGAATTTAAAAAATCAACCGGAATAACTTCCTCCTCTTGATTGATGGCAGTGTCAGCCAGATTTGTGTGAGGTAATAGTACGAGGCAATTTTTCTTGAATTTGATGATTGCTTGCGCTGACGTGTACATTTTTTGGTGCTAATATTGCACTTCTTTCAACTAATCACCTGTTATGTGATTTCGAACAATATTTAGAAATACGTTGTCGATCATTTGTTCTATGAATGGCTGAATTGACAAATGTCCGTTCAAACTAAAAATTCAACGGTGAACGATTTATTCAACCATCAGTGGCTCTTCAGCCGGACAAAACCTACTCTTCAGTCCGAAATCTTCTCGGTGCCAGCCGCAACACAATGCATTTGCACAAAATACATATCTCATGAACGGCCGGACCGATTTGGCACAAACTTATGAAAAACCATCTACAAACAATCTCCAAACAATCTCACACAATTCGGTGCCAAACGCTCTCATGGTTTTCATGTAGTAAACCCCAAACAGATTTGTTCATAATTTATATAACGTTATATACGTATAGATATTTAAAACATTATTATTGCAGAAACACACCATTCAAGTTCAAAATTTACATTTGTTCAAAACATTCAATGATAGGTAGAAAATGTACAGTAAGGATACGAGAAAGCTATGTTCCACACCCCACTCGGCTGACTTTTTTTTTTCAGTCGATTATTATTCATCACAATCGGCTACTAATTTTACAAAAACTAGAAATAATTTTCAATAGTTTCTTACCACTTTTGGTGGTGGTAATTCTAATCACTATCCACGTGCTCACCAAACTGCAGATTTTTCCATTTTCTAAGTCCCTTAAAGCGTTTAAATGTTCCCTTCGCCATTTACGTGCTATGTTGTTCACGTTTTCATTGTCTAAGTTTAATTATTGGAAATAACGAATCGCGAACATTTTTACACGTCACGCCTACATAACCCAACCAAACAATTCACAGTTGACCTTGAAAGATTCGTCGTGTTCGTTGCGAAATCCACTACGTCGTTTTCTTGAGAAGATCTATTTTATTTTTCTTTGAGCGTGATATCACCGAAAGAATTACATAACTTCCTCGTGGCTAGAGTGGAATGTCCCCAACGTCGATTATCGACAAACCGATATCGGTCACGCCCCAACGGAGTCGAGAAAAGAAAAACAGAGCATTTGAAACAGTATTTTTATTCGATCTCGTTTCAATTATTTCGCTGCTGGAAATGCAATATAGCTCTAGCCACTAAAGCCCACTAGAATGTGAATAATTGGATTGAACTTGAGATTTTTATTCACACATTCTCAATAACAAGCCTTTGGAATATTATAGCAAAAACCTCTGTTATTTAAGGTTTTAGGTAGATCTAAATCTGCAAAGTCCATCCGCGAAATCGAGTTTTTGGAGAATTTTTTTTTGGGTTGTGCTCGTTTGGAAGAATGAACAAAACGCTGGGGCTTCCAATTTAATTGTAGATTGCTAATTTAGGGAAACATTGAATCTGCTTTTGGTTATTTAGCTTTATTTAAAGATCTTTAATTACCTCGAACAAAAAATGAATACCTTAATAAATAACAATAATAATCAAATTATTGCAAAAACCCTTAGTTTAAATTTCCTTTTTTCTCAGTTGTGCTATCTTCTTCTTATTTGATTGTTCCAAATTAACAGATGTCATTAAATAGTGTATCATAAAAATGAAACTTTATTTACTGAATAATTAATTCAATATGACTTTAGGTTAGGTTAAGAAACTGGAATTTCTCTAAAATGTAAAATGTAAAATGTTCTCTAAAATTAGGCAATTTAAGTAAGATTCACACTAACTGAAGTAAATCTTGGCCAAACTCACAGAAAAGTTGTAAGTTTTTGTGAAATTTGCATGAAAAAAAAATTCTTTATTCGAATTTTTATTTATATTCCTATCGGTATTCGTATTCTTTTGCAGATTTTCCATGTTGAGATTTTTATTCCTACTCTTGTATATGAATATGACCCAGTCTTTGGATGGATCTAATACAGAGAATTCTTTATGACACCCTCCCTCCCCTCCCGACTCCACGGAATGATCATTTTTGTCTTTGAGTGAAAGAAAATCTTGTCCAGGATAACTACGAATCTTCCTTCAATTCACTCACTCACTACGCCCTAGTCAGTAAGCCCTTTTCCCATTTCACATTTAGTCTGAGCAGCAAAGCGGTGTCATGTGCTAATTCTCGTACAAAGACGAGCTTTTATAAGTCCAACTTTCACCATCCAAATGACCTTTGTATGCTAAGAATAACCACTAGGTAGTTACCAAGACCATTGAACCGTTAGTCCCTCTCGCTCCCATTGTTCAGTATGTATTAAGCCCATTTCCCGACGATATCATAACACCATTATAGACGTCCTTCTGAATACTGCGGGTGGAGGTTCCGTTTTCATCTTGAATATTATTTTCTCTGGATAATTGATATTTCGGATTATTATTTCCAGTAACGAACTTTTGAAACCGAGGAAGAAAAAAATGTAACCCCCTCAAAAATTTTTCGTTTCAAGTTCTAAGATCGATTGGTAGAATCCGGAAATGGAATTTTAAAAAACCCCTCCGTCCGCCGCACTCTAATCCAGAAACCCTGATTTCCTGGCCAAAAATCCGAAGGCTTCCAAATTCAGCAGAAATCGCTTTTCTCTATGATTATTGACCTTTTGAATCGAATGGAACCCCTCTCAAGCCAGTAGGCCGGGCGATTCAAAATAAATGCAATTTCAAATCATAAATTTCGAATTAAAACAAAATTTCTGTTTCTGCCTCTGGTACATCGTGTTGCTTGAGGTTTTCCATGTTTTTCAGCCCTCTAATATGAATGGAACCATTTCTGCGCCGTACGACTAACCGTTACCAAACTAGGGCTAACTCTTAACGGAAAGCAGCAGTTTTCAAAATTTTAAAAGATTTTTAGGACTGAAAAAACGAAAAATTAAAGACTTCACTGGCTTTTGTTCTCTTCCTATCTTTGGCGAATATTAGTATTTTAGAAGAACACGCCCCTTCCATCACTTGAATTTATAGGAATTTATATTCATATCAACATCAAGGCGAAAACTCGGACGTATCCAACGTCAGATATCTCTGAAGTAGCTCAGTTTTCTTCAGAAATTAAGTAAAATTGGATCTTTGGGCGCATTGCTGCAACTGATTCTTCCAGGATTAGTTCCTACATACATTATGCTTTGATTAGCTGCAACATTTAACGTGCTAGTGCAAGCCGGTCTAAACTGCATGCTTAGATACAGTTTTTTTTTAATGTGGAATATCTTAAAAACAAATATTTTGACTTAGGAAAATGTTAAAAAATTTGCTTATCTGATGTTCTCGAAGATGGTTATTAGACGGGGAATCAAGTTTCAGAAGGTGTGATGGAAAATGAGCATCGTGAACCCAAAGGTGAAATTATCGGTTTGTTGATCCCGCTGGTAGGTAAATGCTCTGCGTCCCGACCTTCAGAATGTTAACGACTAGCGTTCTACACTCTCCAGATATTCTTATTCATTCACCCATAAAAATATATTAATTTCTGAGACTTTCGATTCTTTGATTTTTGGTCATCTTTTTGGGGGTTGTGGAGCACCGTCGTAGCCCGGTATATTGTGGTCCATAATGCCTGGAAACCTCATAAAACGACCCAGAAGTTTAGGAAAAACCTGAAATTCGACACAAAGTTCAAAGTTGTAAAGATGATTTGTTTCTTTTGAAAACGAGTTAATTTTAACGTATGATTGTTATGAGACAAGAGTAGCGAGGTACCTAGTTGTTCTATGTTATCTTTTTAAATTTCAGTTGTTCCATTCTTGGGTTTTTCAAGATCGTGCCGACATGCACGATATTGCACCGGTATAGGTGGGTAGGTAGATGCCAGCTTGTGTTCCTTACTCAGTGACTAATAAAGTTTTAGTGTGCAAAAAGTACATTTATGATGAAGTCATCCTTTCACCTTTGGTATATCTGTAAAACTTGTGTATGAACTAATTCCCTGGTTACAATAAATGGGATAGTCCACAGCTCTAAGACCTTTGTACTAGAAAATCCTAGTAATTGTAACAGAAAGATTGCTACTATAGATCTTTGCCTTGGCAGGTCGTTCTTTTTTCCCAAAAATCGAATTGTGCAATCTCTTCTTTGCAGGGACTTGAAATTAACCGTATGCAGGTCGTGATCTGTAAAAAAAGTAATAAGCCTTAGTGGAGTAATTTTTTTGATTTAAATTAAATTCACTCGCTGAATGAGGTAGCATTAATCAGTTGAGCATATCAACCATTCGTTTGGTTATTTTTTGCTCTCTCCCGTTGAGCTAAGCCCTTTCCCCCTCTCGCTATATCGATCCTGTGACTCGAGGTTGGTTCGCCTCATTTATATCTCCCAGCTATCCATCTTCCCACGAAAATGAAGGGACAAAAAAGAAGAGATTTCTGATTCAGTTTCCAAAATCAACCCTATCGATGAAAGTGTTCAAGATTTCTGCTTAATATTAGCCACCAGATACTTGACATCTCTAAGAACCCATCTTGGTGAGGCTTTTTATATGTGGTGTATATGGGCGAGTCTATTTCATTTTATTTGAGCAAGGAGGTGCCAACGAGTGTGAAAAGATAACTGAGGGGAAAAATCCATTTTATAACATTCCAAAGCCTACTGTAATGGAAAAAAGTTTCTGTCAGTGTGGTATGCAGCTTTTTTGCATCCGAATTATCTTTCTACAAAAAAAGCAAAATAAAATGGTCAATAGAAAGGATTACGAAAATAGTGAATTATTTATTGCTATTAAGGTCATGAGTTGAAAAAATGCCCTTACAGTTCCTTTAGGGACGTCTAGGGTTCAAGACTAGAAAATCAAATCAAAATCAGATACTCATTTTGTAAAGTTCAGTCTGTTAGAAGAGTAAGCGGACAGTTCAGTTCCCACGAGAATGAAAATGGAAACATTGGTGAACGTCACTATGCTTCCACCAAAGCAGAATCGGAAAAAAAATCGTGTTTTGGGGCGTCACATAACGTTCACAATACATTAAATTACATTTTTTAGGTAAACCATGGCAATTTTCAACAATTTAGTAAAACTCATTCGGTTTACGTCGGTACTACTGGAACACGGTATGCATTCTCACGTTAATATGCACCTCAGAGGACAAACAATTTTTACTAAATATCCAGGAGCACGAGGTTCAAATAACAAGGGAGTAGAAGGGAATAAGATAAGCTTGAGAGCTCATTCTGGAAGGTAAAGATACTTGAAGAACGAAATACGAGAGAGAAAAAGGAAAGCATGGGAAGAATAGCCTCAATGCAATTTTCTACGAGAAATTTATATAAAATTAAACATCGTTCTACCACCTAGTCACTTTTTACTTGCATGACAAGATTCCAGTCGTTCCATTTGCTTCCGACCTCCAGTGAGTGTCCAGTGCGACTGACTTTCCGTTCAGTGCAGATTTTCATTCAAATCATGTCTAAAGAAAATTTGATTAAAAGTGGTGGAAAGAAGTAATGAGGGGTTTGAGATTAACCTTAGGTACTAGGTAGGTACTTGAAATTCGTTTTGGATCTTGACCTAGACATTCTCCTTTTTGTGGTCATATTTGGTGCCTTATTTGAAGGTTATAGGTCCTTTTCCGTATCATATTTACTGGGGGTTTTCTATCATATTCTGACGTTTTTTAAGTCATATCGATCAGAACTCTAGTTATAAACTAAAAAATCACATCCTGCAAAGCAGGCGCGCAATTAGGAATGAATCACAATTTCGAGAACACAAACTGAAACAGAAACCCTTCATCATTTCCATAAGCAACTGACACGGAGATAGATGATCATATCCTACTTTCACTTTTACTCAGAATATGGATCTTTCTTCCGAAGATCTCCAACGCCGCGTTTTTCTCTTCTTTGTTATCCGAATTTCTCATGCTCTATTGCTTGTAAGAAGAAGTAGCGTGGAAAAATGCGTGAACAAGCGTCGCCAAGGACTCTCCCCTCGCTCCCCGACAAGGTTGTGCGATTCTCCGTCTGACGTAAGTCTCGTCCACAAATAGATTCACTTCGCTGTGTTCCTATGAGAATACAAAGCTGCACGTTATTACTCGATTTTTTTATTTCTTTATTTGACAACCGATCTGTCCAGATTTGTGACTTTTCGACCTCCGCATTCCTCAATCGAATGAGCTCTAACCGACATGTTTTGAGAGATTTACCTTAAGGAAATATTAGAGGAAAAAGAATAACAGGACTTCAGCTGGACTTGTGCATGATAATGTTGAGCGTGAACCCTTCATCTATTTCACTGTCCGAACCCGGGCAACGCACAATGGTGCCTCAGAGAGAGATCATCAGAACTTTTTTCCGAATAATTCATTTTAACCTAATTGAAGCGTAGTTGCTTCAGTCGACCCCTCAGCGGAACAAAATTCAAGTGGCCCGACTCACTTCATTCTGTTCACTTCAGATTCTTAGGAAACCGTTGAATAACGTAAGAAAGAAGTGAAATACAAGAAAACTCAGCAACATTATCATCTGGCAAATAGAGCTGATATTAGCTTTTTATGAGATATGTGGTTTTTCCCCTCCTCCTATACACAAATCCTTAGAGACATCAAGTTTTAGGAAGGCCAGGATAAGGTGTGTTCTCAGTTTCGACCCAATTTACCCTTATAGCAGGTAACATAAAGTCCGCAAGCAGGATCGGATGTCTTGTTGTACAGGCTCGTGATTGTAGGTAAGTATGAAGGTAGTACTTGTTTAAAAATGTACAACATCCAGCATGGAGCGATCATAAAGAAGGAATGCAAGGCTCACGAGGAAGGATTGTAACGAGCCCCTCTTCCAGCGGTGTCTGTCAGCGAGGCGAGTGCACCTGGCCTTGAGTCCCAGCCTTGAAGGAGCCATAATGGCTTTGGGAGGCTGCTAATATGACACGAAACGGCGGGATCGTGACCGAAACCGAAATTATGACCTCGGCCGGGTTTCTTTTCCTTTTCAACTTTCGGTTCACTGGGTCTGTGAAGTGGAAGATCCAGCAAACAATGGCGGAGGATTTTCAAGGATCATGGGTTTGTCAGGAACTCATTGTCACCAGCGGGAAACTTGGCGTTTGTGCACCCCATATTTATAAATGAAGATTCGTATTGAGTCTTTCAATTTCGTACTGGATGTCATGACTTGATTGAAAGAACAACTTCATTGTTGACCTTTCCAAAAAAAAAAAAAAATAAATAAACAAACGCGGTCTATTGACTTTTAATTTTTGGGAGGACCTAAAAAGGCTCATGTCCTATGGGTCTATTGGCTTACACATAAGACCTCAAGTTCAGTCCATTGGTTTTATGCGATTTGGTTGAAAGGTCCACAAACGGAATTTAAGTTGGATTGAGGTTTGGCGGGGCGATATATCAAGCTGCAATAATTGTTACATGTCAGCGACCCGACGTGATTTCAGAGATACAAAAATGTTTACAAAAACGGGCGAATTAAGCGAATGTGCGCACCACATTTAATAGCAACGATTTGTGTAGATGACTTCAAATTTGTATTGGATGTAATTAGTACTTTGACAAGAACAACTTCACTGTGCTTGAATCAATCATTTCCAAAGAACACGGTCTAGTGACTTGCAAATATCACCTCATGCACAGTCCAGTGGTTTTATGCGATTTGATTGAAAGGTCGAACAATGGATTTGAGGTACAACAGTACCTTAAAAAGGCGTTATATTTTCCATGACATTTGCAACAACCGTTACATTTCAGGTACCCGCAATGACGACAAAGATACAAAAAAATGAGCAAAAACGGTAATTTTTTCACGTTTTTAAGAACGAGGATTTGTATCTATTGCGATCTACTATTTGATCTTTTCCAAGAAGCAAATTTCAGAAAAATATCTTAAACGTCAAAATAATTTTAGTTCATTATCTTCCAATAATAAGCCCTTCTAATAGTATAGACAAAAATGTTTACAACCCATTCGCATTTCATCATTTCAATTCAAGTTTCAAGTCGAGTTGATTTCAATGTACAATGACATCTTTGCTGGCTCCACAAAAGGCTTTATCAATTTAACAATAAAGATACGTCAGGGACAACCGGTTTATTGATCTCATATCTATTTCAATACAACAGTAATATTAGCAGTTTCTGCTCATGCACGATCGTGAAATTTTTGTTTCACGTCCAATTTCTACAGGTTTCATCCGATTATGACACTTTCAGTGATGGTTTGCGCCTGAGCACTAGGTATTACCTACTAGGTACTGAATGTGTTGACGTAGATACGAGTCTTTACAGATCCTGAGAAAACGATGCTGAGGGGATTTTACTCGAGATCATGCGCAGACTGATTTATAAGCGATTTCACCTGTAGAATTTTTATTTTGGAGGAAAACATTATCTCTAGAAAGTGAAAACAATGCTTTCGCTACTTACAATTTGACACGGGATCAATTTTGACTCCGACTCCTAATTATTCACTGCTAATAGTGTTCTTTATTTTTCCACTTTTCATGAAAAATTGCCAAAGCTGCATCGAATGGTTCCGCCAGATTAAAATAACTCAACTATTTCTATACTAAATGGGACCTCAAAATTGGCAGCTTCGTTCAAAACTCGACTTATCCACGAGAGAAGCCACAGTAGGAATTTTTAGACTGGCTTTTTCAAAAGTCAACATATCCTTAGTCTTTGTTGACCCCCTTTATTGTCAATTTCTGTAAAAGTGCACTTTTCCAAAAGTTATAATTCGACTTCGTATTTACAGTCGAGTTTCTCCATTACACCAAGAGTTGGCGTAGAGGTGTATTGGAGAACATCATACTCAACCTTTCCATGCATTGAAACCAAAAGTCAACTTTTCCAAAAAAAACTTCTAGATAGGTATCTGACGAATAAGTGGTCTTCACGTGTTTGCTATTTGTATAATTTATATTTTCCGCAAGAGCTAAGTAATGGCTTCTCAAGCCGTTCAAATACTGATTAGATTATGAGTTATAGGTTTATTGCCTTTCCTGAAAAAATTTCAGAAGTGGAAAAGTAGAGGAACTCCTCAATTCAGTTCAAAACGAGCTATCCTTGAATCGCTAGTTGCTAAAATTTTAGCTGTCAGTCAGGCCGGCTCTGCTAATTTAGCTACAGACTTTAGCTGTAGATGATTTTTGCCCATCTCTGACTATATGCAGGTGTTTTCCCCAGCTCATGACGTAATGTACCACGTTATCACGTACCAGGTACACCCTCGCTCACTCATCAGCCGGCGACACCTCCAAAACGACGTGATTCCATGCTCTAACGATTCACCGAGAATAAAATGAGAGTTGGTTGACCTTCAGTGAGACGTCAGCGTAAAAGGTCAGCGCGGGAGGAAAGTTCAAGCTCGGCCCCATTTCCCTGATGAACCGACCTATTGACTCGGAGCGCCTAAAATAGGCCTTTCGCAGCTCCGGAGCAGGTGAGAGACATCGAGCCACGTTGGGAGAGCGGGCCTAAATTAATGACGCAATCGCAGTGGGGGTTTTTTAAGTATTCAAAAATATCTTTGACGATTCGAAAAGGAGCAACCCACAGTGATGGCGCGACAGAGTTTCACTGTATGACTAGCTTATTACATTTGCACATAAAATACGACTACCAAGTTGGGTGTGGCACATAGCTTCCTCGTTAAATAACATGGGCGTACAGATGTTCTGAAATGTTTCAGGTCAGGGCCGTGGAGAGAGATTCCGGGCCCAGGGGAAAAATTACGACCCCCCCCCCCCACCCCCACTAAAAAACCCGTCTACAAAATGAAGTAACCATTGTGGAAAATTTAAAATTTTTATGTGTTAATTCTGAATTAATACCTCCAAACTAAATTAAAATTAAACGTGGGAGCTTATGACACTTCAAACGGCCTAAAATCCGAGCCCCTGTATGAAGGCTCCATCAACACTACAACACTACAATAGTATAAAATATAAAACAAAATAAATACAGATTGATTTCTGTTAAGGGGAGACAGAGTTCAGGGTTAAAGGTCCGTCATATCATATCATATTTTCAATCATCTTCACTGACAGATGGAAAACGTATTATTTGGGGCGCTACCTCGCATGGAACTCTCTGACCGGAGAGAAAGCTACGTTGCGCGCGAGCAGATCAATACCTATGTAAGTACCGTCGGTAGCTGGTGGAAGTCAAATAAGGCTTTTCCAATTTAACAACGGGCTCTTCATTTGGTACGACTAGTTTCGCCAATCAGGCTCAGCAGGTATATTTGCTCGTAATTCGAACATGCATTGGGTCTATTCATCAAAACATTTAACCAACATTTGCTCAACAACCTAAAATCTCACCTGCTGAACAACGATGTTCGGTTTCACCAACTCCCGTTCTGATGACTGAACGATCAAAACGAACCAACCTAATTTGGGTGGTTAGTGTCCTCAATAACGAGTACCACTCCTTTTTTCCATCTTTGTTTCATTCCGAAATGCTGTTTAGCTGCGTTACTGTTCATTGTGCGATTTCCGTTACTTCATATGATAATTTTCAATTAGTTTCGTATTTAGTACGCTTTTTTAATCCCTCGCTTCTCCTTCCATGACAAGACGGTACATAGCACCAATATATACTTACATCACGGTATAACAACAACAATATCAACTAACGAACTTTAAACATAAACACCACAATTAACAAAAACGGAGCACAAGGAGTAAAGAAAGTGAAGCAATTAACTAAAGTAAGCAGTAACTGAACAAAAACGGGAATAGAGAGAGAATAGACACGGCTGTTAGTAATGTTATTACTGTCATCTCGTTATTACCCTCATTTTAGGGCAAACGCCCCCTTGATATTGTCCACATCAACGTTAAACTTTAATAAAAATGGAGTAAGATAGAACGTCGTCTATATTTCCATGAAAATAATGAGTTACACAGTAGGGTGTACCTATCGATTTTTAACTTTTTCTTTTGTTTACAAATTCCAAGTTGAAAAAAAGTTGCTACTAGGTCTTACTACAAACTACCACAAAAAATTGATTTAAAAAAAAATGTTTAGGTCTCCCGCACAAGGCCTAAAGTTTAGTACGTTTACTAAAAAAGTCAATTTTTACAAATAATTAAAATAACCTAAAACATGTTTTTTTCTAAGTTGCAAGTTAATTTTACACTAATAATAGCCACGAACAACTATATAAAAATTATCTCATGATCTAGCACATGATTTAGGTCTCCCGCACAAGGCCTAAAAGTCGTAAATTTCTGCCGATTTTCGCAATTTTCCATTTCTTGGATATATATCTTTATGGTTCAAACTTCAAACCTCAAATGTAACTAAAATCTGGTTTGGCTTGGTTGGAATTGCTATAATAATTGAAATAATGAAGGATAGTTTAACGAAGTTTCTTGTATGAAAAAGGTGTTGAAATAAACTCTTATGTTATTTGCTGTTACTGTTGTTAATTCAAAAAAGTAAAAAAAAAAGGTTATTACGTGTTACAAAGTTTATTATAGTAGTTAAAAGTACAAAATATTGTTGATTTGTTCAAATGACATGAGAGCCTTAGCACTGCGAGCAAGAGTTTTACTGTTGTATTGCAAATTTAATTACTTATATGCATTCCTCCTTTGATCTTCGCTTCAAAACCGCTGAAACCTATGTTAAATATAGTATTTATGCACTGCAGACCTACTGATTTAATTGTTCATGTTTTTTTTAAATCAGTAGGTCTACAGTGCATAAATACTATATTTAACTTTTTTTTTCAACGGTTTTGAAGCGAAGATCAAAGGAGGAATGCATATAAGTCATTAAATTTGCAATACAACAATAAAAAAATACAACAACAAACTACTTGCGAGATAAACCCTTACACAGAATTCTCCGCAGCGCAAATCTCTTCTTGTCTACAAATCCGGATTTTGATTTTTTTAACTCCTCCCCTGCCACACTGAAGTCAAAAATTTCCTCCCAGAATTATATTTACTAACTAGAATTTTTCAGATGTTTTCTTTAATTTTGTATCACAAATGTTATCTTTATTTTCATGTATTTACAAATTGAATGACAAAACTTTTTCTTTTTCGATGTGTATATTGGGCCCGTAATAAATAAATAAATAAATAAAACGCTTGCTCACAGTGCTAAGGCTCTCATGTAATTTGAACAAATCAACAATATTTTGTACTTTTAACTACTAAACTAAACTTTGTGACACGTTATAACCTTTTTTTTTTTTTTTACTTTTTTAATTAGCAACAGTAACAGCAAATAACATAAGAGTTTATTTCAACACCTTTTTCATTCAAGTAACTTCGTTGAACTATCCTCCATTATTTCACTTATTACAGCAATTCCAATCAAGCTTAACCAGGTTTTAGTTACATTTGAGGTTTGAAGTATGAACCATAAAGATATCCAAGAAATGGAAAATCGGCCGAAATTTACGACTCTTAGGCCTTGTGCGGGAGACCTAAATCATGTGCTAAATTATTGAGGTAATTTTTATATAGCTGTTCGATTTTATTATTAGTCTAATATTAACTTGCAACTTGGAAAACAACATGTTTTAGGTTATTTTAATTTTTTGTAAAAATTGACTTTTTTTAGTAAACGTACTAAACTTTAGGCCTTGTGCGGGAGACCTAAACATTTTTTTTTTTTTTTAATCTAAGATTTTTTGTGGTAATTTGTAGTACCTAGTAGCAACTTTTTTTCAACTTGGAATTTGTAAACAAAAAAAAAAAGTTAAAAATCGATACACCCTATTACACAGTTGAATCGATTTCGACGGTTAGGTCATCATCAGTAACAAACATGAAGATGAAATACTAGTTTTTATTCAGTTCAACTCCTCTACAAAAAACGGGGGGAAGGGGGGTTGAAAATCATGAACGTTTGAACATAAGTTTGAAATAGTAGTATACCTAGTTTGAACAGCGGATTGCCACTATGTGTGCTAATGTCGAACCTAGGCGTTTTGGCGTCCAAATGTGCGATGGTTTTTTATAAACAACCATTATCTTCGTAGGTAGAACTTCGAAGGCGCCAATCCTCATCTCCGAATTTCCTTAAGCTCCTGACGGATAAAACAGGACTTTTTCTGCAAAATCACAATAGTCACAATTCGACTACAGGTTCCGAACAGCTCTTTGGCGTGCTGCAAAACGTATTGAATTTTATTTAAAAAATCTAATGCTATTTCGCAAGTGCTCTCCTTTAAAATTGCAAAGACAGTGTTCATTAATAGCGTGGAGCTGAATGCAGACAGACGACGAATATCAGTAATCTCCCTAGTCGTCTGGTGAAAATACGTAGTAAAATGATGAAAGTTTTGACTTTTGTTGGTTCATATATTTGGAATTCAAGTTCCAATCTGGTGCCTTGGTTTCTTTCAAGTCGGTAACATGATTTTCTCCCATCTATATTTGAATTCGGGACCTAAAGGGCATAATTTCCTCAGATAGACAAGGGGCGTGAAGGAACCCGATTTTTGCTTCAAGGGAGACTCGCGACGTAGTAAGGGAATCTAGAAAAAGCCAAGCCAACTCAACTAGAAGAAACCTACCGAGGTTGTGGCCTTCAGGTGAAGCCATCTCCAAGGGATCGTTAACGCTAACAATGGGAACTTTTGAGAAATGGGGTGTTGCGCCAGGGGTGTGGATGGCTTCAACATCTCATACCATTCTGGAGAGCTACTTTCCGCGTACTATGAGCGCCATATATATATATTTTTTTTTTTCCTGATAAGAGACACTTGAGAAACATTAAACGGAATCGGGAAACTGTTGACAAGACAATATTTTCTGGTGTTTTTGTTTGAGAATAAAGGTAGGATACCAGTTTGAATTCAACAAGCGAGATAACATTTTCGCCATACGGTATAAGAGATCGGAGCCATATGTATATTGGGTGTTGCACCTAAGCGACTTACACCGCCGAGGTACCGATTCCAAGATCTATTTCTGATCTTTCGAAGTTTCCCCTTGATTTTTTTCCCATTTCGCTTAGCATTATTCGCTTACAGTTATGCCAATATATGATTGTATTCGTGTGTTCAACTAAAATTGTCACAACCTCCTCAGTGAAAGGACCAACTTGAAAATTGATTGTACCGTGTGAAATTGTGATGCATTTCCCGCGATTCATTATTGAAAAAAAATTTAGAACATATATAAAAATTGAAGACTTTGATTTTACCCATAGTTTCACAAAATCTCCCATACACTTGTAATCCAATTACCGGCGTGAAATGAGATTACTCCATTCCCATTACTCCATTCCAATTCCTGTAATGGTAATTCAAATTGCGATTACTTTTTCCGATTACATATAAGTGGAATGGGTTTTTTGAATTCTCATTACATGTAATCAGAAAAAGTAATTGCATTTTCAATAACCATTACAGGAATTGGAATGGGAATTGAAATTGGATCTTCAAAAGGAATGGGAATTTGTAACGGGAATGAGAATTCCTTTCATAACAACCCTGGCACAGATGGAGATGGGTCGCAGCCCAGTCCGAGTTCATCTGACTTGAAATCATCCAATTTTTGCTTGAAAATGTTGAAAACGGGTTGGAATTTTAATTTTTTAAATCCCGATGTTTTCGATTTCAGTCGTTTTGACAACTTGGCAGAAAAGTTGTGGTAAGAGGGGGGAGGGTAAATTAATAATCCTTTGTGAATTAATTTTCAGTTTTTATTCAAAAATAAGATTTGTATGGTATTGTATAACCTCCTTCAAATGTTGTTTTTTCACGTTTCAAGATTCGTTGTTGAAAAATCTGCAATTTCCGTCTAAGTGGGTTTTCGGTTTTCGTTGTTGAAAAATCTGCAATTTCCGTCTAAGTGGGTTTTCGGTTTTTTATCTATTCATTTCATTTATTGACAAGGGCAAGTTGTTTGCTAATAATTTTGTACAAATAAATCGACTGCAATTGGTTTCAAATCAGCGTAAATTCG
This sequence comes from Creontiades dilutus, assembly GCA_031894815.1. Taxonomy (NCBI): domain Eukaryota; kingdom Metazoa; phylum Arthropoda; class Insecta; order Hemiptera; family Miridae; genus Creontiades; species Creontiades dilutus. The sequence continues at coordinate 507,887 of JAVIWC010000084.1, read as the reverse complement.
CTAAAAGCAAATAATTGCAATTTCTGAACCTAAAAGATGACCCCACAAACGTCACAATGACACGAACAATCACGCACTAATCAAAAAAATTATAAACTCATGTGTTAGATCAGGCTGCGCTTTTTCCACAAGAATTCCTCAAATTTGTCAAAAGTATCCGAAAAAGTATCTGGAGACCCAAGACACTAGACACCTCCCTACTCGATAAACAACAACGGCAGGCCAGACTTCTGCAGCGAAGGAGCGTGTAGTGGCATCTCCTTTAAAGCCTGAGGGAGCATCAGCTTCAACGGGGGGATCGATATGGGGCCCTGTTTCCCTCTCCTCGTTTCCCCTTCCTTCGCCTCTTCTGTGCCACCCTGCGTAATTTCGTTCCTCTCCCCTCCCTCCTTCCTTCATCCATTCCCTTCTGGAACCTCGTTCCGGGATGAGATAGTTATGGGAGAGGGATAGCGGTAGTGGAGAAGAAGGGAGGGTGGGGATATTTAAGTCCATTTCTCATAACCCCCCCCCCCCTATCACTACCACCACTACCGCCGTCACATGGCCCTTCAAGGTAGGTACCATAAATTCTCCTCACATGCCGCCACATAACTCTATGTTATTATACATGCTCCAACAACGAGCTGCAGCAAACGACCCTATTTTGATTGTGTTTATATTCAAAATACTAAGGGAACCCAATATATACATGATACTGTATTTGATATAAAAAGAAAACAAATTTGGTTAAAACTAGACCGATTATAATACAAAAATCCGTCAACCGCACTTTTCTATGGCAACTCATCCCGGGGATATATATATATATATATATGTGTGTGTGTATGTGTTAAAAAATATATAGCTTTCCCAAGTCGAATTGAGAATTTTCCAAACCAAATTGAGATTTTTCCAAACCAAATTGAGATTTTTCCAAACCAATTTGAGAATTTTCCAAACCAATTTGAGAATTTTCCTAACCAATTTGAGAATTTTCCAAACCAATTTGAGAATTTTCCAATCTAAGAAACTTTCACTACTAAAGAGGAAGAGAGAGTTTTCCAGACCGAATTGACAATTTTTGAAGGCAATCCAAAACATTTATTAAAAACAAAATTAGTGAAGTAAAATGAAAGAATAGCACTTTATGAACAAATTAACATTGAAATCAGAAAGACAAAATGAACGAAGAATACTTCATAAAAATTACGCTCTTGTTAAGAACAGAAAAAATCGAGGCCACTCTGCGTTTGGCGGGTCTATTGAAGTCAACAAAAACAAAAAAGCGAGGTTTGGAAAACTCCCTCTTCCTTTTTAGTAGTGCAAGTTTCTTAGATTGGAAAATTCTCAAATTGATTTGGAAAATTCTCAAATTGGTTTGGAAAAATCTCAATTTGGTTTGGAAAATTCTCAATTCGACTTGGAAAATTCTCAATTCGACTTGGAAAGCTATATATACACTAATATTGATGCTCAATCATTGAGGTTGAGACTAGGAGCTTGCATTGATCGCAGCACCCACCGATGAGCCTGTTCTGACTGTTGCATCAACCTGTCGTTGGTTGTATGAGGCATCTTCTTCAAGACCTTAACCCCAAAGCATTCATTGAATGTGATGGAGGGGTCGTGAGTCCTCGCATGCAACTTTATTGGCAGTGGCCGATCCATAGAGAAGCTCTATGGTTGTTAATCTGCAAGTTTAGTAGGCTGGGTTTACCAACATAGAAGCTTCTGCTTTGATCTTCTTCACATTCCTTGCAGATCAGCTGGTAAATACACATCCGCGACTGACATTCAGCAGATCCTCTACACTTGTACGTTGAGATGTATGTGGGGAGGTGAAGTGAGAGTCTTCAATAACAATGTCACACAGTTTGCAACTCGAGTGCTCACATCGATGCAGCCCAGGCTGCTGCACTTCTAAAGGCGGAATCCGTGGATGTTTGTGGGACAATATTCCACCTAAATTCCAACCTGTCACCTGAGGCACATCCCTGAATAAATCGCGGGTCAGGGGACTGGATGTCAGAACCGGTTGAGGGTCTCACGGTTCCTCCTCGCCCATTATTCAGAAAAAACAATTCCTCTTCTAATTTCGACAAAGATGTACAATCGAATATGCACACACATACATAAATATGTGTATGCGTAGATTTAGCCAGCACATAGATCACCAAACTAAACTGGTTCTGATCGATTTATCCAACTAATGTCTATATTACTGGAAGGAATGATAGGGACAAGGTGGAATCCCAAGGTACATCTTCCCTGCTCGTCCCCCACTTAGGTGGAATACCAAGTTAAGGCTACAGGAATTAGCCCCCCCCCCCCCTCCCCCCTTGTTTTAATGATCCTGAGAATGTGAAGGGACAACTTCAATCAGAAATCTCTAAAATTGGTACCTTGCCAGTGTTGATCAACAAAGAGTCCTAAAGCTACACCTTCCTTGTACGATGTCTCAAGAATATTATCTCGCTTGATAGTTTCAAATCGGTGTCCTACCTATATTTTGAAACGATACACCTAAAAATATTGTCTTGTCAACTGTATCTCGATTCGGTTCAATGTTCCTCGAGTGTATCTCACCCGTAGAAATAATATATGGCGTTCATAGTATGTGGAAAGTTTCTATCCTGAATGGAAAGAAATATTGAATCCATTTAGCCTCTGTCCATTTAAAAAACACCACTGGCACAATACTCCATTTCTTTAGAAGTTCCCTTGTTAGCGTTAACGATCCCTAGATCAAGATGGCTTCACTCGAAAGCTACCTCCTCGAGAGCTCTTCTAGTTTAGTTGGCTTTATGTTTTTCTAGATTTCCCTTCTGTGTAGCAAGTCACTCTTGAATCACAAATCCCGTACCTATCTGTGGAAATGATGCGCTGTGGGTGGGTTTCTCGTGAGGTCACATACAATCGATATGCTTTAAATAATCGAACCCTCCATGTTTGATCACTATTCTCGTTTTTTTCATGTCAACCTTACCCAAAATTTTATCGCTATATTTTCACAAAATCTATTAGCTATTAAATGTAGTTTGAAAAGTTGCGTCTCATGTTTATTTTTCTACTTCTATCTCCAGCTCTGTCAGAAAACCATTTCCACCCCTGACACGATATGAAAGCCAATTCCAATGCGATCTGATGGACAACACGAAACTCCATTTCCTTGTTCCTCGTTCATCAATCTCGGGGAGTGAGCCCTCCTATTCCTACTGCCTCCCGCTCACTTTATGGACCCAATACATCATCAACGTGTTTACTGTCGTTCGTATCCACGAAAAGTCGATACCTCACGATTAAATGAGAGGACAGAGAATTTGAGCGAAGGAAGATACATAACTTATTTGATCTGTTCGAATTTTGTAGGAAAAACTGTCATCACTACATCGTGAGGTAAACATAACGTGGATGCTAAGGAAGTACATTTTCTGGATAAACAATGGTATCGAGTATCGAATGTAGCTGTGCGGGAATACCTACAGGACACACTCACCAAACCAATAGGATGAAATCCAAAGTCGTTGTGTAAAGATTTTTTACCAATATAATTCACGTGACCATTTGATTCAGCATTTTAAAAAATACTGAAATATCCTGCGTTACAGTTGGGTACATCGCAACCACTTCCTTGGGGTTGGGCAACTTGACCCCTCAGCGAGCGGGTAGGGCGTGATAAAAAAAAATGAGGGGTTACATTATCCAAAATCCGAATCTGCAATAAAAATATGGAATTTTCATTTGAAATAACGAAGTTAGTGAAGGAAATGTTTAAATTCCAAAAAATGTACAACGTTCGGTTGTGTCACCTAAATATTACACTCAAGGATGGTGAAAGTCTGGGTCTGAACAATTTCCTCAACTTGCCATCCATCCAACTGGACAATTTGTTCTTGGTAACCTTTTTCGTTAGCAGGTCCGTTACCATGTTGCCAGTTTGTGCATATTGAATATCTATGTTTTTCTCTGCAAAGTGATCTCCGATGAAATGATGTTTTATGTTGATGTGTTTCGTTCTTTAGAGTGGTGATGGATTTTTGACGTGGTGTTGTGCTCGCTGATTGTCATTGTGAATCACTACTATAAAAGGACATAAGGGAGATCCCAAAGTCCCAATCAGGTTACTTAGCCACAGTTCTTCTTTCGTCGCTTACGTAACTACCATGTACTCTGCTTTGACATTCGAGAACGCCATGGTTTTATTGCTTCCTACTCCCCCTTGTTATGGCAGCAACTCCGAGGACAAATGGCGAGAGTAATATCGGCTCCGGTTTTTTTATCTCCGCTTTTCCAAGCATCTACTGGTCCGGGATCCCCAGTAGCATCTGTGGGTTTACTACTTCATTTACAAGTCCGATCAAATCATTCTTTGTTAATGATGCCTCCATTTGAATCTTCCAAGAGTCGTAATTTTTCTTTGTTTAGTGTTCGCATGTTGACACTCAAAATGGTTTCTAATTGTTTATTCGGAACTAATATTGGTTGTCTGTACCTAAGCCTGTTGTTATATGTATTCTATATGGCTCTTGATGAAGCTTGCTTTGCACGTAACCTGTTGGATGTTATTTTTTAATATTTGCTAATTGTAGAAAAGATCACGCTGTGTTTTTATAAACCCAACAACAGTAATATATTTTTTCATAAGAACATTTGGTAGGTAACAAACACCAATAAATTGTTTTGAAAACCAATGTGTTTATTTTCAATATACATTGGAGAAACGATCTTCTGGAGTCAATATTGTCGTCTAAAACATGTTTAGAGGAATTGGACAACCATCGCATTCTTCGCTTTTGGCCTCAGATCCGGATTCAGCGACCTTGAAAAATAACACTCTCTCCGCCTAATTTTATGGTCAAAGTTCCGATTAGTTTCGTAGAAAGGGGTGGAAAGCGTGTGGAAAGGATTATGCATGACGTCAAGCGAATTAGGAGCTCCAAGTGCTACCAACGTAGCGGAGGGCGAGGGTAGGAGCAGATATTACTGTATACACAGCGTCTCACGTATTCTACAACTAATTCGGGACAAAAATGTTTTCCCGAAATATTGTGGAGAGTAAACTCAAATCTGAAATCAGCATTGGAAAGAGCGTTAAATTTCCTATTTCTTTGTTTCTAAAACAGTGTTTTTAAAAGAATTTGAGGGTGGAAAATGAGACCGATAAGTTGATTCCGTAAAATCTGGGGGAAAAAACTACATTTACAAACGCTGATTAGCCTCCGCAGTTCTGGTGAAGACCTGCACTCTACAAAATGCGCAAAAGCCTCAGCATCCCAATTATTTTTATTTTTACTGATAAAGTTTATGAGAAAATATAAAAGTTATCTAAACTCGGCAACTCGTGCCTCTTTATCTTGTCTAGTCAAATCTGGATGCCAAAAAAATTCCATTCATACTTCAGCACGTTGGATCGTTAAAAAACTTAATTTACCACAAGGGCCTTCAGCTGATCACTGATGTCTATACCTTTTAGTTAATTTCTAGATGTCCAAGGATAGTTGGACTTCGTCTTCTATATAACCCGGGAACACAAACCTTCACTCGTCCATTTTCACGAAACAGGAGTTTATATTGGAACTTACATTTCGCCGAAATCTGCACCGCAGACCACAGATCATCAGCCCTCGATTTACTTGAAATCATTTATTTATTTATTTATTTATATACAATACGGGCAAAAAACCCAATACAGAGAAATTATCAAACATCAGAGAAAAATAATTATAAAAATACGTAGGCTAAATATTATCGAGTCAGACAAAACAAATGGAAAACGACTGAGCAACGAACTACACAAGACAACTCATTCCAGCAATTCCCCGCACCTCCTCCTAACTAACACTGGTGAACTTAAAAAGATGTCCAACTCGGGGCATTCATCGACAACATAGTTCACACGCCGAGGCATTCTGCATATAGGCCTGTTGTAGAGGTAGTTAGTCGGCGAGAAGGGAACCAGGAAGAGGGATGTTGATCATCATGCTAACACCCCAATTTCAGCTTTCGAGGTTCATTAGTGTCTAGATTGATCAGGACAGGAAAATCTTGAGCTCAGCTGGTCAAGAACGCCTTCGTCAGACGCCTTTTAGAAGCCACTTTTCAAATTTCAGCTTTTTAGGTTATTTCGGACAGGTGAATATAAAAACAAAGTATGTCAATACCTGCAACGGTGCAATATATAATGTGTATGGACACGCCGTAGAAATCCACGAGTAGAACAACTGCACTTCAACAAGATGAAATAAAACCCCACGCTTCACTCTTCCATGAGACTTGAAAAACGGGACTCCAGAAGGAACTCTTGTTACAAAAACCCTCTGCATTTATATCAGTTGATCTTCACATGGTTCTAGGTGATTTTTACTTTTTCCAAGCACGTTCCAATTCACATTCATGTTTACGTTCTTTTGTCTATCGTTCTTCGAGCCGTTGGGGAGAGGGAACGGACGCACGTAAACGATCCCGGTTGGCTTATTCGACTCTCTGAAGATACGTCTATCATTAACGAACAGAGATAGTTTCAGCCCTTCGTTGATGACGTATTTCTAATATGGTCACATGGCGAGGAGGAACTGGAGCTTTTCTTGACAGACATTAATTCACGATATTCAGTCACATTCACATGGTCATACTCTACAATAACCACAACATTTCCCGACGTCGACATCACTCTACAAGAAGGGAGTTTCATCATCACTGTACATGTTAAAAACACGGATAACCAATTACACTTGCATCATGATACCTGCCACCCTCCTCACATAGAACGATTAATCCCAAGATCGTTGTCCGTACAAGGTCATCGAATCACTTACAAAAAAGAAAATCTCGAATCCTATCTTTCGGGCCTTCAAAAAAAGCTGCTAGAAAGGGGCTATCCAGAGAAATTTGTGAAATACCGCTTACTGCCAGCCCGTGTACGGTATGCAGCAACACACCAGGCTACCAAAGACCGGGTGCCACTAGTAACCACGTTTTTCTTTGGAGCTCAAAGATTAAATAGTGTACTTTGTGAGCTACTACCCATTCTGACATCCAACACGCAAACAAGAGACATTTTCCAAGACATACCGACAAGCTAAAAACATTGGAGAAATTTTTCCGCATCAGCATCCTCTAACACAGTCACAACAATCAGGCTTACATCCCTGCAGCCGACTCAGATGTAAACTCTGTGATATCGTGATCGAAAGTGGTGAATTCACATCGGTTAACACTCCACATTCCTATAAATGTGTTAACTGAACATAATGAAAATCAGAACTGTGTATTTACCAGTTGATTTGCCGAAAATGCGACAGCAGTCAAAAAGTTTATTGTTGGCAAAGCATCACAGCTGAATCTGCGAGTCAATAATCACCGAGACTCAGTCACCCACAATCGGCCACTCCTCTTCAATAAGCATGCAAGATCCCACGATGCATCATTTGATGAGTGTTTTCAAGTGAAATTATTCAAAAAGATACCATCAGGATCCAATGAAAGATAGCTCCACCGGTTAGAAAGGGCACACAAGTGGGTTCTAAGCCAATCAACAGTCATCATATCCCCCTATCAACAAATCGTCCCATCTCCCCATCAATGTTCAAATTATTTTTTTTAATTTACTCTTACCATGTGATCAAGATATCAATCGAAATATCAAAAACATCTCTTTTCTTCCTGTGTTCGCTACTATTTATAAAAAAAAATTTGTTCTTTCTCCAAAAAACCTCTAAAAATTTTAAAATTAAGGGCAAGTTCGTTGGACCACACTTTTTCAGCACATTAAATTGGTCAAATTTCAAAAATTGAGTTTGATCAATGAACTGAGTTATTTAAAAATTAAAGCTCAAAAGTATCCTGAAAATTGTACTTGAATAATATCTACCGCAATAAAACAATTTATTTGCAAACAAAGTGCTAAAATCCCAACTGATTTTAACGTAATTGCCGAACTGTGATTTTGGAAAATTAGCTCATAGGATCATGCTGCGTGACAGGAACTTTTCGAGTTCGAGCGAAATGATAAAGGACACGTTTCATGTTCCAAGAACAATAGTAATCTTAATGGGCGCGAAATCTATTTGTGTGGAAATCAATCGTCGTAGCGGATAATAAAACGGTTCCGAGCAGACTGTTGTCAGAATGAGACTTTCGTTCCAGAAAGATGACTAACAAACGTGATTCGCGTTCTTTTTTTCTTCATCGCCATGACGCACTTGAACCATTAAATATTATTTCATCATATTTGCTTCATTCTTTTGCATTTTGGTTTATTATTCAATAATTGTAATCGCTCTGGAAAAAAAAATTCTAACCCCCCCTGAAAATTGCATGGTTTACGTTTCAAAGGGTGTAGAATCCGAATCTGCCATAAAAAATTTTCCGTCCGTCCGCCGTACGCGCCGTACGATATCTCCGAAACGGCTGGAGCAAAAGATCTGAAATTTTCAGGAAAAATCCATCTTGGTCCGACGACGCCCCAATTTTTGAGCCAGCTCTCTCACTCAATTTAAAGTGCCCTTTAAGGGCTGTAAAAGTTTTGTAAAATCCCTAAAAACCTCAAAACAAGTCGAATCGGCCTAAATATTTACCTATTTGAAGAACATACCATGAGGAATCGAATGAGCCCTTCCCCACGTCCGTAGGTCAAACCATTCTCGATGTATGGCCCCATTTATGGTGACAACATTTACGTTTTTCGGTTTATTATTGTTTGTTTGTAACCTAGTGATGCCGATAGCGTCGAGTTGTAGTGAATGTGGATACTTGTAGTTTATAGCCGATACACGGGTTGAAGCATTATGATATGTATGAAACGCTGATAATATGTAGGTAAATATTATTACTGGGGATTATTATTCAATATTATTACTGGGGTAAATAAGTAGTCTTTCACTCGGGTTTATTATTCAATTGGCTTGAGTTCATTATTTGAATTTCTACTAAGCTTTGGAGTGTGCGCGTTTCACAAAATAGAGCGATTATTGAATTTCAGAAGGCACACAAATATGATCAACTGATCAATCCAAATAGGTATTTTGGTTGAGAACAGACTTACGTGCTCCATGCATATCTCCTGAAATTCAATAATCGCTCTATCCTGTGAAACGCGCACACTCCAAAGCTTAGTAGAAATTCAATTAATGAACTCAAGCCAATTGAATAATGAACCCAGTGAAAGAATTTGCTGCGTTTTTGTCCATTGTCCCACTCTATTACGAGTGTTATTCAACTATGTAAATTTACATGTACAGATGATGTACAGATTGAAGTATTCAACAGATATTCATATCAATTCAGCTCCATATCACTCACCACATCAATGTTTACAAGTAGCTTCATTATTCTGGACTCACGAATGTTGTTGTGAAGTTTAATTCAATATTTGATCGGTAGGGTGATGAATTATTTCTCGTGAGTGACACAAGAAAATTACCATGTGTGCCTTTTCCGATACCCTCCAGACTTCGGAGAGGCTTTTTGACAACACCCTATTACACTTGGTAATCCCCGATAACTTCGTTTTTAAGTAGGAGGCGCTTTTATTTGAACTTTTAGTAGAGCAACTTTTGAGATGGTGGAATCCGAAAACATTTGTTCAGACTATTGTGAAACTCCTTTCATGCTCTTTTCGGTAAACGAAGAAGCTGAACGATATTTGATTGATTCAAATTTTCTAAAAAAGCATATAGCACAGCTCATTGTTCAGTCTGGAAAAACAAGGTACCCTGTACATAATGCAATGCTAAAACGATCGAATACGTAATCATATTAAAATCATGTGTTTCTCGAAGATGATAAAAGACGAATGATTACATGGGGATTTCTGCTGAGCAACTATTGAGAAGTGTTAGCTAAGTGGTGACCGTATAATGTAAAGTTAATCACGGTGGGCAGTCCACCCTGATCTCGTACGAAATTACAGGTAATTTTTTTACATAATAGTAATCCAATCAAGTCATTTTGGATTCCTTCAAACAATGGGAAAATATAATTAAGAAATGTCAAGAAATGGTTAGGGATGGTTGTGGGATGTTCAGGACTTCGAAAGTCTTTCGGAATTGAACCTACTCAATTACGAATCGAACGCGGAACCACCTGGTCCACGACGACGATTGTTGCCATTGGACAATTACGGTCGCACAACATGCTGAACAATAGTTGTCACTAGGAGTGGAGGTGCCTCTGTTGGGTGTGAGGTACTCACGTCGGGTCTCAGACCTCCCGTTGAACGGGTCCTGCAGCGCGGCTCTCCTTCTCGACCGTCCACCTGAACGTAGATTTTCATTACGAAGATGAGGTTTTTGAATAGTTTTTTTTTTTTTCGTGATTTATTAATTGCAACTGAAAAATCAAATACATTTGAATAGTGAGCAAATTTATGATCGTACAGCAACACGAATGGTCTCATTCGATTTATACAACTATTTTCTATCTGACTCCAACAAAAAAACTACCCTCATACATCGAATGTTTTTGAGATTTCAAGTTTTGATACATCCATTCTTGAACATAATCCCTTAGGGTTGATGGACCAAAATGCCGATATTAGGTGCAAATTCCCGATTGATGCTGTTCTTTTGAGCCTAATTTCAAGATGAGTGTCAAACGATATTTATATTATATTATGAGTTATCTCATATTCGGTATAGATCATTCGTTGTACAATGCAAAATTTGCATTGAATTTTACGATACATATTTTATGATACAAATATCATTTAATGATATTTGTTGAAGCTATGGTAATTACAACGATATAATGAAATTTAAACCATCAATTTTGGTTAATTATTTTCAATAATGAATTTTTTTTATTTTTTTTTGCATTGGTATCGGGAATATTCATCCGCCGTACAGGTCATAAAAGGCCTTAGAATTTATGAATAAAATCCTTTCGCACATGGACTCTACATGGGGTCTATTTGGTCCTAAATACTTGCCAGGCCTATCGCCTAACTCGCATAGATTCTACGGCCAAATATCGGTCAAAAACGTGCCAAAAAAATTGGTTTACCGAGGTTTCCGTGTGTGGTGTCATTTCCATGTAATTTTGAACGCAAAGTCGAACTGAATAGGTTTCAGATCCGCAAAACTTCAGTCAAAGCAAATAATCGTTCAAGCAAATAAACGAAAGAACGGATTTTTAACATAAATTTTACGGACATCGGTGATTTGGTATCTGGAACGTAAAAGGATAACATTTAAGGGGAGTTGTAAACAATTTTCGATACTCGTCTACAAAGGCTTATAATTGAAAATAATAAACCAAAATTGCTAAGATGCATTTTTTGTTACAAATGTAGTGTAACTTAGATTTCTCAACTTTCAGAATTCATACCTTGAGCACCATGAATAGGAAGATGTTCTACGTGAACTTTTAGGTGTTATGTTTTCTTGAATTAGAAAGAAAGTGCTAATTATCGTTCGTCGAGCAACAAAATGTTTTTTCGAAGTTGGTCTAGCGTTTGATCTTTTGAAATGCCCCACGAATCGGAGGCATCACGGGTTAGCGAGACAGTAATCTGAGTTTATTAGGTCTAACAGTAATTCTGGTACCAGAGTGGATCCGACAGCATGTAAACAAAGTTTAATTATTTTAGAGGTGGAAACAACCAAGGGAGGTGATAGTAACAAGTTAATCAATATAAGGCAGACAACGACGTGTGTGCGCCGGCGCGCTACTCGCCCTCCGGGTTCAGGGGTCCCCTTTCATAGCAGAAGAATTCGATTGCAAGTCACTGAAGTGGGGGGAGGCTGTGCAGGGTGGGAGAATTTAAATTGAGTTTCCATCACACGAAATGGGTCAGCTATTTGGACAGCTGATGCCGAGAGAAAAATCGATATCCTCCAAGCTGGAAGAGGGAAGTCCCCCCCATCGTCAGGACACATTTGCATTATACATTAGTCATACTCGTACCAATGGTGAGCATCAAAATTATTTACTCGGAGTATACCGTTCTTTCGAAGTAAACAAGAAAATTTGTGAGCACCAGCAAAAGAACATATTACTCCTGAAGTAAGCCCTAACTTTGTTGAATAGTAAACTTCAGATTTATTCTGAGAGTACTTTAAAAAGTTCCAGTCATGCAGAATGACATAGGCAAGTGGAGAGGCATTTTCTAGTAATTGTGGACACAAAATCGACTGGGATAGGTTTCAGATCGGCAGAAATTCACCCCTAACGGATAATCGCAATCCCTGAACCTGTGACCCTCAAACATTACAATGACACGAGCAACCACGAATTGTTCAATTCTAACAAATATCCCAAGTATCAAATATAATTTTTTTGCTGTAATGCGTGAATGCTCCTGTCATTGTGAGATTTGGGTGTCACTTTTAGGTTCAGAAGTGGCGATTAATTGCTTGCTGAAACTTATCTTCGCTGTTCACACTGTTTCGGTATTGTGAGTCTTAATCCAGATTCGGGTTTCACAGTAAATTTCATGGAAATTCGACCCTCATTGGTTTTTTCTGCCTAGCGCAACCCGTAGTCCCAAAAATTCTGAAAACATTAATGTAAGCAGACCCTACGCTGATTCACAATTTTAACGGTGGGTGCTCTACCACAAGGCAGATCCGTGAAAAAGAAGATAAGTGTATATCTGTGTGACACATTTTGCCGATGACTGCTGCCTAACCAGCAATTCTGAACCGATTGTCCTAATTCTTTATTGTTCAATTCCCATTCTACTCTAGTATGATCACTGTAACGTTCGAATAAGATTCCAATAAAACGCTATATTATTGCAACAAAGCTCATTGTATCATTATTATTATTGCACAAATACTAACTCATGGCAAACTAAAACGCCAGACTGATTAACCATCTGTTATCAGAAACGCTCTATGATTCACATAAAATCCCGGCTTCCTATTGACTGAATGAGCTTGTGAGGTTTTGCTCAGTCGTCTTCCCTGGATGTGTGTGGTTTCATTTGAACCAGCGATTTTCTCCACCGTTATACAATGGAATTTGTGGGTTTTGTCATGTTGGGAACATCAGAATTGTTGCGTTTGATCCTATAAGACCAAAATCATCTCATAACTCAGTTTTTTTGTGACTTTTGCGGGGTTCTGTTCGGGACCTCCTCATTATTCCTATCCCCTACTTTTCCACTCAGCTCTACGAGTAGCTCAGTACTCCCTGGTGGCATTGAAAACAAAATTCTTACATTACTCACGCTGCTCGACTAAAACTTATTCAGACAGCCTCACATCCTGCCTGATTCATTACCATGAGCATCTACCTGTTTTTTCCTCCTACGTTCCTCGTAGACGGGCCAAATAAAAGGCGACAATTTCCGAGAATCAGCCGCGAGTCTTTCATGACGTCACCTTCTGCCTACCTTTCATTCACACCTCGAAATGTTTCCCCTCCGCTACACTTCTCAAGGCCACTGACAGTCGACGAAATGTACCGTCCAATCTGTTCTTTCAAATGTACCTACTCGCTGGTATTACGGACTAAAACTCATAGGTAACATACCATCTGCGTACAAGCGAAAGGCGGCCCAAGAACCACATTTTGATCGGAATCGAAGATCGAATTTAAAGTTTCGGCTCTCTTAGAATCGTGCTAGCTTCAAAGTTAAAGTTCATACGTTTCTGTGCCATCTTCTATAATTACTTGACCACGTTTACCTGAAGCAGCGAAAATTATAGGTACATAGAACAACATTAAGTAGCTATTTGGTTCAGTATTTTTTTAATAGCAGTAAAATATTAATTTTTGAGTTTTTAATTTATTTACTTACTTAACGTGTATTTTTGAAGGAATGCAATAATTTTTTTAGAAGTTCGCCGCGGACCTTGTAGTTAGCGTCGGCGGACCCATGTTTTCTCCTATTTGCCACTGTAGCCCTCTAATATTTTATGCAGTAACCCACTAGTTTTATTGAACCCTGTTTCCATTCGAAATAAGAAACTTTTTACAAGCTTCTGGAAACTCGAGCGTCCTTTCGGGGTTTCCCCTCATTCTTGTTATTTCTTTCCTTCACAACTCCGCCCGATTAATGTGTTTTTGTTCCCGCAAAGTTGTTTTGACGTCCGACATTTCAATCACCGAGTGTATTTTTCACGAGGGCCTCATCCCGACCCTGATTGCTTTTGTCGGATTGTTGGGGGCAGATTGAGATGGATCTGGATTCTTGAAGGAAACTTTTCGAACTGAATCCTCCCGCCAGAAAGATAACCAACTGCCTGGGGAACACAGAAAACTCCTTTGGGCTCTTCGTTTATTATCTTCAGTAGTAAACTTTGGAAACGACCTTGCTGAGGGTTTACAAGAGCCCAATTAAAACTCACATTTATGAAATTAATTAAAATTAAGTCATTCAGCATGGCTGTGAGAGCGATTTTTCAAAGAAACCAGGACAATAAACAAATGAGATTAATTTTCCTGCAGCATAATCCGGTCATATTTTATGTGATGGTGAGGGGACCTAAGTGAGTGGATGAGCAGAAATTATATCTGAGATAGCGGCAAAGATGATTTAAGAAACCCAGGAAAATGAAGATGATGATGATGAATGATGATATTCACTGAAAATCTATATTCCTCTACTTCGTTATCTGGGAAGTCTTACAGTGACCGCAAACGGTACTGCGGTAAAAGAACATGTTGTAAGGATATCCCACATGCCCTCGTCGTAATTAAATCCATTTTCGGACGGCCAAACTAATAATTTGGACCAATAGACCGAAAATGGTCCAGCGGTTAAGAAATGGACCAATCTGATCTGTTGACTGCTGAAACCAATTTTTTCGATTTTGAACGAATTTTTTCTTCTTGAAAAAAGGTTGTTTTTACCTTAAAATGTATAGCTTCCGACAGATAGCGGAAGCTTCGTTTTCACTCTCGAGAGACGAAAAAAATTGAATTGAATTTTCCATTCGCATTTTGCGTTTTAGACCTTTTTGAACCATTTTCGTTTTGTGCCTGCCTATCTATCTATCACACAGTTTTCATTCGATTGTTCCTCACACATTTTAAATTTCAAGGCCATCTCTGTAGCCATTTGATCGTCAAAAATTCGCTAATTTAGTTTTGTGCTTTGCGCTAAAACCTGGTGCATTCCATCGAGATTCGCTGTGGTGTTCCAAACTCAAGTTCGTTCTTCACTTAGACCATGTGGAGCGTGAACGAGTGGTGCCATACGATTCATTGAAGTCATTTACGCCAATCCGTACCAAACGGAAACATCGCAAATTTTTACACATCGGTTATTTTTATATTACACAGCCCTCGGAGATGAACCAGTGGACTGCACATGATTATTCCACCATGGCAATTTAAGGAACTAATTTCTATCTCAATAAAACTTGGTTGCACTTCAAACGTTCAACAGTAATAAAAAACATGTGCCCAGTTAGGTGTGGCACATAGCTTCCTCGTCTAGGTAACATAGACGTATAGATGTTTCGAAATGTTTTAAATAATCTCGATAGATGTAGAATAATAGCTTCTCACAAGGATTCACAGAAAATAGATGCCGCGATGTTTCATCACAACCCGTCATGTCCCCTTCAAAAGGATAGTCGATATGTATTGCAGGTCCGTCGCTCTAATTCTGAGGCAGACATGAACGTAAGGACATTGATATGGAATTGACATCGAATGATCGCGATCGAACCACAAGAACCTGAGGAAAATATACAAGGTGGAGTTTAAGTGATGTACCAACCAATTTCTGAGCAATGACACTTATAGAGAGCTATCTACATTCTAACCCGAACAATCCCTGAAAATCTCATCAAAATCGGATGAAAACTGTATGAATTTGGGTTCTTACAAGGAGTTCATGTGTGCGTAAGCGCAGTAGCTACTGTTGGCACTATCGCGTTGAAATTGAGATGACATATCAAATCATTTTTCCCCGAGTACTACGAGCGCGATTGATCGAACCACTAGAACGTGAGAGAATGGTGTATAGTGGATTTTATGTTTACACATGCGCAGAGTGATGTATTGATTTATGGGCGATGAAATGCATATAAAACCATCTACAGCCTATCGAAACAAATTTCGAAAACATTCGTGTACGTTTACAGTAGAGCGCACTGAAAAGAACGTGAAACAATTCATTCCATGGAACTTTTTCAACGGACCAAATGAAAATGATGATTTGGTGGGTGGTACGTAAAACTTATGAATTCCTGCAATTAACTTTTACTCCCGCTGATTACAATAATTACCTAATGGACTTGTAATAAATAGAGCTTTCATCGGCACACGGCGAAGAAAACAATTCTGGCAAGAAAATAATTGGCATATTATCAAATTAAAAATTTTGGCAAAGTAATTTGAACCTTTGGCACAAATAAATTTTGACATTTTTGTCATCTTAATTTCAACTTTTGGCGACTCAATTTCAACTTTCGGCATACCAATTTGAGCTTTTGGCATATCAATTTATACTTTTCACAACCCCAACTATTCCAACATTCCAGCCCATGTAATGATCAATAAATGTTTTTTCTCTCTTGTTAAAAAAAGAAAACCAGTCCAGAATACCTATCAGCGTTCTAACAGTATAACAATTTTTTTTTACTTTGCTAATAAATGGAGAGAATTACTCACGATTGAATAAAAAAAGAGGGCTTTTTCTTTGAAATTCCTACTTTTGGGGGTTCAACTCTATCACTTTTACACGCGTTAGTAACGAGTCGTTACTTTCACTCTAATTGGAGTGGTGGTCAAAAATGGTTAGTAGTTTCTGAAGATGGTTTGGTATTAGACTTAGAAAATTTCCCGTCAGCCATTTCGAAATTGGTGGACTACAAAGAGGTGGCCCAAAAAAAGATGGCACATTGTTTTCAGAACACAATTTCCAACCCGTACATGGTAACTACCACAAAGAGAGAAAACACATTTATTGATCATTTATATGGGGTGGAATGTTGGAATAGCTGGGGTTGTGAAAAGTATAAATTGATATGCCAAAAGCTCGAATTGGTATGCCGACAATTGAAATTGAGTCGCCAAAAGTTGAAATTAAGATGCCAAAAATATTAAAATTTATTTGTGGCAAAGGTTCAATTTGATAATATACCAAAAATTCAAATTATGCCACAATGTTTATAAAATTGTATAGCATAAAAATAAAAAATGAAATAAATAAATTAAAATAATATTAAAGAACAGAGTTATTAGTTCTCGAAGCTCTAAATTATCTTTCAAAACAAATTAGTTGCGCATTTGAAAATCGAGCTAGTTTCGGCGAGTCCCCTCCTTCCCCCGCCATTCAGAGAGGGGGGAAAAGTAATTGCACCTAACTGATAATCAACAGTTGTTAGATCCTCAAAAATTTAATTAGCAACTGGAACAATTACTTGGTATCAGTTATGTATCGATAACTAAATTCGTTATTAGCAATATAATTTTAATCAATCAACTAATTGTAGTTAGTTATTAGTTACATGGTAAATAACCAGTATTAATTTTTAAGTTGAAATAAATTACCTGTTAGTGGCGTTCTTCAGTTATAACTTAACTAATGTCTTAACAAACGATTAACCTACATTTTCTAAATTACTTTTCCTACTACATACTTAACTACATTTTCCTAAATTAATTATTAGTTAAAAGTGTTAACTTATTACTAACTGAAAAAACACAGTTATAAATAATAGGTAGGTAATTAGTAAGTTATCACTTATGACATTAGTTACCCAACTAAATTATCAATCCCCCCCACCCGACTCTGCACCTGTTAATACTCAGCCCTTCAACACCTCATTTTTGGAAATTCAACGCACTTTCTACCGGTATCTTCAAATTTAAGTTTAGGTTTGACCTTTTTTTAGGGGGTATACCTAAGTTAAAAAACGGGGGAAAATGAAAACTTTACACTGCGATTTATTATTTCATTTGATTGACCCTTCTACGTTAATCACTGACCTACCTACATGAATTAAACGTTGTCGGTGATACATCATTTAAACTCGCGTCTCCACATCTTGTAACTACATTCTAGACATCATTAAAATACCCCCATTTATATTTTTTTGATCGATTACAAAGGTTTATCATTTGGATAACAAACCAAAATCTTAAAAATAAAATAAATTCGAAACGAAGAACTAAAAGAACTTGATGAGACGCTTTTAGTTGTAAATTAGTCGTAAAATCTGCCCTTGAAGTTATGAGAACGTAACTTGGATACACCCTGTGCAGTCGATTAATAATGTAAGTTGCCTTCAGGCTTTGATTGTTGTTTATTTTTTGCAGTTGTCATTGTTGTTGAGTCGTTTTTTGACGTATGAGGTGGGACACTATGGTTCTCTATATCAAATAAAGATTATTATAATTTAATCTACAACCTCGCCAGAGATTCTCTAATTTTTTAGGAAAGTAAAATTTTTCTGACCAAGTGTTTGTCTCATTTCTAATTAAATGCGGTAGGTATAATATACCTATTGATATTATCACGATAATTTACCTACCGAACTATCTGGTTCTACGATTCTATGTTTGGAGAATTGATCCGATGTGATTTTGACGTGAGAGGCGGCCCCTTCCCCCTTCGTCCTCCCCCTCCCATATCCGAGACCACGAGGCTGAACAAATGCAACGTGGCGGCCGCGGCAACATCACGTAAAGGGGATGAAGAAGGGGGGACCATGGATGCTATTTGTACGTTATAATATCCATGTTTCATGTAGAAGAGGTAAACCGTGGATGTTATAACCTATGTAGCATCCATGGTGGGAGCGAGAAGGCAACAACGAATGGAAGAGAGACAGATATAACAGGGGAGTGAAATTCTGCGCGCGCAGCATTCCCACCCCCCTCTCCCAGCCTTCGCCGATGTCAGAGACCCGAGGTGGCCCTCTCTCGAAGCAAAACAAAGAAAAATTTCCCAGACGTTCCTCCGCTTGAAACTCAAGTAAAACACCTTTTTCACTATTTGTGGAACCGTCGTTCGGTTATGAATCGATTGTATCGTCCATTTCTGATTTCATCGCGTTTGTTTTGATCTTCGAAAAAAAACCTCGTGTTTTGACGTGGGAATTTGTTTTGTGTTTCTGTGCAGAGAAGTGCGGGTCTCCCAGAGTCACGCTAAGGATACACCAGCTCAAGGAGAAAAGGGACAAGAAGAATTCCGTCGACCACGACCCTTACAACGGGTGAGTTCAAAAATTTTGTTTTGATTTTCGATCAAAACCATCCATTGGAAATTCCATTGTTTTGTTGAGCCGTACGTTTTTATAAACAAGGTTAAAATGGCACATGCGCCGTACCTACCGATATCCATCTTGGAAATGTTACATTGACAAATTTTACTATTAGAGTAGGTAGCTAGGCAGATGGGTAGGTATTCGACTTCCATCTGCAATCTATAGGTACTTATGATTGGTTTTGTATGAAATATTACTCCAACCCCACAAAGTTGATAATTTTATTCTCAGGTGAGAATTGAACGCGGCCATGCGGAAGACAACGCAATATTCTGATATTCAAGAAGTTAGATATGATAATGCGTAATAATAGGAAGCAATTTATTTGAATTTACCCTGGAACGGCTTCTTATTATTTTAGCGCGGTTAACAAGCCCTGTGTGTTCACATCCCAACATACAAGATATTCCCCAAAATTCAAAATTGCCAGTTTTTTAAATGTTGTCTGTCCTTCTTTATCTATATAATCTACAAGAAAATCGTAGGAAATGGATGAACCGTTGAATACAATGTTCATATTCTTGTTATTGTCAAATAACCGATAATAGTAAAATAATTCTGGACTAAAAAAATCGGTATGTGTTAAATCCTCAACTAAACGTATTGAGAAACAAAATCTCTAAAGGTAAGTCATATTCTGGAACTGCGTAGAAAAGGAAACACCGAGAAATGTAAATTATTGTTCAAATGAGGTTCATCGATGTGACGGGCTACTTTCCTGTGAGCCCGTTGAATATTGGACAGGTACAAAAGGAGAAAGTATCATTAGCATGTTTCTTTCGAAGGCAATTACATGTGTATCACGAAATATTAAGAGAAAAAAGCAGAATCCTCCTCTTTCTCCAAATTCCAAGTAACACATCCTCCAAAAAATTAATAAACGCAATTGTACATCGTATCAGATATCGAACATTATTGTACATTGAGTGTACTACATACCGCCCACCATTACTTGGAACTTGAAGAAAATGAATTTTTAAAATTCTTCTCTTCTCCGAAAAATGAAACAAAAATGATCCGCGTGACACACCCGATACTTACCGATAGGGCCGGAATGGAAGAACTATCAGAATCAACAACACCGTGGGGTGTAATCCACCCAGGCACTGTTTCAAAGTCAAAAACCAAACTGTTAAAAGGAAATTAATGGAGAACACTACGTGAGCGGGTAGGGGGTTGTACATCTGTTATTTACATGGGAGACGAAGAACTCAGTGATTCATAGAAACTAAATTCCCGGCCAAAACTCGGCAATGGGGGTCGTGATGACCCCATATCACCGATCCGAGGTTAATAGAAGTATATGGTACTCAGGCAAGAATAAAATGAGGCTATGCGAAAGGCAATGCAATATTATGATATTCAAGAAGGTATTTATGAAAATGCGAAGGTAATAATTGGAAGCAATAATTGCAGATTAATGCAGATGCAGATGCTTGCAGATTAATTATTGGTCTGAACTTAACAAAATTACAAAAATGCCATGTTTCAAAACATTTGAGTTCAAAAATAACTTCCTCAATCTTCTTTCCATCCTATTGTTCAAAATCGAGAGATGCTCCATCTCCTACATCTGGAATAGGTAAATCATTATTAATCTTTCTTCATGAAATAGTGATAATTTTTTCTCCTTTTGAGTGACATTGTTTGAAACAGTAATACTTGTAAATACATAATATGTATTGAGAATATTATTCTCAATGTTGAGTTATATTTCATTTTAAACAGGGTGTCCTGTACTTGATGTTGAACAAATGTTGTGAATTTAGACCGAAAATTAAATAAAATGCCACTAACCGCTCTTTTCAATTACAACCTGTTCCCAAAATATATTTTCTGAAGGCTTTTCCGAGGAAACCGCGTTTGGTCCACTAAAAATCCACTTTCCGACCTCCACAAATCGACTTTTGTCTCCTGTTGAGCACATCTCATATTCATCGTTTCTCTCTCTTCACTCACTTCATCTTCTTAATTCAGGAACTGGCATTCAAGGACCCTAATTGCATTTAAAACATTCCATAAACATTTAAAAGAATAAGTTCCCGTAAAAACTTGAACTGTAAATCGATTTCTGGAGGGGGGGGGGAATGATGATGGGTGTTAAACTCTCTCGAAAATTTTCAAATTCAATCAACTTTCCAGTGGTATCAACATCACAAGGAAGTACACAATTGTTAGGTACACTGTTTTACTGTTTGGAAAAAATGTCAAGCTTTAGACATAGTTTTTCCCAACTTATACAGTTCGAACTTCAGCTTGCTGTTTCAGAAGCTACCTATCGTCCTAATTTGCCTTCAAACTGAAATTTATCCTTTAAATCGACCCGGAATCATAAGGTTGCCCATTCCACCGACCTAATTAAATTAAATTTGTAAATTTTCCAGAGGTTCAACTAACACCTTTTATGAAAATGAAATTCAAGTTCATTCGCAAAAGTTTAATTTTTTTAATGTTGAGCATTCGAACTGCGATTCACTTTTAGCAAATAATCGCCCAAACCAAATTCTTTTTATCCGCTCCTCGAATTTAATTGGGCCTTAGAATTGATGTAAAGAAACCTTAAGAACCATCCCTGGGATTTGTGTGTGTATGTGACAAGTTTTGACAATTATTCTTATTTCTTTCGATCTCTATTCCTATCTACTTGTGCAACAAACCTCGGAAATTTCCCTGTTGCTGACAGGAGGGGATAACAGCCCAACCTTCCAACCGCTGCTCAATCGAAAATTCTCCGCCGATTCATCTCATTCTTTCTTTTGTTCAATTCCGATTTTAGTCAAGTATTTTAAAATATTTCAGTTCGTTCAGATTTCATTATGAAAGAGCGTGAATGGAGGGGTAATAGTGATAAATCGTTATTCCTTCACTATTTTCATACAATTTTAATTATTTAAAAAACTTTTATTTTTTTTTCGATCCTAATTATAATCTAGTTGTGCAAAAACATCGGTAAGTTTGGATTTTCCGTTGTGATGGAGAATGGAGGGGTGATAAGCAATCCATTCACACGCTTTTACTGCCGATTTTCCTGATTCGTTTTCGTTGGATTAAGAACTGTGGTCTTGTTTTGAAACTAATTTCATAACTTTATAGTTTAATGATGGAAGGGGGTGAATGGAGCTGGTAGTTTTGATAAATTGCTGTCGTAACTTTTTTCTTTCTCTATAACTCTCGTGCAATCTCTCTTGAACAAGAAATATTGAATTTGGTTTCGTAGAGGGGGATAGGGGTTCTGAAACCTACAAAAATGTACTGCCAATTTTCGTGCTTCTTTTTTGTTTGATTTTTAGTTTGGTCTAGTTTTTAAACATAAGAATAATAATGTGTTTATAATTATGGTAATAAGCTTGATCACATAAAAACCGGATATAGAGAAGTCCCTGTAATTTATACAATACTTACGTAACTATACATTTCATTATGAAGATGCACTTGGAGTGTAGGACATTTTACCCTTAATCTGAAAGTCAAAAGTTTTCAAAATTTGTTTTCGGTTGGAGAAAAGTGTTTTTTTTTTTTTTTTTTTTTTTTTTTTGGCTAAGGATGAAAAACATGTTGTGTCTTACGTTATATAATTGTTGCCCATTCAACTTGAATGGTCATCACCAAATTCACGACTAAAACCTCGGTTCGTGACAAAAATTATCTCTGTATTAAACAACGGCTCATCATTTTTAATTATAAATATCAATTGTATGCACATTGAATTATTGAATCGATTTGGATGTTTCCACTAAAATCCGTGTCGGCAACTAGGCTTTATAAAGTATAAATACTAAAATTCTGGAGAATTGCATCAACAATTTAGAGTGCAATTTATAACTATATTTTTATTAAGACTGAAACATTAAGAACTGCAACATGAATGTGAATATCAACAAATGTGTAATAAGCTTGATATTATTGAAAAATGATCGTTGTCGTTATACGCGGCAGGTGTCTCGAAATTCGGTACGTGAACTTGGTGGTATATCTACAGATCGCCCCTTAGTTCGTTAAAAACCAGTCTTCAACTTTTCACCAATTTTTCACACACCTAGTGCGTTTGTATTATCAAAACTTGACTTCTAAGGACAAAAAAAAAAATAAATAAATAAGTTCTCGAAAATACTTGAACTTCAACGCTATTTCCAAAAAACGTGCTGGAAGGTACTATTAAATGTATTCAGCTTTCTCGTGGTATGGTCAACTTTGCGATTCCATATCAACCTCATGGAAGAAATTCAGTTTGATGGGGGAAAAATGTTGGGCATCTTCTAAAACAGCACCAAAGAATCTCAGGGATAAAAAAAATTGAATGGATTTTATCTCCACAAACAAAGGAGCAATAATTCGACCGATATAGGTGAATTGGGAAAATGATTGAATCAGGAAAAGTTGCCCAAGGTGTGAAATGGTTTATAAACTCATCAACTTTGTGATTGTATATAGGTTTAATTTGAAAATTCCACTATGAAGGCGTAAAAAAGTTAGGCGCCTTATATAGCCTTCTGCATTAACGTTCTTCATTACGAATGGAAATTTGGCAAAAACGCTGTCAGCTTTGACACTTTCGACATTTTTGAATATTGCGTGATTTCTCGTGTCATCGTGAGGTTTCGGTAAATTTCTAAACCTGTCCAGTCGATGTTGCGTCCAAAATTATTAGGAAATGACACTCCACTTGCCTGCAGTGAAAACGTCGAAAAAAGCTATGTGGAATGAACTGATTTTTCCTCACTTATAAGTATGGCAAATTCAGGGGTCATTTCTATCTCATGAATCGTTGTGATTTTACATGAAGATTATCTAAAACATTTCAAAAGATCATTTCGGACGTTCATGTTCCCCGGACTAGAAAGCTATCTCCCACATTCAACTTGGCAAACTGAGTTAGATTTTCTACGGTCTACACAAGTTGTTATCATGAGCGATTGTCCCCATGATTATAATCATCGTCAATACAGGAATCGTTTAATTATCAAATCAATTTTGTCGTTACCTTATTGTTATTAGTTCCATTCAAATGAGGGTTCTGTAGTATCCGAACGTAACGCTTTCAAAGACGTTACCCGTCCTGATTGACTCACGGAGTTTCGTTTGCCTATAAAACTGTGTAACTAGTAACTATTTTTAAGGCTGCTATTAAAAATGCGTCAACTAATATAACTAAGTGAACAAACAATATTCATTCGTTTCTTCTGACAGATAAGTACACAACGCTCAAATAGAAAAGATTAAAGGGTACGGCAATTGTCAACTTATCTGTAAAAAGTATATTGAAGTAATTGAAAGTCAATTTAGTCCAGCAATTGAAGTTGGAAATTGATTCTCAAACATTTTCGTCATTCGCCGACAATAAAATTGAGGTACTATCATGCAAAAAAATCGGCTATGTGTTTTGTTTTAAATTTTCGGTTGTTTATAGTTTTTGTTTCTTGTAAACTTTCCCAAAACTCCTATTTTTGTGAATTTTAAAATGTACATTTCTTGTGCGAATTTCTGCAATTCACTTGTTGAGAATGATTAATTTTATTAATACATTTATTTACCTTTGATATCTTATTGTAGAAAGCTTCAAACAAAAAAATAGAAATTCTAGAAAAATTCACGTAGAAGCGAGTCTAACTGTGATTCACGTTTATAAACGTAAATTGCGCTCAAGTTTATTGTAAAATCGAGAAATTCGAGTCAGGGGTGCAGAAAATGAAGTAAATTTTGGGGAAATTCATAAAAATATTATCTATTCGTTATTTGTATTCATATTTTCGAGATTACATGTTTCATTGGTATTCTCTTTCATGAATATGAATTCTTCCATCTCTAAGGCTCAGTTGTTGTCATCCCTCATAAAGGGGGGGGGGGGGGGGGGTTTAGATAATCTTGGAGTATGTGGAATAAGCTTGTATATGTGAATGTAAGAAATGACGCGGGACATGTCCAGCACGCATCAACCCCTTCAAAAGGTTAGTCACCGTGCATGGCGGGTCTGTCTCCCTAATTCTTTAGCGGATAAAATTATCGAAGCTACCGTGTCGACATGGAAACAAATTATAAGACTGTTCGTGGCCGTCTACCTTCGCATTTTTAGCGCGATCGAACCACTAAAATCTAGGAAAACAATGCTTGGTGGAATTCACAATTACGCATGGGCAGAGTGATGTATTTTCCGGGCAATGAATATCGTAGAGGACCATATCTATGCTAACCCACACATTCCTCGAAAAATGTGTCAAAGTCGGATAAACACTGGGCTTGTTTCGGACAGACAGACCCAACAAAAAATTGGTGGAAATTGTGATTTTTGAGAGAGAAAAATATTCATCTCATGAGGGTGAAAACAACCCTTCCGCTACCTGTATCTAAACTCGGAAATAGAAATCCAATGATTGTGATTGCTGAGGAATTTCAGATGATCAGACTATTTTGTACTTGTGGTGGACAAAAACTGTCGACGGGTTTATTCAGTTTCTGTTGAGATGTTATAAATCTCAAAGTACTACGTATTGGGGTATTTTGTAATGTGAATTTCATTGAAGAACGGGATGGGTAACGTGAATCTGACCTCCTAATTATCAGTCTATCCAAAAAACGCTGTAATTGTCCAACCTCGTAAAAATTGGTGGCTGCCAGAAATGAAATGAACCTCTTTTTAAAATCCATTTTTCTTCAATATAACACAACGTTTACATAAAATGCGTGCAAAAATTTGCAATTATATCTTATAAAAATCAATTAAGAAACATATTATGGAGTGGTAAAAAATGAATAATTCTATCCGCACTTATTTGGGAAAATATACGCCTAAAAGCTAAGCTTCTGCTGCCATCAATGGGCCGAATGCAATAATCCGATGTAGAACCGTGCTTCAAGTATATAAAATTGCTGATAAAGGAAGAAAAATACGTTTTGTTTTTGTTATTGAGACTCCTAATATAGGTAATCAGATAATCCACTTTATATTCTATGAGTCATCAGTAGGGATGGCCATCGAAACATAAAAGATCGATATATCGATGTTTGATAGTATCGGCGTTGAAATATTGATGCCGATATATATCGTAGGTTAATCATCGATAGAAGGCACTACTGATAGTATCGACCGAAAAATATCGATAGTTTTAGAAAAATATTGGTTAAAAAGTTGAATAAAATTTATGTATTTAATTTACTTAGTAGGCCAGATGCCACAATTGAGTTTGCAGTAGTTTGATTTAAAATTTGATTTAAAAAGAGAAGGTAATTAATACTAATCAATAAATTAGAAGTATACGCTTCTTCTGATTTAAGATAAAATATGTGTAAATTGAAACTACGTTCAGTTTAATGTGTTATTATTTTTAATTTTATTTTACCAATAGTTTTGTATTAAATTATATTGATTGATAAGCTACCCAAGTTCTCTTAGAGGAGTTGTAACATTCATGTCCTTCCTTAAATGAATGGAAATACCTATGTTCCGAACCTATGGTTCAAACAACTGAGAATAAACAAAAAAGAATCAACCGTGAACAAGATACAATCTCAAAAAGGACAACACAACACTTGCTGAAAAACCTCAACAAAAAGTTGTTGTCAACAACCACAATCTTCCAATTTTTCTATGGAACCTCCAAACCACTACTCTTCTTCTATTTTTATTGTCTTGAGCCAAGACTCTTGGCCGCAGCCAAAACCACTACTTGATATCCTATGGATATTATCCTTGGATAGATATCGATATTCCAGCCAGACGAACTCATTTTTGTGGGCATAATATTTTTCAAACTCGTGTGATGTGAAAAACCTCTGCCAAGTGGGTGTGGCACATAGCTTCCTCGTATCCATAACATGACTGTATAGATCATTGAAAATTATTATTGACTAAAGAACTTCGTTCAATTAGGTGAAGTAAATATTGAATTAGAGTAAATTTATTATTATGCAGGAGCATAACTTGAGAAAATAAAGGTAGGCATGTTCAACAATTGAACAAACTATAAAATATACGTAATAAGTCCGAACAATCCCTGAAAATGTCATCGAAATCGGTCAAGAAATCCCAAAGTTATGCTTGTGGCAAGGATTTCACGTTTGAGCATGCGCAGAGGCTACTATTGATCCGGGGGTCATGAAACTCATAGGGGACCATCTACACATCAAACCGAAAAATCCCTGAAAATTTCATCGAAATTTGTCAAGAACCCCCGGAGTTATGCGCGTAACAAGGATTTCACGTTTGCGCATGCGCAGAGGCTACTATTGATTCGGGGGTCATGAAACTCATAGGGGACCATCTACACATCAAACCCGCACGATCCCTGAAAATTTCATCAAAATCGGACTATAACTTCGTGTAGTTTTGCCCGTAACAAGGATTTGCTGACAGACAGACAGACAGACAGACACGGAACCAAAATTGTTCAGAAAGGTCTAAGACGCAAAATGCGAGTGGAATTTTTGATTTTGGAGACAAAAAAATTTTCACATTCCGAAAGTGAAAACAATGCTTCCGCTACTTTAGTAGACTCGGAAGCAAAAACGGAACTTACAATGGATATTATTTTATGAGTCAACATAGTATGTGATATTATCAGATGAAGCCAATATATCGGCTGAAATATCGGGAAAAATATTGGTCACTAACTATCGATATCCGATACTACTGGCCCTTGCATCATCGATAGAAAAATATCGATATTTGGATACTATCGACTATTAGTATGCGGAATCATATCGTCCAGTTAGCAACGATATTCTTTCAGGTCGTTATTCAGCTTGTACTAAGGGTGAAGATTGTCATTTACAAACCAGGTTCGAATAACTTAAAAAATAAAATCAATCATTGAAAACCACAATCATACGATATTTAAGACTGCGTCCAAAGAACGTTCATTATATTTTTGAGAGTTGCACTCTATACGGCTTCTCTTAGTAACTTAACATTTTCTTTAAAAACCACAGTTATTCTGAAGAAGCGATCGCTCTAGTAGTGGGTAAACAGGAGTAATTAATGGAAATAAATCTTCTGTCTGAATCTGGAGGATTTGACGCTATAAACCAGTATTTGGAACCCTTATCGATAAACTTGGAATAATTACCGCGCCAGACTTGCTGTACTCGTATGCCATACCGTT
This sequence comes from Creontiades dilutus, assembly GCA_031894815.1. Taxonomy (NCBI): domain Eukaryota; kingdom Metazoa; phylum Arthropoda; class Insecta; order Hemiptera; family Miridae; genus Creontiades; species Creontiades dilutus. The sequence continues at coordinate 479,641 of JAVIWC010000084.1, read as the reverse complement.
GATTATTTATATTCATTAGACCGTTTAACCAAACGTTCTATTGATTGCAATGCTGTTTTATTGATGGAAAGCGTATCGATTCAAAACGTTCTGGATGAAGGTCGATCGCCTCACCAGCATAGAAAAAGAATTTGAAACATTCAAAACTTGATTATAAAATATATTTATAATTAAGTTTTGAGTACCTACAACGGTGGCTCGTCAATTTTCAGGAACTTTTCGAAGGAACCACATTACGTTGCTACAACCGCTGAACAATACCAATGATATGTTTTTATATACTTTCACAGAAAAGAAGTATAAATTGTTATGAACCATGTAACGCATCAATGGAAGGAAACAGGATCCTCTGAGCTTTTAATTGAAAAGTAAAAAACAAGTAATAAAAGACAATATTTATTAAATACACTGCCAAGGAGATGGCGCAGCAGCTTCCTCAATCAAAGTGACACCATTATGAAGTAGAAAATGAAGAAATCTTCAGTACATTGCGTTTCAAAAACAAGTTACTTTTGCGGTTACTCGTCAGAGGCGGGCAGTAAAAACGAAAATTAATTAATTCCACGTAAGCGCATGCGCACAGCATACCGCTGGTTCGATCATGATGAAATTCATACTAAACCGTGAGGGGCGTTGTGAATATAATCGTTTATCTTATGAGCTAAATTGAATCAAAATTGTGAAAATTATATCCGTTTCAAGAATTTCGCGTTTGCTCATGCACAGAGCGGACCGAGATATTGAGATGAAATTCGTATGGGACCTCAAGAGGCCTTATCCGCATAGTCCCTCAAAATATGAGCTAAATTCATTCAAAATTGTGGAAGTTATGGCTGTAACAAGGAAATGCGGGTAGACAGACAGACAGACACGTAACCAAATTTGTTCAGTAGGCTATGAAACTCAAATTGCAAGTGGAAATTTTAAATTCGGACCACGAAAGTTGTTTGTCTCCCGAAAGTGAACACAAGGCTTCCGCTGCCCTGCGGACTCGGAAGCAAAATGTGGTTGATACCGGCCCTTGATGACCTAGTTTTACCTGCTCAAGAACCAAGAACGCGCTCTTGGCTGAACCTTGTGAAACTGAAGTGAATACAGGGGGTCCCCCAGGGTCCCAAAAATTTTATTTAGGTGTATTGGGTATAGTGTGTTGTTCGCTGGATCCATGCCATTATCTCAACCACAATCAAAAACATGCTCACAGTACAGTTGATTTGGTCGACACATCCTCTTCCTTTGGTTATTGAGATGGCAAGATTTCGAATGCTTATATGCTGTCATACTTTTCGTTTATGATTTTACCAACCAAAAGCAAACATTATTGTTATTTCAAATATTTAAAATAAATAATTAACGTAGAAAATTGCGCAGAACTTGTCTCCTAGCGAGAAAACACTCCCCTTCGTGAGTTACTCATTCCCCCCCAACCAATACATTCCCAGAACCCTTAATTTCTCCTTAAAAAAAAACATGTTTTCCGCCCAGGAAACTGTATTTTCTCCCATACTGACCTGCGTAAATTCAAATTTGAGGATACATTTTGAAAGCTGAGCTTTCTGGCCAACTTTTTAAGTAACAGTACAAAATTTTCATGTTAGACAATTAGGTTTCAATAAACCAGTGATTTCCCGGATTTGACACATTTTTCACTTTAGGCTAATTGTTTACCCATTAAACCTAAAAAAAAATGTTTGGTTTGGCATGAGAAACATGGGTAATTCAATGCTCTTTCCAATGGCATCATCCGATTTGAGATTTGTTGAAGAATGAAAGAGTTATAGCTGTTTTTCTGATAGAAAGTCGAAAACCCGAACAAAATCTTAAACCGTGAACCGTGAAACATCAAATTCACTGCTTGAAACAACCGGCCTCCTAACTCGAACGCGACCCGATTCTTTTTGTTTTTAATTCAACGTGTTTTGCCTTCTACAAGAAAAGCGGACGAATAGGATTTTTTTTCTTCATAAATGGGTTAGTTGACGTTTCGTAATGTTTTTGCGCTCTCCTTGCATCGTCATCCACGTCGTTACTGGAGAGAAGTTCCGTGGCAGTTCCTTGTGCCTCGTATTGAGTAGGTAGTTAGTGACACATTTCGCGTCGAAGTAATTTTTATGTCACCTAAAATAAAATTTCATCTTGGGACAATGCGTTTGAGACTTCGTAGACCGATTTGGGAAAGGTATGTGTTTTTTGTGGCTTTCATTAGCAGTTTTTTGCCTCTTACGTCGAGAGTAGATAGGTAGCTATTATTGACTTGGAATATGGAATGTATGCGTATTCTTTACTTAATTATTTACGATAGATCCGAAGAAAGCTGTGTTCCACCCAAAATGCCAGACCTTTTTTTAAGAGTATGAAATTGATGTAAAAAACCCGTTCATTCGCACATGGACTCTATTTGCGAGTCTAGAAATTCACCCATAGCATTTTTGAACCTAAAAGTGACCTCCCAACTTCAAAAAGACACAAGCAGTAACGCATTCCCTAAAAAAAAAAAAAAATTTTTTTAAATAATTATAATTAACGCATTAGCAGCGTTTTTTGGGTTTATTATTTTCGATGAATCTTTTAATGTATCTCGAAACGTAAACCAATAACTTTTTACTTTTGAGGGGCTTAACATTTGTTTTTCTTGGTCCATCATAATGATTTGTGATTGAAAATAATGAACTAGAAGAATCACAAAACTTGTCACCCACAAATAAAACGGTATTTCACGGATTCGATCTAGGAATGGTCTGACACGGATTTGTATTGTTATTTTTGGTTTATTATTAACAAATAAACCAGTGTAATCGCTCTTAAAAAATATATAACCCCCCCCCCCCCTTCACCCCTGAAAATTTCATGGTTTATGTTTCAAAGGGTGTAGAATCCAAATCTGCAAAAAAATATGTATATTTCCGTCAGTCCGCCGTGCGACGTACGCATGATTTCTCCCAAACGGCTGGAGCAAAAAGTCTGAAATTTTACCAAAATTTGCATCCACATTCACTACATCACTAGGTTACTGCGATCAAAACAAACACAAGGGGTTTTTTTTATCTCAGTAACCTAGTGATGTAGTGAATGTGGGTACTGGAGTAAACTCCTAAAAGGGTTTATAGCCGATACACGGGTTGAAGCATTCTGATATGAGTGCTCCGTCTTACAAAATTTAAAATCTTACGAATTCGCAGCGTTTTTTGGTTTATAATTTTCAATGACGAACCTTAGTAATCGACCAAGAAGAAAAGATTTTAAACCCCCTTCAAAATATTTGGTTGAAGATCCGTGGATTTCACAAAAAACTCAGTTGGTTCGCCATCCGCAGCTTTTCGACAAAACTACTGAACAATGTCAAAAGTCACATATTGGGTCCAGTTGGGGATGAATTCTCGATATGACTCAATCAATCTTAAAAGGTGAAACTAAAGGGCAGATATCAGTGGCGACTCCTGTCCTAAAACCCCGGGGGGTGCAACGAGACCGTTAAGGACAACCATGAACCGAACGTGACACAAAAATGTACTTTTCTCAGCCAAATTCAATTTTCAAATAACAATGTGTAAAAAGAGATCAATCTTGTCCGCTTTCTCGGCTTCAAATCGTGAAAAAAACGACTCAATCCCACCTTTTATAAAACTTCACTATTAGGTACGTTAATACCAAAAAAAAAAAAATTGTCGAACTTAAGAAAACCTTGTTTCAGAACAGTTGAAATTCATATCTGTCCAGTAAGAACCATCGTGGAGGTGAAAGCCCAATTCCATCTTAAACCCAAACTTCATTTCTATTATTGCAGCAAAAAATACTAAGGAAGCAGAAATTGTATTGCTTACCTCACATTCGAAGTGGCAATCTATCGTTTCGCAGTAATGAGAGTTGAACTTGTGAATCGTGAAACGATTTCTGCTTGCAATTGAGGTTGTTGTAGTCCTGTCTATAGTGGCACAGGTCGCCCTGCATTGCAAAGAAAAATACTTGTGACTGACATAAATCTGTGAAAATATGTTGCCTAATCTATGAAATTTCTTCTGGGCTCCCAGTTCATGAGTAGGGGAGAATCTCTGGTGCGACATTTGGTTTGAACAATTTGAAGAAGTGTATAAATGCTTGCCATAAAATTGCGAGAAGCGAGTTATCTTCTTGTAACATGCCTAGGGAGAGACAATTGGGGGTAATCAATTAATTTTAATCATACAACTAATAAACGAATCTACCAGGTGGACAAATGTACTAGGAGGCACTCAGACGCACCACACTGACAAAATGGGAAATCTGTACTAACAAAGACAGTCTTAATCTAAGAGGCTCTGTGACACAAAATAACCTATAATTTTGAAATGACCCAAGTACAGTGCATTATGAATTGATCTTTCTATCATATCAATGATAGAATCATCAAACAAGGTAAACATCAAGCTCCCCAAGTGCGAAATTGATACAAATATAAAAGCTAAAGTTGTAGAGTTTTTTCTTATTTTTCGGAGGCTGGGCAACTTACTTTTTCGTCATATTATAGAACACTTGGGTAAAATTTAAAAATCGTACACTACCCGATTCAAATTTGGTTCAATTGTAGGATTGATCAAGTACCTTTCCAGTGGGTGCTGAATAATTTTTGTTGAGGGGGAAATCAGAAAGTCCTGGCTGTACCTACGGTTGTAAGTGATACCTAATTATTAGAAATTTGGAATAGGTGTTTTACCACTAGTGACAAGAGTCTTTACTTGCTACTTCTGAATATTGTTCTTGGTCTTGGGACTGTTCTGATCGCATTCTGTCTGTTTTCAGGAACATGGAAAGTGGGAAAACCGCCGAAGATGCGGGCGGTAACGGTAAAGAGTCGTCGAACGTTGAGGAGAGCCCGGGCGGTGGAGATGGTAGGAGTCCACCTAGCGACAAGGAGGTGGCTGGTCAGGGGGCAGACAGCGGAGGGGCGGGTGCGGAACCCCAGAGCGAGAAGACGTCCTCGGAGGGTGGGTCGGTAGCTGGAGTGAAGAGGACCCACTCTACCGAAGACGAGGCCTCCAGCACTCCTGGAGACGATGGCAAGAAGCGTAGGAGGAAAGAAGAGAAAGGTAACCAAGCAGCATTTAGGGACCATTTTTCAATTGCTCATGAAGCCCATGTAATGTCTGGGTAGTTCTTGGCCTCGGTATTACATTCCGTTGACTGTTTATCAATGCACATTACCTGCTACTCGGTAGCTTTGTTTGATTCTCCAACCTCAGTTAAAGACTTTGTCTAGTAGGTACAACCATATTGTAAGTCGTTTTCCCTCTTCCATGGTTGGTATCAATTGCTTCCGTCTGGTAAAGTAGGACGAAAAACGTTCAAAGACGTTGATTATATTTCTTCGGATTTACTTGCTATGGGTAAATTTCTGCGGATCTGAAACCTATGCCGAACGATTTGTCATCCAAAAATACTTGTAAATGACACCTCACTTGACTATATCGTTAAAAACCCGGAAAACCAAATTTTTTTCAGGTTGCCGAAAAGGAGGGGGGGATTTTTATTATTTTTTTATCAATAATAAAATTATTGATAAAAATCAAACAAAATCTCTCAAAACCTAATTTTCTCCCAGGTGAAATGTTTTACAGATCAGCTCTGAATAAGACTGTTTTAACGCGTTGTCATAGGAAATTAGACAGTGGACTGCCCACGTTGTACGGCACCGCTTTAAAGTCTCTCGGGCAAACTTGTTCGATTACTAAGGTCGATTACTGAAAATAATAAAATGAAATAAATAACACACGGGTTTATTATTTTTTGAATAAAACCTGAGTGCTCGTGTCGTGGGGTTTGAGGGCTCACTTACTGTTTCAGAAATTACCTTCTTTTGCTGTGCTTGAATTTTTCCGGATCTCATAGTTATCCCAGTCGGGTTTGCGTTCAGAATAGCTAGGAAAATTACACCCTACTTGCCTATGTCATCAAACCCTTCGAAAAGCCACGTTTTTGTTCAAATTTCTGTTCATGGCATCTATACCTGAGGGCGATTGGGCTGGCTCGGAGTTAGGATCAAGCTCAGGTGATTCTGTTTCATAGAATAGGACAAAAGGATCCTTTTATAATCTTATCACGATTAAGAATGCCATTTACTTAAAATTCTTTTCGTTTTCAGGGAAGACTGGAAGTAACGGCGGTGGCAGCCCCAAGTCTCTCGTCGGTATCGAAAGTGAAGGAGAAGACGCTAAAAGCGTAGAGTCCCCTGGTCCTAAAGTGAGAAAACTAAATTTCAGAAATGATCTGAACCTACTTGAATTGAACTTATTTGAATAATCTTTAATTACATTAAATTTCCTTAAAGGAGGAATTTTTTACTGTGAAAATTTCAATAACGACAGTACTTATTCTGTTTGAAAATTTAACGTTCTAGAAAGTTCGAAAAGCGCCTGTGTAGGTAAAAGAACAGGCAAATCATTAAAAAACATCTATTTTCATGACATTTCCCTAACGCGGTCATTCACTTTTTAAAAATACTCTGTATTCATTGAAAAATCTCAAGCGGAAAGTCAAAACGTATTGCTAACTAAACAAACCTAAACTAATTCCAATATCTTCTTCATGATTGTGTCCTTTAAGATCTTCAAAAAATCACTGTCTTGTAAAGTTCCTACCAACTCCTGTAACCCCATAAACATGTTCCTTTATTTGTGAAAGATAGCCGGTTATAATAAAAATTGAAAAATCAGAATGTCTTTACTTTATGTTAACAAAAAAGATATTTTTTAGGTACCTCCATTGAAAATTGTGATATCTGGAGCCTCATTGGAAGAACCTGGTTCTGGTGGAAGAAACGGTAAGCAATACCTAGGACAATATAGAGTTCCTAGAATGCTTTTCGAATAATGAATCTCGTGAATGGCATCGTAACCCTATATAAAGAAACGACAAGAAGGATTTACTAGAAGAAGAAAGACGTTCTTGTATCTTTGTGTCTTTACGTTGAAAAGTGTCCCCTATTCTCCCATAAAAGGGTAAATTTGAAACATGTCTGTATGACTTATTGAGAAACTTAATCATTGTCTTGTACAAGGATAACGTCCTCACCATTCCCCATGAACAGGTAGAAATCCCGAAGTTTACTCTTTTAGATAACTGATAAAATACATACTCTCATGACTGAAAGAACCAACCGTAATTTTCACACTCGGGAAAAAACTATAAGCAATGCATAAGGCAGTACAGAGTTCCTAGACTAATTTTAGAATGACGGAGCTCGTTAATATCAAAACTGAGTCAAATCAAAAAAATCTCAGATTTGTTCAGACAATGGGAATGTATGATCAGAGACGTTTAGAGATGGTTGATTGAAGCCTTGGTTGTGTGCACACCGGTAGTATGAGTTCTAGATGAGAAAGGAAAACTTACAAAAGTGTTTTCATCCGGCAAGGTTAGTTGTAACTTTGAAATCGTTGGTTCTATGATCGCGAGGCTCAGGGCCACCGTTTAGCAGCTCAGTACGGTCTCATATACTTGGTTTTCATAGACCTCCGTTAATTAGCGCAAGCGCAGAGCAGATAAGTTTGAGTTTAAAATTTTAAATGACCTAGTTCATATTTGATTTTTTTAAAGTAAAACTCTGCTCGAAATAAATTTATCCTATATTATATATATGTAAGTAATTTTGTTGTAATTTTCCGCTTTTTTTCTCTTTTTTTTTCAAGTATAATTTTTGAAACTTGAGCAATTTTATGTGTTCAAAATGCGCTGCCCAACCCTACCCACATTTTTTTGGAGTGATTTGTATATGTGTCATCAAATCGAGTATCGTATCATAATATCTCAAAATGGATTTCCATGAAGAATTTTTTCTAATCTTAAAATTCTTTAGCCATTGCAATGATACATTATAAATAACTTATAATACTAGAATACAATAATTGTATTCTAGATGTCTAATATCAACAATGTTGCCTTGCAATGTAAGTATTTCGACATAGACGTTGACACCTATGAACAAAACAGCAGAAAATTAATGAGAAAAAATGACCTTTCTAATCACCTACCGAATTCCATTGCAATTAAATCTGTATTAGGAGATTTTAGTTTCATATTTTTTAATAGATGGATAGATTTTTTAATAGATGTATGTATTTGAATTTTAATAGATTTTAATTTCATATTTTGAACAATGAACCTTTGTAATTGAAGAAGGAGAATAATCGTATCCCCTCCTGGAGATTCCCATTTTCCTCGATTTCTTCAAAGTCAGTTGACGATGTAGGGGGTGGCTGATCCCATCTCCGTCAATAGCGAAGTCTCTATTATTTATTTTCTTTTGATAAAGCCTCCCATTTCCTATTCAACCTGAGAATTTATTGATTTACGTAGATGAAATGTTTTCAGGTAAGAATGGTTCTGGAAGGCACCATCTTCCCTACGTTGTTTCCGCCCCACCGGAGACTCCAGAGACTGCCACCCCTGCTCCTCAGGTGCCTCCCATCCCTGAAGAGACGAAGGAAGAGCGGGGAGCAGGAAGCGGTGAAGAGGGCAGTGGATCAAGTGGGAGCGGCAATGGTCCAGCAACAGGCCCCATGGTGGGAGGCGTAGGCAGTAGGGCTCACCAGAGAGTACTCAGGTCGCACAGGTGAGAACCAATCAATGAAATTATTCGGAAATTATTAAGCTAGTGATGGAATGGTCTAGTTGTCCCTTGGAGAGGCTGAGGCAATCAAGCCTGCAGCATCCAGAGCATATCCCTGAAGCTAAAATGGCTCAGTGTTGCAGTTTCAAATATGGAGCAGGGGGAACTATCATATCCGCCAATACTGTCAGGGGAGAGTGGGGAGATTTCAGAGTGGACTGAGGCAGAATCAATCACCCACCATTCTCTAATAGGATATTTCGGGTTCAAACATTGTATGATGGTTCAGAACAGTTCTACCACAATTATTGAAATGATCCAAATTCGAAAGCTTTTTTCCATCAAAGTAATCCTACTTTTCAAGTATTTCCGTCATAGTGATCTAACTTAACCATTTCTGCACAAGAACTTGTAGTGGTTGAAGTACTCTAAATTCCCAAACTATGAAAATACTTATCGCAGCAAACATGACTGAAGGCATGTCTGAAAACCCCTTAAGAAGACAAACACTTTAGAACCGTTTTGAAAGATAAACAAAAAGTCAATGAAATCGGAAAAATTCTTTATCATTCACAAAATTAAAAAAGCTCAATACTTTACGAAAATGATTAAACGTTTCAAAGTTTTAGCAAAATGTTTTTTAATTTATCATCAAAAGAATCAAACAAATCCGAAATACCCTTATTCTTTGACTCTAGGAAAACTGGGAAACTAGCTGGTTGCAATCGTGGCTGCGACGAAAAATGGCTCTTGAATCACTTTGCTTGAAACCTGATCAGAAGGAGACCACCCCCACTGGGCAGTATTAAAACTACTTAGGAAGAGAGGAGGCGTGTGGAACGAACAGTAGGGCAGTGGCGATGGGGTTTCGATCGTTTGCTTACAAAAAATATATATATATATTTTTCGTTGCTTAGGTCACTTTTGCACCCGAGCCCTTCAAATAATGATGGATTTGAAGCCTTGGACTGACTAGCCGAAAAATGTCACGCGGGATGGTGACGCGAGATTTATCTCATAAGATAACAAAATAATGTACTTCCTTTCATGGAAGTTAGTGATGAGTCATCATAAGCGCTATAGTCCTTTATAGTTCTGCGAGAACCTGAGCTGCGAGTCCTCATTTACTCAATCATTCTAACAGCATTATTGCGATAGATATGAGGAGGTGAGCTGCAAAACTCGCTCGTTCCATTCAGATAAAGTTTTCAGAAATCATGAAAAACGTCGCAGATCTTTGAAATTGATCAGGTGAAAGTGATTCTTTTTGCCTTTCAAAAGTCCTGCAGCCTTGATTAAGTAAGAGAGAAAAGAATAAAATCCATTCAAGCATGACCGAGAAATTAGGGATTGAAGTTGGGAACAAGCGAGTTTTGCAGCTCACGATCTAGGAACGAGTAAGTATTGCTCCACACTTATGAGGTGAGTTGCGAAATGTTCAAGTACCTACCCAGGGTTTCTTCAATTTACAAAGATATTTTATTATTATTATTATATATATATTTTTTTTTTAATGAAAAAAAAGTTCACTTCTGAAAAAATATCATAGTATAAGGTTCACTTAAGGTAACCGTTATGCTGACAATGATCCACAGATGAACGTGGACGTTCTTACCACCACATAACATTCTGACTATAAAATCAAGGTCAAATCATATACTTAGGTATAATATCACACTATCAACATCAACTCTTTTTGAAGTCTGAAAAAATATTATAAATTCTCACTCAAGGTAACCGTAACACTGACTGATGGTCCACTCATGGACGTGGACGTTTAGGCCATCACATCACATTACGACTATTGCATTATGGTCAAATCACATAGGTATACCATCATACTAACAACTTGAACTCTTTTTGAAGAAATCAGCTTCTATCGCCGTAGGGCGTTGACAAATGAAAATTAAAACTAGAAACATGGAAGATGACTCCACTTATCATCATGGGTACTTCTAAAAATAACTCACTAAACGCTTCACGCAATGTTTCAAAATAAAATACAAACTTAAACTAAGTGGTAAAGTAATATTATTTCTCAAAAAAACCAAGAGTAGGAGTCGTGGTGCTCAGGATCGGTAGGTAAACAGTGATGAGAAGGCTACTACATAGATAGGTTAGTGCGGGAACGAACGTGTTTTGCAGCACAAACTGTATCAAACCGGTTTTGAAACCAACTAACCAGTGGAACACTTCTGTGTTTTGTGGCCCTTTATCCACGGGAAAGAGCAAGTTTTGCTTCAACCTGATAGCGAAAGGAAAATAGCACGGCTAAAGCATATTCCATGTTTTTGAATTTCAGCTGCAGGCTCTGGGCAATGAGCATCCGGGGATCCAGGGGGCTTGCACCCTGACGAGGCGCGTAGCACCAAATTTTACTTCAATTCCAAGTCCTATCCTGGCGGATGTACATTACAGATTTGAAAACTTGAACTTTGGAACCTTGACACGTAAAATTACATTGGGGGAATAATAAATGTTTTCTATTCGATTACAAAGTCTTATTGAAAATATTAGACAAAAATTTGACACTATTGAAAAGAAGGGAATTTTCTCCTCAAGTTTAACCTCTAAAATTTAGAGATTAGATCTTGTTTTATATAATTTTTCCAACAATTCTTACATTTTCAGGGGTAAGAAAGGCAGCAGTGAAGGTCGGAGTAAAGACAAGGATAAAGACAAAGATTCGAACAGCAACAGCGGTTCAGCCACCTCCAGCCCTGCTGGTATGGGTGAAGTGTCTTCCCCCCGGCAAGTTTCCCCTACGCCTGGAGCTGGCTCAGAAATAGCCAGTGAGGGTGAAGAAAAACCTGTAGCAGGTGAACGACTTAGCACGTATTAAGCTGTATTTTATCAGTGTGGAAGTAAACATTGGTTTTCGTTTCTCTTAAGCTTTTCTAGTCTTTTCCAGGTTCCTGGACATCTTTAAAAAAAGAGAAATGTACCTAAAATAGTTAGAGACGCCAAAACTGTAATGAAGATTTATTGTTCAGCTTTTGTGTCGTTTATATCTAACCAGAATTTACCACATAGAGGACTGATAATGAAAAAATGGTCACGAGGACTTGTTCAGGAGCGGTTTTTTTTTTTTTTTTTTTCAAACAGAGAACGAGGTTATTCTCAGTGCCTCAGGTCAAGTGACCTTCCCACCCCTACTACTTGCATTATATCAGTAACAGTGTGTGAATTTGCCTGTGTTGCAGGAATGGGGAGTATGTACTTTGTTCGTGGCGAAAAAGAAAGTACGAGTGGCAGGGATAGCGATTTGGAGAAAACTGCTACGCCGCCGCCACCTCCACCCCAAGAACTTCACCCTAGGAAGAGAAAGATCCGCCCCCGAGAACAGCCTCCTCCGTCCAATGGTACCAATGGCACCCACGTCGCGCCAGCCGTCACCACTAACGGTACAAGTAGCTCGTCGAGCAACAGCAGCATTGGGAGCAGTGGGCCTGGTAGCGACTCTGGAGCAGACGCAAGTCTAGGAGGAGCTATCGGAACTTCAGCTGCTCTTGAGTCCATCTCCAACTCATACCAGCTATTCCTCAACATCAGAAAGCAGGTAACATTGGCATCGCTGTGTAGTGTTTCAAGACATATGTGATCTAAATCAAATTGAAGTTTCTCCGTGTGATTATTATTAGTAAGTAGAATTCTATCCATAGACATCCCCAATCCTTGAGGTAAACTCGGTTGTAACCACTAAGTAAGAGATTAACATACCTCTATGGTCAGACAATAATGGAGATTTAGTGGGTTTTTGTTTAGCAGTACTTCAGCGATAAGAAAAAAAACACAGTTCTGTATGGTACAAATAGTGGTTGCTCTAATGAAATATGGTTTTTGTTTGTTTGTACGATTTACTTAAAAAACGACTCGATCGTTTTTAAAAATTATATATAATTATCACATTATACTTTGTTGTAATTCATGTTAAAAACTTGAATTTTACTATTGTGAAATCGGGAAATTGAGTAAACATACCCAAACTGAACTTAATTTTGGGAAATTTACAAAAAAATGTGAATTCATATCCGTATTTTATTCTTATTTATATTTTCCAGCCTACTGATTTTGTTCGTACTCTTACTAATGAATATGAATACGCATATCTCTGATTGCTATGATGACCCTACTTACCAGGACAGGTGAATTGGAAGACGGGGCTAACTGATTCATTTGTTCTTGGGAGCCTTTTCCACTGGGGCACAGTTGTTGTTGTAAAAGCATTTCCTATTTCCAGAAAGCTGTACACGGCTAATTATTTCGTTCAAAGGTCCCTTCACCTCTCCTTTCCCAAGTCTCAGCAAGACCTATTTCAGTTGATAAGCTTGCCAATTGATCAAAATATTATCTTACTTTCGTCGTTATCATTTTCGTTTATTATTATTTTCAGATCGAAAGGAAAAGAAAAGGTTTGTTTCCCGTCCAACCAAAACCTCCCCAAGGGTTCAAAGACTACCTTATGAACCGCTGCACGTATGTCCTCGCCAACAACAACTCGAACCGTGTCCCTCCTCCTAGCAACAAACCTCCTCAAGACCTCCATGCTGGCATCAAGGAACTCTATCTCCAACAAGAAAAGGAGAGACACCGTCTTCTCATGCAGGTAAACACTGAATATTCAAAGCACTAGATTACTTGAAGATGGTAGGTAGTTTTAGCTACTGAAATGACTTTTTTTATTGAGTCTTCCTATATTGAGTAGCTTTATTTTAACGTTCTAAAGATGGAAAATACATTTTCTTCAAAATCAAAGTTTCTCATAAAATCAACTCGAATTTTGCATTGTGTAGACCATTCTGAACAACTTTAATTTCGTGTCTGTCTGACTTTGTGTTTACGTTTTCTGATGAGTTCGCTGTGCTGATAATGAACTACGACAATGCTCTGAATCCCCAATTTCCTCTCATTGGGTGGAATGGGTTTCAAATCCCGCTGGGCAGAGAGAACTTCACAGTATCACCACCCACATCCAACTGGTGGTCATTTTATAGGGTCAAATCCTTTCGCCCCTCCTCCATCTTTTTCAGTTTCCCAAATCTCTAGGGCCCTGAGGCCTGATAGACCTGCGAGTCTTCCTCCCTTTTATTTTGCTTTTAATTAATGGTGTGCCCCCTCCGCCTTTGAAGGGAGTTTATCATTATTTTTAAAACATATACAAAAAATGTACATTTTTCATCCTATTTTGATGAAATTTTCAGAGAACTGTATGGGTTAGAATTGTTTGGTATCAAAGGTGGGGGTTCAAAATAAATTGAATGTCAATTACCCAAAGTACAAACTAAATGTATTATATAGAAGAAATGAAAATACACTTTCGTTTTGAATTTAAATTAAACCCCACCCTCCTTTCTACTATAAAGTATGAATAAATTTATGATTCTGTAAACCTAGGTTTTTTAAAATTGGGAATTTAGAATTGTGAACCCATATCGAGCACATATCGACGAGGGTAGCTGTAGCATGCTCGGGATGATGGAGAGTAAAGATGGAGCATGCAGTGAATGCGGGAATGCGCCCATGCAAAAATGAGAATATGCGGTGCTCCCAAAAGAAACCCTTTAACCTGGTATCAAAATCCAGTAATTTAAAGAGGATTTCCAATTTGGGAACGTGGGGATGGGAGAGCTGAAGACTTGATCAATTACTCACGTCAACTTTTTTGACAGTGCAGAAGTTATGAGGAAAAATGTCCCACGCTGGATACTGCTGATCAGGAGGGATGAGCTCATTGAGTTGTTTAAAGATGACAAGTAGGTGACCTCGCAAAAGGCCGGAACGAACTGAAGGCAAGGGAAGATGCGGTACTGAAGGTCCGATGGAAAACATGACACAACTTGCTCCCCTCACCTTGCCTGCGAACGAGCAGCTACCAGAAGCGGCCTCTCGCTTCATACTTCAGCACCATCTGTTGTCTTATTCTAGTATAGTACGCACCAGGGCAACAGATGTCGCGGAGATTGAGAGCGAGAGCAAGCGATCTGTTCATTTCTGATTACTGATGACAGTTCTGTCATTTTTCTATTGTGTCTCGCTTTCACTGTGACGATCCTCTGAACTTGATTTTATAGTGCAATTATTTTCATTGAGGTGTTACGTAAATTTGTCAGTTGTTTTCTTCAATCCGTTATCTAAGTTGGTACTTGTTCCTTTATTTCTTTTGAGAAAAAAACTATCTTTCATAATATCATAAGTTATTTACTACTCGTTCCCTTATTTTTGTAATTTTAAGTTTATATATATGCGTCAATTACCTTGATGACTCAAGTAATTTTCAAGAAAAAAATTTCGTTCGTATGCCAAAAAATCCGTCTGAACAAAAGAAAGGATGAGTTTCGGTCCAATTGGAAAGTAATTACGAGTTCTCCAAATTAAAAATTTAGTTTTTCAAAAAACCCTCTTTTTTTAGCACCTTCAACACTGTTAAGACCTTTTTTTTTTGCTGACTTGGGCGAGTAGGATGTCGTTTCGCATATTTTTTTGGGGTGCTGAAGGGATTATAACACTTTTATAACGTTTATAACGCGATCATAACGTTATTATAACTTTTATAACGTTAAAACACGTTTTAAGGTGACTGGCTGGCACCCAGTATTCCAAATTTGAATAGTCCCAAAACTTGAAATTTTTTTGTTTTTCTTTTTTTCTTTTTTTTCTCCCCTCAGCGACAGGTTTGTTTGAGTGGAGGTATCTTCCCACCAGTGAGTTGTGAAATTTTAACTGATAATAAACTATTAAACAAACCACAAATTGAACTAGGTAGAATGATTTAATTTACGATTGGTAGGATACAAACAAAAACAAGATAACGATGACGGAAGGAGAAAGAGGATTTTTATCATCAGAATACTTGGTCAGTAGGCTGTGCTAGCTCCCACCATTCTGTTTGCAAGGTGGGGGGAGCAAGTTGTGTACGAGTATCTTGTGTCATGACGATGGAAAGACGATTGGGGGTGGGAGATTCGCGCACATAGTTCAACAAAACAATCACTCGCGGATTCCATTTCTTGAAAAATAATAACAACTCTTGGGCGTGGCCAAGAATGTAGATGGTCCCCTGTGAGTTTCAATGCTCACAAATCAATACATCACTTAGCGCATGTACAAACGTAAAATCCACCAGCCATCATTACTTAAGATGTTCACAAATAGTGTCAGGAGTGATCAAGCTCCGCCCATCCCCCACAGAGCCGCATTGTTGCTCCTGGACAGCAAACACCCCCCCAAACTCAAGACCACCATCCTCTCACCCATCCTGAGGCTCTGTTTGGCTAGTGAATTTAAACTCTTCTGCTCTTCAATGGGGATTTATGGAAAAAAAGTTGGAAAACAGTATGGTAATATCTTACTTTTAATATTATTATTATCAGGTAGATTTTTCATTTTGTCCAGGGGGTGCAGATGCGTCTGTGCTCCTTTCAGCAGCTGCCCCTGACGTTTTAACTCTCTTAATTTTTGTGGATATAGACTAAGTTTTCTTCTCCAAAGTCTGCGTTTGTTCTTGACGTGTTTCCACAATGTCGTCGGTAATGATTTAATGTGCATACATATATATGGAAGTTGGCTTAGTTAGTTCTTTTATGATTGATGGTAAAGTTAGGCAAATTGTCTGCCCTTTTTGATGACGTTTCCTATTTGAAGTTCCTCATCTGGATCAATATACAGCGAAATTGATGAATTTCCAGCACGTGATTGAAAAAGAAAAGCTGGTTCTTTCGGTGGAACAAGAAATCCTGAGAGTACATGGGCGGGCAGCCAGGGCACTGGCTAACCAAGCTCTACCCTTCTCTGCTTGTACTATTCTCCGTGATGAAGAGGTGAGTTGGAAACCATCTTTACAAATTTGAACGATTGAAACCTACTCCACTTTATTAATCGCATAATCAAAGAAGACGAAGTAAACAGTACGAATCTTCCACGAGTGATTTCCAAGAGAAGTAGAAGGTGATATGATAACGATTTGAGCTACCCAAATGAGGCTTTATTCATTCAAATACAAATACGCATCATTTAAAATACGAATGAACACTGAGATATGAATGTATACTATTTACGAGCGTCATCCACAATAAGATTGTAGTATTTAAAAAAAAATCGTGATTGCATATGATTGAATGAAATTATCTTGATACCTCATACGTCAACAGGGCAATTTAGCTGGTCACTGTGTCTCCATACTTCCTAAATAAAGTCTAGGAGTCTCCAGGTGGTTGAATGTCCTCTCCAAAATATGACTCCATGAACAATAACGTTTACTTTGGTCCCTTTGTACGAAAAAAAAAACTTATATCAAAAACTTATGATGGTACAATTTACTACTTATAGACACAATGTAGAAATTCACGAATAGAAGTGTAACAAGAACAACACACCTACCTACGCTTCAATGTTCTAATTTGTAACACACCTATGTTTTGAAAAACTCGATTTCAAAAGGAACTCTTGAAACAAAATTCCTCTGCAATTGTATCAACTGATTCTATCATCGGTGTTGACGGTATTTTTTCTGTCAAAGTTCTAGCCTTTAGGGAGAGTAAACGGATGATCGTAAAGGCTGGATTCATTCGACTCATGACGTTAGTGTTATTTCGAAAGTTTTCGAAATTCAGATTTTCTTAATTTCAGTCCTTTGATTTCACACTTTGTGATTGACTGAGATGGATGCCAAGAATTCAGCCTCAACTAAGCCCCAAATGTAATTCTTGACCCATGTTATATTAACTTTGGTTCAGTAGTTAAGGGGAAAAGCTCCGGACAGCCGAGTTTTTCTTCCAATTCTATTTTTGGATTTCACACATAGGTATTGAGAAGTTGAACCAACAAATTTTTAGGAAAATTTTTTCTCTTGGTCGATTGAAATGGCGCATTATTGAAAATAATAAACTCAAAAGATTGACGTTATAAAATACAAGATGGCGCTACACCATTACGCGTTTCAAAACTTCCAACTTGTGGTTGCAGGTGTATTCGGCCATCACGCCGGAACAGGAAGAGAAGGACAGGAACGCCCGGAGTCGGTACAACGGCCGCCTGTTCCTCTCGTGGCTCCAAGACGTCGACGACAAGTGGGAGAAGATCAAAGAGGCGATGCTTCTCAGACACCACAACGAGGCCGAAAGCCTTCACGCTGTCCAGAAAATGGACTGGGAGTGGAAGATGAAAGAGCTCGCCATTTGTGAAATGAAGTCGTCGCCCGTTATTGATGAAACTCACGTACCTGTCGTTCACGTTTCTGACGATTTTGATCTCCTACCAGCATAGGTGTGTGATTTTTTTTTTTTTTTTTTTTTTTTTTTACTCATAAAGCGACTTGGAGAAATTTTATCAACCTGTGACACACGGGCCTAACTTGGCTTTCCTAACACATGGCCTTCTTAGGCTTGGCGACACGTGAACCTTCTCAGGCCTATGCTCTGAACTTTCCTACTGTTATGATTCCCTGATGCATCCTCACCACTAGTCAGAAGATTATTTTTTCAAGATGCGATCTTATGGCAATATTGGTTTAGATATTTCTTTATAAGCAGAAAACAAGTTGGGAAAAAAACCAAAATTGGTCATAAAACATATGAACGTTTTATTCATTGCCACAGGGCTGGAGTATCTATATAAATAATCTTCCCAGCGATGGGTCGTCAGTTCTCTGGAAATTTTCGTTTGAAGTCATCTAACACAAGAAATTATAAAAAGATTACAATAATGAATGGGAAACATAAACAGTCCGAACCAAAAAATCCTAGGTTATGCTCATCTCGTTTTTAAATGTATAAATAAGTAAAAATAATTACCTACATAAAAAAAATGTGTGAGTCATGAAAACAAAACATCGCTAAAGCATTAAATGGAAATTTTCCTACGTTAATAAAAACTGCTAATTAGATTGCTACAAATGCCAAACAAAACAATTACGTATTTTTATTTATTTCCACTGAAGAAAGTTAGAATTGCAAGAACCAAGCAACTAAATAATAATAGCGCGAATAAAATGAACAATAATTATGCAATAACATAATGAAAAATGTCAATCACAGCAGGCCTAACTGCCCTTGGCTACGTGTGCACAAGTGGCACATGACCCTCTCGGATCTAATTGATAAAAGAAAACAACATTGAAAAAGGGGACTTGATGTCTCTTTTCTACTTGCTCGAGGACCAAGAACACACTCTTCGCTAAACCTTGTGTAACTGAAGTGTAGGTATGTACTTAGGTTTCTTAAGTTCTTTGGGTGAGATTAAAATCTGAATTTCTGCTCAAGTTTCCAAGGCTCACGTGTCGCTGTATAGGTTTAGGAGATAGGGTTGCCCGAAAACGAGTGAACTTATTACTTATTATTTTCTCAGTTTATCCTTGGAAACGAAAAATTGTTGAGAAACCTGGAACAGAACTGAATTTTATTCGCCTCATGAAATAATATATAGTAGGAAAGTAATTAATAAAATGAATACATGTTCTGAATACGTGATTTACATTGGGCCTACCACAGTAATAAGCTCAATAGAGCTTGTGCTTTCGGGAGGAGTTCAGTTATTGAACAATATATTACAATTCAGCCAATAAAGTACTTCAGATCCTTAGTTCCAAAATATATTCAAAGCCAAATGTTAGGATATTTCATAGAATAAATCTGTATGCTATGTTGTCGAGAGGGCAGTTTGGTTGTGTTGAACACTCCATAAAATGCCATAATCAATTCCGATCTTGAAAAGATGGAAAAATATTCCCTGTCAACAATTCATCCGATATTGAAGACTTAAAACCCAAAATGTCGGAGTCGAATGTTTGCTGGATAAATATCTCGTCGGCCTATTCAAAATAACTCTCAGCACCTTACTGCAAACAGAGGCTGTAAGTGAGATTTAGAAGTACTACTTCTAACTTCTATCCCGCAAATTAAAATAGAGAAGAGCAAGCCGAAATAAACAGACCTCAACCATTTAAAAGTGAGAAAATGTTGGTACGTTTTCAGCTTGCTCAAACATTATTCCGAGATATCCACATTGAATAGCAAAATTTAGGACGGGCACAATTATTACGGTGGTAAAAATAATGATCATGAATACTCGTATCATTCGAAGGAAACAACTTATTACCATTGAAAATCATAGTGTTTGGGAAAACTAGAAACGAATGAAATGACCAGGCTCTGTCCAGATCAGTTATCAAAGCCAGCATATGACTGAAGTATGTTGGTCAGTGAAGGGGAGATTAGGAGCCACCCCTGCATTCTAGCGGTGAATATGGATTCAATTTACAACACTTTTTCCGTCCAGTAACAATTTCTCTCGTAATAGTGTTCGCATCACGAATTTTCCTAAATCATCGAGTTTCATTTTGTTACGTTGTGTTGAAATTCAAGCACTTTGGAGCAAACAGATAATGATAATAATAAATTGTGTAGCAAATCAAATTTTTCTAAGTAATTATTTTAAGAATAAAATTGCTATTTTGGCTTTTTTTTAAATGAAATGTAAATACATTTTTCAGTGTAATTTTGTATATAAATGACTTAATTTGGCTTAAAGTAGCTTTTGGTCCAGTAGTTTCTGAGACAGGCTATGGATAGATTTTTCTTCTTTTCGAATTCTCAGTATCATGAAGCGTAAAACGACCAATTTTGAGGGGGTTCAAAATGTTGTTTCTTAGTCTGGTCGGTTCATTATTGAAAATAATGAACCAAAAAATGTTTATTTTAGCCAACTTACGTATCTATATTGATGTTGTTCATGAGTTGTGGGTGCCTATATTAAACTTTTGTTTACTTGTACCCCGTGAAAAAAAAAATCGACTAATCTACTATTTACGAAAAAATGCCTTGCAAACTAACTATATTAGGTATATACAGTTTTATTATTTTATTTTCAATTCTGTTTTCTCTTGTTTCAGATGTGATATTACTCTAAGTACTATATTGTGCCAAGAACTACAAATTTCGAGGCGGTATAAACTATAAATAAGAAGAAAGGCTTTCTTTTTAGCGCTCAAGCTATAAAAAGGCGCTGTTCAATTACGACTTATTCCCCCCAAATCCCCTCTTTATACTACAATTTTTGTGAAAGCTTTACACGGTAATGGAGTACTTTTAGACTGATAACTAGTGTAAAATGTATGTAAATAAGATTATATATGTATATGTGCGTAATTTATAGGTTATAAATGTACAAAAATATTACCATGTACAGAAAAAAAGTATAACATATCTAATTGACTCTTGTGTCATTATTAATTACCTACCTTTATGCACTGAGAGTGAAGATGTGACGGTCCGAATGGTTATTACATTCATTCTTATTATTACACAAGAATAAGAACCCAAGTTGGATGGGTTATATTGCTCACTATACATGTACCACGGACGTGTGGAATTTTATGAAAACAAATACCAATCTTAATTTAATGGAAAAAAAAATCAAGAAAACACCTTCTTTTTTTATCAGGGTAGTCTGAAACTGTCGCTTCGATTCTATGTGCTAAATTATGTTGAATTGAATCTTAGAATCATTAGGTCGTGAGGATTTGGTTTTTCATATATAATCATTTTCGTCCAATAGCAAGTTCTCTTCCAACTGGCGAAGTACGTATATTATGATTATACTGCTTACCATTTTTGCATCATGGCAGAATGAAAAGGAATTTTGATCTGGAAACTGCTAAGTCGTTGTTTAAAAGGGTGCAAATCCGAAGATTGAATATTCCGATGTATGAAAGTACAGCAGTGAAATCCCTCCTTGGCGGACCCCCCTGTAAGCCGGATAGCCCTGTTAGCGGACTGTTTTCCCTAGGTCCAGGCGTAGGAATAGAGATTTTAATTTACCCTCTGTAAGCCAAACTCCATGTTCGCGGACTCTGGACTGCGTTTATCCTTCCCCGACTGCCTTACCGAGCCCCTCTAACCAGACTTCCGTCGTCTCATCTCATCAGTTTCCCCGGTCTCAGTTATGTTTTCAATCCACCCATTTGCAATGGGTCCTCATTCGCTCATGGTGAAAGAAAAAATAGAAGTGATTAATTACAAATTTAGTAACAAGACCACTCCATAAATAAAATTTGCAAAAAAACTCCAGATTGGTCTGACGTAGGCGTTTGATATTCTCAAGAAAAAGGGTGAGCTTTTGGATTTGTACCGCAGTGGCTTGGTTTTGAGAAATACTACTTGTATGCTCTAAGGATCTGGATCTGGTGAAGTTGTACAGCCAGGTGTACCGGTGTCGGGGCCCATGCTGCAAGAAAAAGCCTCTGAAGTGGCGAAAGAACTCGGAATGGATAATCATAAGGCGTCCAATGGTTGGTTGCACCGCTTCAAGGTTGTTTTCAAGTCCATACGTGGGGAATCAGGGTCAGCTGATGATGACGTGAGTGTCTGGGTTTCGAAAATTTCAGACATTGTGGAAGGTTATGAAGCCAAGAACATTTACAATGCCGATGAAACTGGGGTTTTTTAAAAATCGAGCATTGCCCTAAATAAAATATAAAACCCTAACGTACAAAGGGGAAGCTTGTTCCGATTTTGTTGAATGCTAATATGGTAGGGAATAAAGAAAAACCTCTCATTATATCAAAAGCTGAGAAGCCGAGTTGTTTTAAGCGGGTTAATGTCAGTTCATTCGGTGAAACCCGGAAGGACAATACGAAAGCGCGGATGACATCCTCAATCACGACTGAATGGCTGCAGCAGTTTGACCTTAGGACAAAGGAAGAAAACGGAAAGATCTTACTGTTTCTCGACAACGGCACCTGGAATTGGAGAACATACAACTCGTGTTTTCCACCCAATGTCACCTCAACTCGTCAGCCTTCGGACGAGGGCGTTATCCAAAACTTCAAGGTGAAATATCAAAAGTTAGCCCTCCATTTTCTCGTTGCCAATGTGGAAACCGGTAACCCTCATGGTCTGCAGCACATTGACAAACAAATAGATGCTCTCCAAGGAAGAGGAGGAAGTCAATATGTGAGCAGCTAGATATTACCCAGCACATGAAACGCACAACGAGCCACTGGTGGAACTAAATTGATTTTCCAACTTCTATCCCCAAAGAGAAGAAGAGGTTTCTAGATTATCAGCGACGCGATTCTTCATCATAGAAGAGTAATCTCCTGTTCAAAAATCCTAGCCAAAAACTTATTACTAATTATTTTGAAAAAAAAACTGCTCAATAAAAAAAAAAAAATTAGAATTCTGAAAAACAAAAATTGAATTTTTTGTCGGTTTATTTCCTACGCCAACCCTCTAAAGGTGTAAATTCCTAGACACGACTCATGACTGTGGCTGCAGCTCACGGTTGGGCGCGTCCCACTCCTTCAATGCTACACCCCTCTAAGACTTCGGTCCTAGGGGTCTGTCATAGAGGAGTTTCACTGTTTATTCTATAAGCTGTTCGGTACTGGTGACTTCCATTCAAATAGGGTAGATCCGTCTTGTTTCACTACCTTCACTGGACGGATTTCTTTATCTGTTTGGTTTATTGGTTTGAGGGTGCACATGCTTCTATCAGCATCCGCCTCTAATTGCAGGGAAACCGTCAATGCTGATGGACTGGTTAGTTTTATTCTGGACTGCTACCATTTAGTCCTCACATAAGCATACCTGACTAGGAGGATACCAAGCTCCATTGCTTCCTCCCAGAATCTCCTCTCCCAGATCTGTGATCATTACTAACCCTTATAACTTGGAGCTACTTAAGCTTATAACTTAAGTCTCTAGTGGAGGAAGATAGGATCACTGGGCTCTCAGAATGACGGTTCCTAGCCCCCAGTCCCTACGTTTTTGGAACAGTGTCACAAGTATGTAGGTGATTTTTGAACTTTTTTTAAAAATAATTAACCAAAACTGTTCGTAGTGGAAAAATGGATAATAACAGTTCATTAATGCAATAGAGAATTTTTCAGACATTTATTAATTTTCAAAAACAGTATAATAAAGTACAAAAGTGTTATTCAAATCAATTACCCAACCAAACATAAGTAGCGTCATTTTTCTTGACTCAAGACAGTATTATCATAGAACCATCTTTGTATAGGTTGCTCTTACATAATGTAGAGAGAATGAGTTCGATTAGGTTGGTATCGTTGTACTATCTCGCGCTTCGTGATCTTTCCTGAGAAAAAAAAGAAAGAAAACTGGTTCTGCATCAGAACGCCCTTTTAAGCGGATCACTGTTTTTCATTGAACATCCTTGGCACATCATCCAAATATAAATATGAACATAGAATTATTCAATTCATTAAAGTGATCTCTATCAATCACGAACAGAAATGCAGGTCTCTACCAGAGTTGGGCAGTAATTAATTAATAGATCCCTCAATTCTTTTCAATTACTTTTCTCAGGCTTATACGTGGCAAGAACGTAACAAAATTTGTGGATATGTACTTTTCTTTGGCATATTATATTATTTTCTTCGTCATTTTTAGCTCACTTACGGCAACGGAAAATGTGTTATCGGTGTTGACGACGTTGATGAATGATCCGATACAGTGTGTTTTCAATTGGATTAAATTTTTTTTTCTCAACAAATTTAGACGTTCAGAAGTACAATGATACGGGCCGTAATTATGATTGAACTGTACTAAGTTCCTGGTTTTTTAATGTTCTGGAGTGATTATTTGACATCTCAATTAATCTATAATTGAACTATATTCAACTTCTTTTCAAACTTGATTATCATGTATTAGACTTTTTTTGTTTTTTGTAACAAACAAAGTATCTTTATGTGTTACTTTCAATATGAATAGGTACGTACTTGAGTTGAGCAATGTGGTTTTCCTTTTCATCCAAGAGTTGTCTCAGTCTTGCGATCTCAGTAGAGAACGACTCCTTGATTTTACCTACGCACTTGACCTGCATTTGAAGATCAGAGTCGAGAACTTCCATTTGCCTGAGGGTGTCCTGCTCCACTGTCTAGTAACAAATCGATTCTCAGTTGAAAACTCAGCATCCCTCTCAATATTAAGTTTTATTTATTTACCAAGTCGTTATTGTCAACATACCTTCATGTTTTCCTTGAGATTTTCAACTCTGGACGCGAGTTTGGTACCGAATTTGGACTCCTCAGTACGTTGCCTCAGTTGAAAAAGAAGTCCTTCCTCTTGGGCGATGAGTTGTTTCGAAAATTCTACGGCTTCATTTAGTTGAACCTTCAAAATGTCTCTGTCCTTGACAGTTTTCTCTGTTGCATCCCTTAGCTGGCTGAGGAGAGAGAGAATTGGGCTACTAAATAAATTTGATATCTACACTGAACTCAAGGTAAGTTACCTTAAATGCAAATTGCTAAACAACAATTGGCATGAGGTCTTTCACAACCGTTTTCAAAATGTTCACCCTTAACATGAGATTTTCAAACCCAGATGAGCTCGGACTGGTCCGGAAACCATCAATAACGATTCGATGTCCAAACTTACTGTAAAATTATCGCTTGTGTCACTTTGAGGTTTGAAGAAGTCACTTTAAGTTCAGAAATTGCGGTTTGATCTGAACCGGGTACTGAGGAGAAACTAAAACGAACACGAGCAATAATTTCCAAGTAATTTTGGACATCGGATCGATTGAGATGGGTACCAGACCAGTCCGAGCTCATCAAACCTAGAAAAACTCATTTTTAAGGGAGAGTATATTGAAAATGGGTTTAAAATTCAATTTCACATCATATTTCTTATCATCCGTTTTCTGTTTGGTAAGAAAATAAGGGCTTTTCAATTTGTTAAAGCCAACTTCTGACACCCCAAAAATGCACCCAGTTCCTTTTTAAAAGCTTTCTTTTTTTGTGCACCTTCCTTTATATAGTCATTCATTAATGGGGAATTTCAGTATTTTCCAGAAATATTTGCATATGAATGATCTCCATCTAAAAAGATTTTGATTTAAAAGTTATGACTCACAAAGGCCCTACAAATGCTCAGGGACGTAGGACAGAGTAAGTAGGGTACATAACTGTAGATTACCAAGTAAAGACTATTTGATTCAGGAAATATTAGGAAGGTAACTTCCAACCTAGCTACCTGAGATAACATTGGCTGTGAGGATTATGTCATTTTTTATCCGACAAATTGGTCAAATATTCCACCCCTCAAGTGCTACTGGGTTCTACCAAAGATTATTCACTTTGGTGGAGCAGAGAATTACCGATGCAGGAGTTATAACTTTGTTTTTACACCTTAGCCGTAAGGTCCTTCCAGGTGGGATTGGTATTTGTCAAGACGCCCAAGTCACGTACTGTTGAAAAATAGGGTACGATCGTATCGACCTCTGCTTTCCATTATTTCTAAAAATGACCTAAGTTGGGCGATTGTTTCATAAAAGCAGACCACTCCAGTAACGATTCCAGTTATGCAATTCATTTTAAACTTCACCGCTAGTCTGCAAGTTAGCTTTTGCACGAAAATTCAAGAATGTACTAAGTTATCAACACTGTCCAAAGTTGGATGAATTTACTGGCACAATGTGATTCCATTCAAATACAGTGCATGTTTTACTGAAAATAGGATGGTTGTTTGATTAAACCACAGGAGGTTGGAGAAGAAAAACCATTCAGCATAAGCAGGGTTACGGTTGGTTCGCCTGCATGCGTTTAGTGAACATTGGATATCAGTAGCTCTCTCGATTTTGGTTTATTATTCAATAATAAACCATTGAATCGCTCTTGAAACAAAAAAGTTTTAACCCCCACTGAAAATTTCATGGTTTACGTTTCAAAGGGTGTAGAATCCAAATCTGAATAAAAAAAGTTCCGTCCTTCCGCCGTACGGACAATTTCTCCCAAACCCAAAAAATCTGAAATTTTCAGGAAAAATCCATCTTGGTCCAACTACGCCCCAATTATTTAGCCAGCTCTCTCACTTAATTTAAAGTGTCCTTTAAGGGTTGTCAAAGTTTTGTAAAATCAATAAAAACCTCAAAAAAAGTCAAGGCGGCCTAAATTTGGACTTTTTTAAAAGAACTTTCCATGAGGAATCGAATGAGCCCCTCCCTCGGTCCGTAGCTCAAACCGTTCCTGATGTATGGCCCGATTTATGGAGCCAATATTTGCATCCACATTCACTACATCACTAGGTTACTGCAATCAAAACAAAAACAACAGCGGTTTTTTTTTCTTTTTTTTTTATCGCAGTAACCTAGTGATGTAGTGAATGTGGATACTGGAGTGAACTCCTAAAAGGGTTTATAGCCACACACGGGTTGAAGCATTCCAATATGCATGCTCCGCCTTACGAAATTTAAAATTTTCAAATAGAATATATTTCCATTGTAATCGCTCTTGAAAAAACGCTGCAAATTCTTTCAGTGGGGTTTATTATTCAATTATTCATGACTTGAATTTCTACTAAGCTTTGGAGTGTGCGTGTTTCACAGGTGATGGAGCAATTATTGAATTTCAGGAGGCACAGAAATATGATCAACTGATCAATCCAAATAGGTATTTTGGTTGAGAACTGATTTAAGTGCTCTATGCATATCTCCTGAAATTCAATAATCGCTCTATCACCTGTGAAACACAAATCATGAATCATTGAATAATAAACCCCAGTGAAAGAATTTGCAGCGTTTTTTCAAGTTGTGAATGTTTTATGGAACTATAGGTGGAAAATTGTGTTTTGGTCTTGTCTATAAGTGCGTGCGGTCACATGAGATAATACCGTGTTTCGAGTTTCGGCGTTTTGTGAATAACTGAATTGTTTTTTCAGGCATATTACGGCGATCTCAGTTCAGCTCCGTGCAATAAGTGGCTTGATAACACTCCGTCATAATCAATTTCACCCCAGGCTTACCATCACGTGTGAAAAAATCTGTAGAAATATCAAGGAGACTCAGGAGGCTAGCTCATTGCTCCTGCCCGTTTTTGCATGGGAATCCCTACAGGCCCCACACACACACACACACACACCCTGACCAAGGTTGATTTGCGTCATAACCCCCCCCCCCCTGGTGGGCACCCCGGTTTATATATATAACTTATGGTTCTAAAATCACCAACGAACTTTTTAAAAAGCAATATTTATTCGACACACAACTTAAACAAAAAGCAATGAGCTCTAACTTAAAAAACATAAGGGCTATCCCACGACACGGTTGAACGGAGGACTGCCGGCTGAAAGCCGAGCAGGAGAATATAAAGGGTCTTGTGCTGATGTAAGCAGGAAAGGGGCAAGCCGGTCTATAACGTATATATATACATATATACTACATACTGAGTATATACTTTGGCACTCTTCACTGGTCCATCTTCGTGCAGTGCCCAATTATTGTTTCGTTGAGCTGGCCACAGTTAAGCTGGGTTCCCACAGCCTGTGTTAACACGAGCCACGCCACGTGCCCGTGGCACTAAAACCAGGCCTATAGTAGTTCGTTTCATATAGCTGAAGATGAAACAGGTCCTCCAATGCGCATCAACATTGAAAGGTACTGTTTATGGCGTCAAACAAGACGTTCCATTGGAAAGTGGGACCAAGAACGTATAAATGAAGACTCCGGTAAGAACGACAATAAAAAAGACAAGAGGAAACGGGACTCTCCACAAGCTGGTGATGGAAAAAAAGAAAGCTATCATACAGCCTCCAAAAATGGATTTCCTGAGGGGAGCCTCTTTCAAGCCAGCTACTCAAGAGTAGGCTTCTTCAAATTTGCAGTTCAAAGGGAAATGATACAGTAATGCATATGAATTGTTCCTGCAAAATCTTTGGGTCAGAGATGCTACGTTATTTTGGTTCCGCAAGTATTGATGGAGACACAATGAGCAATGAGAGGGACTTTAAAAAGCCTAACTCGTTTGTCCAAACCGTTGTCAGACAAAGAAAGTTTTCATTTCCGAGGGGCGAGATTTTTGAGTTCTTAATGATAAATACTTTAATTAAATAAATAAAAGTGAATTTGCTAGTTTTACAAACTGTATTTTTGTTGAAAGTCTACGTATTTTTTTACGTGTGTTTTTTATCTTATAATTATTTATCAAAGATGAGTAATTATTTTGTACAATACTGATACACCAACCCTTGTGATGCCATATTTGATCTATACAAATAAAAACTTGAATTGAATAAGCAGGGTTGCGTATACTAGGTCTGTACATTCTAAATTAGGTACACATAACCTACCTAACTTGTTTTTGTATTTCACGTGAGTGATGCGTTTAGAAGGTTGGATACTCCGTGGTTTATCTTCATGAAACAGTTTACATATTGAAATACAGACAGCAAATATTGTATTTACCGAACTTGAGTGTTCAAAGATTCAAGATTTGATCGTAATAAATCTCTTTCGTGCTTCGCTCGGTTCAAATCTTGCTCGAGCTCGATGGCCTTGGATTCGTGTTCCCCCAACGTTCTGAGCAAGGTTTCCCTCTCGTCTTCGTATCTTCTTTTCAGCTCTTCAAACAATCTGATGGAACCAAACATCGAGAATAGTTTCAGTTACGTAATTACCAACCATTGTTTACTCTAATTTCACATAATTTGTTTGCATTTTGATTGTTCGGATCTCATCGTCAAGAGACACATAAAAATGGTACACTCAGTAAAAAATGTATCCGTACACCCACTTGGCTTTTCACAAATATTGCAGGTGCACCTCACGACCCTAGAATAATCGGATACTCATTTAAAGAATGTGTTTACACAGGTCTTAAATAACGTATTTCAAGTCAAACAGTTTTCCAACTAAACAAACCTGGTCAAATTGTCATCAAACGTACCCGAATTCATTTTATAAAGGCAAAAAAAGTGTCCGTACTGCCCGAAGACACTGAAAAACCGAGCTCAAAAAATGGATTAATAGCTAGTGGGCCCGCCTTTTTGCTTGATAACTTCCAACAAATAGGACTTCATCTAATCGACGAGTTTCTGAGTCATACAAGATGGTATCTGGGAGCACTCTTGCCACGCAGGTTTCTGGAGTACATACAATACCAGAAAAATACGATAACGATAACAAATCATAAAAATTGTTTAAGAACACTTTTTGTTTTTTTTTTCCATCTTCGGTGATAGAATGATTTGGAACGGATTTTGTATTAGGTTATTTTTTTTTTGTATTTGGTTTTGATTGTATTGAACCCCACTAACCTGGATTAATTTTATTACACTTCCCTGTATAGTGAGACGTCCATGACCATGACCGGATAAAATGCTGATCCTGTAATTTTTATGATTCTAGACCTCTGGTAGTTGTTATTGCGGAGAGTGGAGTGGGGGGGGGGGGGGTTCAGAATCTTGATTGATCTTGTACTAATTCACATGAACTCAGTTTGTTTGTGGAGACTTTGTTTTCCCCTTTTCTAAAACAAATGGCTCTTATGTTCGAGAATCCCAATCAGAAAAATAATGTTATATATCAGCTGGAACCTAGATGTCCGAATTAGCCTGCCTGAGTTATTAAAAAAAAATACTCATTTTCGGGGTGTATGGAGACATTCTTTACTGAGTGTAGAGTGTAGTTCACAAGAAAAACTAATTGAAATTATATAGAGTTAACCTAAGGTACCCACGAACTTCAAACGAAAACGCCAAATTATTTCATAGAGGTTCATTATTTTTCTATCAAAAATAACCCTTCTATGTAAATCACTGACCTAATGCACATGAGCCATAGTACATTAGTATTTGTATTGGAATGAATATTGTGAAAGAGATTCATTGCCCGCGATATATTGAAAGTATAACAAATAATGGAATCGTAGATATAACAAAAAAAAAGAATAAAAAATCACAGTTCATGTCGATTTAAATACCGGAAATAGTGGACTGGGGTAGGGCGGGAAGAAAATCATGACAGGGAGGGACTTTCTGTAGGCTCCCAGTAACAAATAGGCTGTGAGAAACCTGTATATTCCTGTGGCTTCCTGTTCACTTGGTATATTCATAAAACTTACAAAACCTTCAGAAGGACAAGGAAAGAAAAGGAAGCTAATTATTTGACGATTGCAGACAATATTACAGTTAATTTTTCAAAAAATGACATTAACGATATTGTTCAAGAAGCCCATGCGCTACCCCACCGATACATTATTTTATGATTTGAGTTTGTTAACTGTCCATCTATTGTGCTCATTGAATATGCTCAAACTAATTCTTAAACACAAAAGTATATCTTTTGCTGGTAAGAGACAGTAGCAACCAAAGTAAATAAACTTGTAAACTAATAAGAGATAATCCGTATGAGTACTGTATAAAAGAAAATTAATAGTTTTATAATATTAATAACAATGTAAATTACGTATCAAGTAAGCACCTCATTCCATGGAAGTGAAATTTAAATTGTAATAATTAATGTGGTATAACTATAGCGCTATAGGTACTGCGTGAAAATTAGATATAAAAACCAACTCTGGGCTGGGCTGCAGTGTTACACTAACCAGCTCAGTCATTGGTTATTATCAATTGAAGAAAGGAACATGTAAAGAAAAAGATTTGAAATAAACTATCTATGTATCTAACACCAGGTTCGATTACCATGGGGGTATCAGATTGTGGGTTTCCCCATGGTAATCATAGGGATCGTTACATGGTAGTCGAAAATCACACTTCACGGACTCTGGACTGCCAACGAAAAATGCTTTCAAAAACTAAAACAAGAGTAGCATTGCCACATCAAGACCAGAGACTTTCCCGCACCAAATTCCATATCAGGGCTGGTGGGGGATTTTTATTCTTCGACCCGAGGGGGTCAAAAAAATTCTTTCTCGCTTCTGTCCAATCAACCATACCTTGCAAGCGGCGAACTGCTTCCAATCGCTGCAGAAATCGATTGGCCTCAAGAAAAAATCATGGTGATGTCTCACGAGTGATAAGGACATCTATGAACAAGTAAGTAGGCCTCCTTTTGAATCATGTTCTGGTAGAAAAGAGCACAATGAGGATATTCTGAAAGCCAGGAGCCAAAAACTCAACTTCTCGCTCAATGGCGGGCAAGGGACATTGAATTTGCCCTTTTTGTGAGAATCACCCGACTATTGGGAGAGGACCTGACCCAAACTCCCTGTATAATTACTTGAAAGCTGGTTTAAAATTTGATAGTATCATATAATATAAAAGGTTATTATAACTTACTGTACCAAACGCACTCCATTTCTGCCTCTTAAGGTTTGGTTACGAAGATGTACCTACATAAGTTTCTCTTATACCATCAGAGTGTTGTGAGAGTACAACTTTCTACGTTGAGGAAGATGTTATTCCAAGTTTTCTATTAGAAAAACGAATAGGCACTGTGTTGTACTTAGGTTTTATGTATCTGCATAAAAATGTAAATGTGTCTGTCGAAGACTAATTACGGTGCAGTTTTGGGTAGAATGGTTAGCTAGTTATTTCCTTGTCTGGTTTTAAACTATATTAAATTCCTTCAAATTTTCTCTAACATCCTAAAAAATTGATAAATATTTGAACTCGACCGATAAAACTGCCCAACCTTTTACATTCTGTGATGTAGGCGGTGTGCACAGCATGTGGTATTTTATTTTCCTCTTCATTTTTCAAACGATCAAATTCTTCACTGAGAACAGAAAATCTTCCTTTCAACATGGAGAGTTCCGTCTTGGTCTGATTAAATTTCTCAACAGCGTTGTCCCTTTCGACAGCTATTTCGTCCACTTGGAAAAAAAATTGAAATTTTAAACAAATTATGCTTAACGAAGTGAGGGGAGGTACATACTCTTCATATAATATGACTAGTACGTATTTTAAATGCTTTACATGTTTTGGGGGATTGCATGTTTATGCATATTTTTTATGATTTTGAGTTGATTTTTTTCCCTTGGATACGAGAGGTAATCCGTGTCACTGGTGGAAAAATTACCTGCCAATAGTAAGAAGTGGAACGAGTCTTTTGGGAACAATTCAAAGAACAAGCTGGATGCTGTATTGAGAAGAAACTCAGGATGGGAAAAGGTTCAACAACTGTCCCAGATATTGAATGGAGAGATCCTCAAAGGCTACAAATTTTAGGAGACAGAACATTTAGGGTAGTAGTAGAATAATTAAATAACAATCGATTTGCCAGCGTATTACCAGGCTCCTCTATCATAGAACAAGTGTTATTACATATTTTTGCAAGTCTTAAGTTGAAGAAGCTTTGTTATTTTTCTAATACAGATTATTTGAAAAGAATTTTTCTAATTGGTTTTTTTTAGTCCACTTCCTCATACTTATCCTGGATGCGATGCTAATTCACGATCTGCGGAAACCTGCCCATATTTTGGGGGAAAAGTCTCGCAAGGTTTGTTTAAACTGAAACTTAAATTAAATTGAATAATAATTATTATAATTGGATGACTCTGGTTCCTTTTGTTCTGGACGTTTAACCAACATTCATACCATTGAATTTCATACCAACAGTCAGCAAACTTGAGTTATTCTAAAATAATGAAAAAACACAAAATTGCCATTGCTTGCCCCCACCTGCTCTACGATAAAAACGTATTCTTTCAAAAATCATATCTCGTCTTGAACTGATATAGAAACAAGCGGTTGTTAGCATTCTACTCCAAATTTGATGTACTGAAAGGTTGAATTCCGAACATTTTTTGATACAATGAGCCATTTCTTGAATAATTGTGATAGAAAATGTTTTTTGTTGTTTTCTTTGGGTTTCAGAAGTAAGATTTCATTTGCGTACCCACGTTTATAGGAACATTTTGGTTCAGCTTTAAACTTCCTATAAAATCCCCAAGGATATCGCTCTTTTTCGGGGAGACCCTGTACATCGATGAAATATTTTAATTAACTTAGAAAGGTGCTGTAGCACGTTCTAATAGTTGAAAACAGTAATTAACTATTTTAAATCAGATTAGATGTGAGGCTTGCACTCAAAACTTTGATCCATTTGTTCGATTACATAGTTTACTTTCAAACAAAATTGTTGACTTTAATGTTTATTTTTTCATTATTCTTTTTGCTTGATTACAAAGGCTCGGAAATAATCAACCCGATTTAATAGAGTGGAGTGAGAACGAAAGAAACTTGGTTTTATCAATAGAAATATTTTCCACTCCTAATCTTGGAAAAATAAATGGTTACAAAACAGGGTGATAAGTACCTTGATTTACAAAATTCAACGACTTCTAGGTCCTACTTCCTGCGTATTCAATTTGTGTTAAACTGAGTTGAAATTTGAGGATTTAGAGAGCGAAAGCATTGTTAACCATCAATATTACTACCTTAAACGCGCTAAGTAAAATCCTCCTATCCAAAAATAGATTTTAGATTAAATTTTTTAGACATTTTTAACGTTTTTTTAAACCATATTTTATTGAAATTTTAGTACAATTTTGAGCATAACATTGAGTTTTAACTTCTAAATTACCTAGTTCATTATTGAAAAACGTTTTTGAGTAATGTTATAATTTTTCAACAATTTTTATCATGTTTTTTTCAAGTATGATTTTTGAATTTTGACCAATGCTCAAAAAGAATGGCCCAACAAACTCAAACTTTCTTTTAGAATGCTTGATGTTTTGGCAAAAGAACGGAGTTTTTAACTCAATGTTATCGTCTGAATTAACACGTATATATTAGAAGTAAGTTAAATTTGGACAAATCCCAGAGATCGTACCAGAACACCTCAAAAAAAGTTTCTTAGAAGAAGAAAGAAACGATTATTTTGAAAATTTAGGAGTCATTTCAATAGTTCCATTCACTAAAATTACTCACACCAAAACTATGTTGTCGACCGACACCAAAAATTCCTGAAATCAATTTAAACCGAAAAAGGAATCTGGAACCCAAGGAATGTTTTTGAACTGCATTAAATGCAACACGCTGAATTGCGAGGAAAAATTGAATCAAGGCGAGTTATGTATTTAAATATTTGATGATGGAGTCAATAGTCTTACGTTTGGTTTGGAAACTCTCTCGAAGACTTTGATATTTATTGTTGCTCAACTTGGCCTGTCGCATTAGAAGATGATTCTGCTCCTTTATCATCGCACATTCCTTCTGAAGAGCCAACCAATCCGAATATGTTATGTCCCCCTACAATCAATTTTATATTTACACTGGTATATATGATTGAACAAAACAGTATTTTGGAAGGTCCTAAATGAATTAGGATGCTGTATATTGGTTGAACGTAAGGTGCTCAAGGTAGATTTAACTCTGGAACCAATAGTTGCGTAGTAATTGTTGCAAACACCAACGTACCACATTTGAATATATTTTGTTTGAAACGGCGTATAAAGTCAAGATTCGATACTAAGTACTCAGTTGAATTTTCCGAACACAGTAAAAATTTGAATTCTCCTCTGTCACAAGTTACTTGGATACTAGAACTTACCTTTCAGAAATCATAAATTACAGAATTGAATTTGTACGTTCACATTATAAATGAAGACTGATTGAAGAGGGTAAGTAGCTCATAATTTCTGGTACGCTTGGCTTTCTGACTGGTCTAGTTTCTGGTTCATAATTTGAACCTTGTCAAAGTTTTATATTTACAACTAATCACTACTTCCCTGCTCATCAAAATAGTCTGCCAATTTCACATGATTAGGACCCTTAAAAACCTTGAACATCGTTTTGCAATTGTGCAATGATAGGTTCTGTAATGTGATTGAGTTATGAGTGACTTGTTTTCCGGTATGTATGGTATACAATTAATTTCTGCTCAGTTGTTTTAATACTATTCCTTCTAATATTCAATATACTTACCTGGGTGTCATATCCATGACATAACTATGAGCAAAATGAAGTAATCGACATGACTAAGTAATTTATTCATGAATCAAATACCAAACAAAATGTTTGTATTTTCGCCTGCGGGAAGAAGAAACGTCAAAATAAACATGAATGCTATCTTTTTCAATCAAGCTTTTTAGTCACCCTGATGAATATTGGCAACTGACTTATATCATAGTGGCTGTTAAGTTATGATATCCTTTCCAATGAACCAACATTTCTAAAAACATATAAACTCCAGTAACTAACCTTTGCTTGAGATTCTTTAATAGTCGTTCTGAGGGCTTCGTTTTCAGCGACTAAATCTTTGATATTGTTTGCCATGATAACCATATCGTCTCTAGCTTCTTGGACTAATCGAGATTTTTCTCTGACGTTTTCTTCGTAAGAGACCAGTAGTGGAGCTAACACCGTCAGTTCTCCATCAATCCAATGGACCGTTCGCTCTTGCAAAGAAAAATAATTAAAAGAAACGGTTTAGGTTAGAGTTGGTAACATACTTACAAGAACAAAGTGCAGGTACAATACTCGAAAAATCGAAAGTACAATTAGAATTACAAGTATGAGTGTATGGGAAATAATTTCGGAGGCCTTCCACCCCCACTTCACTCTTCTCCACTCCAATACCTTACGAGAATATTAGAGAGAACGGGGAAAGGCAGGCAAGCTCGTTTGTACCGATTGATGTCAAAAATATTTCAGAAAGATTTTAAAAATTTTTTTAATCACCCTCCCCCTCCCCAACTTATTGCCAAGTCGTCAAAACGAGGAAATGACAACAATTGGGATTTGAACAATCTAAATTTGAACCCTTTTTCGACATTTTCACCAGTAAAATTATATTTTCCAAGTCAGCTGAACTCGAACTGGTCTAGAACATCATCTCAATCGATTCAGCGACCAACATTACTTTTTAATGACATCTCACTTGCCCATACCAGCACATCCTTGAAAAAACACGTTTTTGCCCTACAATTACAAAGGATTATTATTGAAAATAATAAACCAAAAAATGAGATGGCTATTGTATATTGGTGGACAATGACAATGACATGATTTTTGTAACGTTTGCCATTTAGAATGTTGTCATTTTGTGAGGAATGGATGTAGCTCGAACTTACATTAATATTGTAATTATGAACAACTACTTGTTACCAAAAATAACTCTTCTATTCATATAGCTATCTAAGCAAACATTGTACGAATACATCAATAAAATATTAATTCTCTGTGCCAAATTTATTTTGAATCTTACTAATTTTCGTAAAATTTAGTCTCATTACTATTTTTATTGACACAACAGAATTGCGATAAAAACAAGAACACAAATCTAGTTCGTTTCAAAAGTAACTACCACTCTTGAATTTGACAGTGACAATGAAGTAAAGTTCAAAAGTATTTGTATTGTACTTGTATCAACCAAGAACGAATACAAGAACCCCAAGCATTGTAATAAGAGTTTACATTCATAAATAAGAATACGAATGGGATTCATAGATAGAAAAATATGAATAAGGATACAAATAGGGATATGAATATAAATGAGAATACGGTTAAAAAATTAAGCTAGTTTTTCTGTGAACTTAAAAAAACTCACTTTTTTGTAAAATCCCCCAAAACTTACATTGTTTTGGGGAAAATTTTACTTCCATTTCCCGATTTTACAATAAATTGAGTAAAATTCAAGTTTGTAAATCTGAATTATAATAAAATTCATACTATTTTTGTGCATTTTCCCGAAATTCTGGTAATTTTTTTTACTTTACGATCTCATAGGCAAATGCATCAATGAAATGGGCGATTTTCATAAGATTTACCAAAAACAGGTTCTTATTCAAATCCGTATTCATATTTTCTGGTTTACGAATTTCATTCATATTCTTATTTATGAATGAGAATACACCAATATCTGAATGTAATTGACTTGGTAAGTACTCATTCTTACGTTGTTCTTGCATCCTGTGCGGCTAAATAGGTGCCAATCAACTTGGGTTTCCCCACTCTGATATAATTAAAAGAAAATTATGTAATGTAAAACAGTCCAGAGCAGAAATTTGCTCCACAGTATTTAAAAGAAGAACTTTAACTGAACCTGATATTCAACTCACTAGTGCTAAATTGATACAAATAGATTGTGGTAGGTACCTTGGCTAGCTGGTTGGTCAGGGAGCATCGTGCCGCCAGGAACGCTTCTCAATTTTTCTTGATATCGCAATAACTCTTTATTCAACCTTCACAAACAATATAACAATATGAAGAAAAACGTGACTCTTCAAAGTCACTATTGTGAGTATGCTTTAAATTGTGTGGAGCATGCTTTAAATTAGGGATGGGTATCGAACAACAAAACGTCAATTGATGATATTGATTAGTCATTTTGATTAATTAATAGACAGATTTATTAATTATGGCTCAAAAATCGATTAATCTGAAAAAGTTCGTAAGGACGAATTTCACAGAATTATCTTATAGGTACTTACGTTGCGTTGATATTTCAGCACTTTTTGATTGAAGAGTGATGATATTCTGATTTTAAATACAAATTGGAGACCATTCGTTGGAGTAGTCTCGGATGAGCCATCACTGGAGCAATGTTAGTACCGATTGCAACCATGGGAGTTCTACTGGAACTCCCCCAGTGGATATCTTCATAAAAGGAGAGGTCATGATGGCCTCACTAAGGTTAAAATTGAATGACATCTGGTGGAAAACTCCACACCGAGGTTATACTAATATATTGGAACTGACACAAGAACCACTGCTCAACATGGTGACTGATATCATTGTCAAGTAGGATAACCTTTGACATGAAACAATTACACAACTTGAAATCACCAATGAAACAACAGAAATTCCAAAAAGTAAACAAACCGAATTAGTAACAAAATCTGACTACTAAGTATTTTATTTGAATGGTGCACACATCGAGGGCTTTAGTCGTTCAATTATTCTGAATGATTTCAATCAATCATAGTTGGTGATTCACCACTGGTGTTTTGCCAGCTTAAGATTACATAATCGATTCTATTCTTTGTTCCCTCTAGGACACAAACCAAAATCTGGAAGCAATTACGACTTTTATGAGTTAGAAAAACTTGATGATGAAGGAAACTATCGATACTGCCTATTGCGTTAACTCGAGCAACCAAAATTGACACGATCTTAATGGCAGGACTAACGTGGCTTAGGCTCCCCCACGAAGGTTGTGAAACGTTTCAGAAAGCGGGGAAGATGCCCCCCGAATAGAAGGGGAATAAAAAGAGGGAGTTAAGATCAAGGAGGCTTGATTATCTCTGGACTGCATCATGGTACAACTTGAAACTGCTACCAGTTTTCCCAACATCATTAATGTATAGCCACAATTCCTTATGCGAATCTTACTAGTATAAATGGTCTCCAAAGCTGAAGGCCAAAATTGTAAAATTCCGGTTTTTAGGCATGAAAAAACCATGAAGGAGAGATGTACGTGAGTTGATAATGTTACTGCAATAAGATGTAATTAGGTACTCACATTTTAAGGAGTATCAACATCGACAACGCAGTATATATTTTTACGAATTTCAG
This sequence comes from Creontiades dilutus, assembly GCA_031894815.1. Taxonomy (NCBI): domain Eukaryota; kingdom Metazoa; phylum Arthropoda; class Insecta; order Hemiptera; family Miridae; genus Creontiades; species Creontiades dilutus. The sequence continues at coordinate 440,848 of JAVIWC010000084.1, read as the reverse complement.
AAGTTTGAATTTTTTTTAATTTTGTTAAAATTTGTGGCTGCATATCTCTGATGGGACTGAATAAAAATTCACAATTCCTACAGCAGGGATGCCCACCCTCCCTAAGGTTTGGACCCCCCTCCTGTGGGCACCCCTGCTTACAGATTAAGTAGTCCTACGTGGTAACAAGATAAAGTACAAATTTGAACATTGATATTTGACTTAGAACAAAGTTATGAATTATTGAAAACGGTGAAAATAACCACGTTCTTACGAATATCCTTATTTTAAACATTCATAAAAAATTAAGGAGTGAGTTTTCAATGAGGAAAATCTATAAAATGCGAGTACCTAATGATATCTTATTGTAATAAAATATAAACTCATATAAATGTTTTCTTCATGGTTTTTCCCTACTCCTAGGTAAAAAATACTTCAATAATCGAACCCATTAAATCGATTACCAATTAATCAAGCCAGGATAACATCGATTAAAAACTAATCAGTTTTAGAGACAATACGTCGATTATTTTGAATAATCAATACCCATCCCTACCTTAAATCACTAATAGTACCCAAAATTGAGAAACGTACTTTACTACCAAGTTTTTGAGAAGGTAGATATCTTGCATCAACGTTTTCATCTTTTCTTTTGGTACTGGGCCTTTGTCACTTCTCCAGTGAGCCAACTCGTTTTCGTAACGAGCTCTCATTTCAGCAAATCTCAATTCGTTAACTGTGCATTAAAAACAAAGGGCTGTAGAAAATAATAAAAATCGTACAAGCCGAATTGAGTATCCCCCTCCACTTTGAAATCGGCAAAATAGAACAAGGAGTAATTTGGAAGTAGACTACACATATCCAACCATAGCAAAGAGTAAAGAAAGATCCAGCATGATCGTAACATCATGAGCTCATACTTCGGAGAATGAGCGAATTTTCGAAAATCATCTTAATTACATTTATTTTAAATTGAGCAGAAACGTAGGGGCTAAGAAATAGTTATCTATCAATTTTGTTGCGCAAATACTTGTTCAAAATTACTCGTATGTTCCATTGTTCAAACAAAGATTTTCGATTTATAGAACTTCCAGCAGAATTTCAATTAAATACATAATTAAAATTTTAAAATGAAAACCATAAATTTAAAGATTTTTTTTCAGCGTTTTAGAAATGTTTTGTGATTTTTTTGGTACACGTTTTGAAGTTGACTCATTTACGGTGCTCAAAAAATGTTTCTCAACAAACTCATCCTTTCTTTTGGAACGCTTGGTTTATGGGGAAAGAACGAAGGTTTTATCTCAACCCTATCGAGAGTTGCAATAGCTTCATTTTTTAAGAACATCCGCTAAAAATGGTGAAGCAAGTTACAATGAGTGTTGGCACCTCAAGCTTGTTGAGACAAAGTCCTTAAAATCCAACTTTTTTTTCAACATTAAATGTGCTTGACATGTTTCAATGTTGATCACTTTATTTTTTACTTCACGTTACACATAATTTTTCAATTTAAAAACTTAAATGTTAGCTTTAATTTTAATCCATTAAATGTAATTGGAGGGATCAAATGTTGATGCATACACATACCGACAAATACAACTTCGAAAGTTGCGAAATACAGATCATCAAATGTAGAGATATAAGCAGAGATCATCCATCACCATATCCAAGATCCATATCCATAGATCATATCCAATTTCAAGAATGAAATGCACAAATGGAAAATACGAATAAGAGTACAGATATGGATAAGAATAGACGTACGGAATCAATAGCTTTCTTTGTGAATTTCACAAACCTTCACGCTTCTTGTTGTTATATATTTCTTCAAAATCTACTTTAGTTTGGCAACATTTTACTTGAATTTCCAGATTTTACAATAAATTTGAGTTAAATTTAAGTTTTTAAACCTTCAGTTTTTTTAATTCATTTTTTTTTCTTTTTCGTGAATTAATTTAATTAATTTCCAGAAATTAATATTTTGTGAGAATTTTTCGACAATGCGATTTAGGAGGTAAATGTGAAAGAAACAAAAGTAAGATAAAATGAACAATTTTCTTCAATTAACAAAAAACAATCTTAAGGGAAAATGCACTAAAAAATATGAAAACTTAAAAACTTGCAGTTCTCTCAAATTAATTGAAAAGAGGGGAATCTAAGTAACATTACGCAAACTAAAGTAAATGTTCTGGAAACTTCCAAAAAGGGTGAATTTTTTTTTAATTCTTAAAAAAAAAATAGTTTAAATATGCTTTGAATTCTTATTCATTTTCATTTCCGCATTCGTATTCCAATTTATATATTTCCCAATTTGTGAATTTCATTCGTTTCGTTATTTATGTAGAATATAGAAACAAGTATGTACATAATAAAGGTGCATACGTAAAATATGTAATTGTAGGGGAGATAATTTGTAGACTTTTCTAACAAACTTGCCTTCTTTTTCCTTGAGTTTTTTGGCCATTTCGGATATTTCCATTTGCATGCTCTCCATTTCCCTGGAAAGCCATCTCCTGCTGGGCTTCCCGTTTTTCTTCAATCGTACTTTATCACTCGGCTCTTCTATGGTCACTTTCACCTATTGAACAGTTTCAGAATTTCATATAAATTTTCAAGTTTCCTTCCCGATGTTCAAACATTAAAAATTCTTCGTCTACCACATGTATTTTATTGAAATGTGAGAATTTTCTAAGCTGAGGGAAGCAATGATGTCAATTTCCTGATGTAGAATGTCAGTGGCTTAGAAAGACACCGCTAGATTTCGCTGTGAGAGAAATGCAGGAGGAATATACAGGGTGTAGTAAATGCTGTCGGGGGGAGGGGCGTTCAACTATAGATTCTCAAATTGCGATTATTAGCTATGGGGAATTTGTACGGATCTGAAACCCAGCCCAGTCGATTTCGAGTCTAAAATAACTGGTAAAAATAAAAATAACAAAACACAATTATGGTACGTTTTTAACCAGTTAACCAGGAAAAACCTGGTGTTTAACGTTTCTAGGAAAAAGAAAGAAGAAAATATTACTGGGGACCAGACCAAGCGGGTGAGGGTGGCTAAAAGTTGGGAGCACCTAGATTCTAGGCCCATGCGCGAAAGGATTTTTACATCAATTCCCAGGCCTTTTATGAAACGTACGGAGTACGGACGTTGCGGATTTGGAATCTAAGATCTGGAACCTTGAAACGTAAAATGACAAAATTTGAAGGGGTTATAAAAAAGTTGTTCTAGACAATACAAAGGTTTATTATTGAATTCGAATTGAAGGTTTATTATTAAATTCGGGTGAAAATATATCGAAACTGAAGAAAAATAACGTCTTACCTCAATGCCTTCCTAAGATGGGATTTATAAAAATAAATAGGTACGGTTTTTTTTTTTTTTTTTAAACAACCCACATTTTTCCGATTGAAAACTGTATTTTTCAACGTTCGACCACGTTTTCGGATTCAGCGTTAAATTCTTTGCACGACTAAAGCATTTTCATAATGAAAAATCCACTTTATAGGGCCTTATGGTACTTTTAAGTTGGGTATGGTACATAGCTTCCTCGTAGATTTAAAAATCTGCTACATCCGTTAAAAAAAATACGTTCTTTTGCACATGGACTCCATTGGGGGTCTACTAGGTTCTAACGTCCCTCAACCCGACCATCCCGATTGCCTCACAAGCTAGATGCTATGGGAGAAACGTGATTTTTTTGTGTTTTGTTACCAACATGGGGAACCAGGCTGTGGTTTACCTAGTAATTTTGGACGAAAAATGACTGGGATAGGGTTTAGATCTGTTCAAATTCACTCATACCTATTAAATAATCTCAATTCCTGAAAATAAAAGTGACGCCACAAACCACACAATGACTCGAACAAGCACTCTCATTTAGAAAAAAATAAACCCATTTGTTAAAATCGGCAGTGTCATAGGTAATTATTTCCACACGTATGCTATGGGTCAAAAAGTGGCCAAAATATCGTTTCTTAAGTTGTTTACTAACATGGGATAGTGGGGTGTCATTTTCCTAGTAAGTTCGGATGTAGACTTTCATAGGTTTCGATCTATTCAAAAATAATCATTTCTGAACCTATAAGTAACCCCCCAAAACTACTATTCGGCAAATAATAAACCCATGATTTAATTATTGATGAAAATCATATCATAATATGTAGATATTATATTAATATATTATATTCGCATGTATCCACTCCAAATAACTCCATTGAACGTAATATTTACCATAACAACCAATAAACAGACTATTTATTTCCCATATCTAAAAATAGCTGCCCGACAGCCTAAACTTATACCTCAAGTAGGCAACTTGGGAAGTAATTTTATATGAAATTTGGAAGGTAGTACATACAAATCAACCTGAATCTTTATCAGCGAACTTCGTAAAGGATAAACTGAAAACGCATGATAAAAAAAATTTAGACTCACCGATTAGGTAGTTTCTTTGTAATTGGGTTTTCTTCAACAAAAACTAATTTCGTCTCACAGCTACAACAGATTGAGTAACTAATTCACTAATTAATAACCCATGGTTTATGAAATACTACGAAAATGACAACTTAGTAGTTACCTTCAATTAGTTCTTTTCTAATTCTTGCGTTAAATATGATTCTTGAAGATGAACTTACGTTCTTTCTTCCGGTTTTCCTTTCGCGAACTGGACGTTTGGGAGAGTTATCTGATTGGTGCACGTCAACTGGAACGTTTTGAACGTTTGTTGACATTTCTTCTAGGAGTTAATGCTCCTCGACGACAGAAGTGGCGGGGTGAGGCAGGTGGTCGTGAAAACACTTACGGCGTTTGGTGCCGTTGCCATGGGCTGCACTATGAAAACGCTATGACGCATGCTTCGAGTGGCCGCCCGCCGAAATATTGACAGAACTAATGATCTCAGCCGGAAATTACAGTACCCGAAATGCTTACTTAACAACAATTTATAGATTTGGGTGTTACTTACAAACACTAAATTTCGATATATCAAAAACAAAAAACTCAAAATCAAAACTAATTAAAAGAAAAATAATGATAATAATAATCAACGTTTGTTTAACCAACCTAAATTAAATTTCGTAGTCACTCAAACATTAATAAGCACACAAGCTTATTGAATTAAAAATTAATTAAGAAATTGCTTTGGTGAGGGAATGTCATTGCCAGCACAGAACGCGAATTTACTAGAATAAAGTTAAAATTGTTGCGAAGATGAACTCTCAACGAGATTGCAATAACATTTCCTTTCACAAAAAAAGAAGATATATGAGGAAGTTTTGAACAAATTGTGAGAGATTACATTGTGGAATGTGCAATGCAAGACTGAAAATGAAGACTGACTTCTTTATATTTAAACTATTAATAGTACCTAATTTGTATTTTGAAGATACGAAGAGCATACTTTCGACAATGTTATTACTTACAGAAGCAACAAAACTATTAACCAAGTTTAAGACCTTGAATTTATTTTAAATTATGATCAATATCTCAAAAACCACTGAAGATCATGAGTGCACATTTCACGGGATTTTTGAAGACATGATAAAAATATGTAGGTACTCACCAAAAAAGAGGGCTTTCAACAATTTTTGAAACATCTTTCTAGTCAAAATTGTACCGAAATTTTAAAATTACTCAATTCTAAATTTTCAAGAGTAAGGTTGCGGGAAAAAGTTGTGGAACACGATTTCTAACTGTGTTGAAATGTTTGATTTCGTCGTGGGTAATACCCTAGGATAATTATTATTGGCAAATAGATTCTTTATTTCTTGCCCTCATAATCTTTCTGACGCAGTTCACACGCATTATTTTGAAAATTTGCACATTGCACATTTTGAAACACCAACCTTTCTAGGTTTTCTACTGACAGGTCTGTGGGTTACGTATTTTTAAATAGTCATTTCGGACGAAAAAATGACTTGGATAGGCTTCAGATCCGTAGAAATTCACCCACATCAAATAATCGGAATTTCTGAACCTAAAAGGGGCGCTATAAACCATAAAATGACATGAACGATCACGATTTATTAAAATAGAATAAATCCAGGTGTTACAATTAGCGGGGTTTTTAATAAAGAGTGATTGCTCGTGTTAGGTTCAGAAACTGAACATTACCACCTATTCTATTAAACTCTGTCATGATTAAGTAGATGTTAGACTTCCAATAAACTAAAAGCTTAAAACTTCCAATTTATCTGATTCGAAATGAATCTAATGAAACCTTCCACACAAAAAGTTACAATGAGTAACATAACAATGGTTTTCGGTTAAATTGAAACTAAAAACTGAATGCAGTGAAAGTGAAATATATTGGTACCAATAGGTAACAGACTAGTTTCAAAACACATGTTTAATTTTACCGTCAATATTTACACAAAATGTACAATAAATTACTGAATTTGATTAACTTTGAAATAATTTCAAAAGCATAATACAAAAACAAACTTGGTGGATTGGATTCACGTCAGTTCTTTCTTCGATGCCATCTTGAAATCGAGAGGCTTGTCGTAGCCCATGATCCTCTTGTAGTGGTAAACATCAGAAAAGAATCTTGAGTCCATGAACAGGGGAATGCCTCGGACTTTGGCCGAAGTGAAGCCCCCGCCGATTTCTGGTAATACAGCTTCTCCAGGTTTGAAACAGATCTACCGCACATGAAACAAAAATAATATAAATAATATATTTTACACTGGTTACTATTAATCTTTTTTGAAACTAGAATGAGCCTTTTTGGTTTATTATTTTCAATAATAAACTTTTGTAATCAACCAAGAAAAACAATTTTTTAGGCCCTCAAAATTTGTTGTTTAACGTTTCAAGATGTGCAGAATACGAAAATCACTGTCCTTTTCTCCGAACCCTTGAATGAACCCACCCGGACCACTTTAAGTTCATCCGTTCGCTAACACTAAGGGGAATAACTTTGAGAGCGTCTACACAAACGCGAACGTGCTTGGGCATAATAAAAATCCCTAGTATCATTTGAGGATCGCATCACCTGATATAATTGCCGTGGAATTTTATATCAAGAATTCCTTTTGAAATCGAGTTTTCCTGGATTTGAGTGAAATAATTTGTTCATGAGGTACCTATAAGCTTCTGTTTCGTACAAAGGAACTGGTGAAAGTGATATAGAAGACGAAGTCCTCCAACTTTTCTTTGGAATCTAGAAGTCAATAAAAAATTATGGAGATCAGCTGTCAGTTGATGGGTTTGTGGCTAATTTCATTCCTAATCGATCTAAAGTGCTAAAATATGAATAAGGATTTTTTTAGAGTATCTAAAGTGGACAAGACAAGATAAGGAGGAACGAAGGGCCGAGATTACTTTATTATGATGATTCAAATACATAAATAATAAACCTCTGTGCACAATTTGAAGAGTTTTTTAGTTTTCAATAATCTCTATTATCAAACGTGTACATGTACGTCGACTTCATAAATAATTTCGCAACCAAAAAAGCTATTCCATTTTTTTTTTTTTTTTTAACTCAATTAAAACTCCGTTTTTTTTGCCTTCAAGGTTTTTTGTTGTATTTTTGATCTTATGCCCCTAAAATGGTCACAGCTCAAAATGCGCGGATAGAGTAGGAAATAGTGTTATCAGGAGTGAAATATAGGGACAGGCCAAAGTGAAAAGTTTTAAATTTGGTTAGAAAATTACAGTTTTTCACGCTAATTTTCTACCTGTAATAAAAAATAGCACATAGATTGGCTGAAAATTCAATTAGGCAAGAGTAGCGGATGAATGGATTTTTCCATTACCCCTTCCATCCTCATTTCTAACATAACATTTCAGAGGTGTACTGAACAACAGAGGGCTCTTAGACAAAAATTGGGGTCGGGAAAAAACGAAAAAAAAAAAAAAAAACTTGGAAATTGCGAAGATAGAATTATTGATCGTAATAACCTTCCCCATTCACCAAGTTCTATAATTTAGGTAATTACAATGATCTGAAAAATGTTTCAAAACTAGACTAATTTTCTTAATCGAACCAAAAAAACTGCAAGAAAATCGGTAGAATGAGCTTTATGAGCTGCGCTGGAATGGATAGTCCATTACCCATTCCGGACAGAAGTTTCAAGTTTTTTAACTTTCAACTGAACTAAATTAAAGTGGAGTAGAAGTAAGATTTTAAAATACAATACAAAATTTGTCACAGACACAAATACATACACCTACAGCTTTTTTCACGATCCTAGAAGGTCTGAAACGGAGCTCTATTGTTATTTTGGTTCATTATTTTCCTGTGGTTTATAATAAGCCTATATTTTTGCAAAAGCTCCCTCCTCAAACTTTGTCAATCAACATTTCAAGGTGCGTAGATTCAAATTCTGCAATGTCCCTCCGCCCATTAAAAGATCTTAGAATTGATCCGTTCTTTCGCACATGGACTCCATGAACTTCGTTGAGTGAGAAAGCTAAAAGTTGCTTGATACAAACATTGGAAAGCAAAAACCACAGTGTCAAACGGTACAGACTTGAACCAGACCATTTGTTTAGCCTGAAAACAGGCTGAAAAGTCTTTTTATAGAGATAATGAGTAAAAAATGGGTAAATGAACTAAATTGTATTTATCATTACTGTACCAGGTATACCATTACTTAATGACGAGTTGATGATTATAGAGCAGGGGTCTCCATACTATTTGCCCCAAGGGCCGTATCATAATGTGGAGGTGGTAGGGCGGGCCAACGGGGAGGTCTGGGGGCCATATCCCCGGAAAATGTTAAACATTTTGAAAATTAGATACTTGAAAACAGTGTTTTTAAGCAATCCTAGACGAGTTTAACAATTTCAAAAAAGGCCTAATATAGGTACAAAAAATAAGTTTTTAGTGATTGCATTTTTTAAATTCCTTAATTACTTTTTCGTAGTTCAATAAAAAATGTAACAATTGAATTTTCAGGAATGGAAAATTTTGAAAGTCGGACACTTGAAAACAGGGTTTTTAAGTACTCCTAGACGAATTTGACAAATTCAAAATTAGGCCTAATATAGGAACAAAAACTTAGTTTTTAGTGATTAAGTATATATTCTTTTAATTCCATGATTATTAATTTTTCATTGTTCAACAAAAAATAATAACAATTTCATTTTCAGTAATATAAAAACAAAGTATTCAAGAGAAATATATTTTGTATTTATTCATTTAAATTATTGCATTCAACAAATTCTTTTTGGAAAACCAATTTAATGTGAAGTGTGCAATTTTTTTTTTTTTTTTTTTTTTGCTTACAATGTTTTATTACTTAGGATCAAAGTTTGTTGTTCCAATCATAAGCAAACTTTTCAAGTGTTATTCTTAAAGCATGGCTCGATATTTGGATTTGACATCTGTCATTTTTGAGGTTTGTTCGCATACATACGATGAACAAAAAATTGTTATCATTTGTCTGGAAAAACTCTTGATTTCCTCGAAGTAATCACGTTCTGATAGTAACCTAATGTTTTGCATCCATCCATTTTTTCCGGGGGCGGCGGGCCACACCAAATCCTTCCGCAGGCCGCATTCGGAGACGTAGTTTGGAGACCCTTATATTGTTTTAAATTAAAGTAATATTAATTGCCTACCTCTCGTTTCCTAAGCAGAAGAGTATAAATCGTTGCAGTGTAGGAATCAGCTGCTTTATCATACGTGACAGTAGTCACGTACTTCTTGGTCACTGAGTGAAGGAGCAACGGTGTGACAAATGTGAAAAACCCCACAAATCCACAAGTAGCGGCTATGGCTGCTGAGCTGGCTTCTAATTCAGCAGCACGCTGGATAATAACCTGGCATTCACAACAAACATTGGAAACCATTTTAATAAATACTGACCCAAACTAATGGTAATAATTGAATATCTAAGTATCATTTATCAGTTCCTCGCAGGGGTGGCTCCTGTACACGTATGTGCACACCCAGCCAATAAACCATAAGGATGCAGATGAAGAACGTACAGCATGATCAAGCACGGAACTAATTTCTATCTTAATCCAACCAAAAACAACCCTCTTATGACAAAAGTGTTTGAGATTTTTTGATAATTTAATCCTTAATTTTAATTCCTTGATGGTTGATCAAGATGCCGAGATAACTGGCACATCCCGGACCGATGTCGGACTTTTTAGCCAAAATCCGTTAACTTTGGTCCAGTGGTTTAAGAGAAAGGCTTCGGACGGCGTAAGCCGGACGGACCAATTTTTAATTCGATTTTTAATACACATATCTTAAAATGTAAACCTTTTAAAAGGGGGTTAACATTTTTTTTAATACAAAGAATTATTATTAAAAATAATAACACTGAGTAATGTTTTTATATTCGCTACTGATAGACATCCCATCAATGAATCAGTTAAGGCTACTCAAACCGCTTTGCATTGATCCGTTCGCTCTCCCTTTGGGCTAAAACTTTAACAGAATGAAGATCGTCAACATGGATGAGAATGTGGTTGGACATAGGACAACTTGCATAGTAAATTGTAAAGAAAGAATAAGTAGATATAATTGCAAATGAATATTGTTTCCAAGAGCTCATTTTGAAATCAAATTGTTGACAACATACCTTGCTGATGCTAAATATTAGCGGATTAATGAAGTGTAGGTAAGTGTTTTATTTTACTTCGTTCAATGTCAGTTGTTCCATTCGCGAATTTCAACGACGGTATCGATATACAGTATATTGAGCCATTTTAGGTATTTAGATATCAAATTGTGTTAACTATTATGAGACTAGTAAGTTTTATTGTCATGACGATAGTGCTGATAAACTTGAATGCGGTTAATAATGAGTGGACTTTTGTCAAGTTGGCAGTTCAAAGTTCACCCTTAGAACCACATGAGAGAAGAACTAAGAGAATATCACCACTTATTTCCTCAACTCAGGAGACATGAAGTGAGGTAGTTAAGTAGAAGTAAACTGCCTCTCAGCCAACCACGATCAAGGCCAAATCGCGCATTCCCTCCTGAAAATACACTAGATTTGATTTTCCAAAAGCTGCGAGGGTCGAGTGGGATGGTGCGATGATGGCTTCGCAGTGATGTTGCGTCTCTAGGAACGATTCCACATTACACGAAATTGTTTTACATTAAATCACCGAGGGGATCCAAAAATTGGTGGTGAACAGGGATGGTGCAGCATACTGAATCTACTCATAAGATGTGTCCATACTCCACCACTTCTCGCTTCCCGCTTTATTTTGGCAGGCTAAAGGCTGCAAATGCTTAGCAAAATGTGTGCGAGTAGCTATAGTACACCAGCTCGCCTGCTTCTACCAGCTCAACAACCTTTTACTGGAATGAATTATTTCTTTTGCTGCTTTTCCTGGTCAATCAGTACTGCGTGCGACATGCGTTGATCGTGGATATTTCTTTCACTTTCTGTTATAATATTTAATAGGCAGTATGGAAGTGGATAAGTAAATTTTGATTAGCAAAGTGTGATAAAAAGTGTGAATGGGACAAATGGTTGAAAGACCATACAGAACCAAAACGTGGCTGACAAGGCATGGCAGGAGATAGCTATTGAAATGAATGTAGAATACAGCCTCTTTCTCCACTAAAACCATCGAACAATTGTTCAGGGGAGCCATGAGTTGTGGAAACAACGAATGGCATCCACCAATTTTACAGCGAGACCTATTGGTAGCAGACTCGTGATTATTTCTTTCATGTTTAAGTTTATAATTAACACTATTACTTACAAATAAAATGCACAATATATCTTCATGGAATAGCTCCACGATGCTAACTGAGATGAAGCAATGTATTACCGCAAGTGATGCACTATGGCCACCACCTACTAAATTTGCACAAGTTGGCGAAGCAGTTGGGACGACTGCTGGTTTTAGTGGAGGTGGACTGTGGACGTACTATTAAAGTACGTCGTACGTTTTAGAGAAGGTAGTGTCCGAATAACTTATATATTTTCCTTTCAGTTTTCCAGGTAATTTCATTGTATGTATTACTATAAACATTGATTTTCATACTTCAGGTATAATTGTAATTGAACGCTTCACCTGAGATATTTTGAAATGCATATAACTTTCAAACAAATGAAGACAGAATATTAAAATTTAACCCAATGGAAAGGCAATTAATGTCCATATCTTAAATGAGCTGGTACAATGTCTAAAAACAATGTTCGTCAGGAAAAAAAATGTTTTGGAAAAAATTGTCAAATTTATAACAACGACTTTGATCTTAAATTTGAAAAGAATAGAGCGGTAATCTCCAAAAAAGTAGTTCTTTTCCAAAAAAGCTAAAAGATTTTGTGGTTTTGGGGTTTTTCAAAAAGTTGCGTTCAACTTACGAGATCGAAAAAAACTTGGATTACTCATGTGGCCAACATCCTAAACAACTCAGAAAAAAAAACAACACACAAACCCCTGGCAACACATGGATAGCCCGCTTCTAAACGACAAGGTAACAGGGCTACACCTCAAATGGAGTCTATGTGAAAAAGAACGGGGGTTTTTACATCAATTCTAAGGGGCTTTTTATGTCCTCCCTCCCCTTTATAATGTTTTTATTTATTGTAGATTGGATAACATTTTTGCTATACGATTACAAAGGTTTATTTTGAAAATATAAACCAAAAAAAAGTTACCTATGGGGCAACTTTTGTTGACTATTGGTTGGACAATCGATCCCTGGCCTGTCGCGCTTACCAAAGGGTAACACCCTGTACAATGACTGTAATGTCTCAAATGAAATATTGACGGGAAATCACAAAAGCCCTAGTTCATAAGACCTCAGCAAAGCTGAATGTAAGAAGTAAGTCTTGCTGAGTTGGAAACTAATGCTATAAATATATGTTAAGGAATAATTTAATGGTTTTTTTTTTTTTTTTTTTTTGTGAAAACGTGTAAATACAATGCAATACTTAGAAATACACGTAATAGGAAAATATAGGTTTTACGTTTACCATCTCACGCTTACCGGCTGAGCGAATATTCCCATGATGCTCGTCATCAGAGAGAACAGCTTCACACTTCGAATCCTAGTGGACAATGGACCGTAGTACACCTCTTCTTCTTCCGATGAGTCCGGTACTTTGAGCCCCTCCAAATACTCTTTGGATGTCATTTTCGTCGATGCAATAGAGGATTTAGATATGTCCTCGTGATTCAACCGCGCAAACAAGACCGTTGGTAATCTCTGTAAAGCAAATAAATTTGTTTTACTTACTCAATACCTGGATGAGGTAGGGAAGAATGGAATTAACCTTGACAACGAATTCTGGAACAACCAAAGGTATCGGACCGTACATAAATTTCTGAAGATAAAGATAAATTTCTTGTTGTTGTTGTTATTGGCCATATCTTCTTATTGATTCTTCAAGTGGAAAATGTGATGGCAGAACGAATTTGCTCCTTCAAGATTTCAAACAAAATTTACAACTGAAAAACATCACCCAAAAACATAAGGTAACCATAAACCAAACAAGATCATTAAAGGATGAAAAAAAAAACCTACTCTGATGAGAGTTACTGCAGTACTTAGCAATGACATACATAACAAAGAAAGGAGAAGTCCAATATTTCTACTCCCTCTCACCAAACCTACTTAAAAAAACGTCTTTGAAAATCTAGATATATGTGCTGCTTTCATTTTTGAGAATGTGAGAAAGATTAGGAACGAAATTAACAACAAGGGCCTATAGCTGATCAGTGGTCTCAGTACCTTGTCAAGACTTCTAGATATCTTCAGACAATTGTAGGACTTCGCCTTGAATGTAACTCCAAGAAAACCAATTCAACAAGTCCCTTTGGACGAAACAAAAGCTAACATTAAATGTTTAGTTCACGAAGCTCTGCAGACCAGACCATCTTCTAATATGGTAAGTCGGAATGCTCTTCATTTATCTCAAATCTTCATGCTACCATTAAGGTTCTCCTTTCTAGATAAAACAGGGTATAAAATAGCCCTTCGGCTTACTCAGCTGATCAGGACCGTCATCGTCAGATTTCAGATGTCCCACAGGAGCTGCTATTTAAAATGAAATTGGGCTTCAGTTAATTTATTCAAGAGGGAATTGTTGCTTAGTATTCAATGGTACGTTTAAAAGTTGCCAGGGCCCTTCCAACTCTCTCATAGTTATTTCAAGGGCCGACAATGCATCAACCCACAGGAATCCTGTCCTGACTCTCATTTCGAGACCTGCCCTTTGGCAGACTTCGTCTCTGAACTACATCTATTCTACACTCAAAAGAAGATTTCTACCTAAATTTGGGAATGACACCTAGTACTTAAACATTTAAGTACCCACTAGTGGACATCCCATTTCTCAGACAATGATACTTAGATCCTTCTTGAATCTTCAATAGGTACATGAAAGAAAACTTAATTTGACAGAAAGCAAAACCATCGGAGCGGACATGGTAATTTTCCAACTTCTAGTAAAAAAGTAGGAGTGTTCTTTGTTACTCCCCCCCATTTTCAGAAGCTCGTCGCTTCACAAAATTCTAACAAAAATTTGATGTTGAGGTGATTTTTGTAAACTTCAGCTCGTCTACTTTTTGATGTATGTGTTCATATTTTGAAGATACAACTTTGTAAAAGCCAAATTCGCCATAAAAAAAGTGGGGGGGGGGAGTACCGAAGTATTAGCCTTGTCAAATTCTTCTCCCCACGGTGAAAACAGTATTTTCGACCAGCAATATTTCATCGCTCTATATCTCATACCTGCACGATGAAATACTTTGATCGAAAGTTAAGAGGTTGAGACGCGATATTGGCAGTCGAAGATACTGTTTTCACCGTGGGGGGAGTACCGAAGAGTTTGACATGGCAAATACTTCGATACTCCCCCCAACTTTTTTCGATTGAATAATTCACCATTACTATCCAATTCTGGTAAATTGAAGTTCACTAGACATGAAACTAGACAAACTGAAGTTCCTAAAATCACCTCAACATCAAACTATTATTGGAATTTCATGAAGCGACGAGCGTTTGAAAATGGGGGGGGGGGGGGGGGGGGGGGAGTACCGAAGAACACCCAAAAGTAGGAACAAACTTTAATTGAGACACTGGAAACCGGATGAAATTTCAAATGGATCCCCAACCGGCTGATTTTCATGAAACTCATCTTGAGCACGACGAAGAACCGTAGATAGTTTCGAATGAAAGGCAAACTAAATATTCTTGAAGTCGGCAGCAAAATATTTCAATGCTGGGTAACAACAAAATCCGAGCAGATCTAATCACACCGTCACTGATAAGAACGGAAGGTTGTTGTTGTTGTCGACTTCTTCCATGCTTGAAAATATTTATTACTTTTCATGAGAATAGCATGAACGGCGTTGTTTATAGCATTGAAGAAGAGTCTTCCTTCTTCCATGCTTGCACATGTTTATAGTCTCTGACTATCTAGTCATTCGTCCCGCCTACATTGCCTAGAGTGTAGGCACTAAAATGTAGTGTCCCCTCTTCAACTCGCTCGATAACCTTGTTTAATCTAGGAGCATCTAGGGGGAGACCGTGGTGGAACGGCCTGAGCGCTGCCTAGCGAAGATGAGATGAACCTTCCAAAGCTCAAAAACCACCTGAGTCTAGAGCGTGTGTGATTATATCTGGTACTCTGTGGACCATTCCCCGATAGTTTTAAAACGAAATAAAAATCCACTTTACAAAACATGTTATTCAAACAAAGGAACAGACTGGGCCGAATTCAAAATAAGGCTAGCTGAAAAAATTAATCTAAAGCCTTTCTTTACAAAAGAACAACTTTACTAAGAAGTTGAAAAACTTGTCATGGACATCAAAAAAACAGCTTGGGACTGTACCCCAATCCTTAAAAAAACATTTAACGGTATCAGCTATCCTCATGAAATAGTTTCCTTGATTAGAGAAAAAAGGAAAGCAAGAAAGCAATGGCAAATGACCAGAGCTCCTCTAGATAAAGAGCATTTGAACTTCTTGGCAAGAAAATTGAAATCTAAAATTAATAAAATAAAAAATGATTCATTCAGCTCCTACATTAAAGAATTGACTTATGATCGAGATTCTGATTATTCATTGTGGAAGGCCACCAAATCGATAAAGCAGCCAGTTCTCCAAATATCTCCGATTAAAGGTCCTACAGGGAATTGGGCAAGGGATAACAAAGAAAAAGTGGATACTTTTGCAGCTCATCTGTCAAATGTTTTCACTCCTCATGAAGGAGCTGACTACAATCAGATTGATAGCTTTTCTGAGAATGAGCTGGTTAGTGTAATTCCACCAGTTAAGATAAGAGAAGTTCAATCAGTAATCAACAAAGAAATTAAGACCAAAAAAGCCCCTGGTTACGACCTCATGACAGGTCAAGTGCTGAAGCAACTCCCCCGGAAAGCGGTTGTAAAAATTACTATGATTATTAATGCCGTTCTAAAATTGCATTATGTTCCTCAAGTAGGTACCTATGGAAAATTGCAGAGGTCATTCTGCTACCTAAACCCGGCAAGCCTCTGTAACAGATTACCTCATACAGACCAATATCTCTTCTGCCAGTCCTGTCAAAATTGTTTGAAAAACTTCTATTGAAAAAACTCCTACCTATAATTGAGGACAGAAAAATAGTACCAAACCATCAGTTTGGGTTCAGACATAAGCATTCAACTATTGATCAAGTACATAGAATCACACATGTAATAGAAGCAGCACTAGAACAGAAAAAGATTTGTTCTGCCATATTTTTAGATGTGTCCCAAAAGTATGGCACGAAGGACTCAAATTCAAATTAAGAAAATGGTTACCATCACTTTATTCACGGTTTCTAGCTCCTTACCCAACTGATCGATACTTCCGTATTAGACAAGAGGATTCCTACTGATTTTCAAGAGATTAAAGCTGGAGTTCCTCAAGGTAGTGTGCTATTGCCAGTATCATACCTTATATATACTAGTGACTTAACAGAAATAGAACAAAATACAACAACTACATTTGCTGATGACGCTGAAGTGTTGGCAGTTGCAGAAGATACTGTTGAATCAGTTTCTAAGCTCAACAAATCTTTAGTAAAAATTCACGGATGGGCGAGGAAATGGAAAATTAGAATGAACGAGGCAAAGTCAATATAATATATTATGTAGACTTATGTAAAGACTACATATTATGTAGACTTTACCAATAAAAAGGTTAAATACATACCTGTCATACTGGATGGAAAGACCATCCCTTACTCAAACCAAGCAAAGTACCTTCGGATGACGCTTGATGCCAAATTGAAATGGAAAGAGCATGTTAAAAAAGCGGAAGGAGCTTGATATTAGGTATCGAACAATGTACTGGCTTATGGGCAGACAGTCGCAGCTGTCAACGTCTAATAAGCTTATGTTGTACAAGCAGGCCCTAAAACCTGTGTGGACCTATGGTGTGCAGCTGTGGGGCTGCACTGTTAATAGCAACATCAAGATTGCACAAACATTCCAGAACCAAGTATTGAGGAACATCGTTGGTGCACCTTTGTACATTTGGAACGACAACCTACATAATGATTTAGAGCGTCGCTGCCACAATAAGAAAATTCGCCGTTGAACACTTTGAACGGCAAAAGGGCCACGTCAGCGCAGAGGCCCCATCTCCACCTGGAGGCGTCCATCTCCTTGACGTTGACAACATTTTCGGAAGACTTGAGAGAAAAAAGGCGTTCGAACTGACACTTGACGTATAAGGTAACTTATCGCGAGTGAAGTGCGAACAAACGATTATTATCATTAGAACAAAAGAAACTCCTGTTATGTACAAGAGGACTGCATATTAAATTATGATACTAGAAATAAGTTACTAATAAGTTGTTGAAACTGACTTGATTGTAATTAAAATAAATTTAAAAAAATGAATAGTACAATCTATGTGACCACACATGAAATTTACTATAATAATGTAGTTTTCAAATGTGAGTTTGAATTAGGAACAAATTTCAGTTGGTTCTATCTGTACCACCTCCTTGTTGTTAATAATTGAACATTTGTGTAATGACAATAAATAGTTCAGTGTTGTGTTTCAATGAAACCGCTTGGTACCTTATCATCGATTCCTATAGGTACTCTTAATTCAACCTCCCACGCTCAGCTCAAAAAATCTCGTTTGATGGTGCACTGATCATCGAATCTGTCTCTCCACCTACTGAAATAGTCTCAGAAGAAGCGCAAGCGCAAAATAAAAAACACATGTACAGTCTTTTTCTTTTTCAAGTTTTTTTGTTTCTTTTTCAAGGATTTTCTCTCAAGTATTTAATGAGTGATTCTGTGAGAGAGGGCAATTTTCTTGAATCTTAGGAACCCCAGCTCACAAAAGAGTGTCAACTGGAAAAAAGTGTTCAATTATTCTGACCAGTTAACTGAAAATTCTGACAAAACCAATTATATAATCAATGTGACAGAGGAATAAATACCTAACTGAGTCTGAATAACATAAACCACAAACTCGAAATTCCTCAATTAATTTTTCTCATTTTATTACGTTGTATCTGCACTAAAAATATTTAGCAAGGGAAATATATTTGCCCATACCCTTGGCAGTTTTTTTTATTTAAGTGCCAGATTTTTCTTGATCTTTTGTTGCTTTTTCATAGTTTGCTACCAAGACAGAAACACTAGTGTCTATACCAGTTCCAGTGAAAATGGCAAATATTTGAAAAATTAATGTCATTAACCCCTCAACTTCTCCCCCCCCCCCCCCCAAACTTAAAACCAGCCCCACCCGTGTGAGCTGGTACCCAAAACCAATATTGATAATATCGTAAAATGCATATATAATATATAAAAACATTAACAGTTAGAAGTCAATCATTTAAAATTTGTAGTTTGAGACCATCTAAAAGTTATCTAGGCACCATCTAAGCTTGTTAAACATATCTCTTTAAACCCTTCATAATAGTTTTTGTCCACGGGATGAAGAACAGAAAATCTTCAGATTATTTCTTCATTAGAAATAGACTCAAATACAACTTTTTCTGCAGCTAGAACCGTTAGATTTGACAACCATAAGTCTCCCATAGCTGATCTGAGTCTGTTTTTGACAATGTGAACTACTAATTGTTGATAAGGAGAGTAAAGTTGTATAAACCACATTCAGTGCAGTTCATTATTATTTACGTTCTATCTATAGTATCTACGATGCAATATATTGCTTCCGAGTCTACCAAGGTAGAGGAAGCATTGTTTTCACTTTCGGAATGTGAAAATTTTGTTGTCTCCAAAATCAAAAATTCCACTCGCATTTTGCGTTTTAGACCTTTCTGAACAATTTTGGTTCCGTGTCTGTCCGTCAGCAAATCCTTGTTACGGGCAAAACTACACGAAGTTATAGTCCGATTTTGATGAAATTCTCAGGGATTGTGCGGGTTGGGGTGTAGATGGTCCCCTATAGGTTTCATGACACCTGGATCAATAGTAGCCTCTGCGCATGCGCAAACATGAAATCCTTGCCACAATCATAACTCCGGGAGTTCTTGACCGATTTCGATGAAATTTTCAGGGATTGTTCGGTTTGACGTGTAGAAGATCCCCTATAAGTTTCATGACCCCCGGATCAAAAGTAGCCTCTGCGCATCCGCAAACGTGAAATCCTTGTTACACCCATAACTCCGGGAGTTCATGACTGATTTCGATGAAATTTTCTCTAGTTATGCTCTTGCATAACAATAAATTTAACCTAATTCAATATTTACTTCGCCTAATTGAACGAAGTTCTTTAGTCAATAATAATTTTCAATGATCTATACAGTCATGTTATGGATACGAGGAAGCTATGTGCCACACATACTTGTTTTTGAATGCCGTCACGTTAAACACTGTTTCAATCAACTTCGCCCCCCAACAACTTTTTGGAACCCCCCCCCCCCCCCAAGAATTTTAATGACGCAGTCTGCAGGCACCCCTGATTAACCTAGCTATTATTTTAATATTTTAAATGATAGCATCCTTCTTATTGAAGAGTGTGCAAGTCAAACTAATCGATTTTATGGCGTATTATTCTGAAATTATCTTTATGTTTATTTTACTTGATTTCTATTCATCAATTTCATAAATAATGGCTTGAATTGTTGTCAAATCTCTTCCTTCGATCCAGGTTTCAAAACTCAATGGTTTTTCTTATTGTTCTGAGTAGCCATAGCCTTAAGTTATGGAATCCTAATAGTTACTCGGTTGTTTGGTGATCGAGTAACATTCATTTTGGTTTATTATTCAATAATAAACCATTGTAATCGCTCTGGAAAAAAAAATTCTAACCCCCCTGAAAATTTCATGGTTTACGTTTCAAAGGGTGTAGAATCCGAATCTGTAATACAAAATTTTCCGTCCGTCCGCCGTACGCCGTACGCACGATATCTCCGAAACGGCTGGAGCAAAAAATTAAATTTTCAGGAAAAATCCATCTTGGTCCAACGTCGCCCCAATTCTTGAGCCAGCTCCCTCACTCAATTTAAAGTGCCCTGAAATCTAAAATCCCTGAAAACTTCAAAACTAGTCGAATCGGCCTAAATATTTTCCTGTTTGAAGAACATACCAATAGGAATCGAATGAGCCCTTCCCCACGTACGTAGGTCAAACCATTCCCGATGTATGGGCCGATTTATGGTGCGAACATTTGCGTTTTTTCGTTTATTATTGTTTGTTAGTAACCTAGTGATGTCCGGCCGATAGCGTCGAGTTGTAGTGAATGTGGATACTGGAGTGATAGCCGATGTGAATACTTGTAGTGTAGTTAGTAGCCGATATGCGGGTTGAAGCATTCTGATAATATATAGGTAAATATTATTCAATATTATTACTGGGGTTTATTACTCAATATTATTACTGGGGTAAATAAGTATTCTTTCACTGGGGTTTATTATTCAATTGGATTGCGTTCATGATTTGAATCTTACCAAGCTACGGAGTGTGCGTGTTTTATAGGTGATAGAGCGATTATTGAATTTCAGGAGATATGCATAGACCACGTAAATCGGTTCTCATCCAAAACACATATTTGGATTGATCAGTTGACGATATTTGTGTGCCCCCTCTACATCTGTCTACCTTTGGCTGCATCGTTTAAATTTGGATTTGGGGAAGTTTTAACGCAATACGAGTGCCAAATTATATATATATTATATTATATCTTGATAAATTATAGATGTTTTTTATTGTGGGGGGGGGGGGGGGGGTATTGATTTTCAATAAAAAAAAAACGCTGCAAATTCTTTCACTGGGGTTTATCATTCAATTGGCTTGCGTTCATTATTTGAATTTCTACTAAGCTTTGTAGTGTGCGTGTTTCACAGGTGATAGAGCGATTATTGAATTTCAGGAGATATGCATAGAGCACGTAAATCTGTTCTCAAACAAAATACCTTTGGATTGATCAGTTGATCATATTTGTGTGCCTCCTGAAATTCAATAATCGCCCTATCCTGTGAAACACGCACAATCCAAAGCTCAAAGCTCCATAGAAATTCAAATCATGAACGCAAGCCGATTGAATAATAAACCCCAGTGAAAGAATTTGCAGCGTTTTTTTCCAATAAAATGTTGAACAAATGAATAATGAATGCATCCATTAATTGGGCAATTGAGCTGATTTATTGAATCACTTACCGTCTTACCTGATCTGAATCAGAACTACGCATTTCCATTGTATGTGTATTCATTTTCCTTATCTATTAATTTATTTTAATCATTGGGCTTTTATTTTTTCAAACTCAACTTTTAAACTTTTCAAATCAAACTTCAAATTTCGAACTTGAAGAATTTAATCTAACTTCTCCTTTAAAGAAAAACTGTCGCAAATAGTAACAAGTGAAGTTGGTTATGGTAATTTCCGAACGTCTGTGATGCATAGAGAATGGAAAATATCCGGACTCGATGTTAAAATGTATTTACCTTCTTTTAGGTCATACAAGACAGTGTTAAGGACAATTCCATTCACATTCAAAGTTTAATAAAATGATTGCCGTTTTTGGTTTATTATTCAATAATAAACCATTGTAATCGCTCTTGAAAAAAAAAATTAACCCCCCCCCCCCCCCTGAAAATGTTATGGTTTACGTTTCAAAGGGTGTAGAATCTAAATCTGCAATAAACAATTCGCAATCTGCAATAAACGCCGTTCACCGTACGCACGATTGCTCCCAAACGGCTGGAGCAAAAAATCTGAAATTTTCAGGAAAGATCAATATTGGTCCGACAACGCCCTGACTCTTTAGCCAGCACTCTCACTTAATTCAAACTGCTCTTTAAGGGTTGTCAAAGTTTTGTAAAATCCCTGAAAACCACAAAAAGTTAAGTTAAGGCGGCCTAAATTTGGACTTTTTTTAAGAACTTTTTTGAAGTAGCTCAAGCCGTTCCCGATGTATGACCCGATTTATGGTGGCAACATTTGCATCCACATTCACTACATCACTAGGTTACTATGATCAAAACAAACACAAGAGTTTTTTTTTTTTTTTTTTTTGATCGCAGTAACCTAGTGATGTAGTGAATGTGGATACTGGAGTGAACTCCTAAAAGGGTTTATAGCCGATACACGGGTTCAAACATTCTGATAACCATAAAAAACGCAGCAAATTCTTTCAGTGGGGTTTATTCACGAATTTCTACTACGCTTTGGAGTGTGTGTGTTTCACAGGTGCTAGAGCAATTACTGAATTTCAGGAGATATCCGTAGAGCACGGAAATCGGTTCTCCAAAATACCTATTCGGATTGATCGGTTGATCATATTTGTGTGCCTCCTGAAGCTTAGTAGAATTTCAAATCATGAATGCAAGCCAAAATTTGGCTTGCATTCATTTAATGAATAATAAACCCCGATGAAAGAATTTGCAGCGTTTTTTGTATATAATTACTTTGTTTGTTTCATTTTACCGTAATGATAATTTATTAATGTAGCAGTTTCTATCAGTGTGACTGAGGATGGCGTAATCCCTAAAATATATTTCTCACAACCTGGGAAAAACGTGTAGAACTGAAGTCAAATTTTATATCCATCCACACGAAACATATGAAATTGTATGCATTACTTGGAGCATCCGCTTGCTCATGCGAAAAATGTGAATTGTGGGATCTACCGTCGACTATAATTGTTTTTGGGACAAGCTGATAAAAAATTCGAATTTGATTCCAGTTATTCCAGTGTTCGGACGCGTTATTGTATCATAAACCACAGAAAACATTGCATTCCATGCAAAATATATCAATTTCATAGGTACATTAATGCATACATTTCAATTCATTTTTCATACATTGCTTTTTGAAGGTAGGGGCTTAAATTTTCTTCTTGGTTAATTACAAAGGTTCATATTGAAAATAATAGACCTAAAGCGTTCACATTTTCTAGTGGAAGTTGTTCATATCTCTTGCTCGACTGCAAAGCTTTTAAACTTTCTGTTGAGAGGGAATAAGGAGCAAGCGACAAAAATTTACCGAATAGCAAGCGATAATAATATAACGAGTGTTTGGCTGTTGCCATCAGGCCCACCCGACTTCCGAGAATCGAGAGGAACAATGGAAGCTGCAGTTATAGAAGAAGAGAAGCCGCAACAAAGTCAAGGAAAATCTCCTCCTGTCCTGCGCAGTTGCGTGGTATGTGTCCCAGAGTTGCCAACCGTACGTTAATTCTCTAATTTCTACGGTAGTTCATGGGTACGTAAGGTGTACCATAGGTATCC
This sequence comes from Creontiades dilutus, assembly GCA_031894815.1. Classification (NCBI taxonomy): domain Eukaryota; kingdom Metazoa; phylum Arthropoda; class Insecta; order Hemiptera; family Miridae; genus Creontiades; species Creontiades dilutus. The sequence goes on along the minus strand of JAVIWC010000084.1, from coordinate 417,255 downwards.
CTTAGAGTGAGCTATTCCACTATCTATCTATAAGTATAGGTTTCCTTATACTGTGATTAATGTCTGTTGCCAAAGAAGATACATTTTAGATCTCTACGCCACGAAAAATCCGGAGATAATTCACTATCTAGTAGGACTTCACGTAAACAATCGCTTCCTTGTAATAACAACAGGGGTTTCCTTATACTGTGTTTAATGTCTGTTGCCATAGGAGATGAATTTTAGATCTTTACGTCACGAAAAATCCGGAGAGAATTCACTATCTAGTAATACTTTACCCAGGGCTTGATCTATACATTTTGGGACCCCCTGCAAAATCTGTACTGGGTTAAATCTATTAAAGGTTAATGTAATACAAGCATTGTTGCGCACACAAGCGAGATTGAATATAGAATCGGCAATAAATCGATTTTTTCGGTAACTAAATTCTTTTTATTTTCGCGGCAGAGGTTCGTCCCCCCCCCCCCCCGCACTGCGGGGGTTTCGTGGTTCCTAGTTCCGGCTTTGATTTCACGTAAACAATCACTTCCTTGTAATAACAATAGGGGTTTCCTTATACTGTGTTTAATGTCGGTTGCCATACAAGATAAATTTTAGATCTCTGCGTCACGAAAAACAAAACAAAAGAAGGTAGCTACTTGATAGGGATGAGATTACTAAACTCAGGAAGCAGAGCGTATTATTGAAGATTGAGGAATTGACTTTTAAAAAAGAAAGAAAGTGGAAATGATAAGTATACAAAAACCTTGTATACAAAAAACAGGGCGTAAAGGATGTGCACTTATTGATTCGTTAACATATGACATAGGGGATGCCTTCTACTTCAAGTTTCATGGAGATGTGAAGTAAAGGAATTCTGAGGTATAAAGTTTCGTGGCTATTAAGTAATCATATAGGAGAACGCAATTTTCGTGACGGTGATTTTCAAAGGTTTCATACGGTATTTGGTGGCTGAAGGTTGGTCACACTGATTTGAGCTCAAAAAATCAAGGAGTGTCTCGCCCTCGCAAGGATTGCCAACTGGTGGCGCTACTGCGGCCAAAGAGACACCGGAGTCGGGAGATGACACTAGATAAGATTACAATGATAAGCATGAGCCCGCCAAGTAGTTCGCTGTTTGGCCACAGTAGCGCCACCAGTTGGCAATCCTTGCGAGGGCGAGACACTCCTCGCAAACTTTATGATGGGGAGTCAGGCGATTTCAGCGATACTGGCGTTACCGGCGATTTATACGAATACAACCGACGATTGTTTTTTTCAGAATTTAAAACATAGAGACTATGTTTGTTGGCCTCAAGTTGTCCAGTTCTGCTCAGTTTATTTATAAACGTTTCCAATAAACGTTTTCAGAGGCAACAATCTCACGAAATTTGTCAATCAAGGACCTAATTCGGAGAATTCATTGCTCTCTAGCCTATTCTTGAAGGGAGGATTTTTTTTTAACCCCATAAAGACGACGATAAGTAACTACAACATTGTTCTGACTAACCTTACAAGGGTAATCGGAGAAAAAATCCCCGGACAAATAATCCCAGGACAAAAATCCCCAAGGGCGGACAAAAAATCCCCAACTTCGGAAAACTAGGGTTGAATCACAAAATACGTAACGCATCTATTTTTCCAACTGATCTATACTTTACTAAAAGGATTGGTATAGGATATTTTTTTGTTTTTGAGATGCGCCCGTAGCGAGCATCCAGACCAGCAAACTATATAGGTAACGCATCTATTTTTCCAACTGATCTAAGTATACATTACTTTACTCGCTACGCTCGCATCCAGATCAGCAAACTAGACGATAAGAGATTTCTGTCATTTTTCACACGAGGATTTTTGTCCGGGCATTTTTTGTCCGTGATTCCCTGCTAGCTCTCGAGAAATTGTTTAGACCCCAACAGATTTGAAAAACTCCAATAACCTTGACAACAGATGTAAAAAATCGCGCGTAAACGCTACAAACTTGTAGCAGGAGTAGCAAGAAAAAGTGGATGTGGCACATAGCTTCTTCGTACCCATATCATGACTGTATAGATCATTGAAAATTATTATTGACTAAAGAACTTCGTTCAATTAGGCGAAGTAAATATTGAATTAGGGTAAATTTATTGTTATGCAGGAGCATAACTTGAGAAAATAAAGGTAGGCATGTTCAACTATTGAACAAACTATAAAATATACCTAATAAGTCCGAACAATCCCTGTAAATTTCATCGAAATCGGTCAAGAACTCCCGGAGTTATGCTTGTGGCAAGGATTTCACGTTTGCGCGTGAGCAGAGGCTACTATTGATCCGGGGGTCATGAAACCTATAGGGGACCATCTGCACCCTAACTCGCACGATCCCTGAAAATTTCATCAAAATCGGACTATAACTTCCTGTAGTTTTGCCCGTAACAAGGATTTGCTGACAGACAGACAGACACGGAACCAAAATTGTTCAGAAAGGTCTAGAACGCAAAATGCGAGTGGAATTTTTGATTTTGGAGACAAAAAAATGTTTACATTCCGAAAGTGAAAACAATGCTTCCGCTACTTTAGTAGACTCGGAACTTCCGAGTCGTAAGCAAAAATCAAACCGATTATATACTCGTATCAAACCGATTATATACTACTCGTACCTACTGTTGGAAAACAAAATATTATTGGCATATGGAATGTTCGACGAATACGTTTCACGTGGATAAACATGAATATATAATATATTTAAACCGTATGTACCCAAGAAGCTATAGGTAAATGTATTTCGTATTTTCCCCTTTTTCAGTAGTTTTCCGAAGTTGGGGATTTTTTGTCCGGTTACCGAGGGTATTATAATAATTGTTATTCTTCTGGAATAAAATATAAATTCATTCATTCATTTGTTGGGATCAGCAGTACCCAGTGAACCGTCGATCCGAATATGCGCCGAGCCTCCGGTTGGATTCGGGGAACTGCGCCTCGGACCCCTTCAAATCCAAACATGAACCAAGAAGCAAGTCGACATTGTACCCTGCAGGTCTCGCTTCCGTAGAAACCGCCTAGCAACGGACCCTCATTTCACAACTTTTAGATTTCTTATTCACCTTCAACATCACCCGTATAACTTGTTAGTTTCAAATAGGATTACCAGATGAAAACTTTCAAAACCAGGACATCTAGCTTTAAAAAAAGGACAAACCAAGGACGCTTACTCGAAAAAAAGGACGATTACAAAACGCTGCAAATTCTTTCACTGGGGTTTATTATTCAATTGGCTTGCGTTCATGATTTGAATTTCTACTAAGCTTTGAGTGTGCGTGTTTCACAGGGTAGAGCGATTGTTGAATTTCAGGAGGCACACAAATATGATCAACTGATCAATCCAAATATGTAGGTATTTTTTTTGAGAACAGATTTACGTGCTCCATGCATATCTCCTGAAATTCAATAATCGCTCTATCCTGTGAAACGCGCACACTCCAAAGCTTAGTAGAAATTCAAATAATGAACGCAAGCCAATTGAATAATAAACCCCAGTGAAAGAAATTGCAGCGTTTTTTGGAAGAGGTACCTACTTCAGCAAGTAGTTTGGGCTCTTTCATAACCATTTTGTAGAAATCGCTAAATAGCATTTTTGTATTATACTCAAGAGCGACAATCCACTTAAATAAGCATATCAAACTGGCATTATCTCTAATAAGCGCTTTAGGAATTTTCGTAAACGATTGGGCAATGCAGAAAGTGTCACGTCCATTATGCCTTCCTATCGCAAAATATTCTCGCATTCGTTCTTGTTTGTCAGATATCTAATTGTCAAAGATAATAACTGAATTTTTATTCTGAGAAAATGAAAAAAATTACCAAGTACGTACATTGAAAATGCCTATGCTAATGTAGGTATGTACATACCTGTGAATGTATATTATGCACACAAAATACAGAACTTTGTAAATAACAGTAGGTATGATAATTTGGTTACTAGATTGGATAACATTATTTTTACTGCCTAATTGAACTGTGTTGAACTGCTGTATTTTTATATACCTACCTTATTACCATAATAATTATGATTTATTTACAATTATTGTAAACAACACTGTACATATATGTTTGAAGAATTAAACCATTTTGAATCGTCCATCTACCAATAGATCAACTGATTAACCCATTCTTCTAAGGAAATACTTTGAAACGGGATATGAATCGGGTACGGGTACATTATATGAGTGACCGGGTGGTCGGTGAGCACCCGTGACGTCACCGGTCTGAGATGGTCCGCGGGTGACCTCTACCGTGTAGTTAAGCTTCCGTGAGTTTATCCTTGAGCTCAACGCGGAGCGCCGGTGGAAGTGGTGATTCAGTGACGTCACAGGCCGGAGCCTCTCGTTACGTGGCCATTACCGCCCTGTGTAGCAGCCGGCCTCTACGTGACGGAGGCTCCGCCCTGGGTAGCAACCGCGTTTCTTCCCGCCTTCTTGGAAGCGCGTGAGGGGGACAAACTCAGCCAAAATTCTCGGAACTCAAAGTGCGTGTAGGGCTGCTGCGCACAAGGCCTGCGCAGTAAGACTTCCAGGATGCCAGTTCTCCGTAACCATTTCCCCCTCAGTCTTCCGTCGGTCGTGCTTGTGGTAGGTTGTGCGGTGCTGTGATCTTTCAACTGCAAAATGCTTGCAATTTGATTTTCCCTCGAATTCGGTACGCGTTTCCGCGATCGGCAGTGTAGGTCAAAGGCAATCGTTACGATGTGAAATTGTGTTGTGAATTGTTCATTTCCTCCTTGAAATCTTCTCTTCAACTATCGTCCATCATCGACATCACCCTCGTCACTTCAATTCGCAAGTAAGTAAACCATAAACATTTTAGCATCTTAGTAAGTTAAACATCGCAGTTCACCTGCGGAAATAGCTCAGATCAAATTTAAATCTAGTCAACGTATAGTCTTCTTCATCACTATTCAACTCCATTATTTCGTAGATCAACAAATCACACTACAACGGAACATTACATCACTCTCTTTCCCTGATTAGGAATCTGAGTAGGTACATCCATTAGGGGCCGCACCTGCCGACTTTTTTGGAAATTTAGAAAAATAAACTGGGGTGACCTATTTTTGTCATCGCTGCCCCGCCATTAGAGATGTTCCGATGTTATCGATATTTCTGAAGTTAAATCGGAACTAGCTGATCCGGCAAACGTTTTGCCTTATGAATTATTTCTAGTCTAATATATGAAATTTCCATGTCATAATGTTGGTTACCGTACTTCTCAGAAACGAGAATAGGTAACACCTCCTTCATCAGACCGTCGCCATATTGAATAACCAGAAGTCTTCTATCCATATGGGCAGAAATGTGTTCCGTCTAGGGGTGGGACGTCGAAGGATAACATCGATATTTAAATCGATGTCGATGTTTGTGAGTGGCATCGATATGTCCTCCAATATCGCGGGAAAACACCGATATGTTTTCCATATCGGTGTCATAATTAGTTAACGGTATTACACGCTACTACCGATCGTTTCTTGTTAGTATTCTGAAGATTTTATTCTTTCGTTCAGCGTTTGTGAGCAAATATTCCATAAAGATGTCTCCAGGTAAGTGGTGGCGTTTATATCAGAAGACCAACGCCAAGTCTGCCAGATGCAATATCTGTGGGAGTGAAATTATGAGGAATATTGACGCAAAATCGACTATTATATTTATTGGGAAATGATCATTTCATAGGTTTTTCAACGTTGAAGAAGAAAGTAATAAATGTTCCAGTCATGCAGCATGACGAAATGAGCAAATTTTCAACGTAACTAGTTTTGCAGGAGGAAAAATTACGCAAAACCCGACAATTTCGTTTTCTGACTTGTGATACCTCATTTTAATTTGAAAATTTGGTAGAAGTTCAGAATATGGGGCCCTTCCTGATAAGACCGTCGTAACCGTCGAATTTCACACCTGAATTTATGGCTTTAAGAGTTGGACGCACAGGAGTCATGGCTTTTTCAATGACATCGGGGTGATCATTTGTAACTACTTCCATCATGATATCCGAAAAGTCCGCCACAATTCCCTGTTTTCTGGGTTTTCTCAGGCGATCTTGTACATCCTTGACTGGATCTGATCGGAAGACATCAAGTTTTGATCTTATCTCCCGATTCAAAAACCGTTTTGCTGGCGATTCTCCCGTGGTGACGTTTGGAGCTCTCCTGTATGAATATAAAAACGAGTTTAGGCGATGTTGAAGTGATCCAGGAATGTTTTTTAGTGATTTTAGAGTTTTTTTCATTGTGTAAACATAGCGCTCAGCTTGCCCATTTGAAGCTGGCCGAAATGGTGCACAAGTGATGTGTCTCACAGCGTAAAGTTTTAGGAACTGTTGAAATTCTGAACTGGTGAATGCTGAACCATTGTCCGACACCAAAACTCGGGGTAATCCGTACCTTGCAAAGAGAGATTCTAAAACATTGGTAGCTGCTGCAGTAGATGTTGATGCCACTATAAAGACCTCTACCCATTTTGAGTGGGCATCTACAATTATTAGGAAGGTATGGCCCATGTATGCAGCAAAATCTATATGTATTTTACGAAAGTAACTACAAGTACAAGTTGAAGGAGCACATATGCAGGATATCCTGCGATGCCACCTCAAGAAACAAAAACCTTCATCTTTTACAGAAGAACGTGACCAACTGCAGCCCTCTAAACCCAAGTAGGTACATACCACAGTTGGGCAAAAATTAGTTTCGAAACTAAAAACTAAAACTGAAACTAAATTAGTTGAGTTTCAGAAACTATTAGTTTTAGTTTGACATCAGAAACTAACTTTGAAAATAAATTAGTTTTAGTTTGAAAAATGAAACTGAAACTAATTAGTTGCGAAAATTAATTTCCAAAGTTCAAAATAAAAACTAAAATAGTTTTAGTTTTTAGTTCCAAAAAAGAACTAGGTACAAGTAAAACTAAATTTGTCGTTTTCAGCTGGACTTTAAACCAGGTGTTGCAGGATGGCCGGAGGGGTTGCAGATGGACAGAATTAGAGCACTAAGTTCCCAGTTTAGGAGTCGAGAAAACATTTTGTCTTAGAAACTCTATCGTCCGTCATGTAAATTTTGACTCTGAATCGAAACCATCATTTAGACGGGTTTTCATGTCAACGCGGCCAGGATTTCGTGAGAGGAGTGATTGAAATGACTAGCTAAGCCCAGATTGGTTTTAGATGGGTTTTGAGCTCAGCTTGAATAGTTTTACCTGAATAAATAATTGACAAACTACAAAAAATGTGTAAACTATTTTTCTTCTTCTTCGTCACCTTCCATTCTTTTTCAACTTTTCTCTCCTCACGGTTAATCATTGGTTTTTGACCATTTTGCTCCCCTACCACCGCTCTTTCGTGGAAAACGGGTTACGCTATTCAGTTACCTATGTTACTTATTAGCCACATCATCCCATGAACATTGATGAAAACAGAAAAGAGTTTTAGGTACCTAGCCGATTGTCAGCCAAAAGCTGGTGCCCGTATTAAACGTAGATAAATATAATTATATTTCCTCTTTTAATAAAATTATGGGTATTCCTGAAGAATCTGCTTACGGCGTTCGTTAGACAGACGATAGCGAGAAAACTATAGAACTCCGAAAAAGAAATCTCAAAAAGTGCGTGCTTTTCCAAGTATCATCGATTGCTTGTGTCCATTGAGCCCTGACGAATAATGCCCTTTACTGTACTAACAAACTTGGCTTTTACTTGCCAATTTTGGAAAATAAATTTCGAGTTCAACTTTTGACGTGTAAGTCTCTTTAAAAGTAAGTGCGAACCGTGTTTCTTCGAATCAAAGTGCGGTGCTCACATTTTGAAAAAGCAGTGGGAAAGGCGAGGTGCGAAGGCTAGAAGCTTGTCTCTTTGGCCGCAGTAGCGCCACCAGTTGGCAATCCTTGCGAGGGCGAGACACTCCTAAAAAATCATGTTTTCGCGGAAAACTTTTCAGTGTTCTACCGTCGTGTTTAGTGGTAGGTTGTTTCCGCTCGGTGGTAGGCCCAAAGAATGGTGGAAGGTACCTGTTGCTGGCTTCAGTGCAAGATGACTCCGCTCCACTGCGTATATTCTGAATTCCGACAACTCGGTGAAATTATTTTGTTACGTACTCGGTACGCGTTCCCGTGGTCGGCTTTGTAGGTAAAGGCAATTCGTTGACGTTGTGAATAGTGAAGTTCTGTGTTTCATCATCCCATCATTTGCTGCTTTTCTTCAGTATTTCAATCAACATCCATTTCTAAGGTAAGTGAATACGTGAATTTCAGACAATTAGTGAGGTCATGAAAATTCCGCCCGTTACTGACCACCATCAAATTTCTGCCCTTGAATGCACTTGGATTGAGTTAAAGGTACACGTCCACTTTTACATAAATGGTACGTCCTCACATAAATGATTTGTCAAGTTAGAGATTGTGTTGAAAAGCGAAATTCTGTAGCTTAGCGCAGAAATAGCACCCATACCCAATTATCTTTTGAGCCGTGGACGCGGAATGGATACTGCCTTCTGATTGGCTGTAGGAAACTTCTACTACCAATAACAAATCACAACGCATTCCGCATTCTTGTGAATCCGCTGTTACTGAGAGAATTAGGATCTTGGGATTTTGAAGTTGTTTGAAATTAGTCTTATTCCTAATGAGGGGGTGATACCATGAGCGTCCCCGTCGGAGGTGAACGTGATTTTTTCGTGTTGACAAAATGTACGAGCGTCCCCGTCCCCTTCATTTTCGTATGTACTAGCGTCCCCGTGATCTCTTGAAGAGCAGGCGTGAAAACGGTCGAATTCATATAAACAAATTTATAATCTTCAAAAATCCAGATACATCAGAATTAGTCAAAACATTAAAAATTGGTTGATGCTCTAAACAGGATGGTAATTTTTGTTAGCTATTTGTACAAATGAGATTAGGGTTATGTCCCCTTTTCGTGACGATCCAATCGTGAAGCATTTCGTTGACGCTTTCGCCTTTCCAAAGCCGAAGGAGTAAAAATTTCACTGTCACCGGCCAATTGTGTTGCTGATTTTGAAAAAGCTGTTCAGAACGCGTTGAAGAAAGTGTGGCCACTAACGGAAGTACGCGGTTGCGAGTTTCAATAGCTGCCAAAAAGTACCACCCTGTTTAGAGCATCAACCAATTTTTAATGTTTCGACTAATTCTGATGTATCTGGATTTTTGACGATTATACATTTCTTATATGAGACCGACCGTTTTCACGCCTGCCCTTCAAGTGATCACGGGGACGCTCGTACATACGAAGATGAAGGGGACGGGGACGCTCGTACATGCGCCCTAATAAGGTTTTCGTTCATTTACCTACTGGAGGTAAAGTAAGTACCTCTCAAAGTTTGTGTTAATTGAAAAGTTACACGAAGTACCCAATCTTTCTGTTAATTTTCCAGAAATGACGGAACTCGGTGGAAAATGGATTACCTGGGGTTATCTCTTTCCACCAAAACCAACTGTAGTATTGTCTCTATTCTAACACAATCTCAGTTCTAGTCGAACTGTTGACAATATGGTTTTTGATGTGATATTTTCAACAATTAATTTACTGGTCGCTGGATTACTATTTGCAGCGCCATCTATCCCTCACTCGCCGCATATTTTGTTATTCGCCGTTCGACAGATCGGGTTATCTCAGCTCATACTGCTCTCTAGCGTCATTTATCAACATTACGCTTATTCCACCATTGATCCGCGAGATCGCGTACGTATCTGAAATCGACCAACTTCACCAGTGACCCTCATCGCACGTAGGTGTTGCGGGATTTGTTTGAAGGCGTGAACACCACTCTCCTTCCACTACTACTCATTACTCCCTCGATTTTTCCACGTCAATCAACCCTAATAAATTATGAGCAGTAGCAAGTGTTTGGAAGGTCTCTTGTCCAAAGACGCAATCGTTCGCGGTTTCCAATATTCGTGTCAGTAGCGTAATAGTTTCTCCCCCCCCCCCCCCCCGCCCCGAGTTAATTGTGAATCATTGGATCGCCGATAGAACGTAATGTATCAGTTCCGTAATTTCAATATAGTTTATGCGCAATTATCATTTATCATCATCACATTTTAGTATTTTGATCATAATGTTACAATATGAAAGTTTGCCACTCTTTGAAAACAGCAAGAAATAACAGGGAAATATATTTCTTACGTTAAGCAGCAGCTAGCAGGCCGTGCTCGGGTTTGAGAATGGGTTTTGAAACATTGTTGACAACTTCCTCTTCCTCTTCGCTTATAATTAATTATTTCACACTCAACATTGTTTTTCTTTGGTTTGCTCATTACATAATTTATGTCAACAAAAGTGAATGACTAAAAGTTTGAAACCGAAACACCTCATTGTTCATTCAGTAATGAAATGTTTTATAACATAGGTATAGACCAGCGGTCTCAACCTTTAATATTTTATATTAATATTTTTTCATTTAATAATCTGCAAGCCTCTGTAAACAGAAACTGTAAACTCAAGATCGCCGGTTCCCGTTCGGAATTTCCCCCCCGAATTGCAGGCCCTGCGGACCCGTATGTTACGCCACTGATTTGTGTGTTGGCATCCTGGGGTAAAAAATACTCGGAGCACCCCTTATTTTATCTAAGACTAAAAGAAGATTTATATTGGTATTGAAAAAATTCACACCCAGCCGGCAGAAGCAAAACGTGTATATTTCTTGAGATTCTTTACATAGTAATAGTGTTGTAGCCTATTTAAAGCAAAGCCTGCAGTAAACAATTGGTTTAGAATAGAAAGCTTACCCCAGTCAAATTCGTTGTTTTTTAATAGTATTTCCTACTTCAAAATAGAATATATCGATGGCACCGATTTATTGGAAATATCGATATTTTTTGGCCGATATATCGGTGCCATCGATACGTTCCATTTGATAAAACGGATATGTTGAAAGTGTTTGCCATCACTAGCTAGAACCATTAGATTGGACAATTGGATGGTAGACACCATAGCTGATCTTAGTCTGTTTTTGATAATTTTAACTCGACTCATTGATATTTCCGCTGAACAACTAGAAACTGCTGAGGAGAGTAAAGTTGTGTAAACCACTTTCAGAGCACTAAAGCTAGAAAAATTCGTCAAACATCTGTAAGGTTTCAAAAATCCTTTAGTGATCCAAAAACTCTCCATTTGCTCTAGGAAATCTTCACTTTCACTCTTGGACAAAGTCCCTTTCTTCTGGATTGTGTTTGCTTTTGCCTGAGTTAGTGGCTGCTGTTTGCTTTTTGGGAGGAATTAGGCCATAAACTGGAACAACGGTGACCACGGACAATATTCAAGCACTGTGATTGTCATTTGTACATTTTCAGTTAGAAAAACAAACCATATTTAAATGAATAACTAGGTTCATTATTATTAACGTTCTATCTAGTAAGGTGACCAGACGTCCCCGTTTTCAGGGCGCTGTCCCTGGACCTGAAGCGTCCTCGGTTTTTTGAATCTTTCCCCGGTTATTGCCATCGACGAAATTCAACACTTCGCGTGTTTTTCTTCTAGTTTAATGTGCGGTTGGTATCGCTGTAGCTCTTTTACAATTACCTAAGTTGGTACTCTGCATGTTGGCATGCGCACTGATTACGTTACGATTGTTCCCCCCGGATCAATAGTAGCCTCTGCGCATGAACGTTAAATCCTTTTACTTTTGATGAGATTTTCAGGGATTGTTCGGGTTGGGGTGTAACATTCATCCTATTGGTCGACTGCTACGTGTTTTACGCTTTTCGAGTGAGTGCGTGAAATGTGCGATGCATCTGTCTACACTGGGTTGTCATTGTCTTTCACCTTATTCGATGAATTCACATATATCAGAGAATAGATGACTGGAAAGATATCAACTTGGACAGAAGGGAGCGCAGAAGTACAAAATAAATGGCGTGATGCTTTATTACATTTTAAGGACGATTCTGTGCCACACAGTAACCTGAAAAAAGTTGCAGAACTTGTGATGTGCTTACCAAGAAGTAATGTTTCTGTTGAGCGAGTCTTTTCCCATATAAATTTTACGTGAACGCCAGAAAAATCACAACAGTGGATGTTCTTCGTGCAGTATCAACAGTGAAAGTGAACTTTAATATGAGTTGTGAAGAGTTTCTGAAGAAGATTACTGAGCAGAAATCTGTTTTACGGAAAATTCGCTCTTCAGAGAATTATGGCAGCCAGAAATAACATTACAAGTGACATTTAAATCGACCATTACTATTCAGAAATGTCCAGGAACACATCACATATGACTTTATTAAGGTCAGTAATATATTATTATTTACAAACTTTGCCTGTCTTTTTTGTGTGTCATGCACACATTTTGTCTCTATCTTCTCGTTAACAAGGAAGTAAGCTTAATATAACAATAAATTAAATAACTGTTGCGCTCTTTCATCTTCCACTTAAAAAAAATACTACCAGCGCTATGAGACCTGCGAATCAGTGTTCTCGGTACCGTATAAATTAACCTTTTTTAGGGTGGTGCACAGGGGAAGCCACTCACTCTCGGTAGCCCCTATTCCTGTGCCCGATTTTGCTAGACTTTACACACAATTTCGTCGGACCTTCTCGGCTTCGGGGGGAACTTTACCTGTCCCTGTTTCACCCCATGAAAAGATGGTCACCTTATATCTAGTGATGTAAAATAGTTTTGAATGTCGTCACGTTAAACACTGTCAATCAACTTTAGCCCCCCTCCCAAATTTTTTTCGGAATTCCAATTGCATGTGGAGGGGACATGGTCATTAGAAACAGCCCTCCTACGATTGGTGAGACCTAGCTGTGAAGAGAAACGCCATGTTTATAGGCTCTGTTGGTACAACTGTAGCCGCAGTAGGCGTTCTTCATGAATTAGAAACAATTTGTAATGCTATTTTGTTATCGCGATTTGTTAAAAAGTAATTTCTGTACACAAACAGAAGCATAAGTAAGCATAATTGAAGCAGCTTAAAAACGATGGCGAGCGAGTGAGCAACGGCGGTAAGTCACTGATGTTGGCTCTTCATGGGAGGAAAAAACTTGAGGGAGAGTCCGGCACCCAAAGCTGGATGGAGGTTGCAAGAAGCGTGTTATGAGCTTTGTGGTAATTTGCAAAATTTCGAATGGTTATAATATAATGTAGGTAATAATATAATATAATGGTTATAATGTTACTTATATGATATTTATTAGTATATTTTCCCTGAAGGGGTAAAAGCTGAATTTGAGCGACATGAAATGTTTAGGTTAAAGATTTAGGGTGAAGCTCGTATTTCCCTGAAGGGAATCGGGCGGCGCACAGTGGGCTAAATCACCAATTTAGATGGACAAAAGTCAAGTCAAAAGTTTGGGATTTCTGAGTGCTTCACCTTTTCATTATTATTTAGTGATACTCTTGATACTAATATTTCCCGCCATACCGTGTTTACAAACGAATAATAAAAGAGTGAATCCGTCATGTTTACAATAAGTGCCTGATAACCGGCAGTGGGATTATTTTTTTTCGATGGCCATTCGTTATGTTCAAGGTGTGTGTAGCGCGAAGTTTTATTGTTTTTATTCAACAATGGACATTGCTGAGACAGGTAAGACATTAAATTTCTACATTCGTCATTGAATATACATTGCATTCTACTTGTATAGGTATTTAACTTAGAAATGTGTAAATGTATGCCCCTATTCAATAAGGAAAAACTATATTAACGCCAAGTTATTCCACGGATTTGATTGCAGGATTTGTTTCATCAATCCCTCTTGTTTTTAAATGTTGCAAAGAATTTTTCCGATTTTGTGCGTTTTTGGTGATACATAATTTTTTTTTTTTTTTTTTTTTTTTTTTCAGTCGAATTTTAGTAAACCAATTTGATTTTAGACCACTGTGTGCTTCTCAATCGTGTCAAAAATCAATTAGATTTTTTAATATTATTTTTCCCGTATTCTGGGACTTCAATCGTCAAATGTAGGAAAGTTTTAAATTTTAGCAAATCAATTTGATTTTAGAACTACTGTGTGCTCGCCAATCGTGTCAAAAAATCAATTCGATTTTTTGTATTATTTTTTCCGTAATCTGGGAACCCAAAGGTTGAGGATGGACAAGTTTCAGAATTTTGTCCACCTAAATCGGTGTTTTAGCCCACTGTGCAGCGTATGCAAATTTTCAATGGGAGCAGGTATATCCTCTGAAAGAGGAAAACAGCTCCACCATTCTTTACAGGAGCTAGTACTCTCTGAAGGGGAAAACAGCAACACTGTTAATCGTGGGAGCAAGTACTTCTCATTAAGAGAAAACAGCTACATTACCGAGCTAGGAGTAAGTACGCTCCCTGATAGGAACCAACAACTACACTACCTATCGTAAATCTTCCCCCAGGAAAACAGCTACACTTGATAAATTGGGGTAGAGGGCAGAAGGTTTAAGGAGAAGACTGGCATAGAGTTGAGCTTAAACCGATAGGTCGGGACCGAATGAATCATATGCCCGGAAGGGGAGTATTTGTAGGCGGTAACACCCAAAAGCGCTAATGACCCCCCAGAATCATCCGAAAGCTCCAGCTCTCAGAACGAGCCAAGGCTAGGTATGGTCAAAAGCGCCACTACTCTCAAAATCAGCCGAGAACCTCCGTTGTCAAGCGCCAACTGTTTGCCAGGTTGCTTCGCAATCGGTACTCACTTCATTCACAGGATAGGTGCTGTGGTGGCACATCACAATTCGTCACTATTTCGATCAGTTAGCCAACTGTTTGCCAGGAAGAAATTGCAAAATTCGCAATAGAAAGCAGTTATGTACTCACCTAAATCATTCACAGGATAGGTGCTTCGTCGGTTTTTCTTTGTGGCACATCACAATTCGTCACTATTTCGATCAGTTATTGCTTCCGCAAGTAATGTAATCGAGAGATGGTTCCGCTAGAGTGCCTACTGGAGCCAAAGCGCCAAAACCCTCTCGTCCGGTTCACGCTGCTTTTTTGTTGAACCTCTCCCTTTGGAATTGTCCTGCATTTTTATGTAAGTTTCGGACCTTCCACGTCCACCGTCCACCACTAAATGCACTGATGCGTGGGGTGCGTGAAAGTGATTTTGAGATGCCGGTGGAAACTTTCAGTACCTACCATTAGTTGTTTTGGGTTGAGAGGAGTCGGGAGCTGGCGCTTTCTTCATCCATCTTAATGAGGTTCTGCAACTCACCTGCCGCTTTTGGTACAGGACTGAAGCATCATTAGACGGGATTAGCTCTTATGGACTACACCCTTCATAGGGGTTGCAAACCCCCGCCTTAGGGCTTGGGAAAAACTCTTTTTTCTCGGGGTTTCCGTATTTTCGGATATATCAATGAAACTCCATACTGGAAACATAGATGATGAACTGTTTAATTAGAGTTATGATGAATGTGAACATTTTTCTTATGTTCTTGCAAATGCAGTGCTGTGAAAAGCTCAGTCGGTGGTTGGTGATAATGAAGAAGTCCTCCCCCCCCCACTTTACCATATCCTTATACACATCACCTCCCCGCTTTATCATTATCACTGACAGTGGTTCTTCATGAAAGCTGGGAGAAAGAGATAGAAAACTATCGAACTTCTAAAAAGAGAAAACTTGATGGAGAGATGGCCTGGGGACGCAGGGCAGAATAGAGGTCGGAATAGTAGGTTGGTTGGTTGGGTGGGGGTGAGGAATAAAAGGGGAAGAGAATAGAATGGAATGAGGAAAGGTGTGGAAGGGAAGGGTTTCAGAAAAACAAGAGTCTAGAGAAACCTTACCTCCCTTTTCCCTTCTGGCCCCAGCGGCGTCGGTGGTGCTGTATAGCAAGGCCCCCTCCGGGCCCGAATTATGCAGGCAAAAGGGTAAATAGGTCCTGGTTGCTATGGTGAAGGGCAACTCAATCTACCGACGGGGCTGAATTGCGGTGCCCGAGGGGGCTCTGCCCCCTCCGCCCTTTTCATCTACCTCCTTTTCACCATTCGCTCGTACCTTCTATCCCCTCTCGCCGGGCCCCTCAACGCCCCTCGCCGCCTCCGCGTCGCCATCCTCCGCCACCCCCGGGGGGGATTTCCACTCCCTCCCCCTCTGGCCGCCTTCCCTCTACCGTTGCTAATGATGCCCCCGCTACCTGGCTACTCATTACCAGACCATTGTTACACAACTGAAATGGGATACCACCACCTAACGTGATTTCAAACGTATCCACGAATAACCTGGAATACCATATTGCTACACATACTTGGTAGGTACATATCGATACATCCGTCGCGAAGAATATCTCAATTATTATTATCTGTACATAAGTCACGACTCGTGACGAACTTGTCTTCATGTGTATTTTTCCATGTTCCTTCCGAATTAAACACATACCAACTGCTAAATAATGAGCCCAATACCGGATTTAATGATCACCCTTATAAACACTTATAAATATTTTAAAATGCTACAAAATATTCCATAAAGGTTTGTTACTTTTGAACCGACCCGCCAAAACTGTTCATGACGGCTGAATCGCCAAAACGAAAAGTGGGGTTGAAAGTTGAATGAATGAATGAATGAATATATATATAAATGTACAAATTTTTTTCAGCAACAACAATTCACATAACAATACTAATTTTTATATTTCGGCTTTTAGCCTTTTTCAAAGTACGAGAATAGAATGGTACGAGAACATCAAATTAACAGATGGTAGACTCGCCTCCTCAGTACACACAAAAGCCACGAACAAGCAATTATATTTACATTACGACTGCTGCCACCCTAGCCACACCAAACAGTCCATTCCAAGAGCGCGTTCACTAAGGGGTCATCGCATATGTAGTGATACACGTGACAAAGAAGCATACCTGAAAAACTTGTAGAACAAGCTGCTGACAAGAGGATGCCCAGCAAAAGTCGTCAGACGAAAAATTATCCCTTCTCACGTTGAACACCATCCTACACCACGAAACACGAAGGATAAAGTTCTCCTGACAACCACATTCTTTTTCGGCATTGAGAAGATGAACCAAATTCTAAAAGATCTCTACCCACTCCTTTCGGCTAATTCGACCATAAAAAAGGTTCTCTCAGAAGTACCGTCAATGTCCTATCGACAGGCCTCGTCAATCGGAGACATTTTGTCTCATTGACGATCGGAGAGAGCAACACCACCTGCAAGAGGTCTACACCCTTGTGGCAAGAGACGGTGTAAAGTTTGCCCCATAGTTGTCGAGGACGAGCTGTTCTCATCAGCCAACAACCCCAACTCGTACAAATGCAAAGGATCGGCTGAATGCTAAACACCAATGTGTGTGTACGAGTTGACATGTAAGAAATGTCCTGCATTTTACGTTGGCAAAGGTGAGACAGCACTCAATCTCAGGGTCAACAACCACAGGGCATCAGTTGTCGGAAGGTACACCGATTTGCCTGTGAGCCGTCATGCCACAGCGC
The DNA here is from genome assembly GCA_031894815.1 of Creontiades dilutus. NCBI lineage: Eukaryota > Metazoa > Arthropoda > Insecta > Hemiptera > Miridae > Creontiades > Creontiades dilutus. The sequence goes on along the minus strand of JAVIWC010000084.1, from coordinate 399,889 downwards.
TTGGCGAAACATTCGATGAGTGTTTTGGCATCGAAATTATCAAGAAAATGAAACCTGAAGAAAACAAAATTATGCTGCTTCACTCGGAGAAAGCACATAGCAATGTGTTGGGTGCGTACGATCCTCCAGGACTGAATATTAAACGTTAGCAGGGCAACAACATTTCTCCACGGCAAACAATCTCTCCACATCAACGTCAAAATTTCCCATTACAGTTATTATTCTCGTACTTTGAAAAAGGCTAAAAGCCGAAATATAAAAATTAGTATTGTTATGTGAATTGTTGTTGCTAAAAAAATTTTGTACATTTATAAATGCTCAGTAGAGCCACTTCTTTATATTGAAAAATATATATAATCACAATAGTTTTAGATAGAAACAATAACAGACAACACAAACTATTTTTAATATTTCGGCTTTTGCCTTTTTCAAATTGAAGAGAAAACTAATTTTGGTTTTTAGAAATTTTGACAATGATGTGCCGAGAGAAGCGTGCCATGGAGATGTGTTGTTGCCCAGCTGGAAAGAAGCCAACGATAAAAGTATTCCTAACTTGAACTAAAAATTGAATAACAACTAGTTTAGAAGCAACTATTTCAAGGAAAACAGGTGCCCCTACCGAGCCTGAAAGTTAAGGAAAACCACCCGTGCCTCAAAGGGGTAAATACCTGGGTATTGTTTTTGGACAGTCCACATTTAAAGAACACATCACCTCTTTGATTTGTAAGATACATAAGTTGTATTATGACTTCAAAATGCTGAGGGGTTTCTTCAATATCAGACTTTTGAAAACTGTATAATACGGGCTTGTGTACTCTGTAATCAAATATGGTATTTTGGTCTGGGGAGGAAATTTTAGGACTCTCTTGAGAGGAGTGCGAGTAGCTCTATTATTCAAAATCAGAATCGTTATCTGAAAGTGCCTCCAAAATCGACTGATACTGGTCGGGAGGAACAATTTCGTGATTGGACATAGCGGCACGGGCGGGGCACGGAGACACCCCAGATACGACGCGCACAGTATCATTCTTTCTAGCAGGTAACGCTTCCAACTGAGGTCATTGCGTACTATCAAGATTTGAATCTTAGATGTTACTGAAAGGGGGGGAACTACCAAGAATTTACCTGAGTTCGCATTCCACAGCTCATTTTGTCACATCGGGGTACCTTTATGCCCCAGCCCGTGCCTCAAATGTGTAACCCAAAGGTGTCTGAGAACTTTATAGTTGCACAATTATACTGATCAGAAAGATCACATACATAATCATGGCATTTTAACTGAGAAATAATCTGTCTACATTTAGGAGACAAGTTAAAATTCAATATTTTTGTTTTATTCAAATTCAACTGCAAAAAATTCAAATCTAACCAACCTCGTATCAAAAGAAATTCTAAACTACTCATCCGAATTAACTAATCATTAGATCTACTCCATAATAATAATTTAATCCTTACAATAATTTTCTTCTATATTTTCACTCTTAGGTTGAGATTTTTGAAGTCAAATGGGCTAGGGCTGCTTTGGAACCTATCTCAATCGATTCGGGGTCCAGAATTATTTGAAAATGACAAATCACTTGCTTTGGCAAATAAAAACCCCGATAAACCACGTTATCGACCAGTTTTTGGCCCATAGCATCTATGCATCTGAAGCGATCAGACAGGCTTTTTTAAAATGTTTTTGGATTGTTAAGACAATTAACTGCCCAAAAACGAACACAACGTCGAATTATTTCCAATCTTTATATCTTGGTATTTTCTAACACTCATGGACCCCCAGAGTGAAGATCCATGACAATTTAATCATGAATTTTTATTTAGGACTAGTAGGAGTACTAGAAGTAACATTTTCCCACCTTATTGAAATAATGCTAGAAACATCAATTTCGTGCTAATTTTTGCAGAGATCGTGGCGAATTATCCACTTGCACATCTTAACCATTTTCTCGCTAGACGTATTTATATATATACGTTATAGACTGGCTTGCTCCTTTCCTGCTTACATCAGTACAAGACTCTTTATATTCTCCTGTAATTGACAGTGTGTGTAATCGACCCGCTCGTTGGGATAAAGTACTGCTAGTTTTTTTTCTGTATTTTTGGCGTTGAACGCGACGGTTATGAAGGAGGTAAATAGACAAGCACGAGTGCGATCCATCCTTCTTCTTAAACTTAGTGCAGGTGACTGTCTTAAAAGGCGATCGAGAGCCAAAAAGGCTCTCCATGTGAAAGAGTGGGAGCAAGGAGCGGAAAACGCTCGTCATCGCGATTGAGAGCCTTAGGCCTCTCCAGTGAAAACGGGGTAAGTCGTCCACACTACGAGTTCGTCCTAGTTCACATCCCACTTCTGATGTAGAATTCACGTCATACTACATGTAAAAACCATCCTCTGACGTAGCACACAAAACGCGAAACCCCAATGCTATCACGGTCAAAGATGCCTATTTGCACTACATCAACTATCAAATATCTGATTAAAAGCTAAATTAACCCATCAGTAAACGCGTTAGTGAATTGCTTTGCAGTTTAATGGATTATTAAGTACATTTCAAAAACCACTGGTCAGTGATAAAATCACTAAGGTTCGAAACAACCCTACCCCCATGGAATAGCATAAAGTAACCGAAACAATCGTCATTATTAGCCTCTCCTGCTAGTTTACAACTTTTACTGCTAATAGTCCTAATGGTGCACGACGGATACTTGTCTCCCAAGCACATTGGCACAGCTCAATTCAATTTTAAAATCTCCATTCAATTGTCAATGTACATACAGAACACATACAGAAATATTAAACCTGGGCGTAATAATTTGCAGCATTTCGTTAAGTCTTACATAGTTCTTTCCACCAGCGGAGAGCCATTGTTCTAAATTTAGTGTCAGCAAACAAGTGAGAAGTGTTGGTCACGACGTGTTTTGGATGTTTTTTTTTAACCTATATTCTTGCAAGAATTAGCAAGAACTCACGCACGTCGCTCGCTTTCAGACCGAAACATAATACGAGCACTTGAGGTAAGTTTTCCGTGGAATAAGACGATCGCTGCGGAGTATCAGAACTTTGAGAGCGGTCTCTGAGATGGCACGTCTTCCACTCCCGCGCTCCATCATAAATATTGGCTTACTTTATACTTCCAGGAGTATAAGAAGACCGGAAAACGAGGCATCCTCGACGCACTCTCAACTCGAACCTTCCTTCATCCTCAGCAATCCTTATCATATTTCATGACGAAGAGGGGGTTTCTTCCGAAAATTATTAAACGCTAGAAGGCTCATCATCTAGACTTTTAATTATGATCCTATTTATACAGGAGCCCTTTTCCTCTCTTTCCCAAGAATATTAGAAGTTCGCCTTATGGCTGGGGGCTTTGAACTCCCTTTTTCCACCTCCTCCTGGCGCTACAATGTTTACCACTTCTCCTTCCGACTTCCTTTTCAACTTCGTCTCCGTTCGTCCTTTCAAACATCTTAATTACGTCTTTTAGCTTTGTATCTTGATGCGGGAGTCCTCCACGAGGCCACGATGAGGTTTCAACGGATGCCCGCTTTCTGGTTGACTTTCTTCTTGGCAGCCTTCCCTTTTTCTGGGTCTTTGTGGAGTAAGGTGGGCTCGTTTCAGAGTGTCAATTGATCACGCGATACATATTGAGTGATGGCCCTTCGACGCACCTGAGAGAACGCACAGTGAAACATTGTTGCCTTTCTAGTGGTGAGTAATATGCTACAGGAGTTTTCCATGAGCGTAACTATACTGGGAGTAAACAAGAAAATTGTTCTTTTTGAATCTTCATATTTTTTTCCTAGGATCTCAAATTTCGTATTTGGGTGAATGTCAAACTACGGGCAAATTTCGTGTCCAGGCAACTTTCTCAATACATAAGCATCCTATCCTCAATCTTTTGGTCTTGAATCAGAGAGACGGCTCTCATCTTCAAGAAACAATTGTTGAATTGAGTCAAATTGCAAATTATAGATATAATTTGATATCACATTTTCATGCATTGAAAGTTCCAATTTGTAATTACCGTGCCTGTCGCAAAATACGATTTTTAATTTCAGAGTTGTTTATTGGCACTCTAATGGCAATGTCTGAGAAGGGAAGATGTATATTGTTCAAGTAGAATATTGGAATGGTCAGAAACCATGGGTGCATTTCAATTTTACAACATCTGGAAGTGTGGAGGGGGTAATGAAGTTTGTCGCAAAGAAAAAAGTAATTACCGTGTAAAAAAAAACCAAATATGATATTTAAGATTTCATGAAAATTTGACCCCTCAACCATTTTTTTTTTTACTGCGCGTAACCGATTCAGTGAGCACGCATAGTTGGACAACCCCAAAATTGCCAAATAGTGGATGATGGTAAACTGTAAAGTGTAGCACATGAATTTTCATTATTTTTAAACTCCTAAATCAAATTCCATTTCCATCAGTAAGGCACTAATTGCCAAGCTCAGATAGAAAGTACTCGTCGAAATTTGTTTATTTATTTGTTTATTTTTATTTTTTATTTTTTTTTCGCGTGTGTTTTTTTATTTTAGGCGTCTGTTTTCAAGTTGTTACGGGGATTAATTTTCAAGGTCTGGTTGAAAAATGTACAAATAGGAGATTGAAACCTTCTTCACTGATCAACTGAAAAATCTGAGAGTCGAAAATGATGATTTTTCACGCGAAACAAACAAATTTTGGTCATTATTCCGCAAAAATTGAGTCGAATCAAGAAACTAATAGCACCAAGTGAATCTCGTTTTCATTTTTGTTTAACGCTGATTCACGTGATGCTATCCGTTTTTTGATTCGACTTAATTTTTTCGGAATAATGACCAAAATTAGTTTACTTTGCGTGAAAAAATCGTCATCTATGACGACTTTTGACTCTCAGATTAAGATGATTTTTCAGTTGATCACTGAAGAAGCTTTCAATCTGCTATTTGTACATTTTTCAACCAGACCTTGAAAATTAAACCCCGTAATATTTTGAAATAGGCGCCTAAAAAAAAAAAAAAACACACGCGAAATAAACAAATTTCGACGAGTACTTTCTATCCGAGCTTGGCAATTAGTGCCAAAAAATTTTCTTGTTTACTCCCATTTTGACGATTTCAGGAGAGGGGGGGGGGGGGTTGTAACAACTCGTGGGACACCCTGTATAGTCCCTATTTTTAAAGACATGATTTGAATTATTGAGTCTGCAGTTATCAACACAGACATAATTGCAAAATTGTCAAGCTCAGATAGAAAGTACTCGTCGAAAAGAAGAGGAATGAGCTCGCATTGAATGGGGAATGATGCTTATGGCTAATCAACTGATGATCTACCCTGACCATTTGTTACAAGCTGCTCCGTTATAATCAAGTACTCTTGTGGGTTTAATCAAAAAGCGAATAACTTACATAACTATGTCGGACTACAAACCGAATAACTTAGGGAACCAATAACTTTCATCAACAACAACTTTCCTGTTTAGGCTTAATGTTGAATTTTTCAAATTCGTCCAGAAATTTTGCTTGCGTTGACAGGAGGGGGATTTTGCTTCCAATCAATACTCAGGCGAGTATTCTCGACCGATTCATACCGTTCACTCTCTTTTTTTCGTTCAACTAAGATTTGGGTTTAGTATTACCACACATTTCAGAACTTTCAATTTTCATTAAGAAAAGAGATGAATGGAGAAGGGGTTAATGGCGATACATAGACTCTGTAACATAGTTATGTCTTCACTATTGGCATCTGATTTTGAACTTTTTTATCATAGTTATAAGGTTTTTTTTATTGTACGTTTTTCAACGAAGTCAACTGGTTTTTCTTCTCGTGAACCTCTAGGATCTCGGTTTTCCGGGCTTTGTGCAGCTTGTAGACATCAATGGTCTCGTCCAATGATAGTTGTGATTCTTTGTCCAAAGGACACTCCCAATAAACCTTCAGAGAAGTTTATTTAAAATGATGCTGGGAAAATCGCAACGCTATCCTTCTAGTCTAATTTACGACGAGTCAAAAATATTTAGCATAAGACAACTGTTAAAAAAAATGTATTGCTTCACTTTCACAAACACCTTAACATTATTACTCACTCGAGACAACACCCATATCCAACACGTTTTGCTCTGGAAAGGAATGTGGTATGTCCTGGACCAAATTTGTTTATCACCACTAGAAGCCCTCAGTATATTGTATATTTATTGTACAATCAAATCGATGGTAGATTGAAAGATCCAACGAATTGCTCGAGGGACGCGTACAAAAAACTGATTTATACCTGGCTCATTCAAAATTGCACGGGAAATTGTGACTCCATTATAACGAGCATCTATAGACATTAATTTTAATCTATATTACCTATATTTTGTTGTATTGTTTGAATAGAGAGATTTTTTAGAATATATTTTTATTATTTTGATTGAAATTTAGGAAGCACAACTCTTGTGTCGGCGACACGGGCTCTCAGCCTAATGCCGAACAATATTATTCAGATTGTTATTATTTCTCTGTGTGTACTATTGTATATTCTTTTTCATGAATAAAGTCCTTCTCTCTCTCTCTCTCTCTCTCTCTCTCTCTCTCTCTCTCTCTCTCTCTCTCTCTCTCTCTCTCTCTCTCTCTCTCTCTCTCTCTCTCTCTCTCTCTCTCTCTCTCTCTCTCTCTCTCTCTCTCTCTCTCTCTCTCTCTCTCTCTCTCTCTCTCTCTCTCTCTCTCTCTCTCTCTCTCTCTCTCTCTCTCTCTCTCTCTCTCTCTCTCTCTCTCTCTCTCTCTCTCTGCAAATGAGATGAAATTTAAATGGGGCGTGAAAGTTTCGGCAACTCCTTCGCGCTTTGACAAAACTATCTTTACCCGCGTTTCGTAGGCAGCAGACTGTGCTTCGGATTTTATTAAAGCATATGCATTAAGGGAAATGTAAATTTCTGTTCTTCGAGATCCCAATTGATTGAGGAGAATGCCAATTTTTACGTCGTCCTTCTCGGATTCCCCTTGGTACCATTCTTCTTTTCAAGTCAATGGCATCGCAATTGAAATATTGAGTGGGTTTCGCGTCACCCATCGTTGATTATAGGATGCTCTAGTAAACATGGTAACCTAATTTTATTCTAAACGTAATTATCGTTAGAACTCACGTTCTCTACTTGGATCACCCAAAATTATATTGTTAACGATGATAACTTGTCCCTCAAACATCTGATACCATATTTCGTTGGTCAGGAGCAGTTTGTAATTAAATGAAAATGCCGTTTCAACTTTTCCATTACAGAGCAGAAAATGGAATCAATGGGATATGTGTGAAACTGATCAGAAGGGGAAGCAAGGGAGTCGGATGATTGTAGACAAAGAGTAGTATTTGACTTTCGTCCATATCATGCGATGCGCTTTGATAAGCTCTCCACTTATTGGAAGGGACAATTTGATTGAAACCATCTTGAATTGAAAGATAAGCGCCTCACTAAATAAAAAATTTCAATTTCACTCAAGAAAATTGAGTCTGTAATGTCCCTTTCAGCCGAATCGTATCGCGAGAAGTAAGTTACATATCACACCGCTCTTGTGAGGCCTGCTAAGTTGTATGCCCACGTACCCACTTACTTAATTACGGATTTTCATCGCGAAAAAAAAAAAATAATAAAATGAAATAAAAATAATAATAATAACAAAAATACATCCGCCTTAATTCTAAAAAGATTAAGGGACAACAACAGGAGAGAAAACTAATGGGTTTTTATTTAATTAACTTTTACGGAGCCAAGAAAATTGGGAAAACCCTCCTCCTCCACTTTTAATTAATTATAAACTCAAGGGTTGTTTCTGGCAGATGAAGTTATCAGGCTTGTAGCTGATATAGGAGGCGGGGAAGGGTTAAATTGCTTTTAAGGTAGAAGTCAGCCCGTCTACCTCTGGCTGACTGAAATTGTAAACTAAACCCTCGTCAAAGGAGTGTTTTTGAGTTTTCTCGACGTATCGACAGGCGTTTCACTCTGGTTTTCACGGCCAGTCCGGTAAATTATCTTCCTCGAGGGGGAGTGTCAGCCGTTTTCCTTGGACCGAAACTGCAGCGATGAACTGATTGTTATGGTCGAATTATCCAGTGAAAATATCACTTCCTAATTAAATGAATAGGGTTCATTATCCCTAAGTAAGCATGACGCTAATCCCATTCCAAATGGAATAGGAAGGTAGGTATTACAAAAAACGCCGTCGCAACGATTTTCATCCCAGAATTTAATTTGCACGTCTATTCAATTCCAATTTAATGAGGAAATGAGCTGGTAAACGGTTAGAGGAAAATTGAATAAGATACAATTTGGGTCATGGCTCATACCTGAGATGAATGCTTATAGAGTTACTTCTTTCCGTTTCTTGAAACTGCTACGCTTGAGCATATACTCTCATCTCAAGTACGCATCATCTGGAGTGTACTCAAACATTCATGGATCACAGGTTACTTCAAAAAACTCAACATAATTCATTTCGCGCAACCTTTAACAACTAAGTAACTTGAGTCGCTGGGAAGTGACTTTGTGAGGATTCCTGGGTTATTACTATCATTAATCCTTGAGCCCAAATATCGCATTGCTGATGACATCCACTTTGGATAAACACAATAACTGAACATCTGTTTAAGATCGAACTACATTCAACATTCAAATCGTATATCATCATATCATCATCACGATATATAGAGGCGAAACATCAGAGGAGGTAGGTATATCCGCTTTTCAGGGGGTGGTGACACTGGTGGAATTATCCCCCCCCCCCCGGCGGAGCGTCTCCCAGGGCAACCGGCATGCTCCCCTCCTTGGGGACTTGGAATATACGATTTTTTGACTTTGTTTTATGGGGTATGGAATATACGATTTAATGTTTTTATACTCCCTCATTGTGTTATTCACTTATTTATTTTTTACTTCATGTGCTGTGCGGAGTTGGTTGGCGTAATAAGCTAACATCTCGTTTGACCTCATGAAGTTTGGCATTCGAATTCTCTCAAAATATTAGCGAAATTTCGGGGGAAGACATCGAACGTCTTTGGTACTTTGCATACCCCTCTTCTTCTTCCTCGTAAAATACTTGGACATATTGTACACAATTTCTCGCGCCTGATACCTAACAGACTTGCTTCCATTGATGGAAGACGATGGGGGATGGTGATGATACTCACAGTTTAAAATGGCCGTTAATAAGAATATAATATATTATAGACTAATGAATACCTAACAGATACCTGATACCTAACAGACTTGCTTCCATTGATGGAAGACGATGGGGGATGGTGATGATACTCACAGTTTAAAATGGCCGTTAATAAGAATATAATATATTATAGACTAATGAAGAATATATGAATATTCTAATGAAGAATGATAATAAGAATATAATATATTATAGTCTATATTATAAACTAATGAAACGAAATATAGTATGAAAGCGCAGTAAAAACGAACACAATACAGAGGAGAATAACAGCGGATTATAATCGCATCAGAGTCGAACGAGATTTTGTCATAGCTGCTAACTTGATGGAGTATAATTCTCCAAGTCACCTCCTAGTTCACTCAATTAATGTCAACTTCTCCCAGTCTCCTGTGAAGCGCAGGGTCAAAGGGGAATATTGTAGGGGCCGGACTGAAAGCGATTTTTACCGTGTCGTATCAGGCTCACTTACACATCCGCGTTATTTTTATTAACGTTTTTATTTTGTACTTATTTGTTTAAATGTTATTTAGGTATTTATTTTATTTTAACTTTTTTATTTTTATTTTTTTTTTAAATTTATTCATTTAGTTTTTTTCCAAAGTTCTAGACCTTGAGGAGAGTGAACGATTGAACCAAAAATGGTCCGGGAGCTCCTTCGATTGAAGAAGATGCGTCTAATAATGACAAAAACAATAAAAACTAGCGTTATTTCAGAAGTTTTCGATATTCTGATTTTTTACTATGTCTGAACTTTGATTTCACGCTTTAGAGGCTGTGAGCCATTCAGCCTCAAATAGACCTCAGATTTGATTCTTTACCCAAGATTTATTAACTTAGGTTTAGTGGTTTCGGAGAAAACCTCTAGACGGTCTTAGGCAGAAGGAAGGCGTTTTTAAACTCACTTTTCGGATTTTACACGCATCTTGAAGCGTAAAACAGAAAATTTCAAGGGGGGAAGGGTAAAAATGGTGTCCTTGCGTCGATCAAAAACATTCATTATTGAAAATAATTAACTAAAATTAATTTCAAGAGAACCTGTAAATCCACCTAAAGGCCCAATACACCCACGATTACATATACCTACATTCCAGAAATTACAGACGTTCCTAGGGATGCGGCAAACGGGAGAGTGATAACCCGATAAGGGCTATTTGCCTCAAGGATGCTGATCATCTCGTGGAGACGGTGGGGTGGTCAGAAAAAAGTAGGCGCTTGCAGCTAATGTGATTTTGAGCGGATGGAGACGAAACTGTTAGTGATGTCGATGGATGATCCCCCCTCTCATCAAATCCCCCCCTAAATCACCACTAATAGCGAAATTGGCCTGAACACGAAGAATGAATTTGAAGATGCGTGAGTGCGTAAAAGGGTCCAACAACCATTGCTCAAAGGAAAAACCGACTAACATACCTCAAACACTCTTTCGTACCAAGAATCGTTTCATATAAACTTGAGTATATTATTTTCTCTCTTTAGGAAATAATTTTCATCTCATAAATTTCATTACATAGAATAATTTGCAATTGGTATTCACATCCATAAAAAATAAACCGCATCCGACATTCATAGTAAATCATTGGTATTCGTAGGAAAACCAATGAGAATCATTACCTCCATGGGTACAAAGTTTTTGGTGTTTCTAATCCAAACTTGTTGGTGATTTTCTGGCCTGTGTGAGCCGTCAGGCCGTGGTATGAGTTTCTTGTTTATAATGTGAAATTACTTCACCCCTGGTTCCCCTTCGAGGTAAACGTATTTAAGAAAGTACTCGCCTTTCGGTCCCATGCGAAAGCTGGTTAGTGTTACGTATCTTGTTTGCTGTTCATCTTTGGCGCCCGAGGGAAGAAAAGAGATGATATACGAAGGGGATGGAGGATGTAATCACAACAGTCTTTGTAATTACTTTAAAGGGGTTAAACGTTAAAGGCACTAGGGACGCCACGTTCGCAAGACTCCCGAGAGCGCGTTTACTCTCAAACCTCCCCAGCCCTTCTTCCTTTTTGATGGCGGAATCACCCTGTTGGGGCAATTCGCCGTCAATTAGGAAAGCAATCTCCGGCAAAAGTAATCTCACGCGGATCCAGTTATCCCTATTAGTGGGTTTAGGTACATTAGCTAAAGAGGGTGGGGTGCAAAAATTTAAGTGGAGTTATGCACTCTTTTATAGTAATGATCAAATTATAGGTAATGGATTAAGGAAAACAATGGGAAGTAAAAACTCGGTTTGTGTCCAGACGAGTGACTGGATTGATAGTCAATACCACGTTTTTGTATGACCATCCTTGCCCGATATTTACCAATTCTACCATCTGGATGTCGTTTAAGACGGAAAACTTAATATGTTTCAATAATAAATATTATTTATTATTGGTGGCTGATTTTCCAGCAGGAAGCTCGACCAAGTCCCATGCATTGCTTGAGTGCATCGAATCCATTTCCGCATCTATGGCTTCCTTCCATTCATTCTTTTCTTCACGTTCCATCTTTCTGAAAATGTCTTTCAGAAAAGAAGAAACGCCACTGTTACTGCGACGTAATCATTTAGGAACGATGGTTTTCGGCGTTCACGCGAGCTCCTTCGGTTGCTGGGAGTGATAACATTCCCCTCATACTCAGATGATGAAGATTATTCTGACGGAACCGTGTTGTCTGGCTTTTCACGATCCATTTCATCTTCTTCAGGGTTAATGGTGTCCTAATTTTTTATAGATAAGGATACACTCTCTTCACAATCACCAAATCTTTCGTGGAATACAAGATCTCTAGATAATATATTAATATTATCATGTTTTTGGGGTATAAATTCTTCAACGTGGTATCCAACTACCGCTTTTGAATCCATTTTCTACCTCTTAGGTGAAGGAATGTGGACGTGACACTTCGAACTGATAATGCATAAGTGCTGGATTCTTGGTTTTTGACCTAGCCAAACTTCATGTGGATTCTTACCATCCCTTGATGATTTTCCTATTCGATTCAGGGTGTAGGTTACCAATTCTGCCCCAACTACTGCAGGAAACTTGATGTATGGATTCAAGTATTTGAATGTTCGTGCCATTTCAACAATAGTTCGGTTTTCCCGTTCAACCGATCCTTTTGTTGTGGAGTATAAGGCGTAGTAAGTCTTTGTGGTACTCCCAATTCTTGAAGAAACAAACATCTTCATTATGGAACTCTCCTTTCTTATTTGCCAAATGTTCTGTTGCGCCTGAGTGTATGTCAGCACGCAAAGAGGTAGGTAGGTACGATACGTTCAGAGATGACCATCACAGATTGGCCATTCCTAGCTCTAGAGCTATTCAGACTGGTCATCTCTTGGTCTTCTACTTCACCCAGCATGACGCAGGTAGGCATTGGGTCAGGGAGCTGTTTCGCCAGAATTGTGAAATAGAGGTTTGACCAATATTGATCAATGTTATTCAATATTAGTCAATGCATACAATTATTAAAGTGTTGTTTTACTCTCTTGGCGTCACCTATTTTCATTTGCACTATCTTTGGTGCACTCCTCTCTTCAAAATGTTGTATTTTCTTCAACACTGTTGGATTGGAGGTTCTCCTAATCTCAGAAGGCACAATTAGCCGCCATATGTTCTTGACTGATTTACAAACGACAGTGGGACTCACTATTGGATTGATTTTCATTATTCCAGTATGATTCTTGCACAGGAACTTATCTTAGCACAAAGGAGCTATGTTTCTCTTATGAAGAATGAGCGCGGATGAAATAGCATTTATTGTTTTGTTGCTGTTTGTCTTCAAAAGTAGGTAACTTGATTTGAACGTTCCCAAACGTTTCGGGAGAATATGAAGGACTTGAGAAGAAGAGAAACCCTAAAAGAGGCTTCCGATTTTTATTATTGGTATTCGGTTTTATTCTCGAACTCTTTCGTCAGGGGTGCCCCCCCCCCCCCCCAAAATGTTCATGACGCAACCCCCTAGCTTCATGAACCCCCCACTCCAAATTAGACCCCCCCCCCCCCCAATGTAAAAAGTACTGGTGATCACCCCTTATTTTATCCAAAATTAAAAGAATAGGTATGGAAAAAATGCAAACCCAGTCAATAATATTGTCTATTTAGACAAAACGTTGAGGTTCTTTACCTAGGATGTAGTTTATTTTTGAATGTCGTCACGCTAAACACTGTTTCAATCAACTTTATCCCCCCCATTTTCTGGAACCGTTCAATGACGCAATGAGCTGGAATTTCAATGACGCAGTCTGCGTCATAGCCCCCTCCTCCCTGTGGGCACCTCTGCTTTCGTCAACACTTCCACAGCTTCTCTGGCAGAAAGACGGCCAGAGATGCGTTAGTGAAGCTCGTCGCTAACGAAATGGGAAAGAACCATTTTTGCTTGGTTTGAGGATTTATTCCAAGCTTCGAGTCGATGGACGGATCTTGGGAGAGTTCTGGTTTAGGATATTTACCTCCAATTATACTGACTGCATTGAAGTATTCCATAACATCTATCACTTCATGTTTCCAATAATTGGAAAGATGAAGTGATAGATGTTATGGAGCTCAATTTCGTCGCGAATGATTCAGTGCGTATGGCAGGGAAATACCTATGGGATTTATAACAGTAATCGTTGTAAATGTTTTTTTTACGGGATTTCTCGACGGTTGGTGGTGTTGGCTTTTGAACAACGGTTTGTCATTAGGTACCAGTGGGCTTCGTGACTACTATTGCTCACTTTGTGCGGCAAATAAAATAACTGTAAATTCTTATTAAGTAGGTACCATGGTACCATTAGGTATTGTTCATTTTGTCGACGATTGCATCTTTCATTACAACTGCTTTAGGGTATCTAGATAAAAACGTCTCATTTTTCATTTCGTTACTATCTGAGTATTGAAATTGCTGCCACGGAGCGTGGAGAGGGAAGGGGGAAATATCAGGATAGAATCGGCTGATATAATTGCCATGGAAATTCGTTTTCAAAAGTTCCTTTTCAGATCAAGCTTTCAACACTTATGCTATCTAAGTGTGGGCATAGTATGTCGATTAGGAACGAAATTAGCCACCCTTGGGCTGATCACTGTGTCTCCATTCCTTACCTAATTGAATTTTAGAAGACTCAAAGACAGCTGGAGGACTTTTTCTTAAATATAACTCTGTGAACACAAACCTTTATCAGTCCATCAGTTTATCAAAATGAATACAACGGAGCAATATACTATGTATGAACGCGTCATGGAAATCCACGATTAGAACAACTCTAATTTAACGATGTAGAACGTATCACTGACCTATACGCTTCACTTCTCTGTAAATACATAAATATAAGTCTAGGAAACTCGATTCCAAAAGGAACACTTGATAAAATTCCATGGGAATTGTCCAAAAACGTTAATATTTACATCCATGTTACGGAAGTTCAAAGGCGTCGATTTGTGATAACGTTGTTCGACCTCATTTTCCGGTCTCCATCCGTTTAATACCTGCCTTGATTTCCAGTCTAGTCCGAATTCCCGAACGTTACTCTCCAGCTCCCTCACGTCTCCCAAGTTTTTGATGATACTTTTGAAAAGTTAATATATATGTAAATATATTACAATATTTACTTCTGTACATATATGTTCATCGTCATTATGAACGTAACCCTGGCACCATGCATCTATTATAAAAATCTTGTAACATTGAAATCTAGATGTCCAAAGACAATTGGATGACTTTCTCTTAAATGTAATTATGTGTACACCAACCTTTTCATGGTCTCCGTCAACAGTCAAGGTTGAAATCAAAGGACTGTAGTTTTGAAAATATCAGAATATCGACAACTTTTGAAATTACCCGCTATAATGCTACATGCTATAATGTTCGATATTGATAGGCGTGCTAGAAACGAATCGAATGAGGCCACCCGAGTCGCTTTACGTTCATCCGTTCAAGCACCCAACACGAATATGAATGTAAATATGGAGATGGTAGAAATAGTCTAGTAGGTAACATGTGAAGATAGAACCAGATGCTTAATTACTCTGGAATTTTGTTTTCTACTCTTCATTTTTTCAATCAAATTTCCAAGACTTATGAATTGTTTTGTTTTATGCCACCTAGAAGGTAGTTTTGACAGTCTCCATCTCCCATACTTCGTAGCAATTATAAATTTTGTCATTTACGCCAAACACTCAGTTAAAACTTCCATTCAATATTTTCTGTTTTCTTTTCATCTTCACAACTAGTGGAACTAGTGCTTCGTGTTCCAGTTGGAGGCTTCTCCAGTTGCCACAATTTCCCGCCCCTGGTAAACAGGGTTCAGGCAACCATAATAACTTATGTTCAGGAACTCTACAAATCGTTTGCTAAGGGAAGCGCCTTTATGAAATAGAAGGATGTTTCAAAGGCTCCAGGTCATTTCAAGACTGTTCCTGTCTTAATCGGATTGTCGGTTCAGCCGTCTATTGGAAACATACATACTTAGATACGTAGATATATACAAACATATAGATACGTAGATATATATAAACAAACTTTTAATTCAACGTATAGGTTTTAGGGTTACTGCTTATACACCGTTTTCTATTCTGTTATTCACCTTTTTCATGTCAATTTTCCCCTTTTGATTTTGGTTTTATTGTAGTAATTCATTGTGTTTATTACTTTGCCTATTTAATGTAACATCTTATTAATTGTTTGATATTGCTCAAGCAGTAATAGATAAGTGGTCAAATCACCAACTGCTGTAGTTCTGTTGCAGACCCAGTAATCTTCTCAAGTCATCCTGTGCAACTCACCGGTAAACCATCATACTTGAACGGGAAATTAAAAACAACTGTTGGTTTATAATATTATAATATATATACAAAACAAGTTGATAATCACAATTTTTTATCGTTACAACAGCAGTGTGAAATCGCTATATATTTAAAACTCAACTAATAACATTCAATATCGAGGGACGTCACAGTTGGAATAAATTAATTTTCGGATAAAACAAGGATTTCAATTGCTACAGAGGACAAATTAAAACAAAACATTGGGACTCCTTTGAAAGGTATACGTCCCGTAATAATAAGTGCTTAAGTACATTAATGACAACAACAGTTTATTTGAGATTATTTTGACTAACAAATACATACTTGAATTAAACGTTACATAAGTAGTTATCTATTGATGACTAAGTATTTCAATATCTCATCTTGTGCTCCACAAACCTATCCTATTTACAAATTGGTCACATTTAAGGTATTTAATAATCAATAAATGGGGGATATGAAAATAAAACGAGCAATAAATTAGATATAGATTTTTTACTATAATAAATTGCGTTTGAACAACGGTACGATTTTCATTCATGTAGCTCTAAAACGTTAAACATAACAAAAGCCATACGGAAAATCATAAATGACCGAGAATATATTCTTCTGTTTTGGAATATGACTTCTGGTCCAGGCGTACTAGACCGGAAAACGGCCTCCAGATCAAGAAAATCGAGTCCAACTAGCTATGATTCACTTTAGGGACTTCAGAACAGAACCAAATAAAGTTTGAAATTATTTCTTTTTTGAACTAACTCATAGGAGGTAACAAAACCCAGAATGTGGGGACTTTTCAGGTTTTTGCCTCATCAGTTATAATGGTTTTCGACGCACTGTCCATGTGCTAAAACGAAGTTACAACGAACAGTAAATCCCCCTGCAGACGGGGCAATTTGTGGCGGCCAGTAGTGGAGGCCAGTTCAACTGACAGAATAGACCCCTTCAGACGCGGAAAATAATGGCTTTCATTAGTTGCGGCCACCATGGTTCATTTCTGTATGTCGTTTTAATAGTTTTGATTCTGGCTCGCAAAAATGGTAAATCGGGAACTTCAATCCCAAGTCCTTTTTAAATCCGTCTGCAATTTCAACAGAGCACTGATTCTTTTTGTTTGGTTTGCGTATTCAGGATGCCGCGTATTCCATAATAATTCAAAGCTGATACATGTTTCTAAGAATGTACTGATGTCACCTGCACTCCACTTAACACTTCCTTTTCACCGCTTCTTGTTGTTTTGAAGCCATAATTTCAACGAAAACAAAACTGCTCTCATTCACACACGTGACGTCTCGCTTGACTCATCCAGCCTACTGGCGCGTGGCAGTGACCGTTGCCATATCAGACACAGCTAGTGGCGGCCGCCACTAGGTCACATGACTAACTTTTTGGACGTCAGGCGGATACCAAAAGCAAACTTGTTTGCTTTCCACTGGTGACCACTATTTCTTTCAGTTTACTGGCCCTTCAGCAGGAATTTATGGCCTTTACTAGTGGACTCCACTAATTGCCCCGTCTGCAGGGGGCTTATGCAACTTTGCGTCAAAAGCCTAAACTACACATCATAAAGACAAATCTCAAGTAAGTATAAAAATAGTCCTTAGCTGATATTCAACAAAAATTGTACATGTACATATTATGTACACAATTTAATGCTCTACAACTTTTTCAATTTCACACTTTTCATTTGGGAGGGGGGGGGGGGGGGAGTTTTTGCACCCCCATTTATGGCTGTCATTATTCGGCATTGTTTAAGCTGATAAAAATGGCCGATTTTATTCGGTCGATTACGATATAAATTTGAAGTTTGAGGGATTTATTCGATGCAGAGCTGATTGCTCTTCAATATTGGGGAAGGTAACATTTTTTATCCGGTGCACTGCTCATATAGTATAAACGAGGAAACAAAACCAAGTAGCAACATTTTAGGGATTTGTTGGCAACCGAAGTGAAGTTAGCTTAGGAAGTTGGACACGTTTTTTCTAATGAGACAGAAGTTTAACAATGCTGGGATATAGGTTAACCCATTGAATAAAATCACATTCGAAAAATTTGCTCAACAACTTCGGAAAATAGTTGTGAGGAATGTTTATTCAATTAATATATCTGTTGAGAATTTTGTTAGGGTGGGTTAGGGCAATTGACCAATCAGAGAGCTTAAAAAAACCGAACACTAAGCATCATCAGTTGGGTGCACTCAGCTTGGGTAGCAGTCACTGTGTTGCTCACCACTAAGTCCATCACTGTTCGGGTAGTGTTGGGTTGTCTCTTCGAAGTTATTCATCTGTGTTAATGACCATCTCATCAGACTACCAAAATTATCGGGATAGGTGGATGTTGGTGTCTTTATTATTTTGTGCTAATTGCGTTTTTTATTACATGCAGTTTCAAATGAAATTGAACAATGAGACGTAGACAAGTTGAAATTTGTATCTTTCTAAGAAAAGCATCTCTTCCGCCCACTTTCCAGCCCCTGGTGATCTTTGTGTGCAAACGTAGTTTCAGGGCAGGAGCCGCCTCTGTTTGTATTCGAATGAGATGAAAGCTGTCGCCCAGCTGATATCAATTCTAACGAGTTCGATACAACTTCAGTATATCTGGTCAAAACAATTCTCGGAAACCGCTGCTAAAATGGATTTCGAGAAGTTCATAGCAGTTTCAAAGGTTTTCAAGGTAAGAACTGTTGGTAATTCATAAAAACGTTGGCGCCTCGCTATTTTATTTGTGATGGTTATTTCCTTATTCTTTCCGTTATCGTCCACTCTTTCGCTCGTATCTACGATCGTGCCTTCTCGATTTAGGCAAATTTCAGTGTGTATCAATGTGAGAATCGTTATGATAGAAGAAGAAGAATAATAATCCCTAGAAACCGAGACTCTAAAATATGCTTGTCGATTGAGCCCTTTTTATTACTGCTTGATTTATTTGGATCTGTTCTTACCATCACGAATGATGGTAGGAACATCACGAATATTTTACTAAAAACCTTTCCAAAAAAGTCTTAAATTTTCCCCGCCTTAACTCTCCGCGTATAATACCACCGATTAGTTTGGAATTTCCAACTGTTCAGAAAAGATTTTTCATAATCGGAAATATGGGAAAGCAGACTCGATGTTCCTCATTACCTAAATACGGGATCTTTACACCAAACGAGTGTTATTCGCAAGCATATTTCTCAAACAATCGTAAGCAAGATGCTCGGGCAGTGATTCCTGTTCAACGCTGAACAGAGTTGGTGAACCCTATTTGCGAACGTTCGAGTGCGTTCCACCACTTGTAATAAAACTAGTAGATTTGTTATTCAGTACTGCTCTCTAAATGAAAAATCGTCAAAAGGATTCATGTTTATTATGTATCAGCGAGAGCACGATACCGGTGATACCTCCAACAGTGACACTGTTTTCTTTGTTGCTGGTTATAGCTTTAGCAAAATTCCCAATTATGATGATAAGGAACAAATAAAAGGAAGTTCCCTGTTCCCGCTGTACGAAAACACAAAACAATCAAGAGTTGAGTTTGTTTTGTTTCTTCATTTTGAGGTATATCTAAAATCACAAAACATTGAGAACCCTCATGCCTTAAAGTCAACAGTAATTCTATTGAATGTCAATAATTATTAGTGAAGAAATAGTTATACCACTGTTCTAACATTAGAGCATTGGATGGCAAGGACTTTTCTCTTTTCATTAGCCATATCGAAATATAGGTACGAGTATTCCACCTGACAGGCGCTTCTCAGTGTTTTCTGGCAGAAGCCAGCAAAGCACATCAATGTTCCATCCACAACTTGGTTTTCAGTTTAGTAAGCAGAAGTGGTCATCTTTTAAGATGTAGGCCTTTTTAGGGCGAAGCTCTTAACTGGCCTGGGGCCTGGAGATCTTGGCGAAGTCAGATGATTGGGGGAGAGACTGTGGACTTCCGGACAAGGAGGTACTCTGAGAACTGCTGCCCTTCGACCCCACCGCCGTTGCTCCCGACGACTTTGAAGCCGGCGTTGAGGAGGCGGGTGATGGCCTGAACGGAATTGAGTTTGCAGTATCCGTTTAAAGGGAACCGGATCACCTGGTGGGCGTCCGACTGGGTCCAGGTGGCTCCACAGCGGGCGTCCAGGGCAGCTTGGCCGGTCTCAGGAAAAACCTGCAACATGGCACGACGGCATTCAATCAGTCAGAATAAACTCGAGTTGAAATCATTGAAAGTGGGGAAAAACGTCTCCTACAATTTTTTAGGGGGTTGTCAAACGTAGGTCGATTACACTGGTTCGTTATTGGACATAATCAACCAAAATGAATGGACGTTTTTATTTCGGAACAAAAACATCGAAAAGGGTATTTATCCGAAGTTTAACTTGAAGTGCACATTCTTTGTATTCCTAAATATAAATTACTTATGCGTAAGATGTTATAAAAACAGCTTCATCGAGATCGGGGATCATTTCGATGGTTTCTGCAATGGAGGGTGTACCGGCTAATTGTGGCATAACCTTCAACTCTTCAAAGTGTGTACACCTTCCCCTCGTGTCGAATGTACACACACGTGAAACCACAAGAAATTGGGGTGTAATGTAGGGGCTGTGCCATGTCTCCAAATTGAATAGACATCTGGGTAATGATCCGAATTTGGAATTAATAAAATTGATAAGAGAGTATTCATGAGAAGTCTTCAGGGAGTGGATACATAAAATACCGTCCTGTTATCAATCTCCCGTTCTGAGCAACATAACAAAATGACGGCTTCTTAAAACTTGACTAGCTTCAAGAAAAATGGTGAGAAAATTATTCAAATTGCAATGCCTACATTCATGCAGAGTCGAGGGATGGTGGTTTGGGAATATCCGAACTGTGTGAAAGGCGAATACAGCGTGCTGAAACTCTACACGACAGATGGCTGTGAGCTAATAAAGAGAACGTATGAGGAGAGAAAATCAACAGATTGGCTACAGGAAAGGAGTTATGGAGCAAGGAACTGGCACACGGCTGCAGCGGTGAAGATCGTCAGTGGTTCTCTCATGACAAGAATTAGAAGATCCTGGGGCCTAAGACAGTCTATGCCAATACTCTGCCGAAGAGTGTGTCAACAAAGAGAAAGTGCTGCACGTATCATCTCAGTATGCAGATCGGTCTGCAGACCACGTTCAGCAATACATAGCTGACAGTTGTTGGCCTCTTTGCCATGTATAGGCAAAAAATCATTCGCAAATTCGAATAGAGGTGCATATGCAAATAAATAGAAGAAGAATCAGGCCACAGCTTGCTGTAAAAACACCCTTATGCTTTTGGATCATGATGATACCCAGGTTGTATCTGGGTATCAGAACTGAAAGACACCCGTTGAATAGTGTAAATCAGCGAAAGAAGATGAAGTAAATCTTTACGGTGGTATATGATGCATATACCACACAGATTCGTTGTGCCATGGGAGTTGAAACCGCATCAATTCAAAAGAGTGTGGCAGCTATTATATGGGAGAAAGTGGGCTTTCCTGACTTCATTTTGTGTTGATCAGTGTATCATATGTAAACGACAGTACATTCCGTTTGACTATGCTGTCAAGCCTTATCTTGATAGGAGTTTTTTCTCCTCTAAGATATTAGAAAGACTGTACTTGGTGAAGTATACTGCAGTACGACTGTAATCCTTATTGTAAATGTTTAAAATATTGAAATACCGAGAAAAATAAAATTCTGTTAATGATGAAGCTGACAGGAAATATTATTGCATTTAAACAGTAGCCGAATTTTGAAAAACCAAGATTTTAATGCGTGCATAGGAGATCCTGGGCTTTAATTTGACTTCCAATATGTTAGGGTTCTGTTGAATGGACATGAGCGTACTTTTTGATCCTCATCACCATCCTAGTTCTGCAGTATCATAATCATAATCACACTATAAAGACGAGCTTAGTATATCGAGTATATCGACTTTTCAGGGGGTGGTAACAATGGGTGGGTGGAATTCTCGCCCCCGTCTCCCAGTGCAAGCGACGTGGTCCTCTCCTCGGGGATATACGAGTTTTTGTCTTTGCATATTGTTATTATACTCCCTGATTGTGTTATTCACCTATTTCTTTTTAACCTGCGTAGCAGGGCCATTAAACTAGTATACAACTAGTATATAAGCCGAGGTGCCCCCCCCCCCCCCCAAACTTCATGACTCACCCCCTCGCCAAACCTAGAACCAGCCCCCTCCATGTAAGTTGGTACCCCCTCCCCAAAACAGAAGTATAAAACAATATTCGAGTCATTGTCATTTATACATTTTTAGATAGAAAAACAAACCATGTTTAAATTAATTTAAAGGTGCATTTTATTTACGTTCCATCTAGTGATGGAATATATTTTTGAACGTTGTCACGGGTTAATAACTGTTTCAATCAACTTTACCCCCCCCCCCCCCCCCCCCAAATTTAATTGGAAGCCCCGGATAATTTCAATGACTTAGTCTGTATCACAGCTCCCCCCCCCCCGCCCCTGTGGACACCCCTGTTATAAGTATAAATTGATGTCTTTGCTGAATTCGTAAATAGCGATGGGTTATGCTTACCTCGTCAAGGAGAGAGCGTTCTCCGGACAGCAGGACCCGCTCGCCGAGGTCGGGGCTCACGTGAACGGCGACGCACTCGTATGCGGCCGTTTCCTGCCCTCGGCTGTCGCTAGACCCGCCTTCCTGCCCATTTTTCCCGCCTCCTTTTCTACATTTGTCCCTCTTCATTTGCTCTAGTTGTCTGATCATGGCTGGAACAAGCATCGTTATGTACCAGAGTGGGGCAAGAAACGATAGATAGATAGATAGTTTAATTACATCATTTCACATGTTACACACTTTCATTTGAATAATAACTGATGACCGAACTGGATAGTATAACAATGTGGCCCAGTCCGGAGTTGGTTAACATCTGATTTATTCCATTTTTATTATTCAATAATAAACCATTGTAATCGCTCTGGGAAAAAAAAATTCTAACCCCCCCTGAAATTTTCATGGTTTACGTTTCAAAGGGTGTAGAATCCGAATCTGCAATAAAAAATTTTCCGTCCGTCCGCCGTACGCACGATTTCTCCCAAACGGCTGGAGCAAAAAATCTGAAATTTTCAGGAAAAATCCATCTTGGTCCGACGTCGCCAGAATTCTTGAGCCAGCTCTCTCACCCAATTTAAAGTGCCCTTTAAGGGCTGGCAAAGTTTTGTAAAATCCCTAAAAACCTCAAAACAAGTTGAAGCGGCCTAAATGTGTATCTATTTAAAGAACATACCATGAGGAATCGAATGAGCCCCTCCCCACCTCCATAAGTCAAACCATTCCCGATGTATGGCCCGATTTATGGTGCCAACATTTGCGTTTTTTGGTTTATTATTGTTTGTTTGTAACCTAGTGATGCCGATAGCGTCGAGTTGTAGTGAATGTGCTTACTGGAGTGATAGCCGATGTGGATACTTGTAGTTTATAGCCGATACACTGTAAGCTACACTATAAGTGTGAAGCATTCTGATGTATGAAACGCTGATAATATATAGGTAAATATTATTCCATATTATTACTGGGGTTTATTATTATTATAGCACGTAAATCGGTTCTTAACCTATTTGGATTGATCAGTTGATCATATTTGTGTGCCTCCTGAAATTCAATAATTTCTCTATCACCTGTGAAAAACGCTGCAAATTCTTTCACTGGGGTTTATTATTCAATTGGCTTGCGTTCATGGTTTGAATTTCTACTAAGCTTTGGAGTGCGTGTTTCACAGGTGATAGAGTGATTATTGAATTTCAGGAGGCACAAAAATACGATCAACTGAACAATCCAAATAGGTTTTTTGGTTGAGAACAGATTTACGTGCTCTATGCGTATCTCCTGAAATTCAATAATCGCTCCCTATCACCTGTGAAACACGCAGACTCCAAAGCTTAGTAGAAATTCAAATCATGAACGTAAGCCAATTGAATAATAAACCCCAGTGAAAGAATTTGCAGCGTTTTTTGAATAGATGCTGACTGTTTACCTTCATTAGATTTCTAATTTTCTCAAAATCGTTATTGACTATTTTCATGCATCTGTATTTTGTCGTCATTTGAGCAAATGTATTTTTTCTCTCGGCAACTTGAGTCTATAAGATTTTGATTGCCGCTGTCTCACATCAGCAATATATTTACTTTTGTGTTTACGGATTAGTTTTAGCATATTTAATGTGTACAATTGGTGGACGGTTAACAGATTCAAATCATGAAATAGGTAATTATCACTGGGATGGCGCCTGGGCTTATTGAACAATACCCTTAGGGTCATTTTTTGGATCTTAAAAATTTTGTCAATTGGGTACTTGAAAGTGTTCCCCCATATTACATTCGCATACTGTAAGATTGACTCAAACAGCGCCTAATAAATATTGATCTTTAGCTCATCTGGTAGAAATTTTATTCTATAAAGGGTGTAGGCACATTTCCTTAGCTTTTGACACAAATTTTGCATGTGGTGGGACCATTTCATTTGAAAATCGAAAGTCACTCCTAAGTAAATTAAGGTATTCACTTTTTTGATTTTTGAACAGTCACACGGTGAATCATTGCAGCTGTGTAATGTCAAAGGGTCACTCGATGTTGATTGTGGGTCTGTTTTTCTTGCTATGTCCATGAAAACCGATTTCGTAGCATTAATGGTAAGCGTGTTGGTGTTCATCCATTGTCCTGTCGCCCCTCAAATCTTTCTCGGCATTTTGATGGACCTCCTGCCGTGTTTTGCCCGGAGTTTACTAGGGCAACATCATCAGCAAACATGTAAATTTTCGCGTTTTTTTTATTGAACCTCAATACCCCCCCACAATAAAAACATCTATAATTTATCAAGTCCTTTAGCACTCGTATTGCGTTAAAACTTTGCCAAATCCAAATTCAAACGATGTAGCCAAAGGTAGACTGATGTAGAGGAGGCACACCATCAACCATACCAATACCATCAATACCATCAACTGATCAATCCAAATAGGTGTTTTGGTTGAGATCCGATTTACCTACGTGCTCTATGCATATCTCCTGAAATTCGATAATCGCTCTATCACCTGTAAAACACGCACACTCCGAAGCTTAGTACAGATTCAAATCACGAACGCAAGCCAATTGAATAATAATCCCCAGTAATAATATTTAACTATATATTATCAGCGTTTCATGCATATCAGAATGCTTCAACGCGTGTATCGGCTATAAACTACAAGTATCCACATCGGCTATCACTCCAGTAACCACATTCACTACAACTCGACGCTATCGGCATCTCTAGGTTACAAACAAACAATAATAAACCAAAAAACGCAAATGTTGGCACCATAAATCGGGCCATACATCGGGAATGGTTTGACCTAAAGACGTGGGGAAGGGCTCATTCGATTCCTCATGGTATGTTCTTGAAATGGGAAAATATTTAGGCCGATTCGACTAGTTTTGAGGTTTTCAGGGATTTTACAAAACTTTTACAGCCCTTAAAGGGCACTTTGAATTGAGTGAGGAAGCTGGCTCGAGAATTGGGGCGTCGTCGGACCAAGATGGATTTTTCCTGAAAATTTCAGATTTTTTGCTCCAGCAGATTCGGATTCTACACCCTTTGAAACGTAAACCATGAAATTTTCAGGGGGGGTTAGACTTTTTTTTTCCAGAGCGATTACAATGGTTTATTAGTGAATAATAAACTAAAACAAAAAGGATTTTGGAAAAGATTGCGGAGGAAACCGCAAATATGGAGGTATTTAAGTACCAGCTGATAGACGGCTAAGAAAATAAAGCTCCCTCAACTCGCTCAACGATGAAGTATCGGTCCGCGTTCGCATAGCAATTCCAGGAACTTATACAACCATTTGGTTTTTGCAGCGCTCACGGAAATGTGGTTGGCGAGTAAGAGTTGTCGGATGGACAGAAATAAATAAACACATATTGGCAGAATCCTGTCGCTCTCATTATCTTATACGAGAGACAAAAAGACATCCGCTCGATCGTGCGGCTGAATCTAAATAGTGGTAATCTTCCTCGAACTATTGTGTGGCAACCGTCACACCGGAAAAGTTCAATTAGTCTTCGAGTACGCGCGATCGGCAATTATCTGAAAGCTTGGAAGGGAAAACTGAAGGTATAATTACTTAATTTTGGGGTAGATGTACCCCAAAAGACCCACGAAAATGAGGAGTTACCATGTCAGATGCGTAACTTGGTAGGCTGTCGTAGTGATGTCGAGAGGGCGGGGGGAGCTTGGAGCGCCCGGGGGAGATCCGGCGGGTTTTATATATGACCTGTCCAAGTCCGATGCTCCTTCAGACCTCCTTCCTCCTCGTCCTCCAAGTGTCCAGAAGAAAACAGAAGATTAGGCCGAAGGGGAGACAATCCTGAAGAACAGGGAGCCACCAGTCCTAGGGGCATCGTCTCCCATTCGGAGCTTTCTAACGGAGATGTCAGGGTTTTATAAATGGGACCGGTCAACCTCCCTCCTCACCGCGTTCCCTGAAGCTGAAATATTTTCGTCACTTCTCCGAGCTGACTATTGCGGGCTTGGTGATTAGCTTAGTTGTCTGTAAGGTTGGGATCAACGTTAAATATCCCTATTAAACACCTAATGTGAACACAGGACCTGCGGGGTGAATAAGATAACATTTTTGTGCAATGAAGAAACTTATAAAAAATAACTTATGAAGTTGGCTTTTGATGCATTGAAGGGTCCTCTAAGTAAGCACGGTAAGTAATCACACCCTCTGAAATTGAAAATATACAACAAATGGATGTTGTGACGCCAAACAAGGAACACTGATAACTTAACATTCTGGTATAGTTGCCTAATTGTTGCCTATTATATTGTAGCTTATAACGACCGAATTTTGGAGGTGAATAATCCCGTCAATACTTCCCTCAAGCCTGGTGAGAGAAATTGAAACGAAGACATTTTCCTTGACCTCCTTATCGTTGGGTTTAGAGACAATGATCGCTCAAAAACTGTCTCCTACAATCTTGAACGGCCTATCCCAAAGAATAAAATGGAAGTCAAATAACATTGTCTATTTCCAAGAAACAAAAGAATGTTAAATCGATTTCGACGGATGGGTTATCATCAGTACCTAACTAAGAATATCTTGAATGATTCTGATCGAAAAATTTCCAATGAGTCGATACGGCTCGGCTTGGCACTACTTACGTTGTATCTCGAAGTACTTGGCCTCCTCAAGCAGAAGGTCGAGGTCAGTGAAGGTGTCAGGAATGAGGAGGCGGGAGTTCCTCATGAAGTTGAGAATGTGTCTGAACATTCCGCCGTCCCTGTCGATGAAGTAATGCTGCTTCAGCGAGTCCAGAACTATGGGAATGCTTCCATTGAACAGTTTAGCCAACCGAGATTCCGGATATCTGCAAACACAAGTTAGCCCAATCCTGTTAAAATAGTTTTACTTATTCCGTGGAAAGTATTATAGGTCAAAAACGTTCCCTACATTACGAAATAATCTAATGAATATTGTTGATTTAAAGATTTTAACCCCATAAAATATTTCATCCAAGAATCGGTCCTATGAAAGTTATGAAATCGTTCTTCACTCGGATTGTTCAAACCTCTCCACCAAAAGCATTTAGCCATCCGTTTCAAATCCCTAATTTAAAATTGTTGTATGAGGTAGCCCTTCAACGGAGCTCACTAGTAATTCTCAAAATTCATTAGTGATGCTCCCATTTATTAAATTATGCATAAATCGAGTAAAATAATAAATTAACTCGGCCCTGCGCGCTCCCTGCACCCCCGGATGGTTACCGCTTAAAGCCTAACGGCTATAATGTGATGTACCCTCAAAAGGTTTTTGCTCTCTCTCTCATCTCTCTCACTGTAATAATACAGTGAGGCTAACTTAGGCTCCAGAGGGCCACGCGATTACGTAGTAAGGTGACTCACCAATTGAAGGGTGCCAGTGACAAAACGACCTAAGTGCCTGAGCTACAACTTTTCAGGAGAGAATAAAATGTGCACAAAATGTGCACCTTAGCAACGGTCGGTTGTACCTGAAAATCATAGGTAACTAAGCCAGAACTTCACTCCAATAAGAAGTTTTGTCTACAAAACTAACTCGTAACCAATGGTTCTCCGGGATGTAAGGAGGGGGAAATTGGCATCGTGGGATGTGGTCTGGTGTCAAATAAATTCACAGCTTTCCCAAAAGTGGAGAACAATTTTTTCGCGATGAAAAATCGAAAATAAATGTCCTTAGAAATGATCGGTTGTAATTGAAAATCATTATAAAAATACGCGCTACTTTTGTCCCACTTTTTCGTGTCGCTTTTCGGCTGGGAGTCCTACCGCAAAAACCTTTTCAAGGTTAAAAATTGCTAAAAACCCAGAATTTTCGAATTGTACAGTCCTTACGAACAAGGTACATCTAACGGCATCAGCCTCGCGTAATATTTTCACAAGCATGAATGAATACCACCTATTATTACACAGAATTATACCTTGTTAGAACAAGTTTTGCTTTATTATTTTCAATAATGAACCTTTGTAATCAACCAAGAAAAAAAGTTAAACCCTCCCTCAGAAATCAAATTCTCCCAAACGGCTGGAACAAAAAATCTGAAATTTTCAGGAAAAATCCATTTTGGTCCGCCAACGACCCAATTCTTTAGCCAGCTTTCTCACTTAATTTAAAGTGCCCTTTAAGGGTTGTCAAAGTTTTGTAAAATCCCTAAAAACCTCAAAAAAAAAGTGAAGGCGGCCTGAATTTGGACTTTTTTTGAAGAACTTTCCATGAGGAATCGAATGAGCCCCTCCCCAGGTCCGTAGCTCAAAGCATTCCCGATGTATGGCCCGATTTATGGTGCCAACATTTGCATCCACATTCACTACATCACTAGGTTACTGCAATCAAAACAAAACCAACAGAGGTTTTTTTCCTTTTTTTTATCGCAGTAACCTAGCGATGTTGTGAATGTGGATACTGAAATGAACTCCTAAAAGGGTTATAGCTATACACGGGTTGAAGCATTCCGATTTGCTTGCTCCGCCTTACGAAATTTATAATTTTCAGATAGAATATATTTCCATTGTAATCGCTCTTGAAAAAAAGGCTGCAAATTCTTTCACTGGGGTTTATTATTCAATGATTCATGACTTGAATTTTTACTAAGCTTTGGAGTGTGCGTGTTTCACAGGTGATGGAGCGAAATGCGAGCGAGATGGTGGATGAAGAAGAATGGAAAGAACATAAAACACCATGATACTTTGCACATACATAATGCAGGAATTACTCAGCTACATGATTTATTAAAAAAGTAGATGCTCA
The DNA here is from genome assembly GCA_031894815.1 of Creontiades dilutus. NCBI lineage: Eukaryota > Metazoa > Arthropoda > Insecta > Hemiptera > Miridae > Creontiades > Creontiades dilutus. The sequence goes on along the minus strand of JAVIWC010000084.1, from coordinate 370,665 downwards.
ACAAGATTTTTGCACAAAAAAGGCTTAAACTCCAACATGATAAATTTGCTGCACGAGCTTTAGTGTAATAGTAGAAATATTTGTGCTGTTTGCAATGAGTTACAACGAAAAGAATTTATGGTTTTGGCCGTTGGTACCCTCCAGTGAGCAGATCTACGTGGCCAAGTGGTTCAATATGAATGTGGGAACGGTCAGGTCCTAACTACATAGCGTTCGGGCATCTAGGGATCCATGGGCAGTTTGCCAAGCAATACCTCAAATTTGCCATGACCCTCGGGGTACCCCGATATTATTAGCCAGAAAGTGAAGTTGACACGACGCGACGGAATCGCTTTCCACGGCACTGGAGCTCCGAGGGACCTGTATTGCAGCTGATCCATTATTAAAGCAGACCCTATCCCCCTCGAGCTTGACTCTGACCACTCATTAACATTGTGTACAAATGATCAGGAGTGGCGGTCAAGGTAGGTGGAGGGCTCTCCCTACGTTTATCCTATACCCTTTCAGGGTACACAAGGAGACCCTGTGTACATTGCGGCCATAACCCCTCGCTTCCCCTTCGAAACCTGCTGCCCTTCTGACGACAAACATTATTACTCCCAACCTGCTGTGGAACTTGGGCTTGGCTCTACTCGTGTTTGCACGCTACGGCCGTGGACCTACAGTCGGAGTGGGGTGGAATTTTCCCTCCTTTCAATTATTCATGCAAAAATAATCTCGTGTGAAATTAACTTCTCATCATTAGCATGGAACGTGCTTCAGCTAAGAGTTAACAACCAGGAAGCGTTCGGACAAATGAGTACATTTGTCCGAACGTTTGCGGTCCAAAAGTTACGACAATGCGGTCCTAAAGTTGTTTAAATGTCATACGGTTTTCAGCTACCGTGCTTCATAATCTTGCTAATTTTGCTATGAAAAAAAATTTCCTGTCATGCTGCTTGGCCATATGAACGAATTTTCGAAGAATTGTTCTCTATCATGCCGAAAAAATAAATTTAGCATGATTTGTGTGTTTTGCTTATGTTGGTGCTGTTGTTAGTGCTATGAGTTGAAGTACAATTAGCTCAATATTTTATTGTTTTCAAATAATTTTTATTGGTCAATTAGCTTATTAGTTATTACATAAAAATATGGACACGAAAAAATTGTGTAAGTCCAGGGTGGCGGTAAAAACTGAGTTACATTAGGAATTGTTATTCTTGTTAGTGAAGCAGGCTCGTCTTGAGTTCTGCTTTAACGCAAAATCGCTCTTTTTTATTGTTGAGGCGTCCGCCACAAAGAAAGAAGTACCTACCTACTCCCTCGACCATTCGTGTATTTCTTTCGATATAGGACAAAGTATCGATACCACTACTCATACTCCAATCGATGGTATCGATACCAAAAATACATGGTAGGTATCGAACGAAATATTCGATACTTTACTCATATCGATCGGTATCGATCGTCCCTACTTGTGAGACAAGTTTTGTAGTATCTTAGGTAATAAACCGCGTTCCTCCGTTTGACTCTTTACAAGTGATGATAAATCTTGTCTCTTTACAAGTGATTACCAGTATTGTAAACAGGATTAAACCTTGAAGTTCATTTTAGTGATAACACAACGTTCTGTAAGTATTGCAATAAGTAATTTGTTGAATTCTAATTGCATCAAGATGATTTTAGAAAATTCACCTATAAGTTATGGCAGCATAGCTGGAACTTTCCTAGTGTGCGCTCGTTTAATTAATGAGTAAGACTTAGGACGGAACTTTGTAAAACTCATCGTTTTAAACCTTAATATTTTCGGGCGATCCCAGTCAAATGTATTAGCTCTTGATTAGCAATAATAAACCGATCGCAAAACCCCTCATGATTATTTATTCCTGGTTCTTCGTTTCTCCTTTTACTACTTATTAAGGGTCCCGGAGAATATTGTTGTTACCCTTCCCCATAAATATAGGAACAGTTGTCAAAAGGTATAATGCGGTATCGTCAGAAAAAGATTACTGTCCTCGGGGGAGGCTTCTTCACCCCTCTTTCCTCCATGCCCCAACCCGCCGTCTCCTACTCGGTAACAACAGCGCGGGCCTCCGGGGGTCCTGCCCTCGGGGGCCCCGCTACAAATAACCGGCCCAACTGAGCCCCGGAGGCGGCCCCTAGGGACTTGTTATTGAAAAAAAAGAAGAAAAAAACGACAAAGGCGTTCCAAAGGAAGCCCGTAGGCCATAGGTATTACGCTCTCCCAGCCGCGCCACAATTCCCTCGTCGAATGCTTTCAGTTTTCGACCTTCGTTTCCCCTTCTTGTTGCTGCATATCGTCTCTACACGGCCAAGCGCACATAGATAAAATTTTTCTCGCTTTTCGAACAATATGTTGATGAACAATGGGCGACTGGACCTAAAAGCAACCTGCTACGGTCGTGCCGCTCAATGGAGCGATGTTTGGGACGTCACACTGAAGCTAGGACAAGTAGGCAAGACTTCGTCCATAAGAGGGACACCCTATTTTGATTGATCCAATAAGGGGGGGGGGGGCTCATCCCTGAGGTAATCAAGCTTCAAGTTAGCACATATAGTTTTATTATTTCTGAATTGGGTAACCCTTATACGTAAGCACAGATCTACTCGTATGTTGTCATATGATTGACGAATATGTAGTATATGAACCACATATACTTCTATGTGGTGTCATTGAGTTTGGGGATATGACAGAAAAACGCAGTGACTTTGGGTTAAAAAAGCGATGTGTTTGGGTTAACTTAACGATGGAATCGTGATGAGTGTGGGTTAACGTACAAAAAAAAAAAAAAAAAAATGCGTGCGATGAGTGATACTTGTACTTATAAAAATAGATACGCAACATGTAGTCATTAATAATTATCTAAAAGTAGTTACGTAAGGTAATAATAAATTAAAAACGTTTTTGTCAAAGTCCTGATAAATTTGAGTCGTAACCTAACAACAATCTTCACTGTTCGCGTTGTATTTATCAATAATTTCATGGATGTTGAAATTGGTGTTATAGCGGCTACTCACTATTTCCAGGTAAATTAAAATGTTTTTGTCGGTTTTTATCGGAGATTCGATGTAGTCAAATGAAATAAAATAATTTTATTTACTGATATAGGTAACACTGACCTCTACAACAAAGAGTTCGCAAACATCTTTAATCTCAAATGAAATAATTACAATAATACAAATTTAAACAGAGATTGATAAAGTTCTTCTATAGTAGTTGTACATTTTCTAGCAATTCAAACAAAAACTTTCTTCTCCTCAAATAGTTGCTCATAAAATTAAATAGTTTAAACACTATACCTTTGTTTGGACAAGAGAATAAGCAATTATTAATATACTCTTACTCAACTGTAACGTTCCAAAATACTTCCTTCGCTCATTCTCGAACTGTAGGCATCTAGCCAGTATATGATTTATTGTTTCATACTCTCCCAAGTTACACAAAACACAGATTTTGCTCCCGTCGATTTTCCTTGACTCTCCGTTGAAGAATAGCCGCAGAAACCCCTCCTTTCGAAGACTTACTTTCGCAATCACTCGCTTAACGACGATGGGGATGTCCCAGTTAAGATAGCCTTCAGAACATTGGTATCCATCGATGGTGGAAACGTATATTTTATTATTATGACTACTCATTCGCTCATAGTCTTCACACGCCATGATAGTGGCAAATGTATTTAGGACTGCCTATTATTCGCAACTATTCCTCTGAGCTGGGAAATTATATTTCCTGTTTGCCACACCCCTGTTTGTTGTAGAAAGGAGTTGGTTGTAACAAGCACGAGGGTATCTGTTTTCTTCCATTCGGAGCAGGCTTTCCCACCAGTTTAATGCTCCACTGCTGTGGTGTGGAGATTGGCAATGTTAGGATATTTTCAGATATTCTGGATTGAACCAGATTCACTTCATCCAAATATCTTAATATCCAAATATCTTCCAAAGAGAACAACTGAGGACACCATTGCATCTACCAATCTGCAGGTAGACTTCCATCCACTACATTTACCTGTTGCCATTATTTTACGGGCTGTCCCCCATGCTCTCATTCCTTTCGATTTGAAACATTGCACAGCCCCACGGAACACGCCGGAGGAGGAAAATGGAACTCCGAGGTAAGTGTATTCTTTGGTGTACTCAATACTATCATCGGTCAGCGCTATATTTCCCTCAGTCCCTTTACGTCCGCCTTTCTTGAAGCAGATTACCTTTGTCTTCTCTGGTTTGATAACTAGCTCCAAGGATCTTGAATTTTACTCCAGGGCCCGCAATTTTCTCTCAATATCGACCATACTGTATCCAAAAACTACGATGTCGTCAGCAAACATGAGAGTCAATATGTTGCATTTTCCTTCTACCCTCACTCCTTCCAACTCACGTCCTCTCATTTACTTTTCAAGTCCTTGAATATAGTCGAAAAAAGCAACAGGCTGAGCGAATATCCTTGTAAAATTCCCGTCCCAACACTGGCAAAATTAGTCCTTGAATTTTCGGCTTTAATTGAAACTTCTGTTTTTTAGTTTAGATCTTTAATTACACCCAAAATCTTACCCCGTGAACCCAGCTCCGACAGTGTTCCCCAGAGTAAACCATGTGAGAGAGACCCGAATGCATTACGATAATCCACAAAGCCACAGTACAATTTGCCTCCAGGTTTTTGCGAAGTGAACCCAATTAACGAGTACAGCACGAAAACATTGTCGGTATACCCCCTTCCTCGCCTGAAACCAGGTTGACATTCCGGGATTATTTCGTTATCCTCCGCCCAGTCCGTCAGTCGAACACTTATACATTGTGTAAGGATTTTGACTATCGTGTTCACCAGTGCGATTGGCCTATGTTTATATACATCACTCTTGTCAGCTGATTTGGGTATCATCTGGAGCAGGATCTTTCCCCAATCCTTAGGAACCCGCCTATATAAAAAGACGTTATTACAAAATTGCACCAACCTAACCACACCTTCTTCAGGTAGGTTACTCCACACTTCATTTGGGATTTGATCCCATCCAGCAGCATTGTTTTTCTTGAGACCTGTAAAGACCCTTTGTACTCCACCAATTTTGAAAGGTTCATTCAGGCGAGGGTGAACGACGTCAGCGCTTATACTGATGTTGGAGAGTGATGTAGTTGTGGAAAACGTATCGGTGAGAAATTCCTCCCATTGTATCCGAAGGATACTTCGGAGCACGTCACACTTCCTTTTTTGTAGTGTTTTAACTGCCATCCAAAACTCTTGCGTGTTTTCAACATTGCCCAAATCCTCCATAAGTTTTTGCATAAATTTCTTCTCTTCATATTTTTTCTTTGCTGCATATAGTCTAAAAGAGCTAAAGATAGGAGATACTCTTCCAGGTTCCCAGTGTCCCTCCTCCATCTTTTGTAGCTCGATTTTGCTGCCCTCTTCAATACCTTACACTCCTTGTTGAACCATTTACATTTAGGTAGGTTTTGATGATCCTGGTTTATGGACTTGTAAATTCCCAACTCTTTTAAATTGTATAAAATCCCGTTTTTAAGCCTTGCATAATCCTCATCTTCGTTCCCAGAGATGTCAAAACCATTTATGACCCAACTCATGAACAACGATTGGAAATCCTGCACTTTATCTGCGTCCCATATAACCTTACCGTAGTTGGATTCAGGTCTTACATATCAGTTTACATACAGTGACCTTCGAGTTTAGCTTTTATATACAAGCAGCATTCTGAATGATCTGTTATTAGCCCCAGTTTATTTTCAATTGAAGAGTCTGATGCAAAGTTGAGAGCGACGTCATTGATCCAGCATAGGTCGATAGTACTCTGCCCCTGTATTCCTATAAAGCTGAAGTACCCCTTATAGTCGCTTTTGATTCTTCCATTCACTAGCATATATCCATATACTCCTCCATAATTTCGACAAGCTTTGTCATTTTTTGAGTCCAATGATCTTCGGCAAGCCGAGAAGGAAGTCCCCTGGAATAATAATTCTTCACCCTGGTTCAGAATACCAACCCTTGCATTCCAATCACCTATTATAACTGTCCGGTACTCCATAAATCTATGCAAGAGAGCGTTCAATATTTAAATAAGTTCCTCAAAAAAAACGGAGGAGTCTGCCTTGGTGTTCTTGTAAATGTTCCCAACAACCATGTTCAGGCTTTCTATTACTATAAAAACAATAAATCTAGAACATGCTAGCACTTTCACTTTACCCAGATCTTTTCTGACCAATTTTACAATTCCCATGGCTCTACCCACGGGACGTGAACGGACTGCGTACGACTCAAAAACATCATACTCTCGGAGAAATGTTGAAAAATCAATATTTTTCTCTGCCCAAGTTTGTTTCGGAAACAAACAATATTAGAACTAATAAGAAAATTAAGTTGTTCTGGGGTTAAATTAAAATATTTTTCACACCTTCTATATTCCAACTCAATATTTCGCAGTGAACTAAAACTTTATATAGTTTCGCTCTGATCATTTGAGGGAGGTTCCCTGTGCGGGGGTTTCTTCCTCCACCTTTGTTGTTCTGGCCTAGATTGATCCTCCTCTCGTTTCCTTCGAGTAGAGGTCGAGGGTGCCGTCTACAGATGTCCCACTTTCCCAATTATTCTCTCCAGCCATTGATGTTGTGGCGCTTCAAAAGGCTGACGCAGTTCATCTAGCGACCAGGTTTGCTTATCCACAATCAGCTATCGTGTCTGATGTTCGCCTGCATCCCGTCGTTTTTTGCAGCTTTACGGTAGCTCACTAACTCCTTTTGGATTTCTCGGACTTGTAACGGAAAGTCCTCTCTTAACGAGTTTAGTGCCCGATAGTTTCTCCGATGCCTGGAAACATTCAATTTTGCACCCTGGAGTGGAAAAGGCAATCAACACCAGATTCGGGACCGTAGCTCTTCTACCCAAGAACTTCACCATTGTAACCTCCCTATCCGAAATAGTAAGTTGCAGTTTTGTACGTAGAAACTCCAGTACCGCTGCCTTCAGTGGAACATTTTTATTTGGAATCCAATTGAAGACGATTGGGTAATTGATTCTTTCTCGGTCACGCGATTGTTGTACAATTTTATCGAATGATTCAAACTTTTCCTCAATTGCTTTGACACGAGTGGTTAGCTCATATAATTTCTTTTTTTGCTCCTTCATATTACCCTCTATCAAATCAAGCTTCCCTCGTGAGCTCCTTCAGTTTGTTCAACACATCATCCGATGTCGCTATCATTTTGCCAGCTTTATTGGTAAACACTCACTACCGTTGATAAACAAAAGGTTTCAGAGATAACTTCAAGCCGATAATGCGATCACTCGGTCAGCAAGATAGCGATTCGACAAGTTGAGGCCGCCTTTCTTCCTACTTCCGCACCTGAAATAAATTTTCTTGCGCTTTGCGTTCAACCGACGAGATGAAGCACGAGGAGGTCCGCACGGAGCCCCCAAGATAGTCACCCAAACACATCGCTAACCTTTAAAACTAACGCAGCGCTGCACTAGGCAACTTTCACTATCGATTCCCCCAAACTCATTATCGTCGCCTAGGCACCAACAGTCGACTAGGTAAGAAATTAGCCACAAGGTTTCAGCCGATCAGTGTGTCTTCAAACCTTATAATTGATGTCTTTTGTCCCAAAGACGATAAGACAAGTTTCGTAATAAATATAATTCCGTAAACACCAACACAGTAGTCCCTCAGATAGTAACGAAAGCTGATATCTAAATAGTACCTGCAATTATGAGAATAAACTGCATCTCATATACCTTCATGGACTCATGCACCTCGTAACACTTGTTCGAACCAAACCCTCAGAGAAACTAACGATAACAATGTAATCGTCAGAGAATCAAACTAATGCTGAAAACTGTAGAGAAGAAGATTATTGTTTAGGACAAGTTTCTCGCGCTCAAATTGATGACCTACTATTCATTCAAACAAAGTGCTCAAATTTGACCTTCATTCATTATAAATGTTTCACTATAATAATTATAAAAAGTTATTTTGAGAAGTTCACTCATACGATCAACTGCATGACTGTAACTGTTTTCAATTAGATTTTGTGTAGTGGTCACGCTAGTAACTTTTTGTGTTTTCGTTTTTCGTTATTGGTAAAAATACTAATTAAATTAAAGTTATTGGCTTGTAAAACTAAAGAATATTAATGATTATGATTAATACTATTACTTTAAATACTATTAAAACCCCGGTTGCCAAGTGAAGAGTTTAGCTAGACAGCATGGACGTGTACGACGAAAAAAGGCCTATTCTAAGTGTTCGAAAGTATTTCCTAATCTTGTTTATGTTATTAACTATCAGTAAATCATCGACTAATACAGATGTGTATTGTAATTTTAAAATGAACATTCATAATTAGAACATAAAGTCCAGAGGTTGGCTTACAGATTATCTATGATACATCCGGCGTTGCCTCCAATTACTTTGAAGAGATTAGACAACCTGGTATAAATTTGCTATTTGCGAGCGAAGTATATTTTCAATAATAAAGTCGAGCAACATTTTCATTTTCCAACTTCATTGTACGTAAAAGCGGGCGAATGAACATCGCATACAATAAGGGCCCGAGAGAAAACTGGTAGCCCACATTTAATTCGCAATCGCAACTCAATAATGATATGATACCCGAAGCAGAATGAAAAGGGAGAGAGGCAACGTCGAATTTGTGTTTTACTCTTTTTCACATAGTGGTTATATATGAATTTATATATACCTACAGGCAAATAACCTACACAGATACAAACGCGCTTTACCATGAAGATATCGAACGATGATCATTGACAAACGGGGCGGGACAGTTGGGTTGTGTGCCGATCAAAACGTTAAATACACCTAGTATCAGAGCGTATGCGACTGCTTTAATTTCCGTTTCAAATGAAAAACCCGAGCTAACATTCAACCTGCGGCTCGACGCGGGGTTTTCTCATTTTCGACGAAAATTTCTCCCCGTTAGTGTATAAGGCAAGCAAGCAAAAAAAAAAAAATCACGGTGAAAATTTTGTTTCTTTATTTGTCGGCCAATGTATGTACCTACTTTTGTAAATAGTGATGTTCCTTTCTTTGATGTCCCCTCATTTCGTTTAACGTCGGACGTGCACAATATCAAATGCTGACTCCATTGCCTGGATGTGGAAGCCAACGTTGTAATGCACGCCTGAGATAAGCAGGGATTGTTAGGTATTTCCACAGGCAACGCAGCTTACACGGTGAACATACGCACTTATTAATTTGAAGAACGATTCTACGATTGAACGCTTGATTGCTAAAAAAAACTTGGACATTTCTTATTTTTTATCGTTTTGTTTTTGAATCGTTTGGTTTCACTCCTTGAACGTAAAACAACTGAAATTTAACAAGATCTACCTACCTACCTACACGTTAATATTAATTTTCTGCCCAAAGGTCTCCCTTAGGGAAACTGAAACGGTATGATGTGCATGGTGTCATTCGTTTCATCGAAGCCCTTTGATTTCACCCTTTAGAATTGAAAGAAAGCAATGCTTAGAACTGAGCCCGTTGTGCGCTTTTGTAATTTTCGACCCAAGTCTCATCAACTCCGGTCCATTAGGAAAGCTACGGATGTTTTTTTGTATTCTCTTAAATTCTATTTTTGTATTCTAGTGATCTTAAAACGTAAATAAACTAATTTTGTTGGGGGGTTTATTCAAAACAATAAACCACTTTCTATACTATTGAATGTGGTAACAGGGAGAAGACATGTAGGGGGGATGGAGTAACGTAATGTATTCAACAGCTGTATGCTTCAGTTCCACTGATGGGACAAACCATGAGGCCAACAAAGTGTTGAGCATGTAGATACGTAATTACGTTTGGGTATCATATGACGTCCAATGAAGGGATTGCTGTTAAGAGTTCCTTTTCATCCAATGCAGGCAAGAGATGCCTATCCATGCAAGGACGAAGGCACTTGGAAGTGATCACCCCTTGACCAACCAGAACCAAAGCTATAGAACCACCTCCCAACATCTGCTCCTGGTACTATAGACGGTTTCTGGACCTTTGTGATGAGTGTTTTCCACACAAGCGTTTAACGCGCTGGTAAATCGCTCTGCTTGTCGCTGCCAGTGTAGGAAGCCTTGTCAAACTTCAAACAATTCAATAACAAACTAAGTAATAATAATATTTGCCCGGGGCGGTTCATTAACCAGCCGACAAAGGTACGTGCAATAAATCCCTTAACTCTATGCGGGTCTCGCAATGGTGGAGTCCACGGCCCCCCAACCACACGCCAGCTCTCTGTATGTTCGAGGCTCGTACGCATTATCCTTTCCAATATAAATGAAAACCCATGCGTGAACTGGGATGGCACAAGGCGTTCTTGCAATGGAGTAATATCACAGATGACCGACAACGGGGGAGGCGCTCTGATTCCGATCAAAGCAGAGAGTAGCCTTTGGAATACAAATAATCTAATACGAACATTGTGATTAGAACTAAGTATTAACATGCTTTCGCAATTACGCAACCCCCCAAAAAATTCTCTTGGCCCATAACCATTCCATAACCATAATTTGTTGTTTGAATGCAAAGAATGAAATACCAACAATAAAAAATCTAGAAGATCCGAATAAAAGTTCAGTTAACCGGAAGAAAGACCGGAAAGAAACTAGCCACGGGGCTCTCAAAGCTTCCTTCGGGAATACTCCGTAGCTGGCGACTATTACTCAATAATCCCTCAATTTAATCGTTGGTGAAAGATTTTTCCCAAAGAAAAGAGGTTTCCAAGTTCAAAACTGTCATTTAACCTAAACATAAATTATTATCTAATAATTGGCTACCCATCGTAGGATAGTTTGTCCAAACTGTGACATTTACCTTACTTTCCTTAATTATCATACCCCTCATAACTTCTAAACGAGAAGTTCGATCCGAATAATTTAAAGTGGAGTTTAGGTGTGAGGTGATGGAATGGTGTAGTTGCTCCATCCATTGAGCTGGATGCGGTAATGCCCGCCTCGCTCAGAGGACGATCCAGACATTCGAAGCCGATTCATCTCCCAAGGCGACGAATTCAAGAATTGGGATGGAACCATATCCATCACAATGTACATAATCAACCTTAATTATGAAAATCCTTCAAATGGATGAGATTGATAGTAAAAAACAGTATTACTACTGTTCAATTCCACTCGTATTTAAGGTTAATATTTTAAACAGAATTGTTAAAGTGCTTAACTGTAGTAGTATGACATGTAGGCACCATCGGGGACTTAATATGAACAAATTGAGAGTATACAACTGTGCCCCGTCACAGTTTCATCAAATTTCAAGAGTCGATTGTAGAGCTCATGTTTAACAAGAATGCCTGGTAGGGTTTAATTTTTAAAGGATTCGTTTCCGAATCATTTCACTTTTATAACATCATTCTTGTTTGCGCTCTTCAGTCCCTAAAACTACCCTAAACTGCTTTCTAAAATCAAGTTTGAGGTCATCATTGGAAAAAGAGTTGAATATGTAATATTTTTAGGGGAAAATAAGACAATTTCAACAAGACATGGAAGGTGAAAAATTAGTCAGAAGATAACATTTTGGGAATTTATGAAAAAATGCTTTTTCCCATGTTTTCTCTTGGGAAACCTCCAAGGGATCAAAAATAATATATTTTTTACAAGAACGCTTAGGGAGAAAATGACGTTTGATTGCGGAAAACCGTGGGATTATACCTTAACATCGACTTTTTTCTCTCACAATCAATACGTGGACAACATTCTAAAACTCGGTAATTCGACAGCCATTCGGACTACAGTAGGTGAGCTATTTTAAAATGATTGGCCATTCATGTGAAGTATTAATTGAAGCTAATGGAGAACGAAATCTAGTCATGAAGTTGAAACTGAGATTGAGTTACTTAAAAATAAAATTCCAATTAAAACGCATCCGGCAGAAATATTTCCTGAGGAATGCTCTACTAACGAAAATACCCAAGCAGAAGGGACAGGCGAATATAATAATGTTATTCAAAGAGTTCATAAAAAGAAGGAATCGATTTCCCATCGTCACAGAAAACATTCGACAGTTGATCCCATACAAAAATAAAGCCCCTTCCCTCAGGCCTATATTAAAGGGCTTCCAGTCTATTTTCTAGCCCAGAAAAAAAATATTCGAGGAACAAACCACTCACGTTAGTTTGACCACTATGCCCAATGATGTGGTAAAAATTGACACATAATATTCAGATGGCTTTGTGCCATCAATAAGCATTTCGTTGAGAAAAACATTCCTCATTGGACCTACCAAAATAAAAAAGACAGGTCTACAAAAGTTATGATTAAGGGCATTCAAAATCTCGGACAAAAGAGGAAGTCCTTGCTGACGTAGGAGACCGGTTTTGAACAACCAGCGTAGGTACTCCAAATTAGTAGAAAGCTGGAGCGAAAATCGAAAATTCTTTGGATACGTGTTATTGACTTCCCAGAGGACGTGGATTTTAAAGAAAAAATTAAGAAATTAAGCAGGGTCTGAAAGGAAGTATAACAGTGCAACCTATGAAATCACTGAAGCCCCCTGCTCATCGTAAAAGTTTTCAGGAGTTCAATCACAACGAACTACTTCACTTCACTGAGGAGTGCACCAAACCCAAGGAAACTCCTGCCAAATGTGTGTACTCGGGAGACCATACTACAAATTATAGAAGCTGCTCAGTAGCTATTGAGGCTAGAAATACAAACATAAAAGCAACTGTCAACACAGGGAAAACGAACTGCAAACTTATGTCATACCCAAGAACCCTCCAAAATCAGAAATCGCTTCTACAACTCTCCCGTCAATAGGCAATCATTTGATCCCGTCGGAAAATAATGCAAAAAACATAATTCAGATCTACGAATTTGTCACAAAACTCAGTCAGAGTGTGAGCTACCTGAATGAGCGTGTCGAAAAATCAATCGAAAGCTGGCGTTCAAAAGAGTCAACATGAATAGTCTCCAAATACTGGAATGTTTATGCACTCATGCCGAGAGAACCCGAGCTCCAGTAGGCCCTAGAATTTAACCAAGTTGAAATTTGTCTTGTTCTTGAGACAAATTTCTCCAAAGAATCTTAAACTTGAAGGATACAAGTGCTACCAAGCCACCAATCAATGTATTGAATACAGAAAATCTTCATCACGACGAACAAATCAAGACAGAAGCTGAAGCATTCCAGGTCTGTGCTTTAGCAATCAAAACTGCTTCTTTCATTATTAATATTGCAAGCATATATTGTCCAGCAAGGCCCAGGGACACCCTCCAAGAATACATGAATATAGTTTTCCAACTTGAGAATCGATTTCTCCTCGGAAGGGATTTCAACGCCTGAAATAATTGTATGGGGTGAAAACTAACTACTGTGAAGGGTCACAGATTGCGTCAAGCAATTGATGAAGCAAATTGCGAAACATTTTCAACAGGTAAACCAACAAAATGACAACCCGACCTACAGAAAACACCTGATCTGAATTATCAAAGAGAATATCTCATCAAACAACCTACCAGTTGAGGAAATCTTAGACCTCAGTTCATATCATTCGCCTATCATACTGTCAATCATTGATCGGATCATTCAGAAGCCACTCAATTCTGCCTTACCGCCATAGGCAAGATACTGCAGACGACAGAAGAAGTGGAGCATCTTGCATTCTCAGTTGTATTGTGAAGTCAGCTCGAGTATCTTGTATTCTGCATGCGAACCGATGGTTGGGAGAATGAACCTACGATTACGAGAAGACTCGGAGGTGTCGATTGCCCACAGTAAATGAGAAAATCGCAAAGACATGAAAGCTGGCAGGTAACCAGAGTTTTCAGCCTCAAATTAGCATGGTACAAGGCAAAAAGTGAACTGAGAACTTTAACTCTGGTGATCAATGAAGAATCGTATGAACAGTGCCATCGATAGTCGATAATATCGAAATATCGATATTTCCCCCCGATATATCGATATTTTTCTATCGATGATGCAAGGGCCAATAGTATCGTATATCGATAGATAGTGACCAATATTTTTTCCGATATTTCTTTTTAACCGGTATACCGGCTTCACCTGATAATATCACATATTATGTTGACTCATAAAATAATATCGATCGTCAATTCCTTTTTTTTCACATCAGTCGAGTTTGAAAAATATCATGCCCACAAAAATGAGTTCGTCTGGCTGGAAAATCGATGTCTATCCATGGATGATATCCGTAGGATATCAAGTACCTAGTGGTTTTGGCTGCGGCGAAGAGTCTCGGCCCAAGACGATAAAAATAGAAGAACAGTAGTGGTTTGGAGGTTCCATAGGAAAATAGGAAGATTGCGGTTGTTGACAACAACATGTTGTTGAGGTTTTCCAGCAAGTGTTGTGTTGTTCTTTTTGAGATCGTATCTTGTTCACGGTTGATTCTTTTTTGTTTATTCTCAGTTGTTTGAACCATGGGTTTGAAACGTAGGTATTTACGTTCATTTGAGGAAGGACATAAATGCTACAACCCCTCTAAGAGAACTTGGGTAACTTATCAAACAATATAATTCGTTACAAAACTATTGGTAAAACAAAATCAAAAATATTAACACATTAAACTGAACATAGTTTCAATTTAAACATATTTTATCTTAAATCAGAAAAACTTTATATTTCTGATTTATTGATAAGTACCTATTAATTAACTTTTCTTTTTAAATCAAATAAGAACTTCTGAAAATTCAATTGTGGCATCTAGTCTACTAAGTGCATTAAATACATACATTTTATTCAATTTGTAATCAATATATTTCTAAAAATATGGATATTTTTTGGTCGATACTATCGGTAGTGTCTACTATCGATTACTAACCTACGATATATATCGGCATCGATATTTTAATGCCGATACTATCAAACATCGATATATAGATATTTTATGTTTCGATGGCCATCCCTAATGAGCGCTACATCATAGGTTTCACAAGTAATTGTGATACCGATTACTCTCTGTTTGGAAGGCTACCGAACGTCTCCGGTAACACAATCTTCACCATAAAAAATAGGTATTGATGGGAGCTGGGCTAAGAGTAATGAAGAGAGAGATTGGAGATGAAGATTGTAGGGACCATCTAGCCAATATTAACTCCAAATTTGAAAAATTACTTCATAATTTTCCTTACGGAAGGGGGTGGCTGATAAATTCTCCCCCCTGCCCCCCACGACCACGCCAGTGAAGGAAAGAGGGCTCCCCTCCTCCAGGACTTGGGATATACGATTTTTGACTTCGCATATTATTATTATACTCCCTCATTGTGTTATTCACCTATTTCTTTTTAACCTGCGTAGCAGGGTCATTAAACTAGTATATGTATAATTTGCAAAACAATTATACAGAACGTGTTTTTACCGGTTAAACAAGAATAGTTCATCATTTAATGTTGAATTATTTCATTATTTTACATTCACTGTGCTAGTTCGTGTGGTTTTCTTCTCTTCAATCTTCTAAGCAGGTCACTTACATCAAGCAAATGGACAGCTTCAATATTGACATGACCTCTTAGTTGCTCTTGGTCAGCGATCGCAATTCTCCTGATGGACTGATCGATAGTTTCCACCTCAAGATCGTGGTGAAGTCTATCATTCTGGATGTACCAGGGTGCATTAACTATGCTCCTCAGCACACCATTTTGGAAGGTTTGAATAATGTTTTGATTACTCTGAGCAGTGGCAACTCCACTGCTGTGCTCCATAGGTCCATCCTGGCTTTATGACTTGGTTGTACAAGATTAATTTATTTTGTACAGACAGTTTTGATCGCCTGCCCATTAACCAGGACATTTTTCTGAGTTTGAGAGTCAGCTCTCCTTTCTTCTTTCTTACATGCGATTTCCAAAGAAATTTCTGTAGCGAGATGTGGGTAGGGGGGGGGGGGGTGGAAGAGGTAATAGACAATCGACTCAATAGCTGGCCATACAACTTATACTGTCAATTTTCTTGCTTTTTTTTATTCGATCAAGAATTTTGGCCTAGTATTAAAACGTATTCCAAACCTGGAAGGGGACGTCCCTAAATTGGATGAATTACTTTTCAATGTTTTCTTAAACCTTCAGACGGATAGTAGAACTTTCTGAGGCACCTCCATGTTATTGAGAAAGTAATAAAACCATATTTTATGACCCTACAAATCTCGGCAAACGTTTTACATTGTACGTTTTGATTACGTCCGCTTCACCTAAAGGAAAAAAAAGAAAGAAAGGGGAAAGGGAATGGAAATAAAAGGAAGGAGGCGTGGGAGGGGCGTGATGGCCCGAAGCCTTTGAGCCGCCACCTCCGCGTCGGATGACACGTCATCTGAGGGGGGACGCGGCCCCACGGGCGATGTGATAGGACGGCGGTCCATGGGATGGGAAACCAGAGCCCGGGGCGAACCGAGGGCCAATATCCAGGAACCCTGGTGGGTTGGGGGTAGGGGGGAGGGAGGCGAAGGCCAATAGCCAGGGGTGAGGACCAATAGCCAGGAAACCCCCGCGGCGGGCCACCCCCGGGGCGGGGTCCCCGTCTGGGAACATAAATCCCAACTTGGTCATTGTTTTCTGAGGAAATGTGAGTGATGAATATGCGAATCACCGCTCAGAAAGGGCCTTCGCCTGACAAACTACAAAAAATGTGTAAACTATTTTTCTTCTTCTTCGTCACCTTCCATTCTTTTTCAACTTTTCTCTCCTCACGGTCTCATGGGCTGGAGGAGCGACCCTAATTTCCACACTGGTGGATTGTTTGGAGATTTTATCTAATAGTGTTGCTATAGAAACCGCCCGAACCTCGAGTACTTTTATGGCTACACTTCACAACCTCCACATTTGAATAACTTGATTTCGGTTTATGATTTTCAATACTGAACCATAGCAATTGGCGATGAAGAAATCACTAAGATCCAGTGAATTTTCCGAAATTATCGTTTACGTTGAATTCAGTGACCACTGCATTATTAGTAATAATCCGTTAGACTCTAACAGAAAGTTTCAACTTCTCTCGTTCGGCCCCGCCTTTTCTCTTCTCGTTCGGTTTCAGTTGTTTGATTAACAGATTTCCATGTAGGGATGGGGGGCTCGATATTTTGTACCGATAGGTACTGTATCGGAAGGTCGGTATCGATACTCCAAATATCGGTAAATTAAAGTATCGATATTTATAAATATCGAGTATGTATCGTTTTTCTGAAACGTAAAAAAAAAAGATGGAAAAAAACAACAAATAACCCACAAAGCGCCAAATTCAGCTGGATTTTGATCAACTCACTACT
This sequence comes from Creontiades dilutus, assembly GCA_031894815.1. Classification (NCBI taxonomy): domain Eukaryota; kingdom Metazoa; phylum Arthropoda; class Insecta; order Hemiptera; family Miridae; genus Creontiades; species Creontiades dilutus. The sequence continues at coordinate 353,424 of JAVIWC010000084.1, read as the reverse complement.
AGTCGCAGAGATGGGGTTCAGAAGAAGAAGGTAGAAATCATGAAAAAAATTGAAAGACCCCAAAAAAAGAAAGAGAAGCGCAAGAGAACCAGAAGTGAGAGCAGTGACAGTGATGACTGGGGAGATATCTCTGAGGGAGACCTTGTTGTAGACACAGACGAAGATGTTGAAGAATTCTTGACTTCGTCTTTTGTGAACAGCTTGTGTACAATTTGCCAAGAAGCTGTGATAGCCGACACCATCTATCGGCTATCAGCGGAACAATTGCGAGAGGAGAGGCGAGGAGTGACTGGGGGGGGGGGGGGGGGGAGGAGAGATAACGTATACTTGCGACAAGCCCCTCTCCTTACGACTTTCTACCCAGCTCTCATCCGACCAGGTAATCTGTTCTTTCAATTTCTGTATTTAAACCAAATTGATATTGATATCCCAGATCCATCCTATTAACCTAACTCCTTACCAAATACCCTGCGGTGCAATTTCACAAAAATAAACGATAGTAAAGAAATACGTAAATCGTTTCCACCTCGTGGTTAATAGGACCCCCTTAGTAATTCTTGGAGCAATAAATACGTTTGTTGAATAAATAACTATATCTATTTCCAAAACCTTGTGTATAATTATTTCTTGAACCTCATATATCTATATATAGAATAACCTTAGTAATTAATAAGGTGAAAAAAGGGAATAATATCAAGAAATCGTAATCAAGTAAAGGTACAATTGATATAACAATTCCTTTAAGTATTACAAAGCCGATAATAATTCGCCAAAGTGGGATTGCGAAAACTGCAATCACAGCAGCCATGGGACGACCTGATCACGGACTATGTGATGTATGCAATTCTATTTTATAATTTTGTAAAGAAAGAAAAGCTAAATATTAGTGTGGTTTCAAAAAAGTTCTATATACAAGACTGTAGTTTACCTATTTCTAAGTCATCGTTCATTTTAACTATAGTTTATTGACTGTTTTCATGGTTTTTATTGTTATAAATTCATTTAACCTTCTTACTTTGGAAAAAATGGGTTGAATGACGGTTGAGAGCGGATCATAATTCAGTTCTCGGGGTTGGGCGTCATTACTTCACAGTGCGGGACTTGTACCCCACAGTGTGGGAAATCCCGTCCAAAGCACTTAATTACTATTCACGACTGTTTTACCTTCAAAAATCCTTCAAAAAAATGTTCACCCTATCCATTAGGGATGTCAAGAAAATATCGAAATATAGATATTCTTCCGCCGATTTATCTTTAATTTTGGGCGATATTTTCTATTCCGACATATCGACATTCAATGTACACTATCGGATCCAATATTATTTATCCGTAAATCATCATATCAACCATATCATACATCTTATTGCTCAAAACTAATTTTATAATTTCCATAGAAGAATAGGGGAATTATATCAGATGAGGTAGCCAAATCGTGGGTAAAAAACGTAGAGACATCTTGGAGACTTGGGTTGTTGCCAGTTCGAGGCTTACTGGAGAGAACTCATACAGGCTTTCCTCACCTCTATCCCCAACCAATATTGGTTTGATAGAATTTTTGTCAGTTTTCCTTCTAACTTCACCAACATTGATTTTACAACCCTACATGTGGTAATTTACTTCCCTGGATCCTGTACATAATTATTATCATGAATAAAGTTTCATCGAATTTTTGATTGGTTGAACTCTTTACCTGTAGTAGAATGAAAGTCAATAATGAATGCATTATTATTTACTTGACTTATACATAATTTGGATTAGTTTGAAAAAAATATCGATGACCGATGTGATGAGCTCACCAATAAAAAGTCATGAGTCTGGCATTAATTCAGAACTGCAATAATATGAGAATCTCAGGTAGGTTTTTACATCCTTAGTAACACGGAAACAAATGCTAAACATATTAAAACATATTATCATGACAACTGGAGAAGCTCATACAACATCCTCCCCTCATAAGTCAAGACGGGCAGGAGTCGATGACATGGGGATTGGCTGGAGAATCTGCATTGGCTTGTAGAGGGAGACGAGTGAGGTTAAACTTATTGCGTCTGACTTCCCCTCCTCCGTCCAGCTGTATAATGTAGCATCTTGGAGTGCCATGAACCTGCACGATAGTACCTGATGACTCCATATCCCGAATCCATACCTTCGCACCTGGTGCATAATCAGGTGTTTCATTCCTTGCACTATGTCCCGATCATATTGTTCCTTCCCTTTCCGACGTTGTTCATCCTCAAAATTCTTCAACTTCGAGTAATCAGGGAGCTTTGGTCGTAGCATGGATTGGCTTGTGGGAATCGTAGTCCTGAGTCGTCTACCCATCAATAGTTCAGATGGAGAGTAGCCATTTTGTAAAGGAGTGGCATTGAAAAACATTACACCTTGCTTGAAGTTAGGAGACTTTAGTACTATCCTCTTTGCAGTGTGCATTGCAGATTCCGCTTGTCCGTTGGATTGTGGACAACGCTGACTGCTGGTGACTGACTGGAACCCCCATGTTTCGGCAAAGTCAAGAAATTCTTGACTAACGAATTGAGGTCCGTTGTCATGACGGACAATACGAGGTACTCCATGGCGGGAAAATACCGTCTGAAGAACGGCTATAATGGCTGGAGAGGCGGTGGAACTCAAGGTGAAAACTTCATATATATGGAATCTTGAAAAGTAGTCTTGGATTACAATGTACTGTTTATTATGAACTTGCATTAAATCACACCCAATCATCGACCAGGGCAGGCTGGGAAATGGTGTAGGTGCCAAGGGAAAGATACTGCGTTTTGGTGTGCGGTGCAATGCACACGTGTAACAGTCCTCAACCTTCTTTGCTATATCTGCATTGATACCGGGCCACCAAACCGAGGCTTGTGCGAGACGACAACACTTAGTGATACCCAAATGTCCAGAGTGTAGCTTATCTAAAATTGAAGGTCGTAATGAACGTGGAATGACAAGGCGGTCACCCATAAGCAAAACCCCGTTGTCGTAGATCAGGGAATCACGAAGCTTATAAAAGGGCGATGATTTTGGGTCGTGGTCGTCATTAGTCACCCTTTTCCAGCCATTTGAAAGATACTGCTTTAGTTTTTGAAGGTCTCCGTCTTGCTGGGTATGAGCCACAATGTCTGCAAGGAGACGATCAGATACTGGTAAATTATTATGGAAAAATTCTACCGATGTTTCAAGAATTTCCAGTTTTTGCTCATCTATTTTATTGTGGGGTAAGTTTTCAACACACTCGTGACAGAGCATCTGGAATATAAAAGTTTTTCCCTGAAACATGAGAAATTCCAAAGTCATAATGTAGAAGTCTGAGACGGAATCGCAAGATTCTGGGAGTCAACTCATGGATAGGTTTGCTCCCAAGGAGTGATACCAGTGGTTTGTGGTCTGTGAGTACTACAAACCTTATGCCCTTCAGAAAAACATCAAGTCTCTCACAAGCCCAACAAATCGCTAATGCCTCCTTTTCAATTTGTGCGTAAGCTTGCTCTGCTGGTAGCAAGGCTCTTGAAATGTATATGACTGGCTTGAAGGGATCAGTTTGGGTTAGCCTTTGTTCCAGCACAGCTCCCAATGCGAAGGAAGAAGCATCAGCTGAAAGTCTCGACTCAGCATTCGGATTGAAGGGTTGGAGAACCGGTGGTGACAATAGGGCCTCTTTCATCTGTGTGAATGCCCTATCCTGAATTTGTGCCCATACAAAATCTGTATCAGACTTCAAGAGGACCCTCAATGGGTGTGATATTTCAGAAGACTCAGGCACAAACTTTGAAACATAGTTAAACATCCCCAAGAATCGTTTTAATTCAGCTGTATTCTTGGGTCGAGGATAGTCTCGAATTGCACTCAGTTTCCCAGGATCTGGTTGAATTCCTGAACCAGAAACAATGTGACCTAGAAACCTGATAGATTTTTGACCAAACACACACTTTTCTTTATTGAGCGTAACATTAAATTCCTGGAGTCGAATTAATACTTTTTCAAGTCGTGAATTATGTTCTTCCAAATTTGAACCAAATACCAAAATATCATCGATCATATTGGCACAGCCCTCCAGACCCTCCAAAATTTCATGAAGGCGACGCTGAAAATGTTCAGGAGCTGACGAAATTCCCATAGGGAGGCGGTTGAACCAGAATCTTCCTTGGGGACTAATAAACGTTGTGAGTTTTTTTGATGCTGGGCATAGAGGTACCTGCCAGAACCCCATACGAGCGTCTAACTTTGAAAAAAATCGAGCTCCTCTCAGTGATGTCCATACATCATCACACGTTGGTAACACATACCGTTCCCTGACGATATATTCGTTCAATTTAGTATAGTCCACACAGAGCCGTATACTACCGTCTTGTTTTGGGGCTACAACAATTGGGGAACACCATTCTGTTGCCTCCGTGGCTTTCTCAATAATGCCAATCTCAGTCAATCGTTGTAATTCCTGTTCAACTTTCGGGACAAGGGGGAGTGGTAGCCTGCGAGGAGCTCCAAGAGCAAATGGAACTGCATCCTGCTTCAATTTAATCGAATATGGTTCGCATTTGAGACTACCTGGAGAGATGGAAAATATAGAACTGTATTTCTGCACCCATGAGACTACTGATGCCTCCGAAAGAGAAGCCGAAACAGGAGTCAGAGGAGCACAATAAGATAGCAAGGACAGTGAAAGAACCGCCGACCTTCCCAGCAAAGGTTGCTTCAGAGTTGGTATGACATAAATAGACTCTACACACTTGCGTCCAGTAGAAGAGACGAGGCATGCTGAAAAGCTACCTCGACAGTGCAAGGTTCCCCTACCGGCGTGTTCGATAGTGCCATCAAATGACTTCAGTCGTGGATTGCCCAACCATGACCAAATGTTTGAGGGCAAGCAAGTGACGTCAGCTCCAGTATCAATTTTGAAACGCACTAGGCGCTCATTAACTAACAGTGACACCATGAAGGGCGGTGTAAAGCTTGTGTTCTGAACAGAAAGGGCCTGGTATTCAACTGTATCGAGATACACATCGTCCGAAAGATTATTTGTTTTTTCCGTGATGTCGTGTATATTCGACAATTTCTTCTTTTTGCAACATAATTCTAAATGTCCCATTATGTTGCAAAACCCACATTTGACTAATCGAGCTTTGCACTTTTCCATTCTATGAGGAGTGGCCTCACCGCATCTGTAACACTTGAATTTGGGGGAAGAGGCTTTTTGTTGAACAGGTGAATTTTTGTATTTAGATACTGCCAGACCTTCAAATTTATTTATACAGGATTCGGGGCGCAACAAAGATTGATGACTCCTGACAGATTCGTGCATTTTGATTTTGGATATTGCAGTAGCGAGAGTCAAACGAGGATCCATTTGCAATGACTCCGAAAGTTTTTGATCCCTCACCCCAATAACCAGTCGATCTCTCACAAGTTCATCCCTAAGTGTTCCATAGTTGCAAGTTTTAACTAGCTTATGCAAGTTTAAAATGAAGTTGTCGGCAGTCTCATTCTCGAGCTGGCATCTTTTATTGAACTGAGCTCGTTCATGCACAACGTTTACCTGTTTGGCAAAAAAATTATTGAAATGTTCTATAACCTCTGCGTATGATGGAACATTCAGGTTGAAAGAATCCAGCACATCCTCTGCGTCATCACCCATAGTTAGTAAGAGTGTGCTCACCTGAACATTATCTTCTTCATACACCAACCTTGATGACAAGCGATACCGATCAAAACGCCGTATCCAAGACTCCCAGGGTAATTGGTTCTCTGGACTGTAAAATTTATCAAATGGAAGAGCGGAGAAAGCGAAATTCGCACCGTCCCGTCGCGACTGGGTTTTTTTTCCGGTGATGGTGTTTGGGAGTTGTCCGAACTCGAATCGAGATCCCGACGGTTCCGCGTTTTCACGGCTTTTTTGTATTTTGAACGTTTAGGCGGCATGTTTCAATTATACTTCTGACACCATGTGATAAGCTCACCAATAAAAAGTCGTGAGTCTGGTATTGAGTCAGAACTGTAATAATATGAGAATCTCAAGTAGGTTTTTATATCCTTAGTAACACGTAAACAAATGCTAAACAAATTAAAACAATGTTTTAATGTTGTCATATTATCATGACAACTGGAGAAGCTCATACAACAACCGATATATAGAAATATCGATATTTCCTTCGATATATCGAGTAACTAAAACGATGCTTTTCAAAAATATCGATATTCGATCCATCGATATTCTTTGCCGATATTGACATCCCTACACTGTAGCTACTTTTGCAGATGACATGGCTATCCTCTCGGTTGGAGATGAGATAGAATCTGCAACACGAAAGCTTCAGGCGTCTGCTGACAAAGTCTCTGATTGGACGAAAAAGTGGAGAATACAATTGAACGAATGGAAATCGATTCACGTCAATTTCACAAACTGAAAAATTACACCTTTCAACGTTGAGATCAATTCAAATGTAATACCGTATGGAGATGAAGTTTAATACTTGGGTTGACTCTCGACTCCAAACTCAACTGGAATGGCCATATTGAGAAAAAGAAAGAAGAGCTCAAAATCAAAGTAGATGTATTGGTTGTTGGGAAGAAATTCCCACCTCTCACTTCATAACCAACTACTTATATATACACAGATTCTTCGCCCTATCTGAACTTAGGGATACAACTCTGCGGATGTGCCAGTAAATCAAATGTTAAAAAAATCAAAAATTCTCAGATTAAAATTCTAAGAAGCATCATTGGTGCCACATGGTACATGAGAAACGATGATATTCATCGAGATTTGAAGATAGATACCGTCAATCAAACCATAGTAAACTATGCACCGAAGCACGAACATCGCCTCCACAAACATGAAAACCTGGAGATGTTTAACGTCCTCGACAACCAACATGAACTCCGGCGACTCAAGAGGAAGAAACCACTGGATCTAGTTGTGCTAATTAAGGAGTGCAATGAAACAAGTGTGTTACTATTCCTGCTACTAAAGGTCAAGTTTAGCTGTAAACGTACTTATAAAAGTGAAAATAATATGAAATAAAATATTGCTTGATGAAATGTAATATTTTCAGTTGAAATAAATAAATGACAGAAAAAAGGATTAAGCACACTTTTCACAATAAAATTGAGTGATTCGATTTTGTTTTATATTTTTTACGATTTACATAAATTACTTCAAAATGAACAACGACGTGCAAAGTGGTCTGCGGCGCTAATTCTATGGCGGATAGAATAAAGATACGATCTTGTTGAAATTGAAAAGAGACAATTATACAATTCATCTCAGACTATCTCAAAAATTCCAACGCTGGAGAGAGATTTGCGAGAAATGAAATTCTAGGTATAAGTCCACATTGTAACCTGCTCATTTCATGAAAATTTCATCTAAATCGAATGTAAACTGAAGGAAGTGATATTTGATCAATACAACCCGTAACAAACCATCCAGAGTCTGACCAGCACATTGCTGAAGATGTCATCAAAATCGAATAAAAAGTATAGGAGTTAGGCTTGTTACGAGGAGCACAGGGTGATCTGCTGTTATCTGAGCAATGAAACTGTTACGAACCATCTAAAGCCTATTGCTCACATTCGCCAAATATTTCATCAAGATCGGATGAAAACTATAGCAATTAATGTAGTTACAAGGACCAGCGGACAGACATAGGCAGCAAACAGACATAGACGAAACTAAAATTATTGAGAATGGGGAATATCCCAAAATGCAAGTAAAATCCTGATTTTGAGTAAAAAATAATTTTTATTTCTCGAAAGAGAATACAAAGCTTCCATTACCTGTAGGTAGTATCAAAATTTGAATTTTACTGTATTTAAAGTTAAACAACTTGAATTTCTTACAAATAAACTGCACTATTGTGAAATTAGAGTAAAATTTATCTAAACTATAGTAACTTTGTATGAAATTCGCCGAAAAGATAGAATAATTCTTCATTCATATTATTATTTATATTTGTACGCTTATTTTATTCATATCCATAACCGTATTCGTATTTATATTTTCCGATTTATAAATTTCATTTGTATTCCTATTATGAATACGAGTATATCGTATGATAAATGCTAAAATCATAGGCGGTAGGAACTCACTTGGTCAAAGTCTCGAGGGAGGACGTGTAGATTGTTCCGCCGACGTCTATGTGAACTGGGGCGGTGTAGCGGTTGGCGGCGGCCACGTAGGGGATCCCGGTGATCTTGTGGTTATAGCCGGGGCTGTGTGACGGAGGCACTGGGGCTCCGCCTCCCGTGGGGGCCGGCGAATTCGTCGGCGACGTCCCGGGTGACCCGCTGAAACATGAAATAAAAGCTGTCCAATTTACCTTTAGAGTAAAAATCTCTGCATCAACGGGGAACCTGTCAGCTTACCAGGGACCTTGCACTGATATCGGGTTTGACCTCAAACTTGTATTGTGGGTTCTACTCATTAAAATCTTGTATATGTGTCCGGGCATTCTTCAGAATAGACCCAGAAATTAAATAAAATGTATTTCAATTTGGGCTTTGTTGACCAATTTTCCTTGTGTTTCCTATTCAACTTTTTTTACGTGCGGATAGTGATATTTTATTGTTTTCTGTGTATAGTGAGAATAAAAAACTCAAAACCCTCGCAAATGACAACTCAGATCAATAAAAATACTTTTTTTTCTCGTACAAATCATCATTTTTCAATAGACAGGTGAAAATAATAATTCTTAAGAGAAAATGCTGCGCCCGAGTTTGTGGAGCTTTACGTAAAAAAAAGTACTTGTAAGGCAGTTTTATATACAAGTGGAAGAAACTAGTAATCGGGGGTTATTGGAGCGCTCGGAGGATGAAGAGTTGAACGGCCTCGTTGAGTTCATTAGGAAAGCAGCATTGCAAAGGAAAGAACTATCTAGAACCGAAAAAGGAGTATGAAGAGGATATCGTCAAACGGATTATTGCGGCGAGGGACTCGCAAGAATTTTGGAATGCCGAAGGTATTAAAGAAAGGCAGCTGCTCGCGAATAAACTTTCCCAATAGAGTATTACATTGGATCAGTTTGCAAGATATTTTGGCGCCTTACCAAACGCACAACGAAAGTCTCTCATTGACCGGAGCTTTGATAGTCAGCCAAAGTACTTACGCTTTACTGGGTCTAGTTGGAATCGGAACAAAATACTGCGTGGAATCCGCCACTGGAGTGATTTATCCGACGGGATTCAATACATTTTCGTAACAAAAACAAGAATCTTGCCGTGATATACAGCGGTATCACTAATCGTTAGACGGAATACAAGAGGCCGAGGAAGAGAACCAATTGAACAGGTCTAAAAACGTAGTTTTTTCGGCAAAAAATAGAAGTTTAAGCCAAAAAGCAAGTAGCTCAAGCAAGAGTAGCTACGTTGCTAACTCAATAAGTAGTTAAAAGACCGAAATCACCCATGCAGTACCAAACAAAAGAACCTAATTTCGTACAATCTAAACAAAGAGGGCTGGTATATAGTCCATATCGGAAGCCAATAGGGTACAAAGAAAAAAATACTTAGTCAGAAGGGCCAAATATCCCAGAGGGTTGGAGTTGGTTCCATGAGCCCGAAAAGGGCCACACAAACTCTTGGGGAGGTGCATCAACTTCAAACATCAAGAAAAACAAAACCAAACTGGTGAATTCACCAGTTTGGGTATATTCATATACCCAATATTGGAACCCCAAAGGTAAGGAAAAAGATAGTGCCTGCCTCTTGTGGCAAACCAGGGTGTATAACTGCCAGTGAATCGGAAACCTCGACATCCACCCAAGACGAGGACTGGAGTTTACCGACATCAGAGGAGGGAACTAAGCGGGTGATCAAGGAATATGAGAAGGCATTGGTTATCCCACCGGACTCTAGGGCAGGTATAACAACTCTGAAGAGGTTGGCAAACGAACTAACATCCGTTGAGAGGTTCGTCCCACCTTTCACAGTTCATAGGGCTTTTCCTGTTGAGCACAATCAAGGTAGCCAAAGTGTAAACACAATGGAGGTACCAGATCGGGACAAAAGAGCTTGGAGTGATGCAAATGAAATTTTATCAGAATGGAGTACATAGAGCCAGGATACTAACAACGTAGTGTCCAGCCGATCAGTAAGTTCATGGAACGTGTATTTCAAGCAGCAGGTGAACTGTACACAATTGGAAGACAACGAGGAGTGGAAAAGTTGTCAAACCACCAGTAAAGTTCAAAGACTATGTTTAGACTAAAAATGAAGTGGGGGAAAGATGTAGTATCCTGTAAAAGTTATTAGTAAGTACCCACACATCCAGCTGATAGCAATCATGTGTTTTGTCTTTTGGAATGTTGTTTAAATAAATCATTCGTGTGTGATTACTGGATTCAAATACTTGTATTCATTTAAAGATTTATATATTTTCGAGTATAACACTGAGAGGAGATTCGGCGCCGGTTCCCGGTAGTTTACTCCCCTTTACCATAAAAAAAAGTAATGGAAAGTATAGCCGATCCACTAACCCACTAAGTGGGGGAAAACACCTTTGGAGATACTCAAGTTGTATAAGTCTGATACAACTTGAGTATCTCCAAAGGTGTTTTCCCTCAGAAATTCAAAATGACGAAAGTAGTACCACTTTTCAAGAAAGGAGAAAAAACTGATCCAGCCAACTATCGACCCATTTCCTTGATAACGTTATTGTCAAGATATTTGAGAAACTGCTCAAAACTCGATTGGTGAGCTTCTGGAAAAATCAAAGGATTCCAATTTGGATTTAAAAAAGGTGTCAAAACACAGGACGCTTTATTCAAGGTCACGGATGAGATTCATTCAAACTTGGACGCGGGCAAAAAAGTAACTCTAACGTGCCTCGATGTGGCAAAGGCTTTCGACACTATATCAAAAGCAAAACTTATCGAAAAACTGGAAGCATCAGGGATTTGAGGACTAGCATCGGGGATATTCAAATCATATAATTGTGACAGGGAACAAGCAGTCCAAAACGGCAAAGCGAAAAGCGAAACGGCCTTAATCCACAAATATAGCTGTTCCCAAGGCACTTCAAATGGATGAACATGAACAAGCTTACCATCAATGCTACGAAATCGGTTTTCATGGACATAGCAAGGAAAGGACCCACAATCAACATCGAGTGACCCTTTGACATTACACAGCCCGTGTGACTGTTCAAAAATCGAAAGAGAGAATACCTTAATTTATTTAGGAGTGACTTTCGATTCTCAAATGAAATGGTCCCACCACATGCGAAATTTATGTCAAAAGCTAAGGAAATGTGCCTATACCCTCTATAGAATAAAATTTCTATCAGGTGAGCTAAAGATCAATATTTATAGGGCGCTGTTTGAGTTAATCTTACAGTATGCGATTGTAATATGGGGGAACACTTTCAAGTACCTAATTGACAAAATTTTTAAGATCCAAAAAAGGACCCTAAGGGTATTGTTCAATAAGCCCCGGCGCCATCCCAGTGATAATTATTTCATGATTTGAATCTGTTAACCGTCCACCAATTGTACACATTAAATATGTTAAAACTAATCCGTAAACATAAAAATATATATGTTGCTGATGTGAGACAGCGGCAATCAAAATCTTTTAGACTCAAGGTGCCGAGAGTAAAGAATGCATTTGCTCAAATGACGACAAAATAAAGTGGCATGCAAATAGTCAATAAAGATTTTGAAAAAATTAGAAATCTAATGAAGATAAACAGTCAGCATCTACTCAAAAAAGAAACTTATAAACTAATAAGAGATGACCCATATGAGTAGTTTATGAACTAAAATTAATGATTATATTAAATTAGCAGCTATATAAATGGCGTGTATACTTAGTACATCATTTTATGGAAGTGGAATTTAAATTTTAACAATTAATGTGGTGTAAATATAGTGTTAAGGTACGTACTTTATAAAAATTAGATGTAAGAACCAACTCCGGGCTGGGGCGCAGTGTTACACTATCCTGCTCGGTCTTCAGTTATTATTCAAATGAAGAATGTAACATGTAAAATGATGTAAATAAACTATCTATCTATCTATCTAAGTAGGCCGCCGCACCTCCTCCTAATTACCACTGGTGAATGTGAGGAGATGTCCGACTCAGGTCATTTTCCTCGTTGAGGTGTTCTGCAAAAAGGCCTGTTAGGAGTTTGTTGCACAACTAGAATAAAATTGGGATCGAACCAAAAAAGAATCATTAAAGTCGGTTAAGAATTGCAGGCTTGGAATTGTCTAGAAAATTTGTGACATTCTCACATACACGAACACACACATACATCTATCTTTTGTTCACGGATTCGGTCTTAGGATGGTTTGAAACGGATTCGTTCATTTTTTTCCTTATGTATGGGCTGTACCACAAACCCTGGATCAATCGTAGTAGGAATCCCTCTACTGTCGAAGCCTCACTTCGGAGGGACGTCTGAAAACGTGGTTTTTCGGGTAGGCACGCAAAAAAGGGTCATTCCGTTTCCTTTAACGTGTTGCGTTGAAAGCCCTCGATTCACCTCAAACCATCATACTATCATTCAAATTTCAGCGATCTAGGTTGATCAGGACAGAAAAAGCCTTTGAGGTCACTCAGCTGATTAGGAGCGCCCTCATCAGATTTCGAAAGCCCCTTTGAAGCTACCCTTCAAATTTCAGGTTGGTTGGCCTCATTCTGCTTATCAGGAGTGCCCCGTCAGATTTCAGATATCTTATAAAATTGACCGCTCTAATTTCAGCATTCTAGGTTGATTACAGCAGAAAATAGCCATTACAGTATTTCATGTAGCACCTGTTTATATTTCTCAGGAAGGCCAGGTGAAAGTAAGGACATGGAATGTCAATACTTGCGATATACTGCAGTCGGACACCAACCTAATCTTTACTTGTAAAGAAATACATTTTCTTACACAAGACTTGAAAACTCGGTTCCGGATGAAATTCTTGAAACTAAATTTCGTAGCAGTTATAGAAGCTGATGCAATCCTTACATAATAATAGAAGATTTTTATCATATCCAAGCACGTTCACATTCACATTTGTGTTTAAATTAATTTTTCTTTCGGGGCGAACGGATGAACCGTAAAGCGGTCCGGGTGGGCTCATTCCATTCTTTCAAGGCACCTCGATCCATAGTCGAATGTAAAAACAATAGTATTGTTTCGAAATTCAGATTTTAGAAAATTTAGCCCGTTGAATCCATTTGTTAGGATTGATTGAAATCGATGCCGAAATTTAGTCCCCCAATGAAAAATCATTTTCCAAAAGGCCCCAAGTTTCATTAGTAGCAGTAGTTTCGGACAAAAGATCTGACGTACAGACCGCCGTCGGCGGACGGATGGATTCTTTGAAATTCTACTATTGGATTCTACACATCTTGAAACGTGAAGAAAACCAATTTTCATGAGTTAGGGGAAACAAAAATTGAGCCGCTCCTACAAATTTTATTTTGCAATTGATAAGGGAGTCGAATTATAGGTTTTCTCAAGTCTGGCGCATTTGTTTGATAAATATTTATATGTATACAATTTGACAGAAGAGCTTGGAGAGATTTTCCTAACGTTTTCACATGCGGATATGAAGTAATAATAAGGCAGAGGTGACTAAAATCAATCAGCCAGAAGTTTAAATATATAGACGACGAAGAAATGTGGGAAATTAAAAGACGTCCTAATTGGGCAAATAATCATTTTGTGAAGAAAGAAGGGATAATTTTAGTTTCTTCGGGAGACCCTTAATGCATTGCTCCTTCAGGGAATGGTGGGTTTAATTAGTGTAGAGCCCAACATGTAATTCAAAACACGCATTGGTTACCATGTTACGAATTATTGCAAAGGGGCACCAGCGAATGGTGGAACCTTCGCGTGTTCCCGAGGGTTTCACGCTTGCGCATGTGCACACGATTTATTGGTTGGAAGGTGATTACACCCATCTTGAGGCTGAGCCACATCCGGAAATTTATTCAAAATCGGAATTTAATTGGGGCATTCCACGTAATAGGACCAACTCAACCCATTAAAAAATTATCAATTTTGCGCCATAGCGCATGGCGAAACTTTGGGTGGGTGTTTGGAATCAAAATTTTGAAGAAAATGAAACCTCAAGACAACAAAATTATGCTGTATCATAAATGCGATGACCCCTTAATGAAAGAGCTCTTGGTATGGACTGTTTACCATCCCAAGGCCATAACAGTCATCGCATTTGCAGTGAAACAGCGGACAAAGAAGCATACTTGAAAAACTTGGAAAACAAACTGTTGACAAGAGGATACCCAGCAAAAGTCGCCAGACGAAAAATTATCCCTCCCCACATTGAACATCGTCCTACACCACAAAATACGAAGGAAAAGTTTTCATGACAACTACATTCTTTTTCGGCATTGAGAAGATGAACCAAATTCTAAAAGATCTGTACCCACTCCTCTCGGCTAATTCAACCACAAAAAAGGTGTTTCCAGAAGTACCATCAATGTCCTATCGACAGGCCTCGTCGATCGGAGACATTTTGTCTCATAGACGATGAGATAGGGCAATACCACCTGCAAGAGGACTACACCCATGTGGCAAGAGAAGGTGTAAAGTTTGCCCCATAGTTATCGAGGACGAGCTGTTCTCATCGGCCAACAACACCAACTCGTACAAATGTAAAGGGTCGGCTGAATGCCAAACATCAATGTGTGTGTACGAGTTGGTGTGTAAGAAATGCCCTGCATTTTACGTTGGCAAAGCTGAGACAGCACTCAACCTCAGGGTCAACAATCATAGGGCATCTGTTGTTGGAGGGAACACCGACTTGCCTGTGAGCCGTCATACCACAGCGCATGGAGAAACTTTCGATGGGTGTTTTGGAATCAAAATTTTGAAGAAAATGAAACCTCAAGACAACAAAATTATGCTGCTTCACTCGGAAAAAGCGCATAGTAATGTGTAATGACGATCGTCCAGGCCTGAATATTAAACGTTAACAGGGTAACCAAATTTCTCCACGGCAAACAATTTCTCATCATCAATGTTACAATTTCCCATTACTGTTATTTTTCTCGTATTTTGAAAAAGGCTAGAAGCCGAAATATAAAAATTAGTGTTGTTTTGTGAATTATTGTTTCTAAAATTTGTGCATTTATATATATATATATATACTAGTTTAATGGCCCTGCTACGCAGGTTAAAAAGAAATAGGTGAATAACACAATTTTTTTTTTTCGTGATTTATTAATTGCGACTGAAAAATTAAATACATTTCATCTAGCAATTTTACATATCAATAAAGGTACACTCCAAGAGGGTAGGTTTACAGCAAAATCTAGCCCTTTATTATATAGCTCAATTAATTAGCACTGAGTTCGATTGCACTTCTATTCACGCAGCACAACTAAATCCAGTGGTTTGTTTCGCTTGAGACGTCGGATTTCACCTTCGTTGTCCAAAACGTAGAGCATCTCCGGGTTCACGTGTTTGTGGAGGCGATGTTCATGCTTCCTTGCGTATTTTGCAATAATTTCATAGACTGTCTCCATCCTCAAATCTCGATGAATATCATCGTTTCGCATGTACCAAGGGGCTCCAACTATACTTCTCAGTATTTTATTCTGAAAGGTTTGGATTTTCTTAATATTTGATTTCTTGGCACAGCCCCAGATCCCATAGGTCCAAATAGGGCAAAGGATCTGCTTATATATAAGCAGTTTGTTGTGAAGAGAGAGATGAGAATTCCTTCCCATTAGCCAATACATCCTTCTGTACTTGATTTTAAGTTCTTCTTTCTTCTTTTCTATGTGTTTATTCCAGTTTAATTTGGAGTCAAGTGTCAAACCCAAGTATTTAACTGCTTCAGTATGCGGTATTTTATTCGAATTGATCTCAACATCCAAGATTGGGACTTTTCGGTTAGTGAAGTTGATGTGGGCTGATTTTGATTCGTTCAGCTTCATTCTCCACAACTTGGTCCATTTACAAACCTCAGTAGTAGACGTCTGTAGTTTGCGTGTTGCAGCTTCTATATCATCACTAACAGAGAGGATAGCCGTATCATCTGCAAAGGTGGCAACAGGTGTGCCTTCTTGTTTAGTGTACAGGAGGTAGAGTACTAAACAACACAATGAGGGAGTATAATTACAATATTAAAAGTCAAAAAATCGTATATCCCAAATCCCCGAGGAGAGGACCACGTCGCTTGCCCTGGGAGACGCTTCCCCCCGCTGGGGCCCTCCTTCCTTCACTGGCGGGGGAGGGGGGAGCAGGTCGGTTGCCCTTTATATATATATATATATAATACACACACACACACATATATATATATACATTGTCCAGCAAGACAAATAGAGAAAAGGATAATTCCATCTCATGTTGCCTATCGCCCAGGAGTCCGTAATCACAACGAAAAAGTCCACCTCACTACAACATTCTTTTTCGGCATTGAGCGCTTGAACATCATATTGAAAGACATTTATCCACTCCTCTCCTCAAACCCCATTACAAAAACAGTTTTTCCAAATTCACCCACACTATCATATCGTCAGGCATCATCCATTGGGGATATACTCACACACCGCAGAACAAAGACGAATGATCCAGTTTCCAAAGGGCTACATCCTTGCAAGAGACAAAGATGCAAAGTTTGCCCCCTTGTAATAGAGGAAGCAGTTTTCAGCTCGGCCAACAACTCCAACTCATACGCATGCAAAGGGTCAGCAGAATGCCAGACACCAATGTGTGAGTATGAGTTGCTTTGCAAAGAATGCCCTGCTTTCTACGTGGGAAAGGCTGAAACCCAACTCAACCTAAGGGTGAACAACCATCGTGCTTCAGTGGTGAGAGGTGATAACGATCTACCCGTGAGTCGGCATCTTTCGATGATTGTTTCGGCATAAAAATTCTGCGAAAAATGAAACCCCAAGAAAACAAAAGGATGCTACATCAATCGGAAAAAGCTCATTGCAACGTTTTGGGTGCATTCGACTCACCAGGGCTTAACATTAGAAAATAACAAGCAACGCCCCATGGTAACCCGAGCATCTCTTTCGACGTCGTCAACTCCCAAAAATCATTCTTTCTTAGTTTTGACAAAGGCAGTAGCCGAAATATATAAAAAATAGTTATGTGGTGTTAATTTCAGTGTTATCTTTTGTTTCATTTTTGATTGTATATTTGTTTGAGTTTATATTTGTAAGTATGGTAGTATACTTCGCAATAAAACGTTGCTAATAATGAGAAATTGTGGCTGAAATAATAATTATTTAAAGGTTGAGAAACCCAATCAGGTTGTGATTGCTGTACTCAGCTCGCATTGGTTCGCTTGCCGCTTTATTTCGCAACTCAGTCATATGTACCATAGTGTGCTACACAATAAGGTACTAAACTGCAATTCATCAGAAATAGGATATCTATCTACAGTGAAATACATAGTATAATTTTGTTCTGATTCCAAAATGTCTTAATTACCTTAGTTTGATATTAGCAGTGGTAAAAATGGTTCTTGGCTGAGTCAAATCTTTCGGTTCTTTTCCTTCCGACTCCATCCTGCCCCCCTCGCATTTCCTCCTGAAAATGAAGAAAAAAATAAGTTATTGGAGTTTCAATGTGACGTTAATTCTCTTCATCGACCAAAGCTGTCGAAAAGCCTAATGAACTGTCTCTGGGGAAACTAGGCGATGTTAAACAAACCAAAACGCTGCAATTTTTTACCGTAAGTTTATTATTTTGTAGCTTTTCTACTAAGGTCACCGGTCCGTGTGTATTAGATGTTGACATTCAAATTCATAATAACTAAGCATAGGCCAAGCCGATTTACATTCATCCAACTATGAACAGTGTTTAGAGCTTATAACTCAATAGTTATACTACAGATAGTAAGCACACACTACACTGGATCACTAAGCACTTGTCATCACTAAGTCCAAGGATTTCGCCCCATCACCGAATGACGTTGCTGTTGTCTAGAAGGCGAAACGGTTCAATGAACTAGCTCCTTTGAAAATTAAAATTCGAACTTTTGTTGAAAATCGTACTTAATTTTCAATAAAATTTGTTTTAAAAATTTTATTGTACCAAGTAATAACTTATTAACAATATTATATTGAAAATAGGGATAAATATTCAAAACTAAAATACATCACTGAGTTTTGTCCTTTCTGACTGATGGTTCCACTCAACTGCTTCACAGTTAGGTAAGATCAGGGTTTTGTACGCCTTAGTTTTCTGGTGATGTCACTTGCGTCAATAAGATGGACAGCTTCCTCGTTGCCATGACATCTTAGCCGTTGGAGATGACTCACAACTTGTCGCTTTATAGCCTCGCCAACTGTTCAGACCTGAAGTTCATGATGGAGACGTTCATTTCGAAAGTACCTTGGTGCATAAGTTCGTAGCACATATTTTGGAAACGTTGGATGATATCTTGATTTGATTGAGCTGTACAGCCCCACAGCTGGGCTCCAAAGGTCCAAACAGGTTTCAGGACGTCGTTGTACAGGGTTAGATTGTTCTGGATCGGCAGCTTCGACCGTCCCCCCATTAGCCAGTAAATTTTCCTGAATTTCAGTAGGAGTTCCTCCTTCTATTCTCAATAAAATGTGCCGAAAATCGATAAAAATATGAAAAGTTAAACAAATTCAAAATTCCAGTTTGAACCAAAGAATATTTTCCGCAATAAAATTGATAGCTAACAATTTCTTTCTAATAAAATTTTCTCAAATTTCAAACTATCAAATCAATTTAGTACATACTACAATTTTGGAAACTTCTCTCAAACGATCATGCCGCACTAGTGAAACAGTGACTTAAAAGGAAATCTGGTAAGCGTGCTCCAAACCCTAAGCAAGGTAAGTACGCTCAAAGGGTTATACACATTAGCGTTACGATGAGCAAGCGAACCGATATCCAGTTATGATTATACACACATCGCAGCCTTTCTGGTATTTTATAAATAAAACTTTTTGTTTTGTTAACCTCACGTAATTCTCGTTAACCTTCATTAAATATACAAGCCAATGTTCGGTAGGAATTGAACAATGAACTGAAATAATGCATGGCGGAATGCAAACAACATGAGTCGGTTTCAAAGTGTCTTTTATTCAACAACTGGGCGGGTGTATATATTTATTCAAACCCCTAAAATAATATGAGGATAAAGAAAGACACACAGTTTGAGATGGGTTAGGAAGGTAGGATAGAGGTATGGTGACTACAAATGTAAAATACGACTTGGTGTAAAATCCTTTGGCCTCGCCTCGAGCTTTACCCTCTGTGTTATCATTATCGCCTCACCCCATTTTCTTATTCCATTTTCACTCTCCAGGCCGCCCTTCCCCACTCCCTTCTCCGGTTCCCCTTTGAATCCTCCTTTCCGCCATCCTCGACGAGGCTGAAATATTCACGAAAGAGGGTAAATTGGAGAAAATTCTGAGCTCAAAGTAGAAAGCAAACCGCCCCTTCTACCCTCCTGTTTAACTCGTCTCTTCATCCCCCCTAGTAGCCCGTACCCGTCTCTTCCCCTTTGCGCCTTTCTCCTGAAACTGTTTGTACTTCTGTAGCCTTCCTCCTCTCAACTGCGGATCTACCATCCTCTATAATTTTCGCCATTAACGCCGGTCATCCCAAAGATGGCTCCACACACTCAAATAATTTATGTAAATTGGTTGGAATATGCCACTTTGTACAAATAGATCGTTTGGACGTAGTTCGAGAATGGTCATCAAACTCCATGGCCCCACATACCATCACATGTGCTTGACAAACGTGGTTGGTCAAAAGCGCTAGTCAAACTTCATTCTCACATTTATTCGGGATTGCAAATATCTGTCCAACAAGAGTCAGTTCATTCAGCTATTTCAACTGGATTTCAATATACTCTGCTACGTTTACTTGATAAAAGAGCGGGAAGACAATGTCAAGAAAGATTGACGAAGAAAGTCGGTCCATCTGTTCAAAAGGTGGCTCACGAAGAGAGGAGCGTACACCCTAAAAATCTCATGAATGAACTGAGATGCGTACCCCAAGATTGGCTGAACCACATGAGGGTAGACGAAGATGCGCACTTGATTGACACTTCGGTGAGAGGATTTGATGTTAACAGGTGACCGAACTTGGTTGCCAAACCTCATGATGTCAAACACTGTTCTTATGGGATTTGGGTTTCATAGAATTCGTCTACGACTGTGCGGAAACAATAGCTTCGCGTGTCCCGATAAACAGTCTCCATGGAGCCAAACAAATAATAACAGGATTTTTTGGTATGTATATACATGTGTACAGACGTCAAAACACACATCATTTAGTTATTTCCTTCATTTCGACGCTGATAACACTGTTCTGCACGAAAATCCTCCTTCAAACCAAAACATTCTTTCTTGCTGTTTTCAAATGTGCTGAACACGAATTTGAAGTCAGGTTCGTCACCATTTGAAGTCTATAACGCTCAGTTTCTTGAGGAATTCTCGTTTGTTATCCAAAATGTGAGTTTTTTGTAAATTTGACGAATTTGTTTCGCATCAAAACATAGTGAAAAAAAATTTAAAAGCCCTAGGATTTTGAGCGCAATAAAGTATATTTGAACGAAAAAAAATTTGGTGGGAATATTACAAGTAGTTGAAGAAATATGGATAAAAGTGTTTCTTCAGTTTTTGATCTTGAGGCAGGGATTTGGTCTCTACCTGGATGTTTAGGGGAATGACCTTCCTTCCTCTTTTATGGTGGTATCCTTTTCATTCAAATCCTCGTTTTTTTGTGCGAGGGGGTCAGCAGAAAAAGAGGAGACCTTTATGTCGTAAAAAAATGGCCTGACCGTAAGGGAAAAGTAGGTGAAAAAAACATTGCCAATCCTCAATTAGTGGACAAAAACCAAGTAATTTAAAACCCCCACTCCACATAAAATTGGGGCTAATGAAAAACTTCGTAAAAGCAATGGACAAGAAAGGAGAAGGTTTCATGTACTCAAAACAAAAATTTCCGCATCTCAGCGATGCTGAGATAATGGAGGGAATTTTCGTGGGACCCCAAATTCGACATCTGCTCAAGGAGACCTCACTTTTGAACCAAAGTTAAATACTGCTGAGAAAGAGGCTTGAATTACTTTTCGAGACGTATGTGCTAAGTTTTTGGGAAACGAAAAATCTAGAGACTACCAAAAAATAGTACAAGAACTGCTTACTTCATATAAAACATTGGGATGCAATATGTCCTTAAAAATACATTTCCTGCATAGTCACCTAGACTTTGTAGCAGTTCCTGGAACTGCTACGCGAACGCGGACCGATACTTTATCGGTCCGCCTCCGCGCCCTCTCCCCCAAGAGGCACGTTGTAAGACCAGTCGATCCCTAGCCCTCTTACAACTGGTAAGTCTCCTTTTCCAATATTTGCGGTTTCCTTAACATAACTCAAATTCTCTCTTGATTTCAAATCGGACCTATATCAGATTCAATAAATCTATATAAACTCCAATCCTATTTGTTATTCATAAAAATACCCAATTCACAATTAATTTCTATTTTCAAGTTTAAATTATTGAAATAGTAAATTAGGTTTTTGGGGTAGAAGTAAGTGTCAATTATCGTAGATGATTCCAACACTATTTCATGGTAGCAGAAGGACGAATCACGGCTTCTGAATAGTCAAATCAATCTTGTTTTATTCAATAAAAAACACGTGAAACTAATTTTTCTTTATTCTAACATTGGTTTTTTCCCTTTGCGCTTAAACGAAATAAGCAGAAAGAAGACCATTTGAATTTTCCAAGACTAAAGAAAACATTAAATTCATCTTTGACATCATTCTCCCTCGAAAAGAATTTCAGATTCCATTCAAACTCAATAGCTTCCACTGCAAAACACGTTGAGAATAGAATCTAAGAGATCAAGAGGTAATTTGAATACATGCTTAGCAGATAAAAGTGTGAAAGATCATTTGTGTGTCGCCACTTTTCACGATCAAGACAAACAATAACTCACGAACGACAACAAAATTACTTTAGCAGCAGACAGACCTGTTTTTAAATCCAACGAACTTCCTAGTCTCGTAGCCCAGCAATTCAGCTGATTACCCAAACGATTGGCCACTTTCCCCCCATTCTCCCGCGGAATCGGCTAATAAAGTAATTTCTTGACTAGCCCGATCAAAGGAGGAACGGCCTGAGGAACGGGAAGAAAAGAACAGTTCGCAAAAAGTGATGCGCGCTAACGAACAGAATATGCAGCTCTGTGGCCTATGCGGGACACTTATAGAATCGCCGGAAGTAGCGAACCCCATTTTTTGCACTGGATGCCAAGTGCATTATCATTCACAATGCACAGGGTATAGCTATGAAAACTGGAAGAATGCGGGTGCGTCTCGGAAGGCGAAATTCGTCTGCCGATTATGCAAGGCGCAGAAATCGACTTCCGAACCGGCGATAACCGCCTTGGCTGAAAGCATAACGCAAATGATTCAGCTAATGCTAACGCAAATAGAGGCAAATAAAAAAGATAACGAGACAATTTGCGCGAAAATCCAAGCGCGAATTGATCAAGTTATCGAATGTCAAAACCGAGCACCGGAAGTCGAAACCCCACCTCAAACTAAGGGGGAAGGACAGAATGTGAAAAAAGAGCGGCGATTGACAAAATATCTTTCTTCTCACCGTGCAATCCTACATCGGTAATTAAGTTTTTAATAGCGATGTCAGAATTAAATGACTTAATACCGACACAATTCCATGAGGTGGTAAAAAGGTTAGTGTTGAAACCTAGGTTCAGCCACTTGAAAACAATGCTGAACGACACTCCTTTAATAACGTACGACACGGTACATCGTAGATTAAAACGATAATTCTTGTAAGTCATAACAATAACAGAGCTGACGATGAAACATCTAAATCGACCCCAAGGAAAAAATGAAACGCTACGAAATACATATTTAGGCATCATGCAATCATTGGTTGATATCGGCAAGAGGAGTCGATTCAAATGATGCTGGCAAATGTCAATAGTACTACACGAAAGTACTTTTCGTTTCAAAAGGCACCAACCAACTAGGAGGAAATGAGCACGTTAATTCAACACGTAGAACAAACAATACGAGCATCATAATATGATGGTTGATATTATCAAACAACTCCCAGACCACAACAAACCCAAAAAATTAAAATAAAACGAATAGTGGTAAAAAACAAACTTTAAAATGGTCAATAAAACTAGAAAGCCCTCACACGCTAGACAAACAAAAATGCCGGCTGGAGAGGGACCCGACTTTTCAACTGAACGCCCTCATTCACCCTGCGTTGGGCGCGGCTCGGAACCTCCTTAGGATGGGCGCGGAGTGCCTCATAAGCTCACGTTACAAAAATGGCTATTAAAAACTATTTTGTGCAAAACCAAAATATGGGTCACGTTCTTAGGGAGGTACTTGAAAGGGAAAACATGGATAAGTCTTTAAAAAAACCGTTTATTACTGTAATCGACCTAAAAACAAAATTATACAAAGTTACAAAACTAAGCAAAGTGTCTTAGGATTAGGAAATAAATGGAGTAAAAAAACTTCAAATACTGTTTAAAAACTGTTTTGCGGTCGTGTACAATAGTATTGCGAAGAAATTTAATCAAAATCTGGCTCCATAAGTTGCGTTGAGGGTTTGCACGAGCAGATTGAAAAACAGGCTGAACAGAGAGGAAGTGCGTGGCCCAAACATATGCCTCGTTCGCATTTTTTGCACAAGTAATCGGACAGCCTCCGTTTTCCGTTTCCACAGTACAGTCAGTACATCTGGACCTTTTCTTGGGAGGTGCAGGCGATTTTGGTCAATCATCCACGGGGAGAAACCTTTTCAGACGAGCTTGCAAGGAGGTGTGAAGGCCCGAAGTAATTCGACTTCTCCGCTGAATTTCTCCTATGGTCAGTTCATGTGCCAAGGTCTTCAAGTATATTCTTCGGGGCATTGATTTGAGCTGGTTCCCGAGGTAAATAACTTGCGAATTAATTCCACCAATATTCAGCAGGGTGAAGAAAACGACCATGGGCCAGCGCTGGGTGTTTCGTTGTACATTGTATGTGGCACACATTTGATCTGCAACGTCAACCCCACACTTGTATGTGTTATAATAAGTGATGATCTCTGGTTTAGCTGCATCCCCAGTTGTTGCATCAATGGCGTCATCCGAGTGCAAGGTCGAAACGAGGAGGACGCATTTATTCTACGCATTTATGGGATATATGTCGTCAAAACATTTCCATCACTGAAACCGAACAAGGTGGTGAATTAATCTCTCCCTTTCATATTCACGAATGCAGTTGGCAAGGCTCGTTTGTTTTTTCTCACTGTCCCAACGTATGAAAGTTTTTTCTGTTTCAAATCATTTATGAGCTTGAAATCGGTAAACCAATTATCTGCTATTATATTTCTACCTGAACCCATTACTGGTTTTGTCATTCTCATAACGATATCAGCCGGTTTATTGCTCACCTGAAATGGGCCTTCAGGTTGTTTTCCGACATAAACCTCCAAATTTAATGTATACATCATCCTGGAATCAACGAGCGCAAACTTTTTTATGCCGTATTTATTTGGTTTTGATGGTATATATTGACGGAAGGAGCATCGTCCTCGGAAGCCGTCAACATTTCATCAATTGTGAGGTTTTCGCCAGGGGTAAGCTTATAACAAACAAAAAAATCGAACAATTTTATTGAATGTAGGTATAGTGTAAGGGGGAGCGTACTGGCCCCGAAAGATTCTAAAAATGAATCGAAAAGTCTATTTCTCGATTTCTGAGGATGCTCAGTGTCAAAATAGGCGCGGTGAGCCTGATAGGCACACCTGTTATTACACCTTTGATAGAGTAAGCTATGCAGGGAAAATACTTTTTCGTGCATATAATAAGTAAATAAAACCATTTTTACGAATAGACTTTCAAAATACTGACCTTGCAATTTTGGACGTACTTGGGCGCGGTGAGCCTGACAGATCACAGAGAGAATTTGTGCTCATCAGAACGTTTGATTGATCACTAAACTGCTGGTCAATACGCGTCAATAGAAGTTGGGAAGGTACTAGGGAGGACGGGTTCTGGTGGCCCGAGGGCAGGATGGTGCATGAAAAAACATGTAGCCTGTGCCTGTCAGATCGGGCGCGCCCAACGCAGGGTTCATCATGAATTTTTGGGGAAATAGTAACAAATGCAAGCCTTCCAGTTCAAATTCCTAATCTCCCCATGCATGCTTCTCTAGACACTGGGGCGTTCATATCCCCGATCAATAAAAAAAGAACCAAATAAATGAAGACAATCAACAAATACAAAAATGTAAAACAATAAAATTACTAATCGGCGACGGGCAAACAATTTCAAGTAGTCACAAAGTGACTTCACCAATAGAATTAGGCCGCAAAACATGGACGCAAGATTTCTACGTAATAGAAAATCTAGCACAAAACGTGATATTGGGGTTAGATTTCATGAAAATGGCACAAGTAGTGATCGATATACCTAAAAATCAAATAATATTCAAATTCGACCCAAAATGTCGGGTTAAACTTGTAGAAGTAAGTACCCCTAGAGGACCTCCCGAAATGGGCTCGTAAAATGCCGTACGAAAATTCGAGGAGCGGGAACAAAGGCGTGAACGAAGAAAGCGGGCAAACCAAAAGGGAAATAAAATCGCGAAATGAGACAGGAGTACCTAGCCATCTCGCTCCCTCGCACGCAGTCGAACAGCCTTTCCCACTAGTCCGAAGTCCTAATCCACACCCCACCGGACAAACAGCGGGAAGGGCCGCGAAGAAAGAGAGAGGCAAACCTCGATGATCCGTCTCACTCAAACACAAGAGAAAGGATCCAACCTTACCTTGCGAGACGGAACATCAAATGATGCCCATAGGTGAATACTCCACTCCATCTTTCTCATTCAACCAGGGGACAAAGCAAACGTGTAGGTAGTAGGGATGGGTATCGATTAATCGAATTAATCGATTAATATAGCAAATAATCGATTATTTTTTAATCGATTAGTTAAGGGTCTTATTAATTGAACAATCGATTACTTGTAACGATTATTCAACCAATTACCTCCTTTATTGAAATGTATCATTCGTATCTTATTTTAGCAAGTAAGTGGGTTTTTTTCTTTTCTTTTTTTCATTCAGCCAGTCAAATCTCTTTTGGTATAGAAACAAGTCTAAAAAAACACAATAAAGTCCATTGGCTTGGGAAACGAGAAGAAGAAGATGGTGGAGGAGGTAGCAGTTCAGTCACGTGACATCCTGACCCTGACTGGATTATTTTTACTTGTGTGTTGTTTGTGTTGTCGATTGTCGTTGTCTTGTGCTT
This sequence comes from Creontiades dilutus, assembly GCA_031894815.1. NCBI lineage: Eukaryota > Metazoa > Arthropoda > Insecta > Hemiptera > Miridae > Creontiades > Creontiades dilutus. The sequence goes on along the minus strand of JAVIWC010000084.1, from coordinate 327,169 downwards.
GTCTTCACTGTTTGCCATTTTTCTTGTTGTTATTCCTGACCAATTTGCCTCCTTCTTCGTTCTTCTCCAATTTGCCCAACAAGATGCCTCCTAAAAGCGTCGTATAGGAGTATTTCGAGAATTAAATCTTCCATTTAAATCTTTCATCTGGAATTTAACCTTTCATTTAAATTTTGTCATTTTTGTTCAACTCGTATTTTTTACTTTACTGTTAGGTTGCAGTCAACAGTTGCAACAATAAAAGAGAAATACCATTTTTCTTGGGTCCATCATTCTGCCTAATATTTTAAAAAATCGACCTTCCTTAAAGTGGTCGATTAATCGATTATTTAAGCTAAAATTAATCGGTGAATCGATTAGTTGTTTAAAATTGTAATCGATTACCATTAATCGATTACTTATTGGTCGATACCCATCCCTAGTAGGTAGAACGAACCCAACGACATAAACAAATCCTATCGCCCGTCACGTACATACTTATTAGTACAACGGACAAAACAGCTGTGAAAACACAGCATGCGAGATTAATAAAACCATACCAAAGCCCGGCTTCGGGTAATCCAGGGCTTCATAGCCACCATTGTTTTTTTTCTTGTTTTTTTTTTGTGATGTTGCCCCCTCCTCCTTAGGGGAGTATATTTAAAAAATAAAGTACAAATTAAGTGCATGTGTGACGGAAAAGAGGGTTTGGAAGAGGGTACAAACGTGTTTTTTCGCGACAACTTTTGTCGACGCTAATTGACTATAATTGTCAAGCGATTTTCATGATTATTAGTTTGTTCTGTTCGATCTTAATTTTAGTCTTATCGTGTAACTAATCTCCGAAATTTCCCTTATGTCGACAGGAGGCAGATAGAGGGGGTTACGACATTCCTTTTAATTGCTGCTCTAGCGAGAATTCTTGACAGATTCATGTGATTATTTTTAGCATGGAACATGTTTAGCCTTGGACTAACTAGCCGAAAAATGTCACGAGGAAGTGGGATGCGGTAGGGGAACGCAGGAGGTTGATGCCGGAGGGGTGACGCGAGATAGATAGATAGATAGTTCATTTTTATGTAATTTACATGTTACATTCTTCAATTGAATAATAACTGATGACCTATGCAGACTGGAGGGGTTCAACATTTCTCCACCAAATGTTTAATTTATATCAAGTTTCTGGCTTTTTGAGGTTTTTCCTTGTCCTTCATGACCATACAAGCGTGTTCATAAATCCCATACGCCTCGACATATAATTTACATTAACAATTAGAGGAATAAAGTTACCTCCGGACTCGCCGTATCGGACAGTTCGCGACGCAAACGGCAAGAAGGGGTCAAAGTTGTCTGAGTAAGTTGTGTAACATATGTTTCGTTGAACGGGGAAGACGAGCCTTCTCTAATGTTTAAGGCTACTTCAGTGGCAGAGCCGGAGGCGATAGATTCCAACTGCTGCCTGCCCTCTCACAAACAATCCAACTAGCAGGCGAGGCCCCTGGGGCAGGCTCCTACTCGTATCTCCGCTGCTCTTGCTCCTCGCCGTAATCTCCTTCCGCCAGACGTGCGTTCATTTGAAAGCGAACTCACCAATACCAACAGCCGGCGAATGGTAGTTAGTCTTAAACTTTTCCTATACGTCGGGGTCCATCAAATTTCAAGTGATTCTGGACTCTGCGATACGACTCTATGGAAGAATTTAAATGAATCGAACCAAATAAATAATGAAATTCTCAAATTGAATCATACCAACGTGGATAGTATTTTAAAGTCAAAGACAGACTTCTACAGACAACGTATCGTACCGCCAAAGCGATGGGGCCACAACTCAAAAAGCAAATTATCACTCACAGATTTTTGTTTTCATCACACATTTGAACTACCCTTCAACGAGAATCACTGGTCTACGAATAAAACACATGGTGTGTGGTACATTACATAAATCCGGCATCTCCCTAATTCATACACGATTGATTCGACTGAATATGTAAAAAAAGTTGAAAAAAGTAAAAAAAGGGTGAAAGTACATGTGAAGTGTAGCAGAACGCCACCGACCCCATCTTTCTATCTCAATCTGTCTTTAAGATATGTTTTTTAAAAGTTTTAAACCCAAGCATTCAAACTTGAATCACTCCATGGAACCAATACAACAAGGAATCGCAAAGTTGACGGTACCATTGGAAAGGTGATTGACTTTGTTTCCTGAAATTTGGCAGCTTCCAGCAGTTTTTTTTTAAATCCAGTTAACGTCAAATTACTGTTCAGAAATTTGATTTTTGTAACAGTAAGAAAGACCAGAAAATATTTTTACCCGGCTCGTCTTCACTAGTCTTGACAACTAATGTTGCTTCCGAGTCTACTAAAGTAGCGGAAGCATTGTTTTCACTTTCGGAATGTAGAAAATTTTTTGTCTCCAAAATCAAAAATTCCACTCGCATTTTGCGTTTTAGACCTTTCTGAACAATTTTGGTTCCGTGTCTGTCTGTGTGTGTCTGTCTGTCTGTCAGCAAATCCTTGTTACGGGCAAAACTACACGAAGTCATAGTCCGATTTTGATGAAATTTTCAGAGATTGTGCGGGTTGGGGTGTAAATGGTCCCCTATAGGTTTCATGACCCCCGGATCAATAGTAGCCTCTGCGCATGCGCAAACGTGAAATCCTTGTTACGTGCATAACTCCGGGAGTTCTTGATCAATTTCGATGAAATTTTCAGGGATTGTTCGGTTTGATATGTAAATGGTACCCCATGAGTTTCATGACCCCCGGATCAATAGTAGCCTCTGTGCATGAGCAAACGTGAAATTCTTGTTACGCGCATAACTCTGAAGAGTTCTCGACCAATTTCGATGAAATTTTCAGGGATTGTTCAGTTTGATGTGTAGATGGTCCTCTATGAGTTTCATGGCCCCCGGATCAATAGTAGCCTCTGCGCATGCGCAAACGTGAAATCCTTGTTACGCGTATAATCCGGGAGTTCTCGACCAATTTTGATGAAATTTTCAGGGATTGTGCGGGTTGATATGTAAATGGTCCCCTATGAGTTTCACGACCCCCGGATCACTAGTAGCCTCTGCGCATGCGCAAACGTGAAATACTTGTTACGCGCATAACTCTGAGAGTTCTCGACCAATTTCGATATTTTCTGGGATTGTTCAGTTTGATGTGTAGATGGTCCTCTATGAGTTTCATGGCCCCCCCGATCAATAGTAGCCTCTGCGCATGCGCAAACGAAATTCTTGTTACGCGCATAACTCCGGGAGATCTTGATCGATTTCGATGAAATTTTCAGGGATTGTTCGAACTTATTATTTTATAGTTTGTTCAATAGTTGAACATGCCTACCTTTATTTTCTCAAGTTACGCTCCTGCATAACAATAAATTTACCCTAATTCAACATTTACTTCGCCTAATTGAACGAAGTTCTTTAGTCAATAATAATTTTCAATGATCTGTATAGATGATATGGATACGAGGAAGCTATGTGCCACACCCACTTGGCAGAGGTTTTTCTTTAAATTCTGTTTTATTTTTATTTTTTTTTTCTCAACCAAAACACCTATTTGGATTGATCAGTTGATGATATTTGTGTGCCTCCTCTACATCAGTCTACCTTTGGCTGAATCGTTTAAATTTGGATTTGGGGAAGTTTTAACGCAATACGAGTGCTAAAGGACTTGATAAATTGTAGATGTTTTTATTGTGGGGGGGATATTGAGGCTCAATAAAAAAACGCTGCAAATTCTTTCACTGGGGTTTATCATTCAATTGGCTTGCGTTCATGATTTGAATTTCTACTAAGGTTTGGAGTGTGCGTTTTTCACAGGTGATAGAGCGATTATTGAATTTCAGGAGGTATGCATAGAGCACGTAAATCTATTCTCGACCAAAATACTTATTTGGATTGATCAGTTGATCATATTTGTGTGCCTCCTGAAATTCAATAATCGATAAATAGTTTTACTATTTCTATTATCTTTGAAAATTCCATTTTTCAATTCAGTAGAAAAACTGTTGAAGACAGTTACAGCTGCATTATTATAAACATTTTGAGCTATTAATATCATTCAAGTAAAAATGCATAAAAACGCATATTTTTAGTTTTTTTTTTCCTTTTTTTCAATTGAAAAAGTAAGGGATAGCATCGCATCATCATGCGCGGAAGTACCTACCTACTACATAACATAATATTTTTATTTTTGGTTATTAATAATAGGTAATGTTGCGAGTTACTTAAAAACATTACACTAACTTCACATTGGTAGGTCCTTTTTTCTTAATACTTAATACTTTCTTAATACAGAACTCTTAATGAAGTATGACGGGTGGATTTTATACCAATTCTAGCGATTGTATATCAATTTTTTATCCTTTAAGCTGGATTCACACTCGCGGTAGCGGGAACGTCAGACCACAGTCAGGTCAGAGTCACGTCAAGATTGCTTCTATGGAAACCAAACGGGGTGATCCTCACTCACGGGCGCGGTAACGTCAACATCAAATCTTCCTCCAGTCACCTACCGTCAGGTCGCACGGCGAGCGATCAAAACCTGACGTGACCTTCCCCCTAAACGGAAAATGTGAATCACGAAGTCAAATATCGTCTAATTTTAGTTTCTGATTTGCTCATTTCGTTACAATTCGTTCTTTTTCAGTCTTTTCTAATAGATGACCTGCCCTGCCCTGACGTGATCTGACCTTGCAGTGTGAATGGGCGGCCCCTTGACGTGACTCTGACCTGACTGTGGTCTGACTTCCCCGCTACCGCGAGTGTGAATCCGCCTTTAAGCTATTTTTCTAGGGAATTATTACTATTAGAAAAGTAGTTCCTATATTTTTGATGATTAAGACATGGTACTCTGTTTTCAAGTTTATTTCCAAGGGTCTTTTGTGAAGTTGCGCCAAAAAGTAAGTGTTTTCGAAGTTTTTGGGCTCCTAAAAACTTGGGCTTCGAAAACACGAAGTTTTCGGGAGCCGCGGCCACACCCTAGTATCCCTCCGCCGGCCGCCTCGTATAGGAGAGCGGGCGGTCTCGACCAGTTCTCTCCTGTCTGTGTTCGGGCGCGCGTCTCTGGCAGTCTACTCCGTGTCGTGTTCGCGAAAAAAGCCTTCCATCTTCATCTTCCATCTATTCGGAACATGAATCTTCATGGATTGGTGAGTACCAAGTATTTTCCTACAAAATCTCTAATCAAAAATCATATACCTACGCTGAGATTAGGTAGGTGCCGCATGTTTAGGAAGTCCCATGCAATGATTGATCAATAGAAGGATAGGTAATAGATTATAATTGGTCTAGTAGAGGTTGTAGTACCAGCTAAGCCCAAGAGGAATGAATAACATGATACAAATCCGTTTCAGACTTTTCTCAGACCGAATTCGTGGAAAAAAAAACCAAAGGTTTTTCTTTACTCTGATAGTACTCCTATTTTCTCTCGAACCATCTTCGTTCTTAAAGTTTTATTATGCACGAAATAATTCGATAGTGTGATTGTAGCTTAGACTACCTATGAGTTTAACGATTATCAGTAGTTGGAACAGGCAGCATATCGAAAATAGTTCCCTGATTATACGAATATATTCCAACTTGTCTATTCCCACAATGTGCAGACACGTTCTTAAATATGTATTATGCACGTATAAGTTCACTAGCGTGATCGTTACCTACAATACCCATGGGCTTAACGATTATCCTTAGTTGAACAAACACAACACTTCGAAACAGCCAATATATCGAAAATAGTTCGCTGATTATACGTTTATATTTTAACTAGAGTATTCCATTAATGTGCAATTATGCACTTATACATTCACTAGTGTGATTGTGGCACGAACTACCTATGAGTTTAACGACTATCCTTGGTTGAACAAACACAAGTAACACTTCGAAACGGGCAGCATATCGAAAACAGTTCCCTGATTATAGGTATATATTCTAACTAGACTATTCCCGCAATGTGCAAATACGTTCTTAAATATTATTATGCACGTATAAATAGAGGTCCGCATCTTATCTGTATCTTGGTAGCTATACCATCACCTAGCTACCACCATCACCTTCTCTTTTCCCTGCTGTTTTTCTGCTCTGCCGTTTACTGTTTCGAGAATCAGATCAATCAATCAACTATTTCCTTTGATGGTGTGATTATTATTTATTATTATAGGGTTAGTTATTTATCATTAGTTATAATTCGGTTAGTGGCAGGGTTTCCCACAGAGGGGCTGTGAAGCTTGGGGGGGGGGGGGGGTGCTTTATGAAGCTTGGGGGGCGCGTTATGAAGCTTGGGGGGGGGGGGTGCTTTATGAAGCTTTGGGGCGGGAGTGCGTTATGAAGCTGGGGGGGGGGGGCACCAGAGATGGGCGTCCCTGATTAACAAATACTTTTACGATTACATTTGCGATTACGAAAGTATTCGTAGAAGTAATCGAATAACGAGAGTAATAAATTACTTTTGTGTTCGCAATATGCGATTACTTTTTCGAATAATTTTAATCGCCAAAAGTATTCGAATACAATTGTAATCGATTACAAAATAATCGGTTACTTTTGTATTCGAGTACTTTTGCCGATTACAATGGTCCATGCCGGGTCTTCTGCCTGAATTTAATTAATAAAAACTGACTTTTATAATAAACCCTGAAAAAAATCTGCATATTACACAAAGTCAGAAGCAGGCATAGCTCATAAAAGAACAATAAAATAGACAATAAGTTAATAAAAATTACGTTTTGGTTTATTATTTAATCATAAAACATTGTAACCGCTCTTGAAAAAAAAAAAAAAAAAAAAAAAAAAAAAAAAATGCCAACCCCCCTGAAAATCATTCATCATCATTGTTAGGGCCACATTTCGAGGACTCCATTTATTTCGGGGATTAAAAACTCACCTGTAATACCCAGGGAATTCACTACAAGATTCTTGAGTCCGAACCATCAACTAAATATAGTCCACTTATACAATCCCAACTTTTGACATTTATTACAAGGTATCAACAGCAGGTGTATGCTTTCTCATACAAGAGCTGTAGCTATCCAAGTTACTATGCTCCTTCTCCTTATTACTTCCAAGTCTACCAAGGTAGCGGAAGCATTGTTTTCACTTTCGGAATGTGAAAATTTTTTTGTCTCCAAAATCGAAAATTCCACTCGCATTTTGCGTTTTAGACCTTTCTGAACAATTTTGGTTCCGTGTCTGTCAGCAAATCCTTGTAACGGGCAAAACTACACGAAGTTATAGTCCGATTTCAATGAAATTTTTCAGGGGTTGTGCGGGTTGGGGTGTAGATGGTCTCCTATAGGTTTCATGACCCCCGGATCAATAGTAGCGCATAATACGCGCATAACTCCGGGAGTTTTTGACCAATTTCGATGAAATTTTCAGGGATTGTTCGGTTTGATGTGTAGATGGTCCTCGTGAGTAATAAAGGGAAAATAAAATTTTAGCCTCGAGCATGGATCGAACCATCATTGAACGATGCATAGATTTTATTTTTAGAAATGTCATAATAATTATTTATCACTTCAGTCATCTATCCATTCAAAATGTCAATTTTTATTATTAGGTAGGTATATTTTATAGTTTGTTCAATAGTTGAACATGCCTACCTTTATTTTCTCAAGTTATGTTCCTGCATAGCAATAAATTTACCCTAATTCAATATTTACTTCGCCTAATTGAACGAAGTTCTTTAGTCAATAATAATTTTCAATGATCTATACAGTCATGTTATGGATACGAGGAAGCTATGTGCCACACCCACTTGGCAGACGTTTTTATTAGTTGAGTTAGTAAGGGGGAATTGTCACCTTACTTTTTGGTGACGATTCCTGGCCCGAAGTCATTGACCTCAAGCCCTATGAAATTCAACAGGTATGTTTTGACCGTCTACATCCTCTCTTCACGCAAATGCCAATTAAAATATTCCTAATTATATAAGGCTTAATCTTTATTCCTGCTTAGTTCCTAACTGGTCGACGTTTAGATCAAAGTCTGTAGGTGAAAACTCATTTGATATACTTATTAGGGCGTCCCTCAGAAGTAGAAGAAGACCTCAACTATTCTTAATAGAAAACCCTAATGAAGTAACCTCAATTAATGGTAGAAAGAAACATGAGTGTCAGGCCATCCTGAATCCAAATCGCCGAAGAATTGTACAGCGGTAGGCACTCCAAATTGGAATTTCCCAAGGTTTTTGTTGAGTTGATAATCCCACTAACCAATTCTGGTTCAGTGTCTGTAAGTAGATTTGTATGTCTGAGTGTCCGTAGATCTTTAACACACGTGCAAATTGCATACCTTCACTTAATTGTCATGGAATTCTGTGGAATAAGCTGATCAAGCTGTGAACGTTTCCATTCAAAAACTGCTTTCCCAATCATAAGGAGCGTTCAGTCACGGGTAGGTGTCCTCCAGGAGACTCCTTCAAGAGATTTTCTCAATTTGACTTCAAGATTGTAATAAAATTTGTAGGAGAATATCTCAGATGGTTCTTGTTGAATGATAGATTTTCAGAGCGATAGCAGCTCTACGTGAAATTGGTGAATGGATTTCGAATGAAATTCGTGAATGCGTAAAGTCAACACATTATGTTTCATTTTATATTAAATTCCAAAGAAGGGTTCCCGTAATAAAAAGACCTGCGAACTACCATTTCTACGATAGACAACCTGTAATTCCATATCCTATAGAACGGAATGTCTATTCATACAGTCTGGCCTCAATTTGGAACACCAACATTTCAATTTTTAGGGGAAAGTAAGAAAAATAAAGGTTACCTGGCCAGTAAATTTTATAAACGTTTACAAGAACATTCCTATAAGTAAATCATGACTATTTTGAAAACACTTTTAAACTCTTCCTTAATTTTTGCAAGTGGCTCCAGCCTCCAACCTGTGAATAAATAAAATTTGATAATTCGGTAATGCTGAAACTCCAGAATTTCCCTCCCTCACTACGGTGGGGAAGCTCATTGCGAATAGATAAAAACGATTTTTTCCTCTAAATCAAAATTTTCACTTTCCTAGCAGAGTTTGATGGACTAATTCGGTTAGAACTATACTTTATGCCAATTTTTTGAAAAATTCATTGATTACAGGGGTTAGATCCTAGATTTTCTCAGATAAACTCCAAAGTATTAGGATCAATTGTGGTGTGAGAATGCATAAGCATAAATTTCTCCTATCATCGATTTCTCACGATCCATCGGCCTGATTTCGTTCGAAAATTGTTTCGTTTAAGGTTTACGATGATGCCGTATAAATTTTACCGCGATTGGACGCGTAATGTCTATTGCGCATAACCAAAACCAAAATTGATTGATTATATGGCCAGCACTAAATGAATACCTCTCCATAATACCTCTATAATACCTCTAAAAATACACTCCATAATACCTCTAAAAATAACAAACAAACTGTTCGAAGAGCGTACATTACATCTCGTAATTTTTGGTCTATGTCGCAATTGAGAACTATTCACTTTGCTATAGTTTTTTCTTTGTTAAAGTACGGTGTTTTTGTTTGAGATAGTGCCACTAAAGCTCAAGTCGTTGCCAGTTACTCAGAATATTATACTCGAAATACCCCTTCGGAAAGGTTCACTATACCCTACTTTTCTGCTTCTTCTTGCTCAATGTATGGCAATTTTTTTTATTTCAATCACGTACGCTCATAAACAAAATTTATATTATGCCCGAGCATAGATACCCGGAGTAGGCACCGATACTCGTACAGCAAACTCGAAAAATACTCAGTAGCGTGAATTTTGTACTGAACTTGCTAAAAATAATGCTCATATTAAAGTTTTGCAGTTCCTTTACACTCATAAAGCTAACCCTGACACTTTCAACAGTTTTGCCCATTTTAGAAAGAATATTTTGAGTAAAATCAAGAAAATTGACCTGTAAAAAGGTTTTTTCCCCCTAGTAATTGCAGACATGTGAAAGAATATTTGCAAGAAGAATTACTGAAACCAGCTCCACCAGCTGCCAGAAGTTCGTATGAACTGTGGGCAGAAGAAAATCAACTTTTAAATTTTGTAAGATATTTTGACTTTTACTATTTTTCTCTATCAAAAAATAATATTCTATTCTAATGTAATGTATTCCATGCTAATTTCTGGGTTTCAAGCTCTCCCACATGTTACCATTCACATCAAGTGCGGGACACCCTGCACAATACTGTTATATTTCATATAGTACACATACCGCATTATAATTTTCACTCGTACTTTGATTGTAAACTGATTTGATTTGGCCATGCTATAATAGTTGAAAAAGTTATTCAGGCCAACAACTTGGCATACCGTTTCTTGGATTATTTTCAATAATAACCTTTGTAATCGACCAAGAAAAAACAATTTTAACCACCCCCTAAACCTCATGATTCACTTTTGTTAATGAGCACTGGGTCTCAAAAATTTCATTCGAGCTCTAGATGGGATTAAATTCTCTGCATCGATTTCAGTCAATCCTAAAGGTAGAAATCGAAGGGCGGAAATTTCAAAAATCAGAATATCGAACACATTCGAAGTAACGCTTTTGTTTTTATGTTCGTTATTGATAGACGTGTGTCCTAAGAATCGAAGGAGCCCACCCGGACCGCTTTATGCAGAAACACGATTGTGAACTTGAACGTATTTGGACATTGTATGATAAAACTCGGCTAGCATCATGTAATTATCGCCTTAGCTGATATAATCGCTGTGGAATTTCGTTTAAGATTCCTTTTGAATTGAGTTTTCAAGTCTAATGAAATATAATTGCTGACAAGCGTAGCGTAGGTTGGTTTTTTATTTTACCTCGTGAAAATTCAGTTGTTCTACTCGCAGATCTCGACGTCGTGTCCTTATATAGTAAATTGCGCCACTGTAGGAATTTACTTTCAAGTGGCCCCCTGGCAAGTATAAGATCGTGCGTTACGAAAAACTGTATTTGCAATATCCTGTCCTAATCAACCTAGAGTGGTGGCATTCAAATAGTACCATCAATGGCATACCTGAAATCTAACGAGGCCGATCCTGATCAGCTGAGTGGGCCCTAGGTAGGTGTATTTCCTGGCTATAACCTGAAATTCAAATAGTTGCTTCTATGGGACGTCTGAAATCTGATAAGGGCGCTCCCGATCAGATTGTGGCTAATTTCATTCCTAATCGATCTGTCGTGCTGGAAAATAAATTTCGCTCTTCGTGTGGCACCGAGAATGGACAAAACAATATATGGTGGGGCATAGGGACGAATTTAGATAATTTACCGCAGACTACGTTTAAGATTCATAGATAAGTGATTTATGTAGAAGGATTATTCTCACACAGAAATAGTAAACCTCTGTGTAATAATTCGCAGCTTTTTTATGCTGATAACTAATTAACTCAATAATCAATTCATTACAGTCTCAACCGGAGTTCCAATTATTCATATAATTACAATGGAACGGAAACTGATTACGGCGATAACACAACACTCTACGTGGGAAACGAGCATGTTAATCGTTGTCGCTGCATTACGATCCCATTAGAGGATGGAGGAAAATTATCAGTTCGATTCACAAGTAGAAACCCCGCAGGTACGAGTAGGTGCACCTTCATCAACACAGCGAACGAAGGCCGCCCTAGGGCGCCGGGGAAATAGCGATTATCGATCCGCCCGAGTATATTTTCAACGGTTTGCCGGAGCTTGAAATTGTAATTAGGTAGCGATCGTAAAAGGTGTAGGGTTCCAAACAAACGGTGTTTCTCAGGTATCGAAGTGTAGCAGCCGTCTGTAAATAACAATCCGCTATTTGCGCAGAATTTGTAATAGGCCGATGTTCAATTAGTTCGTATCTACTTTCCCACTCTGCAAACGCTATGGTTAATTTTGCGTACAACGAGAATCAATAACTGATCTGCTGCAAATTACCCAGCGCAATTTATTAATACACCCATAGCATAATACTACATGGTTGAGAGCCTTATAGCGTGAGATTATAGATTCCATTTTTAAATGGAAAAAACGCAGATAAATCTGCGAAAAAAACTGGAAAATATGTGCGCAAAGATGATGGTGAAATGATACGGGTGCGAACGCGTCTATTGGTGCACAGTATACATAGATAGTGAATAAATAGAAAGCAAAAGTAGGAAATTTCTTGTTTTGAATCTGTATGTTTTTAGCCAAGAACCTCGAAAATGACCACGTAGGTCATTTCCCGGATTCTACGCCCGATTTCATAGACATGTAACCCCTCAACCGATTTTGTTTGTAAAAACGCTGCAAATTCTTTCACTGGGGTTTATTATTCAATTGGCTTGCTCATGATTTGAATTTCTACTAAGCTTTGGAGTGTGCGTGTTTCACGGGACAGGGCGATTATTGAATTTCAGGAGATATGCATGGAGCACGTAAATCTGTTCTCAACCAAAATACCTATTTGGATTGATCAGTTGATCATATTTGTGTGCCTCCTGAAATTCAATAATCGCCCTATCCTGTGAAACACGCACACTCCAAAGCTTAGTAGAAATTCAAATCATGAACGCAAGCCAATTGAATAATAAACCCCAGTGAAAGAATTTGCAGCGTTTTTTTATTGAACCTCAATACCCCCCCCCCACAATAAAAACATCTATAATTTATCAAGTCCTTTAGCACTCGTATTGCGTTAAAACTTCCCCAAATCCAAATTTAAACGATGTAGCCAAAAATAGACAGATGTAGAGGAGGCACACAAATATCATAAACTGATCAATCCAAATAGGTGTTTTGGATGAGAACCGATTTACGTGGTCTATGCATATCTCCTGAAATTCAATAATCGCTCTGTCACCTGTGAAACACGCACACTCCGAAGCTTAATAAGATTCAAATCATGAACGCAAACCAATTGAATAATAAACATCAGTGAAAGAATACTTGTTTACCCCAGTAATAATATTGAATAATAAACCCCAGTAATAATATTGAATAATATTTACCTATATATTATCAGCGTTTCATGCAAATCAGAATGCTTCAACCCGTGTATCGGGTACTAACTACACTACAAGTATTCACATCGGCTATCACTCCAGTATCCACATTCACTACAACTCGACGCTATCGGCCAGACATCACTAGGTTACAAACAAACAATAATAAACCAAAAAACGCAAATGTTGGCACCATAAATCGGGCCATACATTGGGAATGGTTTGACCAACGGACGTGGGGAGGGTCTCATTCAATTCCTCATGGTATGTTCTCAAAATAAGTTTATATTCATGCCGCTTGGACTTGTTTTGAGGTTTCTAGGGATTTTACTAAACTTTGACAGCCCTTAAAGGGCACTTTAAATTGAGTGAGAGAGCTGGCTCAAGAATTGGGGCGTCGTCGGACCAAGATGGATTTTTCCTAAAAATTTCAGATTTTTTGCTCCAGCCGTTTGGGTGAAAACGTGCGTACGGCGGACGGTCGGAAATAGTTTTATTGCAGATTCGGATTCTACACCCTTTGAAACGTAAACCATGAAATTTTCGGAGGGGTTAGAATTTTTTTTCCCTGAGCGATTACAATGTTTTATTATTGAATAATAAACCAAAAATGTGTCCTTAATCTGCATGTTTTTCCAAGGATCTCGTTCAAATATGAAATGCTGCGCATTGCACACATACGCAACGACGCACACCAACTTTGTTTTTACAACAAAAACCCCTTTCTAGGACGCTCCACTGAAGCGAGGCTTCATCGATAGAGGGACGCCTACTAGAATTGATCCAGGGAGAGATTGATCTCTCTCTTTGTTGATCAACAAAATCAACAGAGATCAACAAAAACATGAAAAAGAAAACGAAATAAAAATTCTTTTCAGACGTGAGTATGTGTGACAAAATTTGTCGTCGATACCCAGCCTACAATCCTTAGCCAATTTAGCTGATTATTTTTTGTTCTATCAGGATTTTTGAATTTCATGATGGAAGAAAAAATTTAAGAGTAATGTAAAAAAAAGTGTTTGTTCGCGACAAATTTTGTCGACGCTACTCAGGCTGTAATTATCAACCGATTTTCATGGTTCTTATGTTTAGAATAGCAACAAACTTTGGGTGATTTTTTTCATCTGAGAAATCTTGATCGATTCATGCCGTTCTTTTTTTCGTTTGATAAGATTTTGCTGAAGTATTTGAACAAATGTCAGATCCTTAAATTATTGTATCTTCGATATTTTCATAGGATTTATTTATTATTATTTTTTTACAACTCCCATTTTGGTAGTTTTTGTTTACAACTAAGAACTTTGGGTCGTCCTAAAAAGTTTTGATAACTATTCATAATTATGTTTATCAGTGTTTATTTAAAACACAGACATGGGTAGTGAGGCCCCTGGAATATATGCATTACTTACCGATATGTTTTAATGCAGATTCGCAATCTAAAAAGAATTTCATAAACATCTTTTTTCATTTTTTATCCTAAACCCCTTCCCCTCATATGTGTATATGGTTGGGTAATCCTCTCCTTTCCTACGCCAGTAAAAAACCTCGTTTTTGGCCCCTAGCATCTGTGCATATGAGGCGATGGGGCTGGCTAGGACCAAATAAACCTATTCCATGTGCTAAAAATTGATTTTTTTTTTTTTTTTTAATCAATTTAAAAAGCTTTTTGGGGCCCGTACGACGGAGGGCGGATGGACATTGCAGACTTTTAATGCTTTCTTGTGCTCATGTCATTCCAGACGTTAGTCAAGGTAAGCGTAAATTAGAAGGGATTCAAGATCTTTGCTTAACCGTTTGGCTACACAATCAGTTAATTTGTTGCAGATGGGTTGAAGATAATTAGAAGATTAATGCGATTCTTTTTCCCATATATTTCTTGGTACATGAAATGATAGCTGTCAGCGAGTTTAAGTATATTTTCCCAGATAATCATGAACGACTAAGCGAAGAAACTCCAAATGCTTACTTTGCTGTGCAAACAATAGGTACTTAAAAAAATTCCTAAAAAACTTGTAATCAACCCACCAGACACTACAGTATTAAATTGTTTTGTTGCACCAATGTTCTATTTAACATGACTTAAATATACATAACAACTATCAGTTGCCAGTTGGTAGTACCCATGGAGTTTGTGGTTACTCACTTTTGACCAATTCTACAACAATTTAAACCTAAGTGAGTGCTTTCAACAGTGAACAGCCGATAAGAAAATCAAAATAAACTAAAACCGATAGATGTTCATCGATTTACCCAACAAAGAAATCGGCTATGACGGGCTTTTTCGACAGCAGAATAATATAATACGCCAACGAAGCTAAATACCTTGGTATCATATCTAATGCTCCTAGCATTTCTAAATATTCAGAAATCACACTTCAAGAAAAAGAAGAAGGAAAACTACCCTACTCTCATGCTGGGAAACATATTGGCTCACTAGAAGACCGAAGAAGCTGTCGTCGTGAATAGCACAGAGAACAGTAAGCCTGAAAACATCTCTGAATTTGCAACAATTTTTAACGTTATTTTCGGACATAGTGATGTTAAGTTTCTCACGGGTATGTGCACATGGGCGAACGTGAGATTAGGACCACATTTACGTTGAAAACTATGAAATGACTTGGGGGCGGATTCTTAGGTAATAACATATTGATATATTATTTAATAACAAACCATTGAAATCGCTCTGGAAAAAAAAAATTCTAACCCCCCTGAAAATTTCATGGTTTACGTTTCAAAGGGTGTAGAATCCGAATCTGCAATAAAAATTTTTCCGTCCGTCCGCCGTACGTACGATTTCTCCCAAACGGCTGGAGCAAATGATCTGAAATTTTCAGGAAAAATCCATCTTGGTCCAACGACGCCCCAATTCTTGAGCCAGCTCTCTCACTCAATTTAAAGTGCCCTTTAAGGGCAGTCAAAGTTTTGTAAAATCCCTAAAAACCTCAAAACAAGTCAAGGCGGCCTAAATGTAGACTTATTTTTAAGAACATACCACGAGGAATCGAATGAGCCCCTCCCAGGTCCATAGGTGTGGATACTGGAGCGATAGCCGATGTGGATACTTGTATTTTATAGCCGATACACGGGTTGAAGCATTCTGATATGGATGAAACGCTGATAATGTATAGGTAAATATTTCTCAATATTATTACTGGGGTTTATTATTCAATATTATTACTGGGGTAAATAAGTATTCTTTCACTGGGGTTTATTATTCAATTGGCTTGCGTTCATGTATTGAATCTGTACTAAGCTTCGGAGTGTGCATGTTTCACAGGTGATAGAGCGATTATTGAATTTCAGGAGATATGCATAGAGCACGTAAATCTGTTCTCAACCAAAATACCTATTTGGATTTATCATAAATGTGTGCCTCCTGAAATTCAATAATCGCTCTATCACCTGTGAAACACGCACACTGCAAATTCTTTCAGTGGGGTTTATTATTCAATTTTATTCATTTGAGTTACATTCATGATTTGAATTTCTACTAAGCTTTGGAGTGTGCATGTTTAACAGGTGATAGAGCGATTATTGAATTTTAGGAGGTATGCATAGACCACGTAAATCGGTTCTCAAAAAAAAACGAACTAAAACACTCGCGATGAAATTGTGGAAACCCATTTCAAAAAATAAAACAGAATTTAAAGAAAAAATTGTCTATTTCCACCAAATACTGAGTTACAAAGTTAAATCGATTTCGACTTTTAGGTCATCATCAGTAACAAAATATAACTCATAGTTATGATGATGACCTAACAGTCGAAATCGATTTAACTTTGTAACTCAGTATTTGGTGAAAATAGGCAATTTTGCTTCCGAGTCTACTAAAGTAGCGGAAGCATTGTTTTCACTTTCGGATTGTAGAAATTTTTTTGTCTCCAAAATCAAAAATTCCACTCGCATTTTGCGTTTTAGACCTTTCTGAACAATTTTGGTTCTGTGTCTGTCTGTGTGTCTGTCAGCAAATCCTTGTTACGGGCAAAACTACACGAAGTTATTGTCCGATTTTGATGAAATTTTCAGGGATTGTGCGGGTTGGGGTGTAGATGGTCCCCTATAGGTTTCATGATCCCCGGATAAATAGTAGCCTCTGCGCATGCGCAAACGTGAAATCCTTGTTACGCGCATAACTCCGGGAGTTCTTGACCAATTTCGATGAAATTTTCTGGGATTGTTTGGTTTGATGTGTACATGGTCCCCTATGAGTTTCATGATCTCCGGATTAATAGTAGCCTCTGCGCATGCGCAAACGTGAAATCCTTGTTACGCGCATAACTCCGGGAGTTCTTGACCAATTTTGATGACATTTCCAGGGATTGTTCGGGTTGGGGTGTAGATGGTCCCCTATAGGTTTCATGACCCCCGGACAAATAGTAGTCTCTGCGCATGCGCAAACGTGAAATCCTTGTTACGCGCATAACTCCGGGAGTTCTTGACCAATTTCAATGAAATTTTCAGGGATTGTGCGGGTTAGGGCTCCCCTATAGGTTTCATGACCCCCAGATCAATGGTAGCCTCTGCGCATGCGCAAACGTGAAATCTTTGTTACGCGCATAACTTCGGGAGTTCTTGACCAATTTCGATGAAATTTTCAGGGATTGTGCGATTTAGGGTATAGTTGGTCCCCTATAGGTTTCATGACCCGCGGATCAATAGTAGCCTCTGCGCATGCGCAAACGTGAAATCTTTGTTACGCGCATAACTTCGGGAGTTCTTGACCAATTTCGATGAAATTTTCAGGGATTGTGCGGGTTAGGGTATAGATGGTCCCCTATGAGTTTCATAACCCCCGGATCAATAGCAGCCTCTGCGCATGCGCAAACGTGAAATCCTTGCCACAAGCATAACACCGGGAGTTCTTGACCGATTTCGATGAAATTTTCAGGGATTGTTCGGACTTATTAGGTATATTTTATAGTTTGTTCAATAGTTGAACATGCCTACCTTTATTTTCTCAAGTTACGCTCCTGCATAACAATAAATTTACCCTAATTCAACATTTACTTCGCCTAATTGAACGAAGTTCTTTAGTCAATAATAATTTTCAATGATCTGTATAGATGATATGGATACGAGGAAGCTATGTGCCACACCCACTTGGCAGAGGTTTTTCTTTAAATTCTGTTTTATTTATTTATTTTTTTTTTTTTTCTCAATCAAAACACCTATTTGGATTGATCAGTTGATGATATTTGTGTGCCTCCTCTACATCAGTCTACCTTTGGCTGAATCGTTTAAATTTGGATTTGGGGAAGTTTTAACGCAATACGAGTGCTAAAGGACTTGATAAATTGTAGATGTTTTTATTGTGGGGGGGGGGGGGTATTGAATTTAAAAAACGCTGCAAATTCTTTCACTTTGGTTTATTATTCAATTGGCTTGCGCTCATGATTTGAATTTCTACTAAGGTTTGGAGTGTGCGTTTTTCACAGGTGATAGAGCGATTATTGAATTTCAGGAGGTATGCATAGAGCACGTAAATCTATTCTCGACCAAAATACTTATTTGGATTGATCAGTTGATCATATTTGTGTGCCTCCTGAAATTCAATAATCGATAAATAGTTTTACTATTTCTATTATCTTTGAAAATTCCATTTTTCAATTCAGTAGAAAAACTGTTGAAGACAGTTACAGCTGCATTATTATAAACATTTTGAGCTATTAATATATTTCAAGTAAAAATGCATAAAAACGCATATTTTTAGGTTTTTTTTTTCCTTTTTTTCAATTGAAAAAGTAAGGGATAGCATCGCATCATCATGCGCGGAAGTACCTACCTACTACATAACTTCAATATACGTACCTCGCCTTAGCCACTCATGGCGGCAGCTGTAACTAGAAGATTTAGAAATTACAACAACCCCCAGCTGATTTGTGTTTGTTTTGAAGCGCTAGCTGCTAGGTAAATCTGATTTCGAACTGTGGAGCTAACTGCTAAGTAGGTAATATTGGAGTGTTCATGTGGTACATTGTGCAATTTCTGTGTGAAAAACAAGGATTTTGAACTCTAGTCATTCCAAGGCCAGGTCAAAATGATTCATCCAAGTTACGCAGCTATGTTAAGGAATTTGGTGATGTGTTCATTTCAGATGGACGAAAATTGCTCTGCGCTTATTGTGAAATCGGTATCGCATTTGATAAAAGGTCACAGAAAACACAGCACCTGCAAGCCGGTAAGCAATTGAAAAATTTTGTGCCAAACGAAAAGTCAAATTTGTAGTGCATATTTCGAGTTTTGAGGGCATATTCTGAGTTTACCTGCATAGTTTTTAGCGACCTAACAATCCGCCCCCTAGTAATGACATTCGCCGTATTCAATAACGCTTACCTAAAAAAACTAGAATGTTTTGAACAATCCCCATTGGATTGCGCTAGGGAACATGAAACTCCGCAACGTCCTCGGAGGAAGTCGTGCCGTTAGAGGGTTTAGACGTGGGAGAACTTTGGGAGCGGCTGGCCCACGTAGACCCATTGTATTGGGCACCCTCCATTTTGTACTGTATATATACTCAGGTTGTCGAACATACATATGCAATGAACTGGGCCGCCGGTCCTTCAACCTTTCGATCAAATATTCTCAGTCCCCAGTCCACACCCCACAATCACAACACTTGGTACTTAAGCACCATGAATGAACCCTGTGAACAATGGGAAACAGATTTCAAAGTCAACCTCTAACAACTCCTTCAGGTCTCTCTCTATCTTTCTGGACTCTCAACAACACTGGAAATGTCCCTCGTAACCGAATATATGGTGAGCAAACGGATGATCGTGAAAGTAGCCTCATTCGACCCTCATGCATCGGAATTTTTTGAGATTTCGTTTTTTTCCAGTTAAATCCTGAAATGTAATCTATTACGGTCGACCAAGATTCCGACATTACTGGCACATCCCGTGTCAACGTTGGATTTCTGAGACTAATTTCGTAAACCTTGTTCAATTATTTCGGAGAAAAGTTTCGGACAGGAAATAGCGCACGGCAGACCAACAGATTAAAAAAAAATTAACATTTTTTTTTAAGTCTATTTTGCACGTAAACTAATAGCTTCTGAAGGGAGTTTAATCATTTTTTTTTTCTTGGTCGATGGATTAATCCAAAAAAGTACGAGTCCAAATGGTTATATGCTAAATCGTATGTATAAAGATGAAAGTATCAGAGTTGGTATATCCGTTTTTCATCCATGGGGTTTCAACCCCCCCAACCCCGCCAGTGAAGGGGAGTGGGCCCCAGCGGGGCGGAGCGTCTCCCAGGGCAACTGACGTGCTCCCCTCCTCGGGGACTTGGAATATACGATTTTTTGACTTTGTGTATTGTTTTTATACTCCCTAATTGTGTTATTCGCCTATTTCTTTTTAACCTGCGTAGCAAGGCCTTTAAACTAGTAGAACATAATACGTTACTGTTTTAGTAGGCACGTAACTCTTCATACTCTTACTTTGTTTTCAAACTAATTGTACACACCGATGTTAGAATAGCATTTTGTGTACAAAAGCTTGTACGCAACATACAGCTACAATTCTTGGCTGTGCATGCGAACACCATACCTACAATGAACGGCTTTCACAGTTTAACTGTGAAGGGGACCAACTAGAATCTAACGGCAAAACCCGGTCAATTTCATAAAAATCTTTCGTTTGTAGTGTAGTAATAAGTAGGATTTCAAGCAGGGTTAAATGAAACGAGACGTAAGAGCACGATTGATTGACTGATTTATTATTTTAGGATCATCAGGTGATACAAAGATTTAGGTAGGAGGGTAGGTAGAAGTGAAGGGAGTGGGATCAAATTGAGGCGGGAAATTAGACTACAGCTGACGGAGTCTTGACGAGCATGGAGCTACAAGTAAAATCCCTAAAAACCTCAAAAAAAGTCAAGGAGGCCTAAATTTGGACTTTTTTTTGAGAACTTTCCATGAGGAGCTCCGTAGCTCAAACCATTCCCGATGTATGGCCGGATTTATGGTGCCAACATTTGCATCCACATTCACTACATCACAAGGTTACTGCGATCAAAACAAACACTAGAGTTTTTTTTAATCGTAGTAACCTAGTGATGTAGTGAATGTGGGTACTGGAGTGAACTCCTAAAAGGGATTATGGCCGATACACGGGTTGTAGCATTCTAATATGCATGCTCCGACTTACGAAATTTAAAATTTTCAAATATAAAATTTTTCCGTTGTAATCGCTCTTGAAAAAAACGCTACAAATTCTTTCACTGGAGTTCATTATTCAATTGGCTTGCGTTCATGATTTGAATTTCTACTAAGCTTTGGAGTGCGTGTTTCACAGGATAGAGCGATTATTGAATTTCAGGAGATACGCAAGGAGCTCGTAAATCTGTTCTCAACCAATTTGGATACCTATTTCTTTGTTTGTTCTCAAACAAACAAAACATTTTGATTGATCAGTTGATGATATTGTGTGCCTCCTCTACATCAGTCTACCTTTGGCTACATCGTTTAAATTTTTAAATTAAATTTTAAACCGATTTACGTGCTCTATGCATATCTCCGTTTTAGTCTGGATGTGAAACGAACCTCGCAAAGTTATGAGTTTCCTATCGGGAGGGGCAATTGGAGGAGATGGGAGGAATAGAAAATCCATTAGATCGCTTCGAGTATCTTGAAAAAACCGGACTCGTGGACATCTCCGTAAAACATACATTACTTATCAATTTGTTTCTTGATCAGTTACATGACTTATCAATTCTTGTAGGTTTTGCAATCGTTCCCTTCCCCATAGGTTGAATTCTCAAGTAAGAAGAAATGTATTCAAGATTGTAAGAACCTAGCTGCTTTAGGCAAAAATAAAAAAATCTTGGAGTAATGGCACGGGCAGCGAGCGGACAGCCGCTTATACCATCGTACGCCTTGTCTGCCTTATTCAAGAATGAGGATGAAGGAGGAGGGATTCACTTTTGAGTGAGGGATTAATTTATGCCGTGATGGTGACCAGTTCAGCTACCTGTCTTTAGCGTTATTTATCTCCAAGAAACGGTAATTAAGAGGGGCCTTCGGGGAGCTCCGGTAGCCTATCATTATAATCTTGCGGTCTGGGCTTATGAACGAATGGGTACCGGTAGCTATAGGAGAGAGTGATGGGTGAGGGTGAGGGGGGTGGTAGGTTTTAGGTAGGGAACCTAGGAGGGGGAAGCAGTTAGGGGTGGTAAGGAGGGAAGTGGTAAGGGGAGCTCATGTGCTGAGATGTGGGGAGTTGATGGTGTGGTGGGGTTACAAATGGGACGGATGGCCCCGTTTTCTCTCATCTCGTGGCACTCGGGATCTCGGCACAATAGACCCAGAACAAAATCGTTTCCGGTGTTTTCAACATTGACTATGCGTGTAACTTGGTTTAGGCACCTTATTCGTTATTTTAAAACTTTGTATTGCTTCCTTGGGTTCACTTACGGGAGCCCAAAAGTTTTTGTTGTCCGAATTCAAAATTTCCACTCGCATTTAGCGTTTCATAGCCTACTGAACAAATTTGGTTCCGTGTCTGTCGGTCTGTCTGTCTGTCCGTATTTCCTTGTTACAGCCATAACTTCCTCAATTTTGAATGAATTTTGCTCATATTTTGAGAGACGATGCGGATAAGGCCTCTTGAGGTCCCATACGAATTTCATCTCATTATAATCGGCGTACGCTCTACGCATGCGTACGCCATTCTTAAAACAGGTATAACTTTTACAATTTTGATTCAATGACAAAGGATATGACAAGGAAGCTGCTGTGCCATCTCCTTGGCAGTGTATTTTTCATAGATTTTACTCTGAGTATTGTTTTGACTCAGAGTACAACAACTCCGAAGTCTAATTAACAATCAGTTCCCGCTCAGCCTACACACCAAACGCCGAATATATTTATGTTTAATCCGCCCCATATGGACGTGTTCGTGCAGCATTTGGGGCTCCACAGCACCAACTCATATAAAACGGATCCACTCTCCAAAATTGGGTTTTATGTATGATCACGGATGCACCATGGTTCGTCCGTAACTCAACCTTACACTCGCAGACCTTGATTTTCCTGATGTATGCATCGTCCTGCGAAACGCTTATTTCATTCTAAATGCATCAATGAGAAATACTTAATGATAATACCCTTCTAACTGATCTCATCACAAACGCACCATTTCCGCGAAACCAAAGGCGTCTAAAAAGAAAAAGACTCAAGACTTCTTATCTATAGAGTGAAATTACAAAAAATATGATCTGTCCTTGTTATCTAAATGTTCCCTTTATTGATTTGTAAATGATTCAATTACGGCATGTGGGAAAATCGTTGGATTGATCCCTACTTTCTTGTTTCATGTTAATTAGATATAATCATCTACTATAGTCGTTGTTAACCTAATTGTAATGTTACATAAATAACAATAGAATTTTTCATCATAAAAAAAAATTGATAGAACACAATTTGTTTGTAAAATTTCCGGCCTCGGTTTTTATTTCAAAGAAATTTATAAGCCCTGAAATTATTACACAAAGGTTAAACACGTTTTCATCAGACATTTCTTCAATTAGTCAAGAACAGGAGTCAAAAATTAACAGAAATGACTTGAAACTTATTATTTTGTTATTGGCAATGACCTAATTGGGAGAAATCGATTCAACATTACAACTATTAATTTATTGTGGGAACGGACAAACATTTTAACAATGTCCATTTCTTTTAAAGAGAAGGTTAGGGATTTGATTTTGAAAACCTTTGTCAACAGTATCAAAATTGGTGAACTACAAAATGTCGGTCTCATAATGGTGATTAAAATTTCAATTTCTTGAATAGTTCCGAAACAGTGCGTGGAACAAACATTTCTGTAGATACCGAAGTTGTATAGCGTAACCAAACAAACTAATTCGACCATTAGAGCTGTGAATTATATTTTGTCAATTATATCTCGGAAAGAAGTTACAAACAAATTCGAAATAGGGAATGTGTATGTAATTTTTTGTAGAAAATTTAAGAAATTTGGAAATATTTGAAAAATTTCTGAAAAACTATTACTAGGTACATATTTACTTCACTGTCTCTTTATAGCAGACCCTGCGCAAGTACAAATGAAAAATCCTCCTACCAATCACAACGCCGTCAGTTTCGATGAAATGCTCTCAGGTTTTGTAAGTGTTAAGTCCTGGATGGCCCCTTACGAATTCAATCGCAGTTGGATTTATGGTAAGTAGTCTACGGGGTGTGAATGTAAAGAAAAACTGCAGGAGTTTGTATACGTTTAGGATTAAATTCCCAGGGATTATGCAGATGTAGTCATAATAAGACTACATATATTATGGTATTTTACGTTAGTTTCCGTATCAGATATAAGTGGTTGTAATGAACGAAGGAGAAATGAAGGAAAAATTAAATTATAACTTTTAGTAGTTTCATCTCGTGATGAATCTTAAATCCGAAATCCATAATTCGAGATCTTCTCTAGATACCAATGATGACTATGTTGAAGATTTTTGTTTTAGTAGACGGAGTACGGTGATGTTGAGCGTGAATAACCGTTTGGTTTTTCTAGAGGACTACACTGAAATAACTCCGAACACTAACAGATGACACTTAGGAGAATAGAATCAAACGTGCCTCAAATTTTGATTCTTATAACGGCAGAGTGGATCCCTAATGACATGTTATCGGGTTTTCAGTTACTAAACCCGACAAAAAAAACTTTGCAAATTATTACACATAGGGATTATTTGTTATTTATTCGCTTCTATGTATATTATTGACGCAGTTAAACGTAGTCCGTATTACGATTATTTAAACTCGACTATAATTGTAATTTTTAAAAACCTTGCAATGATATTCTAGATCAGTGGTTCTCAGACTTTCCCTCGGCGCCCCCTTTCACTAGGAAAAACCGTATCAGGCCCCCCAACCTACTGTTTTTAATGAAAATAGTTATATTTTATATTTTTTCCTTAATATGTTTACCAAATACAATTTACAAGAATTTTAAAACAAAAAAAGCATCAAAAACAAAAAATAACATGACTTATCGTAATGAAAATAGGGAAAAATTTTGTTTCTCATCTTCATCACATTTTTATTTAGGCAACTGAGGAACTCTGAAATGAAAATTATTTACAACTCAGCAAACAAGAATTACAAAGGCAGTAAAAATGTAGATTAAAAAGCTCAGTGTGAAGGATGAGCTTGCTTTTGGGAACAAAGTTTCTCAAAACTTGGAGGTTGCCTTAAAAATATTAACTGTTTGTATAACCGTTTGCAGAACTTCGTGAAGGGGTCGGCTAAGTTGTTTTGCGGCCAGAGCCTCCCGATGTAGGTATCATGCAGTGAGTCCATACAGCATCAGCTGCAGCTTTAACTTTTTCTTGCAATCCACCATGAATTCCAGACATTGAGTGAGCTCCATCTGCGCATACTCCAATGCACCTATTCCAGTCGATACCGTTTTGATTAAAAAAAAAAAAAAGTATTGAGCATGTCAAGAACGCTTCCAGCAATAGCTCTTTTCAGTATCGGCTCAAAGAAAATAAATTCTTCTCGAATGTTGAATTCGTCAACGAAACGAACATAAACAATCAAATGAGCATCTTTATGAATGTCAGTTGCTTCGTCCACTTGAAGTGCAAAATAGTTGTTGCGTAATTTATCGATTAACTGCTCGAGTAAATCGTCAGAAATGTATAAAATTCTTCTACGCACAAGAATACTTTTCAAATGTTGAGCAATTGAGCCGCCAACCATTGTTGATAGGTACTATATCAATAGCAACTGGTGAAACCAGAGTTTCTGCAACAGTGTGTGGTTTAAAATTAAATTTTATTTCCCAGCACGCCGTTTCCCCCCCCCCCCCCCCCTCGGGGTCGCGCTCCACAGTATGAGAACCACTGTTCTAGATCCTTAAAAAGTGCTCCATTTATACTTTGCTTCCGTATAACGATTAGCAAACAAATTGGCCACAAGGATCCTTCAGCTGAACCCAGTGTACCCATATCTTGCAATTTACTTCAAGATGTACCAAAGATGATAGGGTAACTTCGTCAAAAAATATAATTGCGTAAACATTAAAACTTTACTAAGTAGTCCCTTTTCACGAAACAAAAGTTGATATCAAAATATTGTCTCCACCACAAATAGAATGATTTTCACAGAAATAAAATAAAACCCTTATCTTGCTTCACTTTTCGAGTCACAGAAACTCGATCAGAGACAGCTATACCTATGGGAGGTATATTGATATAGCATCTATCCAGCGGCCTCTACTGCCAGGCATTTTTTTATAGCACCCACTCGCCGGTTTAAGGTCAGCCCTGCGATTTGTGAGCGAAGGGATGATCAAACACCAAAAGAAGAGGTCTCATTAGGAACTTAGGGAGGTGAAGGAATGGTTTAGCTGCCACTTTCATGAGCTTAATGCGGATAATGCCCGCCACGCTCAGAGGATGTCCTAGACGCTGGATCCCAAGGCGGCGGATTCAAGAATCAGGAGGGGCAAACCAACCATACCTATCACACATTCGATTCACGAAAAAATTTCGGTCAGAATCATACAAAAAACTACATATTTACTTCTAACGTTTTTGAGATATAGATTTTTATAGATTTCAACCCTTAAATATTGACTTCTCAGGTTCGTAGGAGGATCATCGACTACCTACACGTGGTTCTTTATACAAGTTTCGATGAGTTTTCCCCAGCAGGGTGGACGGCGAACGGAAAGATTTTATTTATAATTATTATCTATTATTTATTTTTTTCTACTTTTGGATTTTACGTGTCTTGATGTAAACCAACAAACTTTGAGGTGGGGTTACATTTTTTTCTTGCTCGATTACAAAGTTTCAATATTGAAAATGATAAACCTAAACAATTTTTCAATGTTTAATGCTTACAACAGTACAACGGCCTTTCTATTCAGCTGTTTGAACCGCTCTTGTTCAATGATTCTCATGAATACTTCGTTCCGTACAGCAAGAAGAGGTGATATCATTGATCGGCCGAAGATATTTATTTCGCCATTATTTTGTTTTGGGTGGTTAAAGATATAAACCCCTTCAAATCGAACTTTAAGGGCTCGCAGTATATTTTTTGAAGGAAAATATCCACTGGTTCGCTCATTGATAATACAGTTTCTTACACCGAAAGCCGGGTCGGTCCCTATTTTTTGGCGCTGGAGGGGAAGCGAAGGAGATGAAAGAGACTCATTATTTAGATCTCTTCAGTAAAAACCTTTTTTCGCTATTACTAAGGTTGGAAAAAGGGACATCGTTGTAGCAAAAAACATTCCGACCTTGTGGTTTTCTGACGTTTTCGTGCTGGTTTCATCATGAATCCCCCGATTTATTTATTTGGAATATATTTATCCTCTAAGTTTAATCATTGTTGTTTCTGAGTGTTGGGGAAAATTAGGGTCATGGTTTATTCCATAGTGGATCGTTCGACGGAATAAACATCAGATTAACAATACTCAGGAGGATAGGAGATGGATCTCATATCTAATGAATTGAACAATATCACGGGTATATAGGCTACGGCAGGTCAAAAGGATCAAGGTCAGGGTCAAAACAGCAGCTTTCAGTTATTTAGAACCACCATGAACCAGGTAAAATAAAAGTCATAACACGGGTGCTGACTATTGGAGTTGCAAGTCCACAACTACGGTTTAAAACATTTGCTCTCTAACCAGTTGCTTAACAACACCGGTTTATTTTACCCAACAAAATGTATCACATTAAATGTTAACCCGTTAACATTAGTTCCAATTGTTTCTGGGACCACAAATGCTTCATAAGTAGGTTACGCTGGGTAGGTACACTTTTGAATCTTGGGCGATTTACACTATGACATTTCTCACCAAGAATTACTTGTTACCGTACGTTTAATGGTAAACTAAAGAGCCGTCAATGAACCCCATTACAGATGAATCATGATAGCCGTAGCTTGCTGGAACGCAGCAGATCAAAAAGCGTAGAATAACTACCAGTTTGGCCAAGAAAAATAAGGAGCATCTCGAAGTTCAGAACTTTTAAAAGAAGTATTAACAAAAGAAGAACGGTGTGAATTACATGACATAAATTAGTGCCAAACCTTGATATTAATGAGAACCAAGTGAAGGAAAAAGTTACTCATACAAATATAGCACAAAATGGACTAAACCTAAACTGACACTTTTTTTTCCGAAAAATTTCTTTATTAGAAACATAACATAAAAACTGAGCATATCCCATCAAGTTAATTTACATTACCTCAGTTCAACAATTAATCTCTCTGTCTCTATCGACACAAGAGAGAAGATTGACCAAGAACTCAAACTTCTCACACTCTCTATCCAGGATGCAGCTCACAGAAGCACACCACTCATGATAAGAAGAAATAAAGGTATAAACTACCCGCGTGAAGTTGTTGAGGCAGTCAAGGAAAAACGCAAAGCCAGAAAGCGTTGGCAGGCGACACGGAGCCCTGACCACAAAGCTGAATGGTACAAAGCATCAGCGAGGCTAAGTGAAATAATAAAAGATATCGACGATGAAAACACTCGACTGTACCTTAGCGAGCTCACCTATGATTATCATACTGATTACTCCCTTTGGAAGGCAACTAAGTACCTCAAAAGGCCTCGCATTCATGCTCCTGCAGTGAGAAAACCTGATGGAGAATGGTCTCGTGACAACCAATCTAAAGCTGATGCATTTGCTGAGCATCTTGCAAACATCTTCACACCTAATCCTGCTTCACCAGATGAAGAACCACTGGACGATATTCCAGAACAACAACCCCTAATGGATATACCTCCTGTCAAAGTACGGGAGGTAGTCAGAATAATTAAGCAGGAAATAAATCCTAAAAAGGCTCCTGGATATGACCTCATAACTGGCCAGATAATGAAACACCTCCCAAGAAAAGCGGTTGTAAAAATTACTCAAATTATTAACTCAGCCATCTTTCATCGTTACGTTCCTCAGTTGTGGAAGATTGCCGAGGTAATTATGATCCCGAAACCAGGAAAACCAACAGACCAGCTAACATCCTACAGGTCCCTTTCATTGCTGCCAGTAATATCCAAGCTGTTTGAAAAGCTTATCAATAAACGGTTGCTACAGATAATCACAATACGCAAGCTGCTACCGGAACACCAATTTGGTTTTCGCCAGCAACATTCAACCATTGATCAGGTTCATAGAATAGTTAACACCATCGAAGAAGCATTAGAGCAGAAGAAAGTGTGTTCAGGCATCTTCCTGGACGTAGCCCAAGCGTTCGATAAGGTCTGGCACGAGGGCCTTAAATATAAACTGAAGAAGATGTTACCATATCAGTACGTCGAGCTGCTCGGTTCTTATCTTTCAGAGAGGTATTTCCGTATCAAACAGGATGATGCATACTCTAAGCTCATGAAAATAAACGCAGGTGTACCACAAGGTAGTGTATTAGGCCCACTCCTATACCTCCTGTACACATGCGATTTACCAGAGTTCCCAGGAAACGTCACAGCTACGTTTGCTGACGACACTGCAATCCTGGCAGTTGGAGACAGCAATGATGAATCGACCAGCAAACTCAACAAATCTATCTCCAAAATCAGTCATTGGACGTCCACATGGAGGATAAGGTTAAATGAGGCAAAGTCGGTGCATGTTGATTTCACCAACCAGAAAATCAACTACATCCCACTTTACCTCAACAACGTGGCAATTCCCTACGCGAATAAAGCCAAATACCTGGGCATGACGCTTGACGCCAAGCTCAGGTGGAAAGAACATGTGAAAAAGAAGAAGGCCGAACTGGTGATAAAACTTAGAAAAATGTACTGGCTTATTGGCAGGCAATCCTCTATGACCA
Organism: Creontiades dilutus; assembly: GCA_031894815.1. NCBI lineage: Eukaryota > Metazoa > Arthropoda > Insecta > Hemiptera > Miridae > Creontiades > Creontiades dilutus. The sequence continues at coordinate 297,433 of JAVIWC010000084.1, read as the reverse complement.
TTGGTAACAAGCTGCTTCTGTACAATCAAGTGCTTAAGCCAGTTTGGACGTATGGAGCACAGTTGTGGGGCTGTACAGCTCCAACCAATAGACTGATTATCCAGCGTTTTCAGAATACCGTACTACGATGCATCACTGATGCACCTTGGTACTTTAGAAATGATGCTCTTCACCGCGAACTGGAAGTGGACAGCATAGACGAAATAATCAAACAGAGGGCTACCGCTCATCTAGCCAGACTACGAGGTCATGTCAACGAAGAAGCTGTGAAGCTACTTGATGTGCAAGACCTAACTAGGCGCCTTAAGCGCACAAAACCACATGAACTTGTGTAGGAAGTGAATGTGCTGAACCTCAAAAGGACATGGACTGGAGTAATGGATCTTGAGTCCCAATAATTATGTAGAGAATTTAAGTCAGAATAATATTGTTAATAAGTTATTACTTGGTGCAATAAAAAATTATAGAAAAAAAAAAAAATTTACATTAATGAAGTAACTGCAGTTTGTAGAGGTAATAGCCCTATGGCAGCTACTCTATATGATCACTCCAAACTCTTGTTACATTGTCACGCCACATGGTCGACAGGTTTTGTTCTATCCAGATGTCGGATGGCTAGGACATGAAGAAAATCTCACATCTCAGATTAAAGACGCCGTGGTAAATTAAAGTGCTCTGGTCAATTTTATAACCTTTCGAACTGGAAAAGACCTTTGATTACGTAACTGGTCGAGTCGTGGGACCTTGGAAGACCAACAACCAATACCACCCATAAAACACCAACACGATCTACCCCAAAAGGGACAGAGGAGGTGTTTTTCTTGGCCAAATATGAATGTAAACCCCTTCAGCTGAGGGCCTAGCCCCCCAGACCCCACTGTTTGCCCGCCCCACCACCTCCACATTATGATATGGCCCTTGGTTCAAATACTTTGGAGACCCCTGACTAGATCACTGTGGAGGAAATACCGAAGGAGTTAGAACAGCTTGATGGAAAAATTAGTTGAAGTTACATAATTTTAATTCTATTAATCGCAGCTCTACGTTTCATTGTGGTTTACACTTTATTTAAAGTATTTTAGAAGAGGCAACCATAAAATATGGAAAATATAACAAATACATCAAAATGCCAAGTTTCTTGCAGTTTCCCGAAAAAATCATTTTTGGCGCATAGATCAATTTGCCCCGCAGCCCTTCATTTGTACCTGCAACCATAGTTATTTAAAGTCCACAAAATATATTTTAATCAATGTTCATAACCCATTTATAATAAATTAGTTGTAATAGTGACCGTTAGCTTATAGATTTTGGTTTATTATTCAATAATAAACCGTTGTAATCGCTCTGGAAAAAACAATTCTAAAGCCCCCTGAAAATTTCATGGTTTACGTTTCAAAGGGTGTAAAATCCGAATCTGCAATAAAAATGTTTCCGTCCGTCCGCCGTACGCACGATTTCTCCCAAACGGCTGGAGCCAAAGATCTGAAATTTTCAGGAAAAATCCATCTTGGTCCGACGACGCCCCAATTCTTGAGCCAGCTCTCTCACTCAATTTAAAGTGCCCTTTAAGGGCTGTCAAAATTTTGTATAATTCCTAAAAACCTCAAAACAAGTCAAGGCGGCCTAAATGTGAACATATTTTTAAGAACATACCTCGAGTAATCGAATGCGCTCATCCCCAGGTCAGTAGGTCAAACCATTCCCGATCTATGGCCCGACTTATGGTGCCAACATTTGCGTTTTTTGGTTTATTATTGTTTGTTTGTAACCTAGTGATGTCCGGCCGAGAGCTTCGAGTTGTAGTGAATGTGGGTACTGGAGTGATAGCCGATGTGGTTATTTGTAGTTTATAGCCGATACACGCGTTGAAGCATTCTGATATGCATGAAACCCTGATAATATATGGGTAAATATTATTCAATATTATTACTGGGGTTTATTATTCAATATCATTACTGGGGTAAATAAGTATTCTTCCACTGGGGTTTATTATTCAATTGGCTTGCGTTCATGATTTGAATCTTACTAAGCTTTGGAGTGTGCGTGTTTTACAGGTGATAGAGCGATTATTGAATTTCAGGAGATATGCATATACCACGTAAATCGGTTCTCAACCAAAACACCTATTTGTATTGATCAGTTGATGATATTAAATACCAAATTTTGTGTGCCTCTTCTACATCAGTTTACCTTTGGCTAGATCGTTTAAATTTGGATTTGGGGACGTTTTGACGCAATACGAGTGCTAAATTTGGAGGCCTAAATTTGGACTTTTTTTTGAGAACTTTCCATGAGGAGCTCAGTAGCTCAAACCATTCCCGATGTATGGCCGGATTTATGGTGCTAACATTTGCATCCACATTCACTACATCACAAGGTTACTGCGATCAAAACAAACACTAGAGTTTTTTTTAATCGTAGTAACCTAGTGATGTAGTGAATGTGGGTACTGGAGTGAACTCCTAAAAGGGATTATGGCCGATACACGGGTTGTAGCATTCTAATATGCATGCTCCGACTTACGAAATTTAAAATTTTCAAATATAAAATTTGTCCGTTGTAATCGCTCTTGAAAAAAACGCTACAAATTCCTTCACTGGAGTTCATTATTCAATTGGCTTGCGTTCATGATTTGAATTTCTACTAAGCTTTGGAGTGCGTGTTTCACAGGATAGAGCGATTATTGAATTTCAGGAGATACGCAAGGAGCACGTAAATCTGTTCTCAACCAATTTGGATACCTATTTGGATTGATCAGTTGATCATATTCGTGTGCCTCCTGAAATTCAATAATCACTCTATCCTGTGAAACACGCACTCCAAAGCTTAGTAGAAATTCAAATCATGAAGGCAAGCCAATTGAATAATAAACCCCAGTGATTTCGTTTTGTAATCTCCTTTATTCTGCCATTTTTGTGTTCTCACCTACCAGCCTTAACCGCCGTCCTCTCTTACATTATGAGTAGAGTTTGAATTGATATGAGGTAAAAAACATCAGAATATGATAGAAAACCTCCGATAACCTTCTTACGTGGTGCTAAACGTCCCCCCCCCCCCCTTCTCCCCAAACAGAATATCGACCGATATTGGATTTAAAAAAAATTAAAAATGCCTATCGTGTACCTAAATTTAACCCCATCCCATTACTTCTTTTCAGCACATTTATTGAAATGTTGTTTATGCATAATTTGAATGAAAACTCGTTCTGAACTGGAGGTTGGATAGATTGACCGGAATCGGTCAGGAAAGTAAAAAGTGACTAGGAGGCAGGAGGAAATCCATGTAGAAACGGATACATGGAACATAACGTTATGTATAAAATGTATTCACCGAAATGCCTTCGGGGAAGAGGAGCTCTAGGATTTCCCACACTTGGGTTGGGTATCTAGGTATTCTGTGAAGGTATCAGTGGTAGGGGTACCAACTAGCGATCATCCGAAAAGAGTATATGTATATAAACATTTCCAATGTACATGACTTTTGAACCGGAAAACGGATGACTAAACCGAGGCTAAAGCATCGTGTTGCTTGTCTTTTATATTGTGCTACGTTGCTTGTTCAGTAGTGTATAAGGGCAATATTATTTCAGCAGAACAGAGCCTGCCGCAAATCTGCTGAAGAATAGTATTTTAAATAATTTAGGTTCTTCTTTGCATTTAATTAAAAAACTCCAACCGGTGTGTATTATGTTCCTTGCACCTCATTACCATGTACTCCTGTGTTCCATTTGGTTACCCACATTTTGGACATTGAAGTGTGTCTAGTTTTTGTATCCACAAATATTGTTGTATATGGTTCACAAATTCCACAGTTAGTTCTCAATTGATATATTGTCCTTCCTAGACTTTTTTTTTTTACATGTTTTTAATGAACCATGATATTTTATGATGGGACGGGTCGGATTCCCTCACAGTACTTGCCATTTTATGATAGGATATATTTGTTATGCCATTGGTCTCTGTATTTCTGGTTGAATGTACTCCTCTGTCATCGCAGGGGTGTCCAATCGTGTTCGTGTCTCTGATCCTTTTTGGGCTGATCGACCCACTTTTTTATTCGCAAGTAGTCTAGAATGGGCTTTTACCCACACAAACTTCAAAAAGATCCCTTCGCTACAATTCAAGTTGACTATGTTTTCAATCGCTTTTTCTGATGGCTACTACTTCTATTTTCTATTACAATCCCTCAATGTTCTAAGAAAATTGTCTAAAACTGTGAATGGTCAAGTAAAGGTATTGATGATTACTTCTTGATGTCCGGAGAACTTCGTTATATAAGCTTAAAAAGTAGGTGATATTGGTACCTACCTTTTTCAACGAATTCTCTCTTCATAATTTTTTTCGCAAATGAGAAGACCGAACGAAAGTAGGAGAGAAAAAAGTAAGGTTTGACAGGAAACCGTCTCTCTCTCTTCGTTAAGGAATTTTTAATTTAAGCCGAAACCGCGAGAGGGTTAAATTTTTAAAAAGAGTACAGAAAACGGGGTAGGTGGTCGGAGAGGGGTTGAAAGAAGTTTGAGGTGGGAAGGGGGCGTAGAACAAAGCTTTCTCTGGAACAATACACGAAGGCAAATACCCCCAACCCGCTCTCCCAACTGAAAAATGAACGGAGTGGTGGGGAGTTTGTTCCACAGCCTCGCGGGCTCTTTTTAATAAATCAGAAAGAGAGCCCCCTTTCCACCACCCCCCTCACGACAAGGCTTTCTAATTACCCCCTACCCAACCTTTACTTCCGAGATGTCTGTTTGATTTAGCATATAACCATAAAGAGGTAAAAGGGGGGGGGGGGGGGGAAGTTGAATAGAAAGAGAGAGAAATGCAGCATATAGAAATTAATATAAAACGCCCCCACCCCATCCTCTACCCTCGTAGTCACATTACACCCTTAGCTCTCTTCTGCCCCTTTTTGACGCTATATTCCGTCCCCGCTCTACCTCTAATACAAAACTCCTTATTTGCCTTTTGACTTCTTACTTCCTCCTCTACCGCTGCAACCAACCACCTTCTCACTCCCCCAGTCGCCAGTTTTCCCACTCCCTTCTCCGCTCCAGTTTTTACTCCTCCACCGCCATTGGGGTTCTCATTACTGATTCATTGCTTTCGCCTCCCTTGACAATCAAACTCTTGGCAAATACGGTTTTATATAACTTATCCTTTCAGTACTCCCACCCCACTATTTGCCTTTCCTAGCGCACGAGGCATTTTCTCCTCACAATTTGCGATATCCTCTCCAGAATGCTTTTCATTTTATGTACGTTGAGATATGAAATTAAATATTGAACTTTTAACTCGTACCTGCTGAAAAGAGGCAGGAAATGTTTCAATAATTAGATAGGCACTCATTAGTTTGTCTACATCTCAAAATTCATCACCCAATTGAGGTCACTCAATTAGCAAGAGATCAGCCCACATTCCAAAGTGTCTTTGCAATCAACAGTCGAGTTGAAAAATTTTGCTTCCGGGACTACTATCAAAATTGAAACTTTCGTTTCGTGTCTGTTTGCCTGTGTGTCCGTTAGTGAGTTCGCAGATCCTTGTAACGAGCTTAATTTCTACAGTTTTCATCTGATCTTGATGAAATTTTCAAGGAATGTTCGAGCTATGCTCCGGATAGTCCGCTGTGTGTCTCATTGTCCAGAAATCAATACTTCAGGGGCCAAAGTGAACTCCTCCATGCACCAATTTCAGAAGTACAAGTAGTCTGATCTCGTCCAAATCTTGAGGGTGTTCTAGAAATGAACTGATCAACTCATATACATTTCAACATGATCTTATCGTTACTAGCTAATGTTCATACGCGTAGGTGAAATCCTTGTAATGCGCTTATCCACCATTGTCACTCTAGTGCCTCCCGTTCACTGGGAGTGAATAGCTGCCAACTCAATTCGTCCGAAAACGCACAAACGTCAAAACATGTGATTCTGCGCGGGACAACAGGTGCAAAACGGAAGTTGAAAAACAGGGGACGCTGATGAAAAGCTGATTTTGCTTGTACAAGAAAATTGACGTTTTTCGAGTTTTGAGTAGATGTGTTCAAGAATGTTCATTCGAAAATATTAGAAGTGTTGGTAGTCATCGATCTTCTCTTTTTTCTGAAATATGATTCAACCATATTCTTCGTCTACTGACTTCGTCGCTTTCGCTGATAACAAATCAGGGGTGATGATTCCAACGCCACAAATTTGTTTTCAGGTTCATGGGAATTACCTTTGTAACGAGCATTCTCGTCTACCCTTTCGGATATAATGAGTGTATCGGAATACCATCACCATTTGCATCATTTCGGACGAATGGCGTTCGCACGAAATCGCTGCTTCGCAGCTCGGAGCTTTCCGTCCCTGAGGACTACTAGCTTTATCCGGCAACATTTTCAGGGCCTGAGGGTTAGATTTATATGGTCTTCTGAGTTGCATTGCTCAAGAATCAATACTTCAGTCTGCTCATGAATAGACGTACACTACTAACATTATTTTCTCACGTTGAGCCCCTCCGATCTCTCTAAAATTTAGAGGGTAGTCGGGAAATGATGGGTTGATCAACTCATAAAAACTTCAACACGACCGGATCATTTGTAGCGCATGCGAGAAGTTGAACTATTTGGGATAAGCTAGCATACCATTATCAAGCTAATCGAATCGATTGTGATTGGGCCCCTAGGAGTATTAAATTGCAGAATAGGGAAACATAAAGTCAATGTGATTCATATTCCGATTTGGCAGCGCACTGAGAATGTTTCCCAAACTCAATGGAATTCAAAAACTAAAAATGGCTTTGTGTTGAAGGTCACCAGTTCAAGAGTTCTACCTTTTGAATCCACCCCTAACTGTTGAGTGAACCATGTTACTCAACTATGATCTTTTACAAGTGAGTGGAGGGTTACGGTGTGCGCGTTAATATTCACAAAATCCATCCCCCGGCGCGCCGTACAGAGCTTTTCCCCGAAACTAAGTGACAAAATTTTATGAAACACGGGTAAAAAATCAAAATAATAATTATTAGGATCTATTTGAGTCTGAGTTCTAGGCCTAATTTTCTGTCAGAGCTTCAGGGTGAAATCGAAGTAATGAAATATTGAAAAATCAGAATATCAAAAAGTTGATAAATAAAGCAAATGTTTTAATGTTCGTTATTCATGAACGTTCCTCCAATGAATCGAATGAGCCCAATTGGCTTTATTTTCATTCGTTCGCTCTTTATAGTAAAAACTGCCAGCAAATGCTGACTGTGGAATCAGTAAAATTATTGAAATGTTTTCAATAGTTAATTTTGAAATAAGTTTTTCATAACTTTTGCAACATATTTGTGGACAAGTAAGTGTAGGTAGACTTTATCTCGTTGAATTTCAGTTGTTCCATTCCTGAGTTAAAACGTCTGTGTTGATAACCAGTATATTGCACCATTGTAGGTCCTTGGATATCAGCTGTTGTTGTCTACTGAAGGCATTTTTGTTTACGTAGTTACATTAAACGTAATTATAAATTTTATAACAAATATCGGCCTGTGGGGACTCCAGAAGTTAATTACAAGGTTTGGAGAAAGAGATGTGTTGGTCGACCTTAGTGGTTCATTTCTTTCGTAATCTATCCTCGGTGCTGAAACACTAATGGAGCTCTTTTTTAGGAATTTAGAATATAATTCCAAGGTACGCCAGCGCCAAGTTCAGCATAACACTGGTCTAACAAAAATTAATAATAATGATAAAAAGTAGATTTTTTTTACCAGTGTACTGTAATACTTCCTTTCCTAACAAACATACACTAGTGATTTACATGGAAGGGTTGTGTAATCTTCTTTCTCACCGAAAATGATTGCCGCATTTTATTTTGGTGATTTATCCAAAAGTCAATAGCATCAGAGGTATTTACTGGCAATAGTTATTCATAATATGATTATTATGAATTATTCAATATGACATGAATGTAATTAATCATGAAATGATCAATTGAATATAAAATATGATTATAATATCATCATTCACATGATAATATCATATGATTATTAAATTATATATATGATTATAGTACATATTTTATACCACGTAAAAAAGTTACACCCAAAATTCCCTTCACCTTCATCTGACTACATTCAAGAACTGGTACAGGGTTGTTGAGGGAAATTCTTCTGGATAGTTCCTTAAAAGTTTCTCAGGATCCTAAAAGAAGATGTGTACAACTCAAGTTTTCTAGGTGTTATTACATGTTTTAGGTTTGCTCAACAGACAACAGCCATTTGACAAATCGATTCGCCAGAAAACAGTAGGTATAAGCCCAACACACTAGTGAAAGGTGAAAGTAGAGTTATGGTCCAAATATCCACATAGTGAACTCCAACGATTCAGCCTCAAAACCCCCTTTTTCAAAGCTGAGAAGCGTTTTTTTCTTTTCCAAGTTGGCGCCCTTTGCAACTCTTTTCATCCGTCGGCCGCCCTTCACAGCATATGGGGATTGTTGATTGGATACAGCCCCTAGGCGATGAATGTCAACCACTCGCCCAATATTACATTTCGCACCTCGAATGTGTTTTCGCACTTTTCCATACCGTCAGCAAATAATTCTTTCAGGTGTTTTCAGCATTTCACTCACGAGAATCACCAGCCAAACGCGATGGATTTCATGCAAAAGTTAGGCAGACAACATGAAGTTCATTCGACCACCATTGCTGATTCACTAGTGAATGAATCATATTTTCGAATGCTCAACAGAAAAATTAAGAGGGATTTGGGGGGTGAGGAGGCTACAAGCTGCAGTCTACATCGCCGTAAGAATTATCATACATTTAGAATTAGGGGAGAATTGCAATCGTCACGAAAACGTCATGAAGTCATCATGATTTTGATTGGCTTTAATTCATCCCTCAGAATCTGCAGCCGAAACGTATCGCAGTATGCAGATCTGCAGATAGTATCTTCAAGGCTGACCAGTTTCTACCATACTATTACATTATGCTTGGGATTAGACAATTTCAATGAAACTAGATTGATAGTAGAGGAAAGTATTGTCAAACTCAATTGTATACCTAAATCTTCATTCGAGCGGATTTATTCATTTATTATTATTTTTTTTTACATTTTTCGATGAAAGTCATGTTGTTGCTTTAAAAACCGACCGTTACAGCTAATTTTACGTTTTTTAAATCTCTCCAAAACCAGAGTTTAATTTCTTAAATGAATCCTCCTTATTCCTTTCTTATGGTTCATTAGTTTCATTAATAGGCCTTTGTAATCGTATAGCAAAATGTTTTTATAATCCCCTCAAACTTTGTCACTTCACGTCTCAAGGCACAATGCTAAGGGTCAAAAACTGCTCAAAAACGTGGTTTTTACTGACATAGGCCTTCCTAGGAGGCCTAATTAACTCTCGAAAAAAACATACCACCAGTTGAAACGTAAACGATTTAGAGACTTCTCTAAATCCACCTGGCATTGCTATTCCACAATCGCAATGGGACTGTTGATCAATTTTATGTGTGAGATAGGGTTTATTGAATTTACTACCCTTGTGAATGTAACTGGAGTCTTCAACCTCAGAGGTGGTTGTCGAGGTCATGTTACTCTTTGAGAGACCAACTAGTCCATTCCATTCCCTCCTGGTTAAATGTGAACATTGTCAGTAGCAGTATAAGTAAAAATGATCAATTTCAAGTGAGTTTTTATTCCAGTAAGCGTCAAATGTTTGTTGAAGCCAAACTGAGTACATGGGCCTTTGCGTCCTTCATAAGTCAGTGGTGAGTGCGAAGCAGATGCGGCTACCGCCGAGACTGATTGTGGGAAACAAAGCTCGGTAGCTACAGATCCAATTCGTTCTGGCAAATCGTGCTCCGTTCCAGGTTTTGGCTTCCCTTGATACTTCGTAATTGTCACTGATGGATAGCTCGGGGTGTAAGTCCCGCCTCGGGCTAACACGACCGTGACTCTACAACTACAATCGTTGAGACTTTCACACCAGCGATCCAACGATGATTGACATGCGTCGAACGGGATATTCGGGGTTTCAAGACAAATCCCCGCGATTAGTTGCGGAGTGATTTCTGATGCTCGTTACACTTTTGGTTTATTTTTTCCAATAATGGATCTTCTTAATCGGTCAAGAGAAAGGAGATATTTCGTATCTTCTCTCAAAATTTGTTGGTTTATTATTCTCTAATCCCGGGAATGGACTTTGATTCTATAAACTTGGGGTATGTAGTTTATTCAGTGTCCTAATAGCTTATTGCGATTCTTTCTAAAAGCGAGTTATCTCCATTGTGATCTTGAACATAATTGAGACGGATGCTTTTCATTTCGCGAGCTGAGGTTGAATGCGGTTTCTTCCAAAACATCCTGTTATAATAATTATAGTATTGTATTTAATTATATTTAATTATCTATTATTTTGAATGGACCATTGTTCTAGGAAGTGTTTCCAGAAGGGAGCCACTAACAGCATAAAATCCGAAGAAAAAACGCAATTTCAAAATTTGTACTATGATCTTCGTTTGACGAAGTAAAACTGGTCGATGAAATTCGGTTTTATATTGAGACTATAGCAAATTTCAGTAGTTTCTAGCGGTCTCCTTGAATCTCGAAATAGATAGTCCGAAAAAAGAGGGAGTTATGGCCTTTAGGTGAGGGAAAAACTCGGAAAAAATCATGGGAGTGAAAAAAATTGCATTTTAAGCTGAATAAAAAAGTTTTAAGCCAAACGATTGAATCCCTTAATGAAAAATTAAATTAAATGCCTTAAGTAGGTACCGCACACTCGCGAACGGGTGAAGCGTATAGAAGTGTTTCATTTCATTTCTATCTAAATAAAAAGCAAAATATTTCATCAGTATGTTCTCGAGAAAAACGATTTATTTATATTTTGAAATCTTAAATTTCACGCCTTCGGGTTTGTTGAAATTGGTACATTCATCACATTTGTGATTTTCGACCTTATCTTGAACGGTAAACCATTAAATTCTGAGGAGATAACAATTGTTCTTCCTCGCGCGATCACAAAATTGATGATGAAAAACAGTAAACCGAAATCTTCCATTCCATTTCTCAAGGTGGATGTTATTTTTATGAGTGACCGACTGCATAATAAACCGAGGTGCATAATATTTGTCTGATTCGGCAATTTTGAGTTCGACCTCTCATTATACTACTCATGATACTTTTCATTTCATACACAACTTCTGCTTCGACATTAGGTAAGCTGGGAAGGTAACAGGTACCAGCCAAGGGTTTCTCCGAAATATTTCGAGGTGAAAAAAAAAAAACCATTTTTGCCCCTTAAACATAAACGCGTAACCCGAGGTAGAACCGGTTCGAATTTCCACAGCAGAAAGCCCGGAGTCATCAATTAAATAATAACGGGAGATTTCAAGGGAGTTTATGATGGGAGTAAAATTAACCCTCTAGGCTAATGTTGAGGATGAGCTCCGTTCCCGCAACTTTTCACTGCTTTTTTGACGAAATATTGCAGCATACGGCTCAGTGGTAACCGTACATTTTCGTTACGCAGTTTTGAAAGGGAGCTAATTACCAAGCGAATGCATATACGAGCACTGTTGCTGAAAGGGAGGCATTATTTGAAATTTCCGTCGAGGTAACACGTAATACCAACAGAATGATCGGAAAGTTCAATGAATTTATTTTCGAGAAGAGGATCAGGAGAAAGAGATCTGGACCAAGGGTAATTGTTGATAAATTCAAATTCTTCCATGAAGGGGCTTATTATTTGTGTTATACGTCGCAGTGTTTCGAAATATGAAATCCCTGTTGAAAACGACATTTCGATTAAGAAAACTGAGGTTATCGAAGAACGTTGTCTATTCCCGCTACATGAAAAACAAAGATTTATTATTTCTGTATTCCAATATTTTATGTAATATGCACTGTTCATTTAGGCTTGTAGTTGAATATCAAACAATAAATATTTTGAGAGAGAGGATCTGACAACTCCACAACGCCCTCTCTTGAAAGCCTTCAATTTTCAAGTTACACGTTTGAACACCAGTATCACACATGAAGTAACGTGAAGTCTCGCAAAAAAAAAAAGTTTTTATTTGTGAAGTTTCATTATTCATGTAAAATAAGGAAAAAGAACCGGAAAAGTACTTTTTAAAAAAAAGTTAACTTTATTCCAACACAAGTATAACGGTAACAACTAAGAAACTTAAGAGCGATTTGTACAGATGGGAGCTTGAGACGAACTGACTGCAAGGCGAACATCGGAGAGGACCTCCGGCGGTAGCCAGGAGTGGGAAATGTTGAGTACGCATAAAATGCGAGTAACGTCAGCATAATATGCGTACGTAACTTGTACGGATTAGAATAAGGAGGGTAATCACAATACTTGGGAATTCAACTCCACTAATTCTACGAATATCTTCACTGGTCGTGATGTAAGATTTATTGCAGTAGGAGTGATAAATTTCTTTGCTGGTAGCTTAAATATGAATAAATGGTAGGCCTTTGGGATGATTCCCACCTCAAGGGAAAACATGGAGAGAGCATTAGGTAAAAGAAAAGTTGAGTTTTTTTTATCATGGTACCCGCAGACGTTAATTATCTGACCTCGCTAAACTCAGAAACCAAAGTTATGCCATTAATTTGCCTACCATAACGAGATGCAGCAGGCAAGAGTGATAGGTTTATCTCTATTCACTCTAGAGAATATGTTCATGGGAGTTACCTTTGTCATTAAATTTATTCGAAATTTCCCCGCTTCATTAATGATCTATCCGAATTCGTAACGTATAGGTAGTTGTAGAGATGAACAGTAAAATGACTGAGAAAAACAATGATCGTACGACACTGTACACCATGTAACACGGACTGCTTTTCATTAAAATGTTTGAAAATATCGGAGATGTTAGTCGGTTCTTAATTTATCGCCATTATATTTTGGTAACCCCACCCGTTCTGATGTTCAAAAGGTCGACTACACATACTACCATGTCCACACACACTTTTTTGCTTTACATTCAACCATAGTTGGTATTGACCCGGGTATGTCTCATGGCTACCCAAGCTATAAGCCAGAGTTGGGAAATATGTACTTACAAGTACAAAGTACAGGTACAATACTCGAAAAAAGCAAGTACAATTACAAGTACTTAACGTACCTGTACTTGAAATAAAATTGGTAAGTACAAGTACAGTACTTGTACTTACAGTTCTAACTACAAGTACACAAATACTTGTACTTAATAATCTCAGTAAGAGTACAAGTACATTCACCACATATTCTACAACTACGATCCCCTCGTAATCCCCGTGATCCCTCGTAATCCCCGATCAAAAGAGTCCTATAACTTTTTTCTTTTTACTCCAACAAGAACCCCGCTTTTTTCACTTTTCAGATTTTTTCGTGCTTTTGACCTCATGCCACTAAAACGATCATCACTCCCTCGTTGAGGTAGCCCAAAAAATGAGGATATCGTTGGAAAGAAGGTTGAATTTCCTAACTTTTTATTGCCAAATCAATTTTTTGTTCATGTTAATTTGATGAAAAAAGTTATTGTCGGTGACTTGATAATCCCTACACTCTGAAATGGGGTTACCCACTGAAAACTTATTCAATTCGTTGGTGGGGAGGGCTGAGCATATCACCATTCGATTCAGCGTAGGGAATTATGTAATAATCCGCATCCCAACTCTTGTAGTCATTCTCGTCTGAAAACACACGTTTTTTGCATTCCAGCTAGTTTTTCTCAAAAAACTACCCTCTAAAAAAACCAGATTGACTATACCATTGGAAAGCGGAGGCTTTTGCACATTTTTTTAGGCTTATCATCGTAATTATTGGGACCAATAAGCGTTTGAAAAACAGGCAATTTTCACGATTTGACAAAATTGACTTTTTGGGCTCATTTTTCACCCTCAAGGTCCTTCAAAAAATTTTTTAGGAGTTGAAAAGACGAGGCAATGAAATGCTCTTTCCAACTGTGAAGGTACTTCCCTTCATATTGAAGGGGTTATGACCGTTTTCGTGACCAAAGGTCGAAAACCCGAAGAAAATCTTAACAGTGGAAAAACTTAGAAGTTAGAACTTGGGTGAAGTTTTTCGGATCACAACTGAGACACCCTGAGAACTCAAATTTAGATCTAGTTAAAAGTACACCTCACTAACGTTCGACCATCGCTGAAGTTAACAGTGAAAGGAGTTGTTATCAATTAAAGTACAAGTACAATTTACAAGAACCTATTTTTACTTGTACTTGGATCATACAAGTACACAATTACAAGTACATGTACTTGCACCTGCGATTGCAAGTACTTGTACTCGTACTCAAAACATGCAGGTACAAGCACATGTACTTGTACTTGTGCTTGCACTTGTACTCACTAAAAAGCTGAACTGGAAGTACCAGTATTTGGACTTGTACTTGGTAAGTACTTGCGTCCTGTGAAGCTATATTTCGTCATTATTATTACTGGTTTTCCTCGACTACTGTAAAACTTACTTGATTTCCTCAAGTACTTAAGAAAAGTACTTTAAGTACCAATGTACTTGGGTATCCCAACTCTGCTATAAGCCACACAAAAAAGAGAACCATATAAAGGGATTTTCAAATTGAAAGGTTCAAGCTGAAAACATCAATAAAATAATCAATAGTTATATACAATTGGCTCACGTTTGATTGCTTTTCCGACTAACAGCGATTTAACAGCATGAACCCACGTTTTTCCCTTTCAAATCTGATTTTTCTTGAACAAACTTTTTTTGCTTTACATTCAAATGAATGTTAGACATTTATTTTGCCTTTTACCGTTGGAAACCTGAAATCCTTCAATTGTTTTTTCTAGTAAGTGGGATTTGCAAAACCTGTTTATTATGAACCTGATAGAGCATGGAAACAAGAAGGAAGATGGAAGATAATGGGGAGCATGGAAGATAAATTCTTTAATATTTGATCTTCGGTCTAATTTTTCACTTTCCAAGAAAAAACGCTGCAAATTCTTTCACTGGTTTTTATTATTCAATTGGCTAGCGTTCATGATTTGAATTTCTACCAAGCTTTGGAGTGTGCGTGTTTCACAGGATAAGGCGATTATTGAATTTCAGGAGATATACATGGAGCACGTGAGTCTGTTCTTGACCAAAATAAATATTTGGATTGATCAGTTGATCATATTTGTGTGCCTCCTGAAATTCAATAATCGCCCTATCCTGTGAAACACGCACACTCCAAAGCTTAGTAGAAATTCAAATCATGAACGCAAGCCAATTGAATAATAAACCCCAGTGAAAGAATTTGCAGCGTTTTTTTATTGAACCTCAATACCCCCCACAATAAAAACATCTATAATTTATCAAGTCCTTTAGCACTCGTATTGCGTTAAAACTTCCCCAAATCCAAATTTAAACGATGTAGCCAAAGGTAGACAGATGTAGAGGAGGCACACAAATATCATCAACTGATCAATCCAAATAGGTGTTTTGGATGAGAACCGATTTACGTGGTCTATGCATATCTCCTGAAATTCAATGATCGCTCTATCACCTGTAAAACACGCAAACTCCGAAGCTTAGTAAGATTCAATACATGAACGCAAGTCAATTGAATAATCAACCCCAGTAAAAGAATACTTATTTACCCCAGTAATAATATTGAATAATAAACCCCAGTAATAATATCGAATAATATTTACCTATATATTATCAGCGTTTCATGCATATCAGAATGATTCAACCCGTGTATCGGCTACTAACTACACTAGAAGTATTCACATCGGCTATCACTCCAGTATCCACATTCACTACAATTCGACGCTGTCGGCCGGACATCACTAGGTTACAAACAAACAATAAACCAAAAAACCCAAATGTTGGCATCATAAATCGGGCCATACATTGGGAATGGTTTGACCTACGGACCTGGGGAGGGGCTGATTCGATTCCTGACGGTATGTTCTTGAAATAAGTTTACATTCATGCCGCTTGGACTTGTTTTGAGGTTTCTAGGGATTTTACAAAACTTTGACAACCCTTAAAGGGCACTTTAAATCAAGTGAGAGAGCTGGCTCAAGAATTGGGGCGTCGTCGGACCAAGATGGATTTTTCCTGAAAATTTCAGATTTTTTGCTCCAGCTGTTTGGGAGAAATCGTGCATAGGGCGTACATCGGGAATGGTTTGACCTACGGACGTGGGGAAGGGCTCATTCGATTCCTCTTGGTATGTTCTTCAAATAGGTAAATATTTAGGCCGATTCGACTTGTTTTGAGGTTTTTAGGGATTTTACAAAACCTTGACAGCCCTTAAAGGGCACTTTAAATTGAGTGAGAGAGCTGGCTCAAGAATTGGGGCGTCGTCGGGCCAAGTTGGATTTTTCCTGAGAATTTCAGATCTTTTGCTCCAGCCATTTTGGAGATATTGTGCGTACGGCGTACGGCGGACGGACGGAAATTTTTTTATTGCAGATTCGGATTCTACACCCTTTGAAACGTAAACCATGAAATTTTCAGGGGGGTTAGGATTTTTTTTTCTAGAGCGACTACAATGGTTTATTATTGAATAATGAACCAAAAAAGGTTCCACAAGCGAATTTAATGAAGTTTTTGAGCATTTCGTACTAAATAGTGAACAAATACTTATATTTTGAGTTTATAGACAATACAAATTATGGTGTTTTTTTTACCTCTTCGTTTTTTATGCCCCCCTCTCCCCTAATTTGCAAGAAAACTGTACGTGATGGAGGAAAATAGCGGTCATTTTTTTATTCAGCTCACTAAAAAACATAAACTTTAGCTTAAATATCCCATGCAGCTGATCAAAAACATTTTTTTGCAGACCTGTGTTTTTATTCATACAGAAAATAGGGGATGGACAGTAACCAATTTCGAGCCTCGGGGTGAAACTTAATGTTTCCGGATCATGATTTGGTAGTATCCAGATGCTAATCTCTTGGAATTGAGTCCAACGGTGAGAATGTAGCAGATGGCAATGGGAAGCTTGTTTTCCATCAAAATGAAATGCTGTTATTTTCACTTACCTACACTTCGGGGTTGTTCAGTCAAAAGTCTCTCCAAGTATTCGGGTTTCCTGGGGTCTGGCGCAACGGGGAAACCTAAACATACAAGTACTGTAGCCTCGTTTGGTACGAAAATATCTACTTGTATCCCAAAAGATCTCGAGTCGGGATCCCGTTGGAGGATCTCGCTCGGAAGAGTCACGTGGGAAACCTTCTCTCAGATTCGACAAGTGTCTCAGGCACCGCGGAATCTTCTTTTTTTCTCATCACGAGCTCCTCGGCCCCGAAGAAGATGGTCTGGGCGGCGAGGACGTGGAGGGAAGTGGATGCCTCCGGGCTCATCTGATAAGTGGGGATCCTGTCCCTGGTATAACGTTACTTATGGATGTTTAGCTTCATCAGGAAGCTTGCCCGCTCAAACTACTTGAGGTGATGAGTTATCCACCGGCTTCTGTTTTGGGAGTGAACACCAGAAAGAGGGCGTTTACAAGGATGTTAGAACTCCGTTGTTCTCATAAATCCTCTCTTTTTTCTAAAACAATAGTTTGGGGCGGTGCCTCTCCAATTCATATGAATACAATTACTAAGCTTCAAAAATATATCATTAAGATTATTTTGCTAGAATCGTACTTGTATCCTAATTTTTACACCACCTAAGTTATTTATTGAATACCTTTTTAGTTATGTTTTGAAACCCTTTTATCTAGATTTCATAAACCCCTGATATCATGGAAGACAGGTATATTCATGATTATAGTACGAGGTTTGGGTTAATAGGTACTTCATAATATCCCAAAACCGTTGCCGGTCCATTCGTGGGCCAAGTCATTCGTCTCCATCCTTCGTTCCATGAGGGAATATGTGTTGATGATGGTAGATGGTGTTGATAATGGTGATTGAATTCTTTATTGAAAAAGGCTTCGAAGGACTCACAGCAGTCCGTGGCAGAAGCCACCACAGCAGATTTTTGGGCCTTTATGGTTGGTGGAAATTTGGCATAGTCGGCGAAGCCGTTCAGATTAGACGGCTGTGAACGATCACCCGCCCACTTTTACATCATCACACTTGCTTGCATTCCTGTTCAGCTCTAATTACAACCTGTGTAATAATATAATATGGCTCACGGTATGTTAAGTTATAGCATACCTATATGCTCATTACAACTTTTACAACTTTATTGTAAATTACAACTTTTCTGTAAATCCTATTCCAACGTTGGAGAAATACTCGTATATGAAGGCGTCTTGATTGTGTTACCACATTAGCCTGGGGTGGTTAAAGTTGAAGTAATATGTATGAAGGAATAAGCAATAATATGTTAGGCAGGTTTTCTTCACGTATGTTGCTGGCCCTTATTAGGCATCATCAGGGTGTGACTGGAAGAGTTGATATTAAAGAATAAGGTGTGATCATGTCGTAATACTCGTACTGCTAAAATTGAAGCTGACATACTTGTTATTTCTAATCAACAGCGCCCTGGTTTAAAAAACCCAGTGGATACGCAACAAGAAGTTAGGCACCACAAAAGCTTTTTGTATTAATTCTCATTCTTTTTCAACGGTGATTCGGGTGTAAAAGCGGTCCCATTTAGTCAAATAAGAAACTTATAGAACTACGCGTGAATCAGCGTTGAAAACAATGAAAATTGATTTTCGCACTTTGGATTTGGTAGAATTTATTTTTTTCAAGATCTGCGCTTTTGCTGAACGGCTTGCACGCGGCAAAAAATTGAGAAATGTCAAATTTTCATGAAATTAAATGTAGGCTCCGAATTTGGTAGGTATAAAAAACCCGGCAGATTATTTCACAATTTATTATTTTTACCCCCTCCCTCATACCCCCCCCCCCCCACCATCTCAACTTTTCTTGACTGCTAAATCGTCAAATGAAGAAGCTCTGACTTGAAAAATTGACATTTCCCTTCTTTTTTTCATTTCCTAATTTTTAGTGTTAAAAATGAAATTTTCCAATTCAAACAAGCTCGGACTGGGCATTTTTGGCCCTGAGCAACGAAGAATCGAAGGCGATCGGGCTGGCTAAAAGTGAATAACTACTAGACCCCAAATGGAGTCCAAGTGCGAAAGAACCCATTTCCTATATCAATTCTAAGGTCTTTTATGCCAGTACGGCGGACGGTCATTGCAGATTTTGATTCTACACACCTTCAAACGCCAAAATTCCAGTTGGTTATACACGATTACAAAGATGTATTATTAAAAATAATGAACGAAAATAAAGGGGGAGGTGTCTCGTTGGACACCCCTTCCAATATTATTTTTTATGTAACACCTGCTTATTTTTGTTATAAACTTCAGTACGTTGTAAAATGATTGCATTCCTCAATTTTCACATTTCACGAAATTTTCTTATGAAAATAGATAAGTACATTTTTTAATGATTATGTTCAGAAAGCTATTCGCACAACCTTGGAAAAGTTGCCAGTAATAATTACTGTCATGCGACCGGGCTCAGAGGGACTTTTTGCGTCATCCACCCGCCACATCCCGCATTACAGAAAGGTCGCAATAGGGAGGCAATTTTCGCATTGATCACCTTCGAAAGTCGCATAGTATTAACTTTTATGCTCAGAGCGGAAAGTCGAGGCCGGTTATTTGGTCGTGGTGTCTGGGGTTCTTCCGCCACATTCAGGAAAAGGTTGACACCCTTCGAACGTTCCTTTTTGACCTGACCTTTCACCCACACTAGTCCCACACGGAGTTACCCCCCCACTCAAGTTCACCTACTATCACCTCGTCCTCTTAATAGAATCTTACTTGGTAATGGGATCCACTTTTTCAAAGACATTGCCTCATTGACCTTATGAATAATCAAATAACTCCTAGCCCCCAACCCTCCATTTCACCTCCGGTCAGCAGATGCAAAATTTCCGAAGTTTGTTGCACAAATAGACAGAAACGCATTGGTAAGTAATGCTTACACTACAGGAACGTCCCTAAAGTAGAAACTATATACTTCAATTAAATATAGATAAAACACTGCATTACATGTAAAGTAGTGTATTCAAATTGATACATAGAATAGAATAGAATAGAATACAAAATATATTTATTAACAGAAAGGAAATCACATAATGGCGCAATAGCCCGAACAATACAAAACTCCTTCTGTCCACCAACCAAATAAGTTCTTAAGAACTTGTGGCGGCTGGTGGAGCAGGTTCAGCTATATAAACTTACAGACTATTGAACATAATATCTAATTAAATAATAGAAATAGGGCCACTCTCTACAGATCCGAGTCCCGTATTGCCGCCAATATCTTTCTCTTAAAAACTCCAAAGCGATACATATTAAGGCTAATTTTCTTTTTATACAGAAACTGCAGCACTTTATAATATGCGTTTCTTTTCGCACGCTCTGTCCTGAGTTTCGGCAACTCAAAGTGAGTTTGTTTGTATGTACCCAATAGACTGCTAAACTGCTTCATCAATTTTGACGGGAGCGGTATCAACGTGATCAGCGAGTTCCGTCACACAACATCCAGTACATATTTCTGCTTCACATCTAACTTGTTTGGTTCCCAGAGGCTCGCCGGAGCACACTCCAAGGCACAACCAGCGCTGTGACTTTTTTGTGAAATACGCTTCCGGCATAGGCTTCCGCTTATTTTCAAATAAACAAACATCTGATCGAGAGCCGTATATTTCAATTTATTCAACTAATTATCCCCATCACAATTCCGCAGGTAGGTAGGTGTTGGTGGTAGGTATTGGTGGAATATGGGAAAAGTGCAGCTGGTCTTGATTATTCATTCCAGTTTCACCCAGTCGAGTAGAAATATAAATTCATTGCGCTGAGTTTCACCTCAGAACATAATGGAAACTCTGGTGTAGTTCCGTTTGGGCCCCCATTTTCAAAATCGGTTGGTTCCAGCATTTTTTCGTCAAAACACGAATCTCGCGATGGTTTTGGAAACCTCTGAAATTTTCCCTTTACCTAGCTTGAACGACAACTTCCCCCCTCCAGTGAGCATTTTATTTATTTATTTATTTAAACGGGCAATGCCCAAGTACAATAAATGTGGATGAAAAAAAGCGGGGGCCTGTACGGAACTAATACACAGGTAAAAAGTACCTATACCACGATATTTGTGAGTGGCTAAGAGGAATAATGAGCTCTGCGTTGTTGAGTTACGGGTGTATTCTACGTCAGTAACTCACTCCTGTGAGAAGGATGGAAAATAACGCTCTTGTGCCTCAGAAGTCGAATGCAACCTAAAATGCGAAACTCCGAGAAGAAGGAACTCACTTCTGTGAAAAGGAAAGAAAACAACCTGAACATATGAATTTGAGGAAAATCAGTGAAACTAACCACACCATGTCATTTTACGTCCTTTTCGCACACGTAGAAATGAGTTCTACTCGAAGTCTTGAGTTTTACATTCATCTTCCATAGAACGATAGAAGGTTGTTTCCCTCCGCCCTATTACCCTAAATCAAACCCAGAGGATTTCATGAGTGAAAAATGGTGTTTTTGAGAACACGAACAACTTGAATCACAGAAAACTCTATTTCAAGTAGGTAGGAAATTTAAAAAATATGAACAATTTAAAGACAACGTTGTGTCTTGTACGCAAGTCTTGCATTTAAGGAATCTGAAAAACATTTCAAAACAGGTAACCTTCTGCAACATGTTCATTGCCCAACTAAACTAATCAGGTGGTAAGACACATGTTAGACTAACAGGTATACCTGTATATTAGGGTGTATCGATTTTTAACTTTTTTGTTTGTTTACGAATTCCAAGTTGAGAAAAAGTTGCTACTAGGTACTACAAATTACCACAAAACATTTTAGATTTAAAGAAAAATGTTTAGGTCTCCCGCACAAGGCCTAAATTTTAGAAATTTTACTAAAAAACGCTGCAAATTCTTTCACTGGGGTTTATGATTCAATTGGCTTGCGTTCATGATTTGAATTTCTACTAAGCTTTGGAGTGTGCGTGTTTCACAGGTGAAAGAGCGATTATTGAATTTCAGGAGGCACACAAATATGATCAACTGATCAATCCAAATAGGTATTTTGGTCGAGAACAGACTCACGTGCTCCATGTACATCTCCTGAAATTAAATAATCGCTCTATCACCTGTGAGACACGCACACTCCAAAGCTTAGTATAAATTCAAATCATGAACGCAAGCCAATTGAATAATAAACCTCAGTGAAAGAATACTTGTTTACCCCAGTAATAATGTTGAATAATAAACCCCAGTAATAATATTGAATAATATTTCCCTATATATTATCAGGGTTTCATGCATATCAGAATGCTGCAACCCGTGTATCGGCTATAAACTACAAGTAACCACATCGGCTATCATTCCAGTATTCACATTCACTACAACTCGAAGCTATCGGCCGGACATCACTAGGTTACAAACAAACAATAATGAACAAAAAAACGCAAATGTTGGCACCATAAATCGGGCCATAGATCGGGAATGGTTTGACCTACATACCTGGGAAGGGGATCATTCGATTCCTCGAGGTATGTTCTTAAAAATATGTACACATTTAAACCGCCTTGACTTGTTTTGAGGTTTTTAGGGATTTTACAAAACTTTGAAAGCCCTTAAAGGGCACTTTAAATTGAGTGAGAGAGCTGTCTCAAAAATTGTGGCGTCGTCGGACCAAGTTGGATTTTTCCTGAAAATTTCAGATCTTTTGCTCCAGGCGTTTGGAGAAATCGTGCGTACGGCGTACGGCAGACGGACGGAAAATTTTTTATTGTAGATTCGGATTCTACACCCTTTGAAACGTAAACCATGAAATTTTCAGGGGGGTTAGAATTTTTTTCCCCAGAGCGATTACAATGGTTTATTATTGAATAATAAACCAAAAGTCAATTTATACAAAAAATTAAAATAACCTAAAACACGTTTTTCTCTACGTTGCAAGTTAATATTACACTAATAAGAACCACGAACAACTATATAAAAATTATCTCAATAATGTAGCACATAATTTAGGTCTCCTGCACAAGGCCTAAAAGTCGTAAATTTCGGCCGATTTTTGCAACTTTCAATTACTTGGATATCGTTATGGTTCATACTTCAGACCTTGAATGTAACTAAAACCTGGTTTGGGTTGGTTGGAATTGTTGAAATAAGTGAAATAATGAGGAACAGTTTAACGAAGTTACTTGTATGAAAAAGGTGTTGAAATAAACTCTCTTGTTATTTGCTGTTACTGTTGTTTATTCAAAAAATTAACGAAAAAAGGTTATAACATGTCAAAAAGTTTAGTGTGGTAGTTAAGAGTAAAAACATTGTTGATTTTTTCATATGACATGAGAGCCTTAGCACTGTGAGATGTAGATGATGTAGATGAGGACTAAAACTCTCAGGGTGGGGGCACGGAAGCCTGTTGGCTTATTGTACTTTCCTGGAAAAGCACTGAATAGGCGTTTTATTGTCCTATTGCAAATTTAATGACTTATGTGTATTCCTCCTTTGATCTTCGCTTCAAACCTGAGACCAAAGTTATACAATGTATACAGTATTTGTGCACTGCAGACCTACTAATTTAAAAAAATTATGAGAGCTATTACAATTTCCTGAAGAAAATTTAATTTAATATGGAATACAGTAAGATAAAGACGTTATTAAAAAACATTATATCCACAAAGTAGTTTATACTTACTTGAATTTTATTCCTTTTTGTACTATATCTTGGTCTCATACGCAGGTAGCTCTTTACGGTATTTCAATCTGGCACATATGAAACCATGTCTTCAATTCAACTCGGTAACCGAACTGATATAACTGATTCTTGTCACTGATATAAGCCCAGAAGAGTTGAAGTCAATTGCGGAAACTGGTACAAGTGGAAGGGTGTGCGTAGCAGGGCCATTAAACTAGCACCTGTATATACATATTCAATTTTAAACCAAACTTCAAGTAAAAGACAACTAGGGTCCACAGTCGACACCAATGAACGTAGCAAACTTATAACAGTTAACCTACAATAAACAGAGATTGATATGACCGGAATGATAACTGATAATTCAGATAATTCTTACATCGGTCACATTTTGAAGGGAAGAAGCTGATAACTTGACATTTTATCCGCACTGTTGCGCTAGTTGTGCCTCGGAGTGTGCTCCGGCGAGCCTCTCCTGAACTCTTGTTATTATTGTTGGTAATGGCCAAATTATTAATGATGGGAACTCGTGCCAGCTGGAGAAGCATTGAACAGGAAAACCATATTTCGAGAGAAGCGCCTGCTTCCCGCTAGTATGTTATGAAGCTTACCGCCGCGTCGGATTAGGCTACTAGTTTCCACGAGCTATATCTTGCACTGATTTCGGTATATTTGTCCAAGCCATCCAAAGATTTCTTGAAATATTGATTTAACATTTTATTCTGTTTTTGAGATTCGAGCATAGCAAGCATCCGGACCACCAACTAACCGAACACTTACCTCCAATACAGTGGCCTGCATATAAAAGCCTGATTACTAGGCCCTAGTGCGACTAAGGCTTGTTTAGAATTTAAGCACTTTGAAATGTAAAAGCATAACATTTTAAAAGAGGGAGGGCCTCTAGAGAAACTTAGCTATACTTGTTGGAAACAGTAAGCCAAAAACGCTTTAAAAATCCAAATTGATATGTTTTATAGCAATTCTGCTTGGTTATAAAATCAATAGTAAACGATTTCATTTCTCACATTTCATCAACATTTTACGCAAATAAATAACAATAATACAGAGGAAAAAAAAATAGCTCAAACGAATGCAGCATGACTGGATTGATACTGAAACGATTTTCGCCTGCCATAAATATGTACTTCTTTATTAATATGAACAGGGTCCCCAGAGATCGGGAATTCCGAGGCATCGAGACTTTCTACCCTGAGGCAGGTCCTTCCCCTCTCCTCCTCTCCCTTCGACTTCTAATCACGTCCTCGCCCGTCTTGGTGCCAAGGGTCCCTGGCTATTTACAACCATCAGAATTCTTATCAGCTCTTTCTCCGTTCCTGGGAACGCAAAAACCCAACTATCGTAACCGCTTTTGAAATATAGGTTTCCCCTATAGGATTTTCGGTTGACTGCAGGGTATGACACAGGGTGTGTGGTTAGCGTATGTATACCATCCGGTGGTATCGAGCCATCTGTCACGACTCGATACGGTCTCGTCCTATTTGGTTAACAGGTGATGGATTGATAAGAGAGGAGTCGGAGTGGGTCATTTAGTAGAAATCCAAGTACGTCTTTGTCTATATCGGTTAAAATTACCTGGTTCCGCTACCCTCATATTGACCAACTCACATATCATACAATAGTTGAAATCGAATGCATCTGGTTCTAAAGGGACAAATCATAAGGCTCGATGCCGATATATATCGTAGGTTAATCATCGATAGTAGGCACTACCGGGAGTATCGACCAAAAAATATCGACAGTTTTATTAAAATATTGGTTAAAAAGTTGAATAAAATTCATGTGTTTAATGCACCTAGTAGACCAGAATCCACAATTGAGTTTGATGAAGTTCAAATATAATTAAAAAAGAAAGGTCACCTAATTAATACTAATCAATGAATTATAAATATAAGCCTTTTCTGATTTAAGATAAAATATGTCTAAATCGAAACTATTTTCAAGTTTCAAAAAGAGCAACACAACATTTGCTGGAAAACCTCAACAACAAGTTGTTGTCAACAATCGCAATCTTCCAAATTTCCTATGGAATCTCCAAACCACTACCCTTCTTCTTCTATTTTTATCGTCTTGGGCCAAGACTCTTGGGCGCAGCCAACACCACTACTTGATATCCTATGGATATTATCCATTATCTATTATTATTATTATTATTATTATCCATTATTATTTTATGAGTCAACATAATATGTGATATTGTCAGATGAAGACGATATATCGGTTAGAACAAATATCGGCTGAAATATCGGGAAAAAAATATTGATCACTAACTATCAATATCCGATACTACTTTCCCTTGCATCGTTGATAGAAAAATATCGATGTATCGGAGGAAAATATCGATATTTCGATACTGTCGACTACCGATGGCCATCCCTACTACGAATAGTCCGTAGATTACCATAACTAACATTCAAAGTTACTGTTTTGTTGTATCATCTGTTGGATTGGCCTTCAACAGTCAAGGCAATTAAAAACGCCAAGTAGGACACTAGTAATCTGAAGATTATGGTTATCAAAAGTAAACATATCGGCCATATAAACGCCAAAAATGCCTTGGCCATCCCCCGTAGTACTATTTGAAGTTCATATGTACTAAATGAAGGGGGGGGGGGGGGGGGGGTTAGAATTTTTTTTTTTTTTTTTTTTTTTTTTTTTTCAAGAGCGATCGCAATGGTTTATTATTGAATAATAAACCAAAAGCGACTATTCTCTTCTGGAGAACTTTTCAAATCGTTCGAAGTATCCAGTCAGAGACATTATTGATAAAACTTCAACTATTCTCATCGACAGGTATTCTTTAGCTGGTTATGTACAGTTGATTTTTATTACCACATTAACAAAACCGCGTTGGGACAGCCCTCACTAATTTTCAGAGGGATCGCACTATTTAACGAGCTTCCAACGGGACTGAAGGGTTGTTTCTCCTCTAATATCCTTAAACGTAGACTGAAGACTCTGTAAGTTAATTCATACTTTGTTTTTTCAACTTCATAAAAAGTATTCTACTTTTGGGATTCACTTTTAGTTTTGTAGGTGCTACAATAACAACTACAATAGCATTGGCAAAATAAGTCCCATCTCTCATCATATTGATTCCGCCGAAATTGTATAATTGAAATGGGTAAGACAAAGTACACATCAAAAGTGCATATTCTTGATGGGTAGGTCAAAGTACCCTGTTTTTAACGTAACAAGTACTTAATAATTGTTCACGATGATTTCTCAAAAAGATAGTTTTTTTTAAGTTTTTGGTCGGAAGTGATGAAGCAAAAGTACAAACATGATCAGTGTGCCTAACTTTGAAGATGGCACGAGCCTTGAAAACTATTTCATTGACTGTGATTCGATCGGAAAACGGGAAAACGACCGCGTTTAGTCCGGGGGATACCCACACTTACCAGGACCAATAAGGCTAATGTGATTGAAGGTTGAGACGCGAGGGGTAAACGGATTAAACAATGATTACCCTCAATCGGAACTCCTGAGGGAAACCGGCTACTGATTTGGCTGCTCCCTTCACTCCGACTTCTATGTAAATTACAAGCTCTTCATCTCAGCTCACGCGCTACCGGCCACTGCCGTTCCGCTGAATGCAGTTCAGACCTTCCATTAAACTGAACATAGTTTCAATTTAAACATATTTTATCTTAAATCAGAAAAAGTGTATATTTCTGATTTATTGATACCTAAGTATTAATTAACTTTTCTTTTTAAATCAAATAAGAACTTCCGAAAACTCAATTGTGGCACTGGTCTACTTAGTGCATTCAACACATACATTTTATTCAACTCTTTATTTTAACCAATATTTTAATAAACTATCGATATTTTTCGGTCGATACTATCGGTAGTGTCTACTATCGATGATTAACCTAAGATATATATCAGCATCGATATTTTAACGCCGATACTATAAACATCTATATATCGATGTTGTGTGTTTTGATGGCCATCCCTATTGGTCACCACCAGTCGCTAGTTCCTGAACTGACCAACTTGTGTCGTATAAATAGTATAAGCACTTTGGGAACAGACAAGAAGTAAGTACCAACCTACTCTTGCCCAATAAGTTTTTTTAATGGGATTATGTCGAAGGATTTAATGTTGACACCTATGTGTATTAGAATGGGTGTTTCCTACCAGCTATCACACAGTGTGGATTTATGAATTTTCCTAGTCAAATTCAGATTTCTCCATACAAATTCTTTCCAGCGAATTTTCAAAACAATTCGCTAATATAATGGCTTCAAGATTCCAGGAGCCTGAGGACCCCTCTATAACTCTGTTTCGGCACGAATAGTGACGGATTGAACGTTTTATAAACATCATAAATACACATGTTGAACAGAATAATTTCATCATTTTTTAAAATTCATCCTCTTTCACTCATTACCTTTTTTTGCTCTTTCATATCTCGCAGCAAAGGTAGGTAGATAGAAGTAAGTACGTCGAATAAGTTTAGATAATTAGGTAGGTACAACAACATTCCGATGGTGATGCAAGTGAGTAAAGTATTAGTGAAATAACAGGTTATTGTTGAATCGCAATAATAGAATAACTATTTATTGGAATCACGTTCCCTAGAGGAAACTGACGACTCCAAAGAACATACCGACAAAGCTTCCTCACGAGGAGGAGAGGAGTGATGGGCGACTAGAGGGATACCTCTAGCGAAATAGACTCATCAAAGTTAAGGGTCACTCGCGGACACATACGCACACATCTCATTATGCATGTTGACATTAACCTGACCAACACTCAAAACAAAAACATTTTTTTCGGTAACAAGAAAAGAATACCGCGTTTGTTGCCTGCTCAACGAGAAATATTTAACTCATCAACAAATTATATTAAACATTCCGGGGGATTTGAATCAGTCTTTAATTTTGAATTCAACCATACCTGCTTATAATATGGCTAAAAAGAAAGTTACAAATCCTCTAATACCGAAGAAACAAAAAATCTTTGGAAGAGATATCAGGAAGAAACGAAACGCCCAATTTGTCAAAGTGAAGTAGACTGAACGTCTAGTCTAGTAGTTGCAATGAATCTCTCACTGGGTTTGGGTTGGTAAGATGTACTGATTTTGAGATAAATTTTCGCTATTTATCACTACTTGCCACGACAGAAAAAATAATTCTTATTACACGATTCTCATAGTTCAGTGCCTTATCAGAAAGATTCAGGGTGTTTCAATGTTATTCAAGAGATAACACTTTAAACGACGCTATTCAACTCTTTTCGGTTGGCAGCACTCGCGCTAACTTATGAGACTTCTCCAACTCCATCATGTTTATTAAACGCCGTCATATTCATTTAGTTACCTACACTGCTGGAACCGATTTCAGGCGGCTGTCTATTGTTTTTCTTATTTTTCAGGATCTACTTTCCAGCGAGAAATCATTTTAGTTTGAAATTTACTCTCAGGTGGTGAATCCATTTACGCTGTATAGTCTTCCTTCGCTTGAGATTACGCAGTAAAGCCCTTCGGTCGAGACCCTAAAGAAATGTGGTTTATGGAGACCCCGGCCTGGGAGTTTTCAACCTACATAACTGATTTACTTATGAATCCAGGTTACAAAGCTTAATGATTAAAAACCAACTAATGCAGTACACATTTTCTCGCTCTATAAGGTGAATAAAATCAAGGTTTTTATTGCAAAAAAAAAAGTTTTTACAGAAAACAAGTTTTTTGGCACATAAGTAAGTAAAGGAACTTTGGCTTGTCGAACACAAAAGATCACAAAAAATGTGAGACAACTCAAAACTTGAAAAAAGTAATTGAGTACAGATAGAGTAAAAAGTAATAAGTATAAGTAGAAAAAATAAAATAAAATTATTGCTGAAATCCCTGGTAACCAAAAAATATTTTGACATAAAAATATCACTTTTTTATTTTATTTTATTATTCAACATACCTACCTATTTCCATTACAATGAAACGGAAAAAAAACGAGAAAGAGCTATTGTTCGTGACATACCTATAAAAAAAACGAATGAAAACCTATAAAAACGAGAATAAACGAAAAAAAAAAAAAACGAGAAAAAGCTAAGTACTGTTCTTTGTACAAGGCACACCTATTTCAGATACAATAAAAACGAGAATAAACAGGAAAAAAATTCACAGTGAAGCGAAAAAAATAGGTTTTTCGGAACCCCGGCCATCTAGGCCGGCAACGATCACGCGGAAACGGAACTTGTGAGACAGATCGGCTAGAAAAAACGTTGTAAATTCCTAGACTGGGGCTTATTATTCATTTGGCTTGAATTCATGATTTGAATTTCTAGTAAGCTTTGGAGTGTGCGTGTTTCACAGATGGTAGAGCGATTATTGAATTTCAGGAGGCACACAAATATGATCAACAGTTGATTAGTTACTAATCAATCCAAATAGGTATTTTGGTTGAGAACGGATTTACGTGCTCTATGCATATCTCCTGAAATTCAACAATCGCTCTATCACCTGTGAAACACGGACACTCCAAAGCTTAGTAGAAATTCAAATCATGAATGCAAGCCAAATGAATAATAAACACCAGTGAAAGAATTTGCAGCGTTTTTTCTAGAGCGATTACAGTGGAAAAATATTCTATTTGAAAATTTTAAATTTCCCTTTTAGGAGTTCACTCCAGTACCCACATTCACTACATCACTAGGTTACTGCAATCAAAACAAACAAAAAAACTCCTCAAATTCTTTCACTGGGGTTTATTATTCAATTGGCTTGCGTTCATGATTTGAATTTCTACTAAGCTTTGGAGTGTGCGTGTTTCACAGGTGATAGAGCGATTATTGAATTTCAGGAGATATGCATAGAGCATGTAAATCTGTTCTCAAACAAAATACCTATTTGGTTCGATCAGTTGTTGTTGGTTTGTTGATACAAAGCCTTTTTCGATTTTACTCCAGTATCCACATTACTACATCACTACGTCACTAGGTTACTGCTATCAAAACAAAAACAATAATAAACCAAAATAGCGCAAATGTTGGCACCATAAATGTTGGGCCATATATCGGGACTGGTTGGAGCTACGGACCTGAAAGGGGCTCATTCGATTCCTTGTGGAAAGTTCTTCAAAAAGAGTCTAAATTTATTCCTTCATTTTGTTTGAGGTTTTTAGGGATTTTACAAATCTTCGACAACCCTTAAAGCGCACTTTAAATTAAGTGAGAGAGCTGGCTCGAGAATGGGGGCGTCGCCGGACCAACGTGGATTTTTCCTGAAAATTTCAGCTTTTTTGCTCCAGCCGTTTGGGAGAAATCGTGCGACGTACGGCGGACGGACAGAAAATTTTTTAACGCAGATTCGGACCCTACACCCTTAGAAACGTAAACCATGACATTTTCACGGGGGGTTAGAATTTGTTTTCCAAGAGCGATTACAATGGTTTATTATTGAATAATAAACCAAAAGAGGAAAATTCTGATCGGACTAAAACAATTCTTTGAGCATTATAGCCTGA
Source organism: Creontiades dilutus (assembly GCA_031894815.1). Taxonomy (NCBI): domain Eukaryota; kingdom Metazoa; phylum Arthropoda; class Insecta; order Hemiptera; family Miridae; genus Creontiades; species Creontiades dilutus. The sequence goes on along the minus strand of JAVIWC010000084.1, from coordinate 266,344 downwards.
GTAGCGTCAGAAAAATTGTTCGCTAAAAAGACGTTTTTTTACCTTAACCTCCTCCAATGCTCCTTTTCAGTCGTTAATTTGAAATTTCCGATATTTTTTGCACGGCTAGAGTAAAATAGGAGTCAAAATATATCACACTGAATGCTTGAATTCTTCACATAGCTCAGATTTAGGAGCTCCTCTCGTTTGAATAACCTCAGAAAATCTAACAAACCGATTAAATTGGAAAGGTTTCGTTCATCAATCGACTTAGAACTTTGGGGCAAATGAGGAGAGAAGGGGGGAAAGGTTATCTGAAATCGATGGCTAATATTTACCGAAATAAATGAACAGGGATTCAGGGCATGAAAAAAGTTTAAAAAAGTGTTCTTTGAAATGAAGGAATGTGGTTGGTAGAGAGAAGGGAAAAAAGGGCACTATCGGGAGAGGAAGGTCGATGTTATCAGAAGGATATAGATTGATAAAAAAGTTCAGGAGGGTTGGTGGAACTGTAATCGAACAACTCTTGGTAATTTAAAACAGGGGGGGGGGGAGGGGATTGTGTGGAGGGTCCGAGGGGGGGGGGGGGGCGCTCGGGGGGCTGCCCGGGGGCAATTCTACGTGAGACCCCCCTCTGCCCCCATCACCGGTGCCCTATCTGCCTCGGGGCCGTCCGGGGCTTAATTAACTCTGGGGACCCCCGGGGGGCAAAGCCTCGGAATTGCCTCTCGCCCCCCGGGGCGTCACTCCCTTATATAGAGTGGAGAACAGAAACCCACCCCCCTCTCCCCTCCTTTAACATCGATATTTTACATCCCTCCGTCTTCCCTTTCCCGTTTTCTCTCCTCTTTCTCTCTTTACTCTTTACCCTCTTTCCGATACTCTTGTCAACACTCCGTTGGTTCAGTGGGTTGGTTTCTCGAGGGTTGATTCTCCACGTTTGTTTGGTCCAATTCCGAGCCACCCGACCACTTCACTCATAGTCTCCCTTTTTCATGACTTCTCTTTCTCTCCTTTTTCTGGTCACTATACGGAGTTGAAATGAGATGAAAGAGGTGGAACGAAATCGTTTCTTTTTTTCCTACCAAATGTTTGTTTAGACGTAATTGCGCTTTCTTTCTTTTTTAGAGTATTTGCTTTTGGATCACATCGTTGCTACATCAAATTTCTTTTATCTCCCTGGTTGGCAATTTTCCATTTCCAACATATTCTGCAACCTGTCTTCATATTAGCAAACTCACCGCATCATAAAACTGCAAGTAAATTATGACGAAAATATAGCATTAGCAAACTGAATTAAACTTTTCGCAAACTGATTTAAACTTCTTGGAATGGAATTGAATCTTTCGCAATTAGAATTAAACCTTTCGCAAACTGAGTTAAACTTTTCGCAATTAGAATTAAACCTTTCGCAAACTGAATTGAACTTTCGCAAACTGAATTAAACTTTTCGCAATTAGAATTAAACCTTTCACAATTTCAATTAAACCTTTCACAATTTCAATTAAACCTTCCGCGCCTCCTTCGAGTTGTGTTCCTAATAACAAGAGGTGAGTCACTGTCACTACTAATTCGACCATCCCTCCTACGTGAAAAAAGTGGCGAGTCATTCTGACCTCAGCTGATTTTACCCTTGAACTATGCAGAAATCGCCCGAACTCTGCGATACGCGCCTGCAAGCTTTATTCAGTATAGAAAACAAATCTCTAAAGAGATGCCGGATTATTGAAGGTGCCGGACTATCGGATGCCGGATTAGCGGCGTTTTACTGTACATAGGTTTATTCGATTTATAAAATCCTAATTGGAGCGCTCCTTTGATAATATCTCGATATTTATACAGATATAAGGTATTTGATCGATCTGACCGGGAGAATAGATGGGCCGAAGTCCTTTTAGGGAGGGACTAAGTCACTCTCGACGAAGTTGTGGAAACCCATTTCAAATAAGAACAGAGTAAGATGGAACGTTGTCTATATTTCCACGAAAGTAAAGAGTTACACTGATAAATCGATTTCGACGGTTAGGTCACCATCAGTAACAAACATGAACTGAAAGTACATCCCGGAAAGTATATCTTATGTAGGATCAAGTGAGAGGAGATTGAATCCTACTGGCTCAAGGAAGTAAAAGGGGCGGGGAGGACCAACCAATGCCACTCAAGGCTTACAAAGTGAAAAGGGCACAAATACTATCATTAAGGAGAGGCGGAGCCAAACTTATTGCAAGAAAGAACCCAATAATGGTGAAAAATTTTGAGGAATGACATCATTTAAACATTTTCCTGACCTATCACTCTTAACAATTTCGAATTTTTCTAGCACTTCCAACATACCTCCCTTTGGGCAAAAGTGAGGAAATTCTACATATTGCCTGTTTTGTCAGATCAAAACTAAAGCTATGATTGGATTCATTCAGATGACTTGCAAAGGCAGAATCACCTTTGTTGTCCCTGAAATTCTTTTCATGCTCTTTTATTCGTTCCCTAAATTTCCTACCAGTTTGACCACAGTACTCAAGCCCACATGAGCATTTTAGTTTATAAACCCCACTTTTATCCTGAACGTTAATTTTATTTTTAACCGAGGCCAAAGAAGATTTGAGACTATTTTTATTCTTAAACAAACGTTGAAACCCCTGGACGACAGAATTTTACTTCGGATAAACTCGGTCTATCCTATATGTGTATAATATACACATATTATAATATAGACATATTATGTCGCAGGCCTTTTGTGAAATGAGCCTTTTTGTAAGAAGCCAAGCCTTGTTACAATATGCCGCCTTTTTGTAATAAAAACATTGAAATGACAATCAGCCTGGCATTTTTTAGCCTTTTTATAAAGAACATGGAAAAGCTTAGCTTTTTTGCCAAAACCATTCCATTTGACAAAAAGGCTGAACGTGATCCGCCTCTTAGTAAAGTGCCTGTTTGCTGTCCAGGCCAGGCTCATTCTGAGGCGCCTTTTCAGTCCTGCTCGCTCTTGCTCCCCCACTGCTTATCTGAATCGTGTCAACAACACAAATATTTCCTTAGTTTCTGAGGCGCGTTGAAATATTCGTTTCATTGTGCCAAGTTGGTTCAAAAAACAGATCGCAGCCTCGGAAAAGTCTTGTTACCAAACCGATTATCTTGAAAGATTTCAACGTAAGAGGCCCAGTAGATCTGATGGATTTTCAATCGTCTGCTGATGGAGGATCCAAGTGGCTTATGAATTATCAGGACAACGCTACGAAATTTGTTCATTTGAGACCTTTGAAATCTAAAAGAACCACAGAAGTTGCCCTTGAGCTCTCGGAATCCTCAGGCTCAGGGAAGCGTAGAAAGGAGCAACCTGGACCTAGAAAATATGCTTCGCGCTTAATTGCAACTAACGGTTCAACGATTTTCCTTACTCTTCAAAAAATAAAATTTGAGCTGAATTTAATTAACCTATTTTTCTCCTTATTCACCTACTATATTTATTTTATTCCATTTCGTCTTCTTGCAATGAGCCAGGACAGTAGACACGAACTTCACAAAGAGGCGTATCACGCTCAGTCTTTTTGTCGAATGGAATGGTTTTGGCAAAAAAGCTGAGCTTTTCCAGCTTCTTTATAAAAAGGCTAAAAAATACCAGGCTGATTGTCATTTCAACGTTGTTATTACAAAAAGGCGGCGTAATGTAAAAAGGCTAGGTTTTTTACAAAAAGGCTCATTTCACAAAAGGGCTGCGACATATATAAATATATGTTACAATTATTGATATATTCATATAGTTCTGTATGAATTTCTATTTTTAATAGTGCTAATATGTGCGAGTAATTAACTGGAAGTTCGATCAGAGTAGATAGTTTTTTAAATAAAATGTCTCTTTCTAGGTAAAATAGAGGGCACTCCATCACTATCTGTTCAATGGTTCCACTGGGGTTTCCGCACCGATTACATTGTGGGCTATCCCGAAGATTGAACTTATGTAGAAAAGCATCGAAGACTCCGTGATTTGACCTCATTTTTGTGATGGTCCCGGTAAAAGGTTTGGGGACTTGGTGGTGATGGTATCATGGGTGTCTTGGCACATTCGGTTGTATCTCCTTATAAAACTTTCCTTTTTCGCATGCTATGAAATTTTGTTGCCATTATGTCGCTGCTGATCCAGGAATAGAAGTCCGAGCTTTGGATGGTGGTGGTATAACTCGTGGCAGAGTAGAGCTGCTCTTTTTGCGAGAGTGTCCACTTTTTCACATCCCTGTATTCCGGAATGTCCTGTTATCCACAAAAAAGTGAATTTGATTCCGGCCGTTTGTGCTTGAGCTAGAAGGTTTAAATAGTTGAGTTATCAGGGGGTTATCTGCTCTTTCTACATTATATGAGCCTATTTTCTTGACAATGCTCATTGAATCCGTGATGATTGTCCATGTGGTACTAGCTAGTTGCTTCTCCCTCTCAATCCTCCTGACAGGTGGTCCATTCAATTTGTTTGCTTTTGATCGAATCAAGAAGCACCTTCTTTTCTCTTGGCAAATGAGATTCAAACTCCCGTTCGCCTGCGACTATGCAAGCTGAGTCCTTTCTATTTAATCTTCAGTCTCTATTTAATCTCGTCGAAATCGATTTGAATTTATAACCAATTAATTTTGAGGGAGTGTACATTCTCCATTTGACTTCCGTTCTCTCCTTTCAGTTGCAAGTGATTTAGTTCGTTCATATCAACGAGCGTGTTGGCAATTTAAATCGAAATTCGGGCCTGGTTTTCTGTGGAAACGCTGCAAGTGATTACACCTAGGTTTATTTACAGTAGATCTGTAGCTTCGCAGTCTAAATATAGGTAGCGGAAGCTTTGCTTTCCGCTTTCGGGAGAAGAAACTGTTGTTTTCTCCGAAACCTGATCCCACTCGCAATTTCCGATTTAGACCATTGCTAGAAACTTTCGTTACGTGCCTGTCTGACCGTGTGGCCGCTAATCGATATTATTGTAGTAACCTAACCTTATTATTGTAGTTTTCATAAGATTTTGATGACGATTTCAGAGACTGCGCGGGTTGAACTGTAGATGGACACCTGTGAGTTTCATTGCTCGCAAATCGATACATACAGTTCTATTGTTCAGAAAATAATATATCAGACTGCGGATACGCGAGAGTGAAATCCACTAAGCATAATTTGTCAGGTACTTGTGGTAATTTTCGGGGTGGCCGCATGTGCGAACATGAAATCGTCAAAGAAGGCTACAGTTTTCTACACGATATTGATGAAACTTTCAGGGGAGATCTGTAATGTTTACCTGTAAGAGTCATTGCTCACAAATCAATACATCACACTGCTTATGCGTAAACGTAAAATACACCAAACATAATTCACTCAAGTAGTCAGTTTCCAGGTTTTAGTGATTCTTTGCGCCGAAATTTTCTAGGTGGTCTGGGTGAACAGTCCAATAATCTCATGTACATTTCAGCAAGACCATATCATCCTTCTATCCGCTGTAGAATTAGAGCGACAGACCCGCAATACATGTCTATTAGAGGGGGAAAGGACAAGTTGATGGAACGGGGATACCCACAAAAGTTTGTTAAAAATAGAATTGTTACATCACATGTCAAATACCAACCAATTCCACAAACACCAATGGACAGATCTTCACTGATTACCACGTTCTTTTTCGGTGCCCAAAAAATTAACACAGTCCTTCGTGACCTTCAATCAGTAGGTACTGGCTTCAAGTCCACAGACGCGGGATATTTTCCGTGAACCTCCGAGAATGAGCTACCGCCAAGGAAAAACGATTGGGAACTTGTTATCCCATCGCCATCCCCAATCTCAGCCACGCCACGAGGGTTTGCATCCATGTGGGCCACCGAGGTGCAAGTTGTGCAGTTTGGTCATTGAAGAGCCTAACTTCACCTCTCCAAATACTTCATATTCGTACAAATGTAACGGAACCGTAGAGTGCCAGTCAAAGAACTGTGTATGAAAACTGATCTGCCAACAATGTGAAGACGGTTCGGCTTTTTATGTGGGGAAGGCTGCAACCCTTAACCTGAGGGTAAACAATCACAGGGCCTCAGTGACTCAAGAGAGAGCACTCCCTTGAAATGAAAATGAGTTCCACAAGGTGAAGGTGATACTTCTGCAACAAAAAGTATGATACATGCCGTATGATGGTGTGAGGGAATTTTCCAACATTTTCGTATTACGTTTATATTAAGTTAAGTTGAAATGTGAGCACTTTGGTGGGCAAAGAAATCAAAGTATCAATCTTATTGCGAAAAAACTTGTTCTAAAAAACAGTCATCTATCCGAAGGAAGAATTTGGTTTCTTAATTTGTTGCATTTTTATCCATTTTTAGATTATTTTAATTAAAGTACGATTCTTAGCATAAATTTGAGCTTCAATTTTTAAATGACCTTTTTTGAAAGTAATATTCTGCTAAAAAAAGAAAAAAAAACATAAAATCAACAGTTTTTAGCCTTTTTTTTTTCATTTTTTGAGATTTGTTTGGCAGTATTTTTGGAATTTGACACATTTAATACTTACAAAAGATGTGCTCCAACAAAAGCATTATTTCGTTTAGAATGAATGAGTTTTTAGCGCAAGAACAAAGTTTTTATCTCAATCATATCGAGAGTTATCGTCAATACTGACATTCGTATAAATATATAGATATGTGCGTTAAAATCCAGGAATAATTTCAGAATGGTTCAAACGGATTTCAATGATTTTTTCGAAAATTTGTATTTTAAGATTATCAGAGCTAGGTAGGTACTGAAACTCTCCATGGAAATTCGTTGAAAAATGAGCTATGATGAAAGAATGCAAGCGCATTTCAACTCAAATGATCGGTCTTACATAAATATATAACCATCAAATTCCCTCTCCCATTTCGGCACTTGGTACGGTAGGTAGGTAACTATTTAATAAAGCTCCATCTTGTCATTTTCTTCAACATTAAAATCATCAGTCAGATTCGCCTGAGGGTTGACACAGAATTCCTCCCCTCTCGCAACAACCCCCCTTTTTTTCGCTCTAAATTAATTTGAATTTCCAGAGGGAGCAACGAGGAGGGATCCAACTCTTACGAAAGCCCTCGAGGTCCACAAGAAAGTTCCCACCAGTTTGAGAACGACAACTTGAAAAAGATCGGCCAGAGCAGTAATCGAATTCTTTGCGAAAAATGTCACTTGATATTGATTTGCCACTTGCAGTAGCTTCGGAAGGCCCGCTAACCCTCGTTGACAGTTGATGGTTTTGCCGGAGTAGTGTGTGAGAAGCAAAATATGCTACGCATAACTGACCACCACTTAACTAGCCGAGTTTTGCCAGGGCAATTTTTTTCTATGAACCGCAAAATTCATCGTCTCCCATGTAAATAACAGGTTACTCATCCTCTCCCCGCCTTCAGTGAGCTGGAAAGTTAATACCCACAGGGCCGGTCAGTGATCGCAGCTCACGATTATTGCAGAAAAGTCTGAAGGATTATCAATTTCAATTCACCACTGAGAGATTTATTTTCAAATTTTCGAAACTTTGATTTGATCTTAATACTTGAAACATTATTTTTCAATAGGCTAAACTATATAAGATAAGTTTGTTTGAACAGTGACATTTTCCTTATTTACAGAATTTTTGTACCCTTCTTCTAATTTTTGTATAACTTCTAATGACCGATATACTACCTAATACTTATATCGTCGATAGTTGTTGGAGTTTACGCGAAATAATGACGTAAAATCCCTAAAAACCTCAAAAAAAGTCAAGGCGGCCTAACTTTGGACTTTTTTTGAAGAACTTTCCATGAGGAATCGAATGAGCCCTCCCCAGGTCCATAGCTCAAACCATTCCCGGTGTGTGGCCCGATTCATGGTGTCAACACTTGCATCCACATTCACTACATTACTAGGTTACTGCGATCAACAAACAAGAGTTTTTTTTATCGCAGTAACCTAGTGATGTAGAGAATGTGGATACTGGATTGAACTCCTAAAAGGGTTTATAGCCGACATACGGGTTGAAGCATTCTGATATACAATATACAATAAGCCTCGGTGTAACAGTTGGCTGCAGTTTTATTCGATTTTCGAATCTACTCTTCTCGAAACGTAAACCAACAACTTTTGAGGGAGTTAAAAAAATAAAACATTTTCTTAGTCGATTACAAAGATTCACTATTCAAAATAAAAAAACAAAAACGAAGAGGAGGTAGTAATTTATGAACGAGCTAAGCTGCCCGGAAGATTTTTTTTGAGAAGGTAGAAATGCTTCGCCGTTTTGTTATTTATTAAGGAACAAAGGAAACGTCTGCCGAAAGGAATAAACGACATTTGTTTCAATGAGAAGAATTACGTTTAATGATTTTTAAAAAATGAAGAATTTCGAAAGCAAGGAATTCTGGGACTGTGCAGCCAGTCTAAGCTTCGAATACCTCCTGACCCGTCTCATGGAATATTAGTGGGAGATAGAACGAGAGAAAAATTGAATGATCAATTGATTTCATTTATCCACCAGGAAGATTAGGTCCTCGAGGCCATCTTCTCTGGATATCAATACACACACATTACTCTAACAAACATCTACATTATAAAAACCGTAAATAAAAACTTCAATAATTAATATAATATTTTACCTTTTAGTTAAACCTTTTTCACATGCATTTAAACCTTTTTTACTTTGAATTAAACCTTTTTCAGTTGCATTTAAACCTTTTTTACTTTGAATTAAACCTTATTCACTTGCAATCAAACCTTTTTTTTTAATTGAAAATTTTCTATTCTCATGTAGGAAAGGAAATTTTGAAGGAATGGACCGAATGAAAACTTTATTCACACACAAAAAAACAACATAACATGAAAACTTTAACAAGAAACTAGCACAGAGAAAAAACATTCAATGCCTAATAAAGAGGTTGGCTATTGACTGCACAGGGTAATAATAAGTGCACGTCTGCCACATAATATTCACAATTACGGGGAGTAATAGAAGCAACACTTGCTGCAATAACTTGGGGAAGATGGTACACTTCTCGGCGACTAAGGATGTCTCTTGCTGCATATTTTATCCTTGAGAACGCTTTTTCGACAGGTTTCAGCCTTGGCGAATAAGGTGGAAGGAACTTCATCGTCATTGCAGAAGTAATTGCCTTAAGCTCTTCTTGAATCGCAGTAGGTACCCAAGTTACACAGAAATGGGTAAATACGGATCATCAAAATTGTGCGACAGACATGTACTTGTTAAAACAAGAGTTTTTCTGCTCTCAAATTCAAAGTAAAAAAGGTTTAAATGAAGGTGAAAAAGGTTCAATTCAAGGTAAAAAAGGTTTAACTAAAAGGTAATAAAGTACTGTATAAACAAATTAATAGACTCGGCGCTAGACGCCTAGACATGGGCTAGCCCCCTGAACCCCCGGATGCTTACTGCTTAGAACCTGCGGCTGAAATTCAAAAAAATGGAACATGCTTTAGCCATGCTATATTTGCGGCTTTCCTTTCGCTAATTTCCTATCATTCTGCTGGTTTAAATTTGCTATTTTCGTGTCTGCTACTTCGGCTTTACCTATGTGCTGGATGTGCCCTAATATTACTGATCTCCGTGGTCTACTGACTAAAATATATCTATCGTAATAATGCTGTTATAGGCCAGTCATTTAAAACATCAAACATTGCAAAAAGTACTGTAAACTTCCTTTTTGAATATGTTGTTAGGGTTCACCCAGATAGTACGAATCTAGATTTGCAGGCCTGAAAACCGCGAGCGACGGGAGTTACAGCCGAAAAACCACGAAATTTTCGCACTGTTTTCAGTTTTTCGCAAAAAAGTCACCAAAGGAGCCTTTTGATGAGAAAATACTCTTATCCTTTGTTAAACTAGATAAAATTTGCTACAATTTGAGACGTAATCGGACTCTGTAGCTCCATTAGTTCCAGAGATACAGCTCTGCAAATATTGACAAATTTTTCCAAAAAGTGAACATTTTAACTTTTGGTCTATTTTTGACCGATATATTGGTGTAAATAGTTATTCTACAGTAAACTTGTGAGGAATGAAGTTGTAGGACATTCAATTACCTTCATTTTAAGACCATCGGTGGACCTGTATCTATCATAGATTTTTTTTTTTAACTTACAGAAAACCAAAATAAGTAGAAACGCGGTTCAAGGAAAAGTTGAATAAATGTTGAGTTATTTGTGTAAAACTATGTAACTAGGCAGGGACTGAAACATTCCGCGTACATTAAACATATTTAACTTAACAATTAAATTGACAGTAGGTCATAAAATGAAATAAATTATAAATAATTAAGACAAAAAGTGGTTCATATGAGTAGGTATGTACAAGTTATAATACATGAAAACATTAACACTCACACTAGAAAGTGTTCAAGAATTTCGGTTTTTCATATTTTGGGGATCTTTGGGGGGGGGGGGGGGGCTTCAGAGGACAGCTCACTTCCGCAATTAGAGTGTACGAAGCAAGGTAAACAAGATCCCATCAACTTTAATGGATTTTACTCCTAATCACTGCTTCCTCAAAAAGCGTTTGCGTAGTGAATGGTTCTTCGAGATGTAAGTTGCTGGGATGAATTTCGAAATAAGTCGTGTCGTGTTGTACTGGCAAAATTCCCTTGACTGACTTCATTTAGAGGGAGTGAGTGAGACAGAGAAAGAAAAAAAAAGAGAGAGAGAGAGATATTGACTTTGTTTATTGAACATTCTGCTCTTCTAATGCATACAGGAATCTCCTTTTTTTCTTTTTTTTTTAAATATTGTAAACTTTAATGTACATTATAGTTATGCTAATAAATGACTATGTAAATAACAGGAAACGTGTGAGTGGTTTCTACCCAGTGGTAGGCCAGTTCGTAATTATACAAATATATCCAACAGTAATTTTAACAAATAACAATAGTGATGATTTCAATAAATGAATAAAATGTTTAACATCGATTAGTGAGGAACTTCAAAATATTTTGGAGGTAACATCGTTCAGTTTCACCCAAGTCAGAGTGCCATTTTCTTTTTAATCTCCGTTGACTCCTTTGAGGTGGTGGGTTTTCGTATATTTCTTTGACGAGACCATTGGGGTGAAATTGCATGGTTTGGTGATGTTTATTGTATGATGACTGGAGAACTTCAGTGACCTCTGGTATGTCTAAATACTTGTGCAATGTCTTTTTCCTGACGTACCATGGTGCATTTGTTATAAGCCTTAATATTCGGTTTTGAATCGTTGGTACCTTTTTAATGATCACAGGTCCTAAATAAAAAGAATGAATAATATTAAAATAAGTACCTGGGATTGTCAAGGCATTGCCAACAAATATAATGAAATAGTAGCATACTTGAACCAATATAATTTAGACGTTTTAATGGCAGCGGAAACTAAATTGGCACCTCAAGTGAGCTTCAACATTAGTGGATTTCAAATCTCCTGGAACTATTATTTGCTCCAGATAACAACATCTTTATTTCAGATCTTCGTTCAAGTGGAATGTCGGCCAGATCATTCGCCCAGATGCAGAAAAATTAAGTATCGCAGGAAGTTGTAGCATTTTAGGGCAATCAAGAAGTTTAATTCCAGAGGCGGTGGACGTGGGTAAGAATATACTCCTACCACAAACAACAATCAAAAAGATTTGATCACTCATAAGCCATATTCCCCGACGAAGAATATTATGAAGGACTTACAGCGCAAAGGAGAGAAGAAACTTATGACAGAAATCGAGCACTCCAATCGATTTAAAGTTCAAAGCAAACTTCGGACCAAGATGGATTTTTCCTGAAAATTTCAGATCTTTTGCTCCAGCCGTTTGGGAGAAATCGTGCGTACGGCGTACGGCGGACGGACGGAAAACTTTTTATTGCAGATTCGGATTCTACACCCTTTCAAACGTAAACCATGAAATTTTCAGAGGGGGTTAGAATTTTTTTTCCAGAGCGATTACAATGGTTTATTATTGAATAATAAACCAAAATGATTATCAATAAGTAGTAAGTAGCAAAATATTCAACCACTAACCCGAAATCTACATTTTTAAATTCAATTCGAGTAATGACAAACGATCACTCAACGTGAAGAAGTGAAGGGTTCAGTCCAATGTGGAAAGCAAAGTGTGCAGAGATGTGAGGGCATAGAGAAACACTCTGCGTAAAATCTAAATGGACTAAAAGGTAAGAGGATCGCATTAGGAATCACCTGCGCGTACTCTCCCATCTCTCCACTCTGACGGGATTGACGAAATCGATCGCTTTCAGCTACTGGAGTGTCGTGAAGCTCAGGTTGATTGTTCTCATTTTCACTTACTATTTCCGTTTTAGCGATTTCTTCCTCTTCTGAGACTCGTTCTTCATCTTCCAGCGACTGATCCTCCTCACTTTCCTCCTCTATTTCTTCGTCTAGTCATTCTTCCTCCTCATGATATGACTCGATATGGCGATATCTAGATTTTCATCAAAAACTATGTTCCTGGAGGATATTACTCGTTTTGACTGTGGGTCCCATAGCTTGCATCTATTTGACGTATATCCGATGAAGTAGGTTTTTATGCTTCGGTCATCTAACTTTCTCGTTCGGACTTCTTTGGCGACATGGCTGTAGGCTGCACAACCCCAAGTACGGATATTTGAAGAGTCCACCTTTCTTTTGAACCAAAGGTCGGCAGGTGTTACTCCGGGTGCTAAAACTGAAGTGGGAGTGCGATTAATCACATAAGTCGCAGCTTGAAGTGCATCACCCCAAAATTCCTTAGACAGCGTGCTCCCAGTTAACATACAACGTCCCATTTTCATCACTGAACGATTAAACCTTTCACTGCTAGCATTGTGTTCAGGATTATAGGGTATAGTATACTGTACTTGGATGCCTTTGGATTCACAACAATTCCTCAATTTCTGGGAACAATACTCCTTGGCATTATCCACACGCAACTTTCCTATACGTGCTGATAAATGGTTGGCAACCAAGGCCTCATACTTCACAAACATGTCATATACTTCAGACTTATGCTTTATGAGGTAGAGATGCGTGAAGTGAGTACAGTGATCTGTGAATATCACGTAATATTTCTTACCGCAACGCGTAGCAGGTGTTATTGGACCACCGACATCTGAACTTACAACTTCGAGAGGTCGTTCAGGTTTTTAAGCTGGATCGGTTGTGTTGAAAAAAAAAGCGCGTTTGCTTTCCACGCAAGCATATTTCACATAAATTCTTGGATGGGTGCCTTGACGAGTGTCCCATTCGCTTATGCTGCAGGTCTTGATCCGAAACTGTGAGCAGTGATTTGAATTTAAGTGGTTTTAGTACGACTTTGTACAAGTTGTTTGTTCGCGTTCCTGAAGCTATCACTTTTCCTTTAGTATTAAGTATTTTCACCATACCGTTTTCAAAAACAACTTTGAAACCAGGTTCTTGCAATTTTTTCACGGATAACAGATTGTGTTCCAACTCAACACAAACCAAAACACTTTTCATGTGGATCGGAATCGTACCACTGACGAGATCGAGAGAACCGCGATAGATAGCAACTCGCTGTTCACCTTTCTTTGGTACATCAATTCTAATATCAACTTTTTGCCGATTCATCACAAATTTCCCGGTTTTTGAATTCACAAGATTATTGGTAGCACCGGAATCCGCGTAAAATCCAATCTCAACATCGTTTTCGCGATTTTCGGCTTTGTTTACTAATAGCGAGCTGAGTTCCTCTTCGACTTCAACTTCCGTTTCAGCTTTGGTGCTGGAGCATGGATGTAATCGTTCCTCCATGACGCCAATGAATGCGACTTCGTCTTCATCACTTTCCCAGCCTTCGTAATTATTGGTTGTTCTGGTAACGAAGTTAGCTGTTCGAGTTTTCCCCGACTCAGGTCTGTATGACCCGTTTCGACTGGAATCTCCTTTCCTGGAATTCGCAAATCGCTGGTACTGTGGTGACCTTGAATTCAAACTTGTAAAATTTACGTGATTATCCTGCCTTCCATTCGACTTTCTAGTACATTCTCTTCGCAAATGTCCCGGTTCTCCGCAATTATGGCACTTAAATCTTCGTTCCGAATTTTGAGGGTAATATTCGGTTTGGTATCTCGATCGATTGCCTTGATATTTTGTCTTCACGCGTCCATAAAATGCTGATTCGTGAGCTCCGTTTCCTTTTCGGTCTTGCTGGTAACTACCAAGTCCAAGAGCTGGTAACTACCTTCCTGTTCCAAGAGTTGGTTTTTCACGAATTCGTAGGTGACATTCTCGGGATCTTTATTGAAAAGAATATTTATCGCGGACGAGACACCTTCATGGCATTCCACCCAAAATATCGAGATCACCTCATTTTGCGATATGGTTCCCCCTGCTGCCCGGTATTCATTCACGAGCTGGTCTTCTAAGTATTCAACAAGTGGACCACCTTTATAACGGAAATTAAAAATTTTTATTTCTCAAAACTGATTGACATGTGAGACCAGTTTGTTCATACGTCTTGATCAGAGCTTCCCACAAATTTCTCGCCCAGTCTCTTTTGTCCTTCACCGTGTGTAGGATTCCATCTCCGAGCCATTGGATGATCACGTTTCGCGCTTTCCGATCTTTCTTTTTAAAAACTTCGGGATCGACATCTATCGGGTTTGGATGTAGGGCATCCTCAACATCGAGATCATCAAGCATCGCTTCGATGCGTATTTTCCAGGCTTGAAAACCTATTGAATTTTACCACGGGGATTGAACCATGTCGTAGGAAAGTAGCCATGTTGGTCGGATTCGTGTCGGTGTGCCTACAGCAAATTCCACTGTTAGAAATTCAGCACTAATTTCCGAGATCGCGACTTTACTGACTTTACACTACTCACAATCCTGGGCCCATAACTTGTTAGGCAGAGTAAAAGGAAAACTGAAAATAATGAGAAAGAAAATGATTTATTTGATGAATGTAACGCACGTTACAAGAGAAGGACGAGAACTAAGATGGGTAGAAGGGAGAAGTAGGAAAGGTGCAGAATTTGCGGAAAACAAATAAAGCTAACATTACGTTCTAGTGATAAGTAAAGAAGCTAATAATTCCTACATGTACTGTGCAAACCCAATATATTGGATTAAGAATGACGTCACACTACTATTCGAGTCACTCTGGAAAAGCGTGAAGCATATTGTAAGAATGCAATAAAATCTCTATTCCGCCATCATTGATGTTTCGCCATATTGGATTCAGAATGGCGTCACATTACTTTTCGAGTCTCTCTCAACAAGCCCTTTCATTTGATACCCATATTGTAGAAATGCATTATAAATTACTGTTCCGCCATCTTGGATCATCCGCCATATTGAATTTAGAATGACGTCACATTCCTTTGTAGTCTCTCTCATTCCCTTTCATTTGATACCCATATTGTAGAAATGCATTAAAAATTACTGTTCTGCCATCTTGGATTGTCCACCATATTGAATTTAGAATGAAGTCACACAACTGATCGTGTATTGTCATTCAATCTAAACGTGCATACAAAATTTCAGCTTAATCGGTTGAGAGTATCTGCTTCAAAATCGAGTCGCAAGATTTCACCCGAACATACATACATTGCAAGTTAAATAAAAACTTTTAAAATTTACCTATGTGGAATGAAACGCCAGACTGTGCTTCACATTCTGCGATCAAAAAGCGTAGGACTCGAAAAACTCAAGATAAAAAGGAACTCTTGAAACTAAATTTCATTGGAATTATCATCTGATGCGATTCTCCCACGGCACTAGGCGATTTTTACCGTCCAAGCACGTTCACATTCACATTTGTGTTGACGTTATTTTGATTGTCAAAGTTCCACCCCTGAGAGAGACGGATGAACGTAAAAAGGTCCGAGTGTTCTCCATCGATTCGATGAAGGTACGTCTATCAACAACAAATATGAAAACATTTTGTTATTCCAAAAGTTTTCGATATTTGGTAAATTTCTGCCCTCTTTTTTCACCCTTAAGAATTGGGTGAAAATTATTCCAAGAGTTCAGTCCCAAGTAGACCCCAATGAGATATTTGGCCCAAGTTTTATTCAGTTCAGTAGTTTCATAGACAAACTCGGGACCACGGTTTTTTTAATTATTCGACTTTTGGATTTCACATATCTTGAAACGTTAAACAAATTTTGAGGAAGGGTTAGCATTTTTTTGTTTCCTATTACATAGATAACAAAGCTTCAATATTGAAAATAATATACAAAAATAGGGTCTCTCAGAGTGACTCATTGAGCACATAATTAGGTTAACTGTTTATTACCTATCATTCGTCGTTTGTCTAGAGTTCGCAGCTCTGTCCTTCACTTATTCTCTCTCTATGGCTGTTGATGCAAAAGGATTGCCAGGTATATGTTTCTATGCTGGTGTCTTTATTGCTTTCTTTATCAGCTACGTCTACCTCATGAGTCCCTTCTTTTGCATTCCATACTTGACTCCCTCCTCGCTCCCTGAGGGGGTTGAATTGAGGAGATTCATTCTATATCATCGGAGCAGACAGGGCGCAGGGGGTTGAAGTGCCTAGGGGTAGTTTGTGCTCGGAGAGGGTGGCATGAAGGGGGCAACATCGCCGTTGTCTCCATTTCCAGCCAGTAATATCTCTTCAGCCTGCTGGAGGCCCTCGGGCTGATCCGGGGACGATGGTTGGAGGAGGGGGGGAGGGCATCGCTCTAGGCAATCCATATATCAAACCAACCTCCCCTCCCCGCGCCTACGTCACCGCACCTTCCATCCACGCACCACCTTTTCCAACTGTCGTCTCGACCACGACGTCCAACGCTGCGATCCGAAGCCCTGGGTCACTTCCTTCAGAACACAGGTAGACAGCACAACCAACAATTATAAAAGAACGACAACCACATGTACACCAGCGTCGTACCAAAAGTGGCTTCAATTACGGTGGATTTTCAACTGGGGGAAAAGTTACCGAAACACAATCTAACTGGGGTAATTTTTGGCATCTAACTGGGGGAAGGTTTTGGGGGACCCGCGATTGAACTGGGGGAATGACGAAATCTGAAAATTCCTAAAATTGAAGAGGTTAATTACTTTATTTAACACATAAAAATGGTACTGTCGTCACAACCTCTGAGTCAAATCACGAACATCGTCAACATCGGTCAAATTACGAACGAGCTAGATACTTATTCATCGATTTGAGGGTTCCAGACGTCCACTTTGTACCGGGTAGCTACATCCCACAAGATTTTTTACGTCACCATGCTCCTGGTACCCGTTCTAGTAGTCCACCAAAACATTATAATTTTCACGAACCGCACTTCTCGGCAAATTGATGGTTCCTGATAAGATTCCCAAGCGATAACGTTCCCAGTTCAATCGCAAGACCTTTGCCCATTTCGATTGCCTTCCATAACAGCACCGGCTCCCCAATTCCCCCAGATCGATTACCATCTCATTAACGGCTAAATTGCTGGTCTTGAGCCAGAGTTGGAACGTAATCATTACTTTTTCAATTACTTTCCACATTACGATTGTATTCGGTTGTTCTGATACAAACGAAGAGGCGATGTCCGACTGGGTACAAGCGGGCGAGAGACCGACGGGCCGCGACAGCCCGACTGGGTTCAAAAGTTGAGCGTCCCGACACTCCGACTGGGTACTAAGAACAGATGTTGATGATTTGGTATGATGTTATTGGCAAATAGTGACTTCACCTTACAGGCCTTCAGCCAATAGGCGCTTCCCACACATCCTTTTGTTTTTGATAAGCTGACAACAATTCATGTAGTAAAATAAAGATCGATAAAAGTATTTTTAATACGCAGAAACACAAGTGTGAACACATTCTGATCTATTTGTCCAACTGATCTATACTTTACTAGAAGGATTGATGTAGGGCGTCCAGACCATCCAGCTAGACAGAACACACATCGAAAGTGTGGACCTATACCGATAGGAGACATCGGGTTTTTCAATATGACGACGGTCTTATCAGGAAAGGGTCACCCATTCTCGACTTCTACCAAGCCCCCCCCCCCCCCCCACCACCACCAGAGCATCTGTTTTTAACGCGTTCACTTCACTGTTGAAAAGTGCCACGGGGTCAGGAACGGTGAGTACCCAGTTGGGCTGTCGACGGTCAGGTGAGCTGTACCCAGTCAGGCGCTATTTCAGTAACCTCTAGGGCGGTGTTCTTGTTCCTCAGTACCCAGACGGGCGATCCCCAAACAAAGAAATGCAGACGATTTCGGCAGAAAATTACTCTGAAAGTAACGGGAATTCCCATTCCCAAAGAACGACCAATGGCAGTGCAGCTACTGGTAATGTTATTCCATTCTATGAAATGAGAATGGCACTTCCAATTACCTGTATATTGAACTGATAAAAGTAATGTGTTTTTGACATTACGATTTTTTATTTTGGAAGTGTGTTTGAGTTGTGGAAATGGCATTTCTCCCATTACCTTTGGCATGTTCTCGTGGAAAATAGTCCAATCGCAATGACTCCAAGAAGGTTCACGAAAAATAATTAGCGGAGAGTGATTCGTTTACCCAAAATGAGCATTTTTTGGATGGCTCTGAAAGCATCTCAAATGCAACTTATATTTTTCAATTGCTTATAATTTTGTCAATTATCATTCCCTCTTCAATATTATGTACTTCACGTCCCGCGATAAAAAAGCTCCAACTTGCTGCCCACTATGAGATACGGACCGTTCCTAGTATCAGACTATTTAGTCACTTTTAATTAAAATTCGAAAAGTTATAATATCTGAAATAAGAAATGTCTTGATTGAAGTTCCCAAGCACAATATTTATAATACGAAACAACTGGACGTGGTTCAAAAACCACATTCGAGATCTAGTTGGGACTGGATTCTTCCCATCATACTCTGACAGGCCTGATCAAAAACTTCCAAACTAACTCTGATGTGTTCGTTATTTAATCACATCCCTTCAATTATTATTCCAAGGATTTCACTTTCGGTCATGTGCTGTAGGTATCGCAGATTCTCAGATCGTTTTTCCGGGAGTGCCTTGAAAATTCGTTTAATTATGTACTAACTTAGTATGTTTTTTTTTTTTTTTTTTTTTTTTGACGTTGCTGTTCAAGCTTTAATTTTTAACCGATTTTCGTGATTCATATTTTGTTGGAGCAAAGTTCGGAAATTTCGATTTCGCTCACAGGAGTAGGGAGTATCAATCAGTCCCTTCAAGTGCTGCTCAAACTAGTATTCTGAGTTTAGATACGAAGATTTTTAGAAACGGAGCTCTGAGTTTATTTTTATACAGTAAGTAACGCACCGTGTAGACAACTGAATATAGTTTACTAAACCGGTGTTTCCTTCAAGTTATATGGTTAATGCAGAAATAGTAGTAGTAGTAGCCACCGCCTAAAGTAGACACATAGCTCAATAGGAGCGAGTCGCGGTCCAACGGGAGTTTAAAAATCAGTTACACCATACGTTCATTTGTTTTCACACAATCTGAAGAACGAAACGAGACAAGCCAATGGAAACCAATGGAAGACAACAAAACAAACCACCCCCTTCCGTTTCGATGTGATTCCAAGGGTTCACTCGGTACGAGGCAAGAATCCGAGCAAGCAGCTCAAAATCGGCAGAAAGTGAGTGATTATTTCCTGCTATGAGTCTAGGTAAGAAGCTCTTGTAATCCTACATCCATACTCCAACGATGGATCAAGGATTCATTGTTCAATAGTGGCCTTCCGAAATTGGAGATGCCCATTGCATTCAAATCAACATTCTGAAAGCTATTATATGGTGTCAAAGGCTTGGGATTGTGTTCCGAAATCCTTTCCCTTTCGAAATGTTCAGATCTCCAAAGTAACAGTTACAAGTTTCAATACCCCTTGTCCTCCGTAAGATTTCGTGAGTGTTGACAATGATGTACCAGTGTGCGAAACCTGCGAAGGGTTTTCCCTAAAATAGTTATAACTACAGCCACCATGTAGTGCTTCGAAATGAGTGACGTATAGATGACTAACTACGCTTCGATTTTTCATCCAACTATAATTCTGAAAACGGTTGTATACTAAGTATAAATATAAATTGATTATTGACTTAATTTAAAATGTTAACATTCGAATTTCTAAATTTTTTGAAAGGAAAACCGCCATATTTTTTAAAATAACATTCTGGGGTAAAATGAGAACCAATTTTTAACTCAAAACTTTTTTTGTATTGGATGAAAACTCGTCATAACATATCGTCTAAATTCAACCAAGATGGTACTGCCATCTATTGAAAATAAAATCAGGGACAATCCCCCTTTAACTGACGAAGGAATCATTAATGAAGTGCAATTTCATCAAAACGTCGACAATCTGAACAATGACGACGAAAAAATCGAAGAAATCTGACGAGCCGCCTGCTCCAGCCGAATGGGATGCCGCTAGTCAGATCTTTCTTGCTCATCAACTGATTAACTTCAAGCCTTGAATGGTAGGTTTGTCGGAATGTGTTCATACAATGAGCAATAGTTTCATAACGACGTTATTAAGAAGAAGAAACCTACTCTAATCATTCAATATTTCAACTTATTTTCGCTTCGAAACCACACATAATGACTCATCACTTAGAGTGTGTTCTTCTCATAGTAGAGATTTCTACACATGTACACATATAATCAACTTTGACAAAATTATCACTCTTCAAATTTAATTCGCTGGTCAATCTACTTTAACTTTTGCAACTCGCTATGTGTCTGCTGCTTATAATTGACTGCCAATAACTACAGCTATATACAGTTTGTATACAGTTTTGTTCGTCTACCCTATACGATATGTTGCATATAATGAAGATCGTTTACAGCTTACAAGGATGCCCGATCCCCTGGGTGGCTACTACACGCTTTTTCAATTGTATTCAATAGCCATTGGCAAGCGATCAGGGTGATCAGGTTTTTCTTTATTTGATCGTCACACATTTACTTTAAAAAAACAATCTACCCATGCAACTTAAATTATAAAACGGCTATTTCAATGGAAAGAAAAAAATCGATGTAGAAGTCAAATAAATCGTGTAAAACTCATTTGAAACATACTATAGTTTCCTCATCTTGCCTATGAAGAAGAGGTACATGAGGCACTCATGATTTATTATTGTTTAATTATATATTAACGCACATGTACCGTAAGACACTCAAATAAAATTGCTTTCTATGGTTATATTGCTGTTCTTGGAGAATTTTCAAAATCGGTACACTCATTACGATCGATACACAGATTACCCCCTAAAGCCTCAAAAAGTTCTCCTCTGTATAATATTAGGAAAGATAAAGATACATGATTTATAGAAATTGTTCGTCATTTTCTGAAGACATCAAATGCAATATTGATCACAATTAATAACTGGAAGAATTTCAATAAATGCACTTGCATTTTGAGATTTTGAAATGTACCTTTTAGGGTGAGACTGAGCGTCCAGGGTGATGGCTGGAGAGCGGCACTCGATCGGCACGCTCGGCACCCTAATCAGATCGTAGGGGAACAGGTTGACACGTGGATTCCGCACGTGAGTTGACAGCTGTGTAAGACGGCTACGACGTGCTGATCGACGAGGTGCAGCTAAGGACGAGACGAAAGGAAAATCCAAATCCCCCGACGGATCTGCTGGGATATTGTCGAAAAATTGTACCGGATGTGTTGAGGGGGCTAACACCGGGAATTTCCGGAGAATTGTCGACGAGGCGGAAGCGGTCCGGTCCGAAAGGCGGTTAGGACGCGACACACTTGAGTAAAGGACTCGCGAGCGACTGGCCAAGTTGCCGTTGCCGGGTTTTCGGCGGGAGGGAGCGAGAGGGAGTAGGAGAGGGTGTGAGAGGCGGACCTTCGTCCCCCATTCGGAGAGGGATGGTGGGGTCGGTGATTCCTCCTTTTGAATGGAACCCACTCCCCACCCCGCTGGACTCACCTTCATCACTTACAGATAAATAATAGGTACTTGTTCACCTAAACACTTCCCGAAACTTTCACAGTTACGGTTTCATTGTTTTTTTATAATGTACCTGTGTAATAGTCGATTAGTAGGGGAAAAAATGGGTGAGCCGAGTGCAATTCTGCCGCGACGCTAATTTCATAGGGAGCGAAAAAAATTGCAGTCAGCAAGGCTATGTGAGCGAATTTTCAAGGTAATAGCGAGGGTAATAAACAAATTAGACTTTAGAAGGGCTACAATTTATTCATTTGGATATTGTTTTCTTGAAGATGTAGGAGAAGAATCGAACGGGAAAGGTTTCTGATGTGCAAATCTACACAAAATATATAAAATTAAATGAATATTTTTCCTGAACTGATACCTAACAGAAGTGTCGGGAGAGTCCCTTGTGGGAACAAAGGAGGTGTCCGATACAAAGGGTGAATGCCAAGTCATTGTCAGTTTATAAAAAATGTCACCCACCTCATCTACAAGCTGATTGACCACAACTTCGGGAAATTCAGAATTCAATACATGAGAATTCACTGGAAATGGACTACAAGTCGCTAATGACTGATATAGAAAGAGCCTGTGTAATATGTATCCCCCAAAGTGCCCCTCACTCCTATAAGGGGGTAGGAGCTTATTGGTGGAACGAGAACTGTCTTGAAGCAGTCAGAGAACGGCAAGCTGTGGCAGCTGAATACAATCTGCTCCAATCCCACGAAAATTTCGTAATGTATAAACTAAAACATGATAGACATCAAAGAATTGGCGGGAAAAGTAAAAAGAAAAATTGGAAAACTTATTGCACAACAAACTAAATCGACCCCTATCAATGAAATTCGGAACAAAATAAGAAAGCTAGAGAATTCATAAGAAAACATATTCCTTATGAAGAAGATAGTGCTCAATCAATCAACAGATTTCTTCTACCTCCGATCTTTCTGAATGAAATTCAACCACATTTAAGAAAACCATCAACACAGCACGACTTAGTATACCCTATCTTATACAATCTACCTCTTACTACAAAGGAAGCATTACTGAAATCGTTCAATGAATTCTAGACTACCGGACCTTCCCGGAAGAGTGGAAGCAGATACTAGTCGTTCCGATCCTGAAGCCAGGAAAAACTCCATCAATATGGCCATCCTACAGACTAATATCTTCCACCTCATGAACAATGAAAACAATGGAGTGGGTAAAAAAACGAGATTGGAATGGTATCTGGAATACCATAATAAACTACCACAGTCACAGAATGGATTCCGAAGATCGAGGATTACGTATGATGGAATTACAAAGTTGGTGTAAAGCATCCAAAATTCATTAATATCACGACGCATTACCCTAACTTTATTCCTCGACAGTTCCAGAGCTTAGACTAGGTGCTATTGGACCGTCCTGTACAAAATATTGCCAGCATTATTCAGCCGAAATATTATTGCTCTTTATGAATCTCGACAATTACATATACGAGTAGACAACAAGTAGGACCAAGAACGTTGTCTCTAGGCTCAACGCAAGGGGGAATTTCTACTCCACTACTCTATGTAGGGGATATAGAAGAGATATTACC
The DNA here is from genome assembly GCA_031894815.1 of Creontiades dilutus. Taxonomy (NCBI): domain Eukaryota; kingdom Metazoa; phylum Arthropoda; class Insecta; order Hemiptera; family Miridae; genus Creontiades; species Creontiades dilutus. Next base: position 242,923 of record JAVIWC010000084.1, on the reverse strand, counting down.
AAGTGAGGTACAGATCATCCAGTTTGCAGATGACATGTGCGTGTACGTTGAGTGTGCCGATGTGGAATCTGGAATCGAAAGCCTCGGGATGTTTGGTGTTGTTCGAAAGGGTTGACATTATCACCTAACAAATCAGTCCTAGTTCAGGAAAAGACGGCTGAATGTTTGAACAGGTGTAGAACTGGCAGACACCAACATTTGTGTTCAAAATAAAGTTAAATTTCTGGGAATAGGGCTTGATAAAACATTGACATGGAAACAGTATAAGTGAACAGATCTGAACCGTACTAGAACATTCTGAAAATGATCACCAACATAGAATGGGGAGCCGATCCAGAGGTAGCGTTGATGTTTTATCGATCGACAATACGGTCTATTATGCATTATGGTTCAATGTTCTATGGCAGGGGTCTCCAAACTTCGGAACACGGAAGGATTTGGGACGATAATAGAAAAAATTATTCTACACCCAGAGCAGAAAGAAAAGTCCGCCATGTGACCCAGCGAAAGCTACCCGACTTCGAGGGAATCAAGAGTTTTGCCAGATAGATGATAACAATTTTGGTTTATTATTCAATAATAAACCATTGTAATCGCTCTGGAAAAAAAATTCTAACCCCCCTGAAAATTTCATGGTTTACGTTTCAAAGGGTGTAGAATCCGAATCTGCAATAAAAAAATTTCCGTCCGGCTAGAGCAAAAGATCTGAAATTTTCAGGAAAAATCCATCTTGGTCCGACGACGACCCGATTCTTGAGCCAGCTCCCTCACTCAATTTAAAGTGCCCTTTAAGGGCTGTCAAAGTTTTGTAAAATCCCTAAAAACCTAAGGCTAATTCTAACCCCGCCTAAAAATTTCACGGTTTTCCTTTCAAAGGGTGTAGAATCCGAATCTGCAATAAAAAAATGTTCCGTCCGTCCGCTGTACGCACGATTTCTCGTGTGAGGAACTAAATGCAAACCGTTCGGAGTTTTTTAGTGCAGTGAGAAGAACCACTACAATTATTTTAAATTATAATTATATCTTAGCTTCCAAAAACATATTTATTTACAAAGAACTATATAAGTTTTTAAATAAGTACAACGTTAACATATTGTGTAGTGTACTGTGTGTAATATACTGTTTTGAATAGCACGGAGGTGGCGTATTCTTAATTGAACATCCAAATACCTTGGGCTACAAAACTTTATTGTTTGGTTTTGTGCCTTCACATACCTTTTGTATAAAATGATAAAATAAAAGGAACAATACAGAAGAAATAAAAGGAGCTCCTTCCTTGACCCTACTTGCACAATTTCGGGGTACAATTCTAGGTGTATAAAATAATACTATCATCTCTGGGTGATTAAATTGTTCGAAATTTAAAAATAAATAGTCAGACCGTTTTGACGGAGCGAAGGCCTCGCGCGCCGGTCCGCTGTTGATCTAATTGCGAATTTTGGGCCGATTCGTAGAGAAACAGCTTCTATAGATCGCGCTTCTTTAGATTGCGGTGTTGCTTAGTCACCCGGAACCTGTAATAAAGGGAACGAGTGGGTTCCATGATTAAGGGCATTAAGCTTGACCATGAGGTGTTGGTGGGCTCTCATTCTAAGTACTTACGTCGAAATGGAGATCTATGGTACACAGGAATCCAGACTAGATGAGTTCTTTGGGATGTTGAAGAACCTCAGAACAAGCGATGCTGGTTCAATTGATGGGATGCTGCTGATCCAAACCAGTGAAAGCGACGTAATTGACGAGCGGATCGGGAGGGCGAGAGAGAAGTACTAAAATATGGCGTCGAGACGGATCGGAGTGATGATATCAGGTGATGATTCAAGTGTCAGGCACATTCATGATGCGAGTCGCGGAAATCAACAGCGGCTGGTAGAAAGTAAACATAGGTACCTATCTACTACCTACTTCGGCCCAAACATATACTGTTACAATTATTGTAATCCCAAATAAATTAATTTAAAAAAAATCTCTAGTTCCAATTGCTCCCGTCTCGTGGCAGCACCAAAATGAGCTGATCTAATTTTCACTCTCATTCCGTTAATAATTGACTGATTTTCAATTTTTAGATTGCATTGGATTCCGGATTATCCATTGATCACTAAAAATTAGCTCCCATGTTCAAAATGTGTCACTACGGTTCAAATTTCGATTAATGATTGAAAAATGCCAGTTACTCAGTTTCTAGAGCAGTGTGTAAAGATTAAACTGAGTTTTTCTAATTTGAAATTTAACCGCCTTTTTTTGTCTAAGCACGAGAGGAGATCCTGAGGTGGAAATCGGATCTCGTAAGATAAATTAAGAGACCCCCCCTCTGGGTTACGTGGGATTCAGGCTCACTTAAACCTCACCTTCATTTCCTCCCGTGGGAACTACGCCTGTAAATCTTTTATACATTACTTCAGGTTGAGTCATTGGGGGAATTTTTCAGTACTGCCCTCTTTGTCACTGCTGTTTTTGGATGATCTTTTTCTGTAGGATGCCTTCAAAATGACAGCTATAGAGGTTGAATTTTTCTCCTTAAAGCATTTTGTCTACTATCACATCTGGCGTCATTCCGTGAGAAGATTGGCTACAGATGAAGAAAGTGTGGAACACATCGTCTGCTTTTCAGCAGTTTGGACCAGTTGGGACACCAACTTTTCCATTTTGTCCAAGCTTTTTTTTTTGTCCATTTTGTACAAGCAGGCGTTTTTCCGGATTTTCCATTGTTGCAACGTCTTCTACCCTACCATTGAGTCAACTAGAACCGATTAGGAACTAATGTACCACTCATGAGCTTTCTCAGTAGATTCCAATATTTTCATTTCCAACACCTGTGTTCACAACACCTAAGCAAATCAAACCAACCTGCATGCAGTTGCACCACCAATGTTGTCTTTCTTTCATCTTATGAACCTATTGGATCACTCCAGACTTGGATACAATATTAGGGTAATAGAAAAATTGAAGTTATGGCATTCATTCACATAGCCACTTCTGTAAGGTGCTAATGCCGTCACCCATCCAATCGCACAATTCATGATTGATTCTTTTTTTCATTCTTTCGATAGTGTGCATGGGACTCAAGTTAACAGTACATCATATTTACTATGGTTTCTTTTCGTTCTCGTTGTCTTAATCCATTTAATGAGACCCGTCAGAGACGATGTGCGAGTTTGAGACCGGGGTCGCAAAATATTGCGCAAAAGTGTAATTTATCGGCAGATAGTGTCGTGTGCTGTAAATGCAGACATTGACTTGAAAAAGATCAGCTAGTGAGAGGTGAATGAAGTCCATATCAGTTCTACTTATGCAAGACAATCCTCCAGTGGATTTTTTTTTCAAATATCAGTGATATCTTTTTTATTTGCTGAGACTTGAAAAGATTTGACGTCCCAAAGTGCTCTCGTAATAAGGGGAATAAAGCACCCAATTGAGAGAAAACTCATTCTTGAATATTCAACTCAAATGTCGAGGTACAGTTTAATTTTGATCAAAAAAAGGGTTACACCACGAAAAAGGTCAGACCTGAGACTGCCTGTGGTGCGGCGAGAATGTTACGAATCGGTCCCAAAATTTGGGGGAAATTTTCCCTCACCTATAGTGCAACATACTCAAAAACAGTCAATTTCGGAAGAACTTAAATATTTTTAATTCAACCTTTGACGAGGAATGGCCATTATATATGAAGATGACTTGCCTTACAATCCATGATGGAAAATGGTACACATTCTTTTCGAGTTCAAGTGTGGCTGGTATTTGAATAGGGTGAAAATATCGCGTTTTGGATCGTTACTTCATTGTGCACAAACGTGCTTTGTGGGACTTACGGTTGGGCTAGTTCTGGCAGATGTGTCTGCTTCATTTTCCGGAAAAAAGACTACTGACTAAGCAGATTAAGCTTAATATTAACATATTAATATGCCACTATGTTATGCCAGAAAAATCTAATTAGCAAATCCAAACGTATAATCACCTCACGATTTTTGCCCACAACAAGCCCTGATGTTAAACGACTAACAGCGAGGATAGGGGCAGGGAGATGATTTTGGGAACCCCGTGCATAAATGAGAGGTTTCGTCATATTTTTCAGCAATCATTTGCGTTTGGTTTATTAGTGTGTGTTTGCGGGTTAGTTAGTACCAATGAAAAAATGCTATTAACATTATATTTACATAGATAGCCATTTTTCTTATGAATCTAGCTCATTATGTACCAATTTGAAGAGGGTTTTTGATGAGGCTGGAAAAATAAGTTTGAGAAATACAAAATTTCGGAAGATGAGTAATATCTTAAACGATGATTGTTAAGTTCGAATTCAGAATGAAAACCGCCGGAATACATTCAGGGATGAAACTTAAATAATGAATTAATGTAGTAATTAAATTCGTTCGTAAAATTTTCCCCTCCTCCTGATTACAACAATGAAATACATACCAATAATTACAAGCCTCGGAACACATCAAATCATCAAGTTGAAAAACAATCAAATTAGTCAAAATTACAATTTGATTCAAAACGACGAACCCATGGGTCACAATAAAGGTTGTTCGGAGAATTTCATGACCAACTGGTTCACTTTGAGTTGTTTTAGTATGAAGTAGCCCACAGAGCAGATCCCAATCAAACACAAGTTGAGGAGTAAAAGGAGCAGATTGGTTATGACTCCTGATGAGCACTGGAGGCTGAAGGTGGCGGTGGTTTTGTTGAAGTTGACTGGCTCAGCTATCGTAGTGACCGATAGCGATTGGTTTGAGATGTTCTTTTGGGCGGAATAGAGAGGCGGCAGTGATTCCCACCAGGAGAAACATTTCGACAAATCCACGTCATGGGGTGAAAAAACTCCCAAATTCGAGGTTCGGTCACCTGTGAAAAGATAACAATCGTTAAGTATTTTATTTATAAAAACTATAATAGTTCTATGTCGATTTATGATAAACGATAGTATACTGCTCAAAAAATTAAGGGATCACCTGAAATGAATCATGATTGCTAGAAGGGGAGGTCAAAACTTATGGAGGTCATTATTTCTCCTTTGAATTGGATCTGGTGAAAAGTAAAGTAGTCAACATGAAAAACAGATGAAGAATGAGGCAATCGGACATTACTAGAGAAAATTTCAAAAGGACGCCTTTTGCTTAAAAAAAAAAAAAAAAAGTAAAAACGTCGTTTTAAAAAAATGTACTGTGGATTGATCGCCTGACTAAAAATCAAAACAGGATAGGATAAGTCATTGCAAAGCTCTATTTTCTCACTAAATATGTAAGGAAAAATCTGGTCAGGTCAGTTTTCTGTTTAGCTTGTTGGTCTCGAAAATAAATAAAAAATACTTACTCTAAATCAATCCTTCTTATAATCTATAGATCAGTTAGAAAAATTGATGGAAATCTGGTTAAACTAGACCGGTAAAAACTAGTGGCCTTTGCGTATTACCGTAATAGAACGTATTCAAAACATTAGTCGACATCTGCGCTGGTATTTCGCGGTAGTTCCAAATCGGATAGAATAATGATACGATTATGTCGAAACTAAAATGAGATGATTGGACCGTTCTTGAAATTTTGAGCGCAATAGGACCACTCGATGTTTGTTGAGAGGGTTTCGCTTTCGCACTTGCGCAGTATCTACAAATGATGCTATAGCGTTGAAATTTATATAAAATTAATATAGCATTTTTCTCCGAAATTGGGGCACGGTCGGACCGCTGGCACCTAAGAAAATTATGCTTGTTGGTTGTTACGTTTGCACATGGGTAGGGGACCATTTTCATCCTAACCAGCAGATTCTCTGAAGAATTCATCAAAATGAAAATGGTATCATTGATTTCTAGAGTGGATCAGCAAAAATATTTAGGTGTACTAGTGGATAAATTCTTGAAATGGAAACCCCATATCTTGCAGACTAGTAACTACCTATATAAGAAGAACGTCGTTTATTATTTATTTTTTCGACAGTATCTTGCATTTGAAGGTTATTAGAATGATGTTTCATGCTTTTGTCACAAAAGCAATAGGTCAGGATAGAGTTTCCTTATGGGTTGGAGCTTATCATTCATCCTTCAGCATGGTTGAGCGTTCAGTCAAACCCACCATCCGATTGATTTTTAAAGCAGGCTATAACGGTCATACTAGACCATTATTTATGAAAATGAATATTCTAGCTCCCAAATTAATGTTTGTTGCGAGGACGCTTCAAAGCTATGATGAAAGCTTTAAAAATTATCTCCCTTCTTCTACCCTTAGCTATGATTCCACTCGAATGTAATCTGGCATAGTTGTGAATGTTCCTTTTCCCAATAATAATTTTTTCAAGAGTCAGTACCGCTACCTTGCACCTCGTTTGTACATGGAACTCCCTCCGCAAACTCAGAGTTCAACAATCTTTCCGAAAATTCAAAGCGATTTTATATGAATATCTCAAGAAAGAGTTCTTCTACAATAATGATGATTTCATATCAATACTAAGCATCTTCATTTGATTAATTTATTTCAAGATATCAGAGTGTGTGCGTATATGTATAACGAATTTTTTCCCATTAATTAATATTGATAATAATTAGCCTTTAAATCAAATGTATCACAAATATACATACACACACACACACACACACACACACACACACACACACACACACGGAACGAAAGTTGTTCAAAATGGTCTAAAATGCAAATTGCGAGTGAAAAATTTGATTTTGAAGAAAAAAAATTGTTCATCACCCTAAAGTGGAAATTATTCTTCTGCTACCACCAGGGGTGTCCACCAGGGGAGGGGGGGGGGGTGGTGACGCAGGCCGCGTCATCAAGCTTGGGTGGGATTCCCCTGCATCCCACCCGCCCACAGGTGACTTGAGTCGCAAATTATTTTGGCTATGAATTAATTATCTCCGACGATGTTCCAACTTTGTATTGTCTAATCAATCCCACCACATCGATCATAACTTCTAATCGGTGGATGCTACTTAGCGAATATCAGTCCTCTGTCGAAACGTCCTCAACTTCTTCATTAGTTGATGTCTTCGCTATCTGGAGGAGTGCTTGTCAGTCGAAGGAAATACTAGTTCCTATGGTTTCATTACTTGCTACTTCGCCCACTCCTTTGTTAGAACCTCTTGATGACACCATCCCTTTAACCTTGGTTAATATATCTAAAACTACTTCGCACGAAAAGGAAAAGGATTTCCCTTCCATGAAATCAAAACCCTCCTGCAAAAGCTTATTGAACTTGAGCAAGAACCCTCACCGAGTATTCTTACTGATTAGGAGGCACTAGCTGAAGCTGTATACTAAAACCTTGTGTGTAGCTGAAACCGGAAAAATCTCTGTTGGTCTCCCTTTCAAAATAGCTCCTTCTGCTTTAGGCAAATGTCGTCCACTTGCTGTTTCTCGTTTTTTATCCTTAGAAAAGAAACTGCAAAAAGATTCAGTATTAAAAACTGCTTACGTAGAATTCATGAAAGAATATTTACTTCTTAATCACATGGAACTTGTGGACCCCCCATCGCCTTCTGAATCACACTATTATACACTTCCTCATGCTGTACGTAGAAAAGACGACCCCTTTTCACAAATTCGCGTTGTTTCTAATGCCAGTCAACCCACAAGTTACACACTGGTCCAAAACTTCAAAACGAAATTTAACAGGTTATTACTCGCTTTCGATTTTTCCCCTTTGTTCTTTTAGCAAACGTTGGTAAGATGTTTCGGCAAATTGAACATCCTCCCAATACTCAAAATTTCCTTAGTATTCTGTGGCGAGATTCACCAGACAGTAAGCTGAAAGATTACCGCCTCCCTACAGTTACATATGGCACAGCCTCTGCTCCATTCTTGGCTTGCAGAACCATACATGAGATTGCTGATCGAAATGAATCTTCTTATCCTGCTACTGCTAAGCACCCCACATTTCTTCCTGCTCACGCTTTGATAACCCCACTTTTGATACAATATTTCCACGAGCTCTCTCTCTTCATGTTGGCCCACGAGCTACTCTTTCCCATGGAATACTGGTTAGTCAATGGACGAAAGTTAGTCCAGAAAGCTCTGTCCAGCTGTCCCCATTGTTATTCTCTCAACCCCAATTATATTACAAAAGACTTGGAAAACTCGATTTCAAAAGGAACTCTTTTAACAAAGTTCCAGGTCAATTATGTCAGACGATGACAAGTGATTTTTACTTTGTTCAGGCACATTTACATTCGTGTTAATATCTAAAAGTTCAAGTTTCCTTAAGGAAACCGAACGGATAAAGCGGTTCGGGTGGGCTCAACTCGATTCTATACCTGCTGTATCAGAGTGGGATCGATTGTTTCTGGGGCCATTCTGGCCCAATGCAATCTGGCAGGACTTATCGTGTGCGGCAGTAGTGGACTTCTCTCAATCTTTCTTGATGATACAGAAGGCCCTCCTGTCCCCTCTGGCGTTAGACACACTATACGAGTGTGCCCGGGATGGACCACGTGGAGGTGCCAGGTTTTATGGGATGCAGTACGTATGGGTTACAGGAGTTAATGACGCCTAGGTACTAATCCACCTCTTCTTTTAACTTGTGGTCTTCCCATCATCGGCCGCCATTCTTAATGACACCTAGGTACTAATTCACCTCTTCTTATAACTTGTGGTCTTCCCATTATCGGATGTCATTCACTGCGGAGTCTTGCAAAAGCACAAATCTTCTACCTAATCCGCAATTATAAATGCACAAACATTTTCTGCTTTTGAATGGTAATGGAAATGGTAATGGGGTCTTACTCATGCTTTGGCAACGTCGCACTCGATGTAAGGGGCATCTGAGGCTCGCGCAATATGAGAATGTCGGACGTTGGACGTTGATCTCATTATCATTTGCTTCTCGAATATCGCATCCCATGATGACAGCATCGAGCAGTTTCCGTCTGGTTCGCGTCCGAGTAGCCGAGTTGTCAAGAAATGGAATTCCGCGTTTGCCGTACGAATAAAGATGTACGTTGCATAATTTATAACAGTTTTAAATACAGTGTTCAGAGGAAAAGGGCAGGTGAAGTAGTTTCGTGGAGGTGTACTCATCGCGGATGTAATGCTACGCTCGTGACCGATGCAGCACAGATGAGAATATTATCATTGGGTACTCAGCCTCACGATCACCCCTCTTTGACCGAAAACCAAATTCAAAGTTCTATAGTGAGGTCATCATGCAAGAGAAAGGCAGCGGAGGACATATCCACGAAACCTTCGAAGGTAATCAGACGGGAACTGGAAGACTCTCGATCCAAAAACTACCAATGGCCCGGAAAGTTACCACAGACATATGAAAGATGAATTCTACCACCCGAAGCCAGACATTCACAAATTCGTTTCAGTCTTGAGAGGATTCCAAGCGCAAACCTACCTGAAATTGCAATCCTCAGTCGCCCAGCAAAAGAGAAAAAAGAACCAAGATACATTGAAATTCATCATCAACGCCTGGGATGAGTACGTCACAGAAACAGAGATCTCATTGGATATTTGAGGGTCGTCGGTCGTAAATTCGGGCCAACCTCTGCCGTTTAGATGCTGATCAAGAGGACAACGTACACAAATTTTGACGACAAATATCCTTTTATTTGAGGTGAGCCCATAGAATTTTCCTTCCCTTCATTCTACCACTCTAAACTGTTGCCGTCCTTTGCTCTACCCTGGTTATTTGTGCTTTTGATACTTTGTGCTCTTGAATGGAATGTTTTGTGCGAAAGGTAAGCCATTAGCGTACGATTTGTGCTTATGATATGCACCCATTCACTGCTAGGTCCATGTCTTGTTGAGGAGAGAATAATAAGGCTGAGGCAGGGCGAGTACATACTGAATATTCTCCGCTGCCTATCGCGGATTTTACCTATATACTAGATTTTAGATAGAAAACTCGATTCTATACCGTCTATAAACAACTATCATTAAAACATTAGTGTCACTTCGAATGTATTCAAGTACTTTCGGTATTCAGATTTTTGAAATGCATCCCTTCGATTTTACTTTTGATGTCTGGAGGAAACATCTCCCCTGGCATTTCGTTTGCGTGAATCGCTGTAACACGCTTACATTCCACGTGTTTTAAGATTATTTAAAACATTTTAATGGTCTCTACATTCATGTTATCAATACGAAAAATCTTACTCACTGCCCAAATCGGGAGACTTTTTTTGCATGTTTTAATGCAATTTATTGATATTCTTCTGCCTAATTTCGAGCATTTGGCATATTCCTGAACTTGCGATTTATAAACTTCAGAAGAAAAAACTCTTACCCGGAAGGTAACCTCCGTCATTAATCATCTTAATGAGGCAATTCACATCATCTTCGATGGAGTCGTCCAGCGCCAGCTGCTTGGTCAGGTGGCTGCAAGGCTTGTGGCTGAACAGCTTATCTGGTATCCCGAAAATACCGTAGTAATTGTATCCGATGTCGTCCCTGAAGATGCAAAAACTCTCATGATTTCTACAGTTTTCATCCAATTTTTATTTAATTTTCAGGGAATGTGCGTATTAGAATAATAATAATGGCCAGGAAGTGGTGTGATGGATATGGATAGTGGGCCCTTCCCAATTCTTAAATCCGTCGCATTGGGAGATATACCAGAAGCCTTCAAGCGTCTTCTGAGTGGGACGGGCATCACCGCTTCAGCTCTTGGAAGGGGCAACCATACCATTCCACCACCTCACTTCACCTCCCCAAGTTACAGTGGCATTGTACGTGAGTAGGATATACTGACAAATTATACTGAAATTCTGCCTCGAGAGTTGAAGAGCCAATAAGACGTTTTAGAGAGAGTTGGATACCACACAAGAGGAACAAGGTGGACATTCCTAGACCTCCCAATGCAATAGTCACACTTGATTTTCGACCCACTTGTATACGAGCCACGAGTAGAACGCGTTGAAAACTTGGCAAATTTCCCCACTCCTTTCTAAACTCATTCCAAGTGATCATTTCGTTTTCTAATAATTTCTTATGTAAGTCAGATGGTTGTAAAAAGTTTTCTCTCACATCGACAATCAAAAAACAGTAATTTTTTTTAGGTGTAATTAAAACAAAAATTAATTTACATAGTCAGTTCCGTAATATATACACTAAATTATAAAATTATAATACTTAATTTTAAGTATTAATGAAGCGACCGCTACGATTGCACTTGGCAAGGCCTGTTCCCAGCAGGCAATGTGACCTCAGTTGTGATTGTCCCTTCTCCGTCGTTGAAATCGTGTGGGCGCCTTAATCTGAAATCAAGTTGGGATATCACGAAAAGGATAACTCGTGCCAGAATTGAAATCAACTTAAACAATGCAAGTACAATAATCGCGCACGTAAGTAGCAATTATCATACGATCTGTCACAGTGAGTCTTACCTGGGGATGTTCTTGATTCGCCGAACCCATCATCTTCCAGGACGTCCGTATGTCCTCAGCTATTTTGCTGCTGCTGATTCAACTATGCTTGTTCGTCAGGCTTCTTCTTTTGTTACCAAGAATCAGTTAGAATTTTCCCCCAGTTTTCCGAAAACATACTACAGCTTACGATCAGTGATACTTATGTCTCCCCCATGTTTTGGGACTAGGTAGGCTTTGACAGTCTTCCAATTAGGTCATGGGTTACATGTTAACTGTTCTAGCAATTCAGCACATGTGAATTGGCACTCGACATCATGCCTTCCCAAATATTCATACATCAGTCTCTTATTAATTTCGGTCTCCTCTAATGATTTTCCCTGTTTGGTTATTCCTTTGGGTGATAAGATTAGTCTCGGATGCAAACGCCCATTCAAATCGAGAATGAGCGAAATGCGATGAGCTACACCTCGACTGTTATCATTCCTTCTACCGGCCAGCTCTAGAATCTTTTCTCATGTCTTGGACACTTTGATGTAGCAGACAGGGTTACGATATTTCACAGCATACTTATTCTTGGTGACTTCATAATCTTCAGGAATTTCTACTGACACAGCAAACAGTGGCTTTTGAAGTTCAATATTGGCGTAGATGAACGTGACTGTGATGACTTTCATTTTCAACCTCTGAACACTCGCACTAATCATACATGTAACTCTCTCTACATTTCACGTGCACTTCAAGAGAAGACAACCTTTTAAATGAACGTCCTTTCTCTTTGCACTTGCCACACTAAAACTTTCGAGTCCCGTTTCTTTCACAACAACTGTAGGCGTCCCATCTACTAACTTTCCGTCACATATAACGTTCAAAAAATTACATCGCATTTTACCCGACTTGTTGGACCACGTGATGTTTTTCAAAGACGCGAAGATATACACTGAAGACAAACGATCTCTCCACCTTCGAATACCTCCGCTGAAACCTCCCGCCCAAGCGCCGGAAGAAAGGATTTTAGTGAGGCATGCCCTCACAAAGGGCACCTCATGTTTTATGAAGGTATTTTTCTTGAAAGCTTTAAATGTTTCTCAAAACGAATATCACATAACTTTCTATTATATTTGCTGAACCAGGGATTGAAAAACCTGGCAGGGATTACAAGCCCTATTCAGGACCCATGATGTTGAAGATGAACGGCAAGTGTACCCGCAATGTCCAATACTTGACCAGTAACATTCGTTTTATTGTAACTACATTTCGCTAACAGGTACATTCGCAACATAGGCGCTAGAATACTATCTACAACCCTCAGACTCGCTTAAAAATTGATAGGAGAACGAAAATAGTCTCTTGGTATGAGTTTGATGGAAGTGGAGGAATTAGCTAAGTTTTCAACGCGATCCTCCTCTCTATACTAGTGGATCAAAATTCAAGTCTGCCTAATTCATTTTGTAGTATATTTACTGCTCTTTAATTTTTCTAATGGCCACAGTGACAGTAGAACAAATAGTGGCGGAGTTATAAGCAACAAAAAAAAAAAAAAAAAAAAAAAAAAAAAAAAAACTGAAAACAGTGATTAGATTTTGGAGGTTTTTGTAAGTATCTCAAAAAACACAACTTGAATTTGTAGGATCCAAAAAACTTATGATAAGACTTTGAAACCCAACTGTTTATTTTTTTCCAAGTGAGCCTTATTTTCGATCTGTTTCGCCTGGACTATGAGGCCATCGTTCAGAATTATTTCCAAAGTTATGTCGATGACTTGGAATTCCCTACACCATGAAATAATTAATAAAATAATAATAGATCTGAAAACTTGTTTAATTTGTTGTTGTCAAGGTCTGGAGATGTTATCGTTCGATTCAGTATAAAAATTCTTCTAGTGATACGGACCTCAAACGAGCCTAAAAGCATGACGACTTCTAGACGTCCATCTGAAGCAATGTCTCGTCAAGAGCGGGAAGAATATTAGAATTGATCCTGGGGGTCAACAACCCAAACATGAGGGGAAAAGAAAATAACTGCTTATGAATTCGCTTCAGCCCGCTATAAGATCAAAACTGTAAAAACAAATTTAGCGTGTGTGTGTGTGTGTGTGTGTGTTTTATTCAGTGCCGGATCCAGGATTTATGTAAGGGGGGGGGGGGGGGGGCACAACCTACCGGGGGGTCTAGAAAAAACCCCACAGTAAAGCTGGGTAACGTTTTAAGACACTCCAAAGCTTAGTACAAATTCAAATCATGAATGCAAGCCAAATGAATGAAATTGAATGATAAACCCCAGTGAAAGAATTTGCTGGTTTTTTTTCAAGAGCAATTACAATGGAAAAATATTCTATTTGAAAATTTTAAATTTCGTAAGACGGAGCATGCACATCAGAATGCTTCAACCCGTGTATCGGCTATAAGCCCTTTTAGGAGTTCACTCCAGTATCCACGTTCACTACATCACTAGATTACTGCGATCAAAGCGAAAAAGGCTGCAAATTCATGATTTGAATTTCTACTAAGCTTTGGAGTGTGCGTGTTTCACAAGTGATAGAGCGATTATTGAATTTCAGGAGGCTCACAAATAAGATCAACTGATCAATCCAAATAGGTATTTTGGTTGAGAACAGATTTACGTGCTCTATGCATATCTCCTGAAATTCAATAATCGCTCCATCACCTGTGAAACACGCCCTCTCCAAAGCTTAGTAGAAATTCAAATCATGAACGCAAGCCAATTGCATAATAAACCCCAGTGAAAGAATTCGCAGCGTTTTCCCGAAAATTTCAGATTTTTTGCTCTAGCCGTTTGGGAGAAATAGTGCGTACGGTGTACGGCGGACTGACGGAAAAATTTTTATTGCAGATTTGGATTCTACACCCTTTGAAACGTAAACCATGAAATGTTCAGGGGGGGTTAGTTTCATGAGCGATTACAATGGTTTATTATTGAATAATAAACCAAAACGTTGTTGTTTTTGTTTTGATCGCAGTGACCTAGTGATGTACTGAATGTGGATGCAATGTTGGCAGCATAAATCGGGCCGTACATCGGTAATGGTTTGAGCTACGGACCTGGGGAGGGGCTCATTCGATTCCTCATGGAAAGTTCTTAAAAAAAAGTCCAAATTTAGGCCGACTTGCATTTTTTTGAGATTTTTAGGGATTTTACAAAACTTTGACAACCCTTAAAGGGCACTCTAAATTAAGAGAGAAAGCTGGCTAAAGAATTGGGTGGTTGTCGGACCAATATGGATTTTTCCTTAAAAATTCAGATTTTTTGCTCCTGCTGTTTGGGAGAAATCGTGTGTTCGGCGGACGGACGGAAAAACTTCAATTCCGTCGTACAAACAAGAATTTTGAATTGCCATCGTGTCGCCTCTTTCCGGTGTACTGGTCAACCTAAATTGTCTCCTTGACGAATTGATGGCAACCTTGCCCTCCTGGTTTCTCTTCATCTTCAAGTATGTGAATAACTCGTAGTAGCTGATAATTCCTTGCACATAGTCATGGCTAAATCCATTCATTGTCATTCTCCCTCCAATTCACTTATGAACTTGAACAAGAAGATCAATCCATGACATCCCTTGACTTGTTATCCGCAACTCAGACGTTACTCTCACGTAAGTAACTTGAAAAAAGCGCCAAAGCCTCAGCTTTTTGATCGTATAACCACTTTTTTCGTTTTTATACGGAACGTTTTTGAGAAAATTGAATTTGAAGGCGAAAAATATTAGTGGGTTATGCGTGCATCACAGGGATGTCCCCATGTCCACTATTTATATGATCGCAATTATCAACATAATTGTATACACTAACGAATATTTCTTAAATCTTAATCGAACATAAAAAGCTCGAAAATCGGTTGGGAGTTTTAGCAGCTATGATTAACGGTGCTATGAAAGGTGATTAAAAGCTATAAAAGTAATAAAGGTGAGAAACATGCAAATTATTACTCACAGGTTTATTTATTTATCCCTTTCGCAAAAATCACTTATCTGTTTATTAGAAGCTGTCATCGGTAAGTTATCTAAATCGGGGAATAGATACCTTGTAATTGACTTCTAGACATACGAAAGATGAAGGATCATCTTCATCATAAATATAACTAATTAAAAACTATGACTTTACTGTGAAGCAATGTTAGGAAAATATATGAACGCAACTGATACCAAAATACCTACTAGCAGCAATATAGTCCTTACAGACATGGATGTTGAAACCCATGATTAGAAAAACTCAAATTTAACGAGATAAAACACTTAACTATGCTTAACTTGTCCGCAAATGTTATGGTCACGGGATTTGAAAAGAAACTCTAGAAAACGAAATTCCTTTTGTAATTATATGAGTTGTGTATTTCGACGTAATTTGTAATATGATTATTTCTGTGTGCGTTGTGGTAACCCACACCACCTATCCACCTATCCGTTTCACAATTATCATTGTATTTTAATCAAATCGATAGGAATATCCCATATCCATCCTATCAACTCTATAACCAACCTAAAACCTCTGCAATGCTTATTCCATTAAATAAACGATATTAAAGGAATACTTAAATCGTTTCCACCTCACGGTTAATGAGATTCCCGTGGCTATTCTCGGAGCAATTAATACAATTATTCAATAATAATTCAATCTATTAAAAAAACCTTATGTACTTACCTATTATTTCTTGAACCTTACTCATCTGTACATAATCATAGTGATTAATAGAGTAAAAATTAAACAAAAAAAAAAACTTTTTAAGAAAGCTTTTATTTAAATGCCTTCAGAAGAAAGAAATAATTTTGTAATTATAAATTTTACTTGTCTACTTATAGCCTACATACACAATTTATAAAATCATGAAAGCTTGTCGCGAGATGTAGGCTTGTGTAAAGTAACTAGTTCCTAGGTACCTATTTCATTGATCGACTTATTCCGATAAGTTTATTTCAGTTTATTTAGGTAAATACTTACAGATACCCCGTTACGGGGCTCAGGTGTGGGGGTACAAATATATTGAGCAAATAGAAATATGCCAAAGATATTACATAAAAAAGGTGCTGGCATTGCCGCAGAACACTCCCAACTACATCATCTACGCGGAAAGTGGCTTTGAGTTGTTGTATTTTGGAACAATGAAACTTCAAATGGAATACGTAGGAAAAGTGTTGGAGCATCCACAACAGCGGTATACAATGAATGAATAGTAAACCCCAGTGAAAGACCCAGTGTAAAAACATCTCTAATTTATCAAGTCCTTTAGAACTCGTATTGCGTTAAAACTTCCCCAAATCCACATTTAAACGATGTAGCCAAAGGTAGACTGATGTGGAGGAGGCACACAAATATCATCAACTGATCAATCCAAATAGGTGTTTTGGTTGAGAACCGAATTACGTGGTCTATGCATATCTCCTGAAATTCAATTATTGCTCTATCACCTGTAAAACACGCACACTCCAAAGCTTAGTAGAAATTCAAATCATGAATGCAACTCAAATGAATAAAATTGAATAATAAACCCCACTGAAAGAATTTGCAGAGTGCGTGTTTCACAGGTGATAGAGCGATTATTGAATTTCAGGAGGCACACAAATATGATCAACTGAACAACCCAAATAGGTATTTTGGTCGAGAACAGATGTACGTGCTCTATGCATATCTCCTGAAATTCGATATTCGCTCTATCACCTGTGAAACACGCAAACTCCAAAGCTCAGTAGAAATTCAAATCATAAACGCAAGCCAGTGAAAGAATTTGCAGCGTTTTTTTATTGAACCTCAATACCCCCTACAATAAAAACATCTCTAATTTATCATGTCCTTCAGAACTCGTATTGCGTTAAAACTTCCCCAAATCCAAATTTAAACGATGTAGCCAAAGGTAGACTGATGTGGAGGAGGCACACAAATATCATCAACTGATCAATCCAAATAGGTGTTTTGGTTGAGAACCGATTTACGTGGACTATGCATATCTCCTGAAATTCTATAATCGCTCTATCACCTGTGAAACACGCACACTCCAGAAGCTTAGTACAAATTCAAATCATGAACGCAAGCCAATTGAATAATAAGCCCCAGTGGAAGAATACTTATTTACCCCAGTAATAATATTGAATAATATTTACCTATATATTATCAGCGTTTCGTGCATATCAGAATGCTTCAACCCGTGTATCGCCTATAAACTACAAGTATCCACATCGGCTATCACTCCAGTATCCACTTCACTACAACTCGACGATATCGGCGTCACTAGGTCACAAACAAACAATAATAAACCAAAAAACGCAAATCTTGCCACCATAAATCGGGCCATACATCGGGAATGGTTTGTCCTACGGACCTGGGGAGGCGCTCATTCGATTCCTTGTGGTATTTTCTTCAAATAGGTACAAATTTAGGCCGCCAATCTCAACGTTGTCAGTTTTTGTTTTGGTGTTATATCATTCCGTTGTTTCCTATTTTGTTTTAGCCCTTTATTTTTTCATTTTTAATTAGTGAAATGTAAGAAACTTCGTTAGGGAGTGAAAATGATGACGACGAACTAATACTTCACGGTGGGTCCACACAATTGCCAAATGAGGATTCAGGAGTTACACGGAGTTCAGTGTTCTGTTTAGTTTGGACGTCTTGATACTACGCTTAAATCTCAAAAATTAGGAGGAACAAATATAATAAATGAATAGTTTTAGTAACATACACATCAGTTGTACAAATAGATCGAAACCAGTGATATAACTAGTGGCCTCGTTGTTAACATCTAACACGTCGCGGCCTCCGTTTAATACCCATGCATTTTATGGAAATTGAGCTATTGCGCTTGAGATTATCGTGTGTACCTACCCATTGTCCAGTGGAAGTTGAGGTTTCGGTTGATGAGTTGCTGCTTGGAATCAAAAACACCTATGATGACGATTGTTTAAAACCGACCGCTCCACTAAGTGTAGAAGAGCCAAATAATGTAACTAGCAAATCGACGCTTAAAGTGCAACATGTCGTATCTCATATGTCTCAACTTTTCAGGAGAGACAAAAAACTGATTAGATATGACAAGTTGATTAGGACTTTTTGATATGATAAGTTCACAAAAAGCCCGATATACGCGCTAATATCAATTTTAGCCCAAAATCAACTGTTCTATTCGATTCCCCGCGTTTTTTTCATTCAAGTAATGTGCATAACTCAAAGCAGCCAAAAAGTGACATACGACATGTTGCACTTTAAGCGTCGAAATTTTTGGTTAGCGACACAGGGAAAAGCCTTCATAAAGGAGATTTTTCGATCAATTGTCTCCACTCGGCTTCGAACTCTAATGAGGAAGGAGGTTTAGCAAAAAGCTTAAGTAATAGTTCTGTGTTAGATGCTGCGGTGTTGGGTCTGGTCAGTCAGACTCATGAAGAGAATGAAGTTTTCGAGGGTGATTCTCTTCCTTCCACATCAACCTCTCACGACAAATATAATTCAGCTCAGGAAAAGACGAATCGCAAGTTCCAGTAACCAAGGGTAAGAGGAAAAATTCGGCAATTTCTGACCCGAAGTAGTGGAAAGCCGAGGGGAACAAAAGGATCAAAGGAACAAAGGAACAAAGGGCGTTGGGGAATGCTTACAAAGATACCGAAGGGCTAGCAAAAAAACTTCGAAAAAAATTATTCACTATGTTTCAAAAGGGAAAAGAATTACTCATGGGACCTAGGAGTAATAATATTACTAGAATTAATTAATTAATTGAATAATGAATATTATTCAGCTTCATCAAAAGTGGAAAACAAGGAACTGTCACCTTGTTACTGAGCAACAGCGAGCACCTATTTTCTACTTCTTCTGGAAAAAATTGGAGAGTTGGGCAGAAAAAAAGTACATTTCGGGACTTATGTCTGTCAACTAAACCAATCAAAAAACAAATCGAGGCCCGTAACCCCGTCAGAATACAAATTCATACTATTTGAAAGTGGGAAATACCTGTTTGTAAGTCACTATTTACCAGTACTTTGGCAGTGAAATGGTCCACTATCAAAAGGTGGCTTATACAACACAAATGGTGAGGAAAATTACGGACAAGAAGAAGAGCAAACCATTGTTGTTCAGAACGCCCTAACTCCACCCGCCCCTCTGATTGATAGGAAAAAAGTTCAACGAATGTTCTTAAATGAGATTCCTAAACTTACATCCCACAATTGGCGCCAGTCAACTTAAAAAAATTATGTTCAATCGGACATTTTTTCATTTTCACGCCTCTTCCGTCTGTACGTAGATTACTCTGCAAAAAAAGGAACAAAACCTTCCAGCTGGTACTCGTTTGATCGAGAGTGTAATTCTCAAAATATTCGCATATTTCACCCGTGAAAGGACCGTTGTCAGTACAAAATCAATAATCACTCCGATGCAAGAAAAAATAATTGTTCATTCCAAAAGAATCAAATTTTGGGAAGCGTATAGTTCATTGAGATTGGCCATAATTGAAATAAAAAAATCTTCATCTTGGACTAACTTAACTAGAAAATCATACCATCAAGGCCAAACTCAGCCCAGTTCTTAAAAAAAATACTGTACGAAATAAAATGAATGAGAACAGTTTTGGAAAGTCGTTTTGATTGCTAATTTCTTTAAAAAGTCTGCAAATTGAGAATATTGCATTGAGAAAACAGGTTTTTGTAGTTTCTGAAAAACGCACAAAAATGAGATTGGCCTTGATAGTTCTTAAACGACGCAATGCTTCCTAAGTAAATGCGGAAACACACTTACCTACCTACACAACCGTTACCTACCTTGTTCCGGAAAAATTCTTCGGACGGCAGAAGAATTTTTTTTTAATCGATTTTCAAAATCTGCGTATCTTGAAACGCAAACCGTCAACTTTTGAGGGGAGGTTGAATTTTTTTTTCTTGGCCTATTGAAAAAACTAAACCAAAACATTAGTTCAATGGGGTTGATTTCTTTTATCGCTTCATGTATTTATCTAAGCGCTTTTGCCATTTTGGCCACGTCAGACATCTATAAAAATAACAATATATGGGGTACTACACTAGTAGCAAGGCAGATTATACGCCCACGTACAACACACTCATATACATAAATATAAGTGGGAAAATAACCGATCTATTGTAGTTTGGTTTCTTTTATTTAACCTGTGACGTTTCTGTCCTGGAGCAGGAGCCTTTGTATGCAGTATCTACAATCACAAAACAAGTAGAATATCCATAGTTTTTTCTTTCTGTGGGTAGGCATGCATTTATATACTAGAAACTGATTTACTACTGGTAAAGTAACGATTGTAGCTTAAGGTTTGTACTTACAATAATGTTGATACCTACGTTTAGTGGTTTTCACTTAACAAAAACTGGGTACCTACATGAGTAGCCAATTATTATTAATTATAAAACATTGCATCAGTTCAAACTTTGTGAGCTTGACAAACACATCACTTCTGTCTGAGTACCAATGGAGTTCTTATTGATACTGGTAGCAACGTTGTCTTCCTAAATACTAGCATGGAGTTTTGATGGATGTTTCAAAGAATTCTATCTGTTCAATTTTCTGTGGGAAGTTGAAACAAATTCCAATTATTCTATTTGCAGTGAAAGGAAGTAGGTATACCTAGTAAGACACGTTATGCTGGTGAAAAGACTGAACCAATAATAAAAAAAGGATCATTAGCAAAATAATAAACAATAAAAATAAATTTATATTGTTATCTTAACTTGGTATCAAATTTTGAAAGTGATAAATAGTAAGAATTATTGAGAATAAAAATGTGACCCAGAGGAAGAAAAAATATATAAACTTGAAATGTTGGAAGTTGGAGATAGTTGTAAGCCATACCATACATTACTCACTTGATAAGTATCCCTCTTCTTCCTCTGGGCCAGTTCCAAATTACATACCAAGTTAAGTTCTCAACTGTAAACCTATTTTTAATCATTTTTTACTAAACCTTCTCTCTCTATTGGTTCTGTTCAGTTTCTTCACCATCATTTACCATTATCCGTAAGAACTCCATTAGTGTTCAGACAAGCTCACAAAGTTTGAACTAATTCCCTTTTTATATTTAATAACGATTCGCCATTCATATATCAGTTTTTGGTAAGTGAAAACCTTAGTAAGTACAAATCTTAAGCTACCACCATTAGCTTACCAGCCATCTATTACATAAATGTACACCTACTCATAGAAAGAAAAATTTCATAATACTGCTTGTAGGTATTGTGGTTTCAGCTTGCGTTCATATATTTTCCATACCTAGATTGGTTCAAGAAAAGTTTGAGTTTTTAAGAAGTTATATTTATGAAGAAATCAACCTTCATCTTTGATGTATCTAGAAGTCAATTAAAAGTTATCTAATCGCCGATTTAGACAATGTAACACTGACTACTTCAAACGAACAGTGATTTATGCGGATGGAGAAGCATAAATAAATAAACCTGTGAGTAATAATAGCAACGGTTTTCACAATATAAAAATATATTATGTTCTCTCATTTACTCTTAACAGAGGTACTGGTTGACTTACCTGCGGCTGACGTAATCGGTTTTCAACTGAGAGGCATTATGAGCGATGCAGACTAATGTCGGTATGTCCCAATCGGAGACACTCAAAGCCCGCAGTCTAAATGCAAGCTCGGTCGGCGTGTACAGGTAGCAATTGGTGATCGTCAGAACACACGCGACTAACACAACGGATCGCATGTTGACGGGCGACTGCCTTCTTGTGTAGGAAGCTGGTTTTTATCTTACACAGCTGATTATTAATGGACATCCTCATCTCCGATATGAACTATCTGCCTGAGGAAACTGTTCAGAGAGATACTGAATGAAACAAATGAACAATAATCTAATTCTACAGAATATTTGCGTTGTTCATGGGATTTGATTTACGGTTTCTCTAATATATTTCAAGGAGAAATTTCATTAATAAAAAGATTTGGAGAATGTGCTGACGGTGCTGGGTAAACGATCTACCCCGCCTGAAAATGGATGTTTACGGTACTGATAAAGCTGGTGTTCACGGAGTTATAGAGGTTATCTATTTATAACGAAGCCAAGCTATTATCTAAGACAGCGGTTCTCAACCGATGCAAGGCGTACCACCACCGGTGGTACGCAGTCACATAATAATAATACGTAACAATAAAAATGTTGAATGTGAATAACATTAATTTACAGTTACGACGCAACATTTCCGCGTTAAGAATGCAATTCCTCCATCTGTGTTTTACACAGAATAGTGGCAGTCTGACGCTGACCTATACGCCACACCAACTACACGAGTGACTCAATTCCTCCTCCCCCTCACCACTCCTTGTAGAATGCATTTTTATTTTCCTAAACATGACCAAATGTAAATTATATATAATTATCCAAATCCTATATAATTATACCTATATATGCTTGCTTAGTGTTGAAATGCTTGCCTTCTACTGAATCTGATGCTGCACTCCGGATCTCTGAGGCGGCTCACATTGTCGTTTTGGGACCAAAAGTGAGTCCTGGGCTGAACGCATACCAATAAAAAAAATTTTCCAACATGAATCCACCCATTTCCCCTTTTTTCTTTTTTCACTATTTTTTTTTTTTTTCACTGTTACTTTCACCACCCAATTTTTTTCTTTTCTCTTTTTCTCTCCCCTCACCTGTTTTTCCCTATTTTTCCCAAAACCTACGAAGCCCTCCCCCCACGGCTCTCCCTCGATCTCAACAACATACAAGAGCTCTTCCCACCCATCACCGCTCAACGCCTCTGACGAATCGAGGGGTCGGCCAGTGTTGAAAACGCATCGTCGCGAAACGTCCACAACTCCCCGTGAGACATTTGTTGTTATTTTTGTTTTTCTGTTGCGTTTATTTATATATATATAAATATTGATAAAACGTTTCAACAAGTCGTCATCAGGTGAATGCCGGGATAACAGGAAAATCCGATTTTCAGCTGTCAGCCGTCACCATAGTCCATGGCGAGCAACAAACCATGAGTGTTTTGGCATCAATAATTCTGGGAAATGAGGCAAAATATGCTGCTTCATGGATAAAGCCATAGATCAATTGTTGTGCCGGTTGGTTATGAAAGGAACTTTTCTACTGAATATAAACAGAAAAAAGGGAAAATTTCTCCAAAAAAATCTCTCCACATCAACAACGACCTGTTGTATTTCTCGTGTTTTGAAAAAGGCAAGAGCCGAAATATTAACTACATTCTTTCTAAATTGTTCTTTGTCTGTAAAATTTACATTCTATAAAAAAATAGCTATGCTCAGTAGAAAAAATTTGTTTATTGACATATATATATATAAATATATACAGCAGCGCCCTGAACCTCGAACCCCATCAACCAACTTCCTG
Organism: Creontiades dilutus; assembly: GCA_031894815.1. Taxonomy (NCBI): domain Eukaryota; kingdom Metazoa; phylum Arthropoda; class Insecta; order Hemiptera; family Miridae; genus Creontiades; species Creontiades dilutus. The sequence continues at coordinate 219,296 of JAVIWC010000084.1, read as the reverse complement.
GTGAAATTAGCCGAGTACGTTCTAACAATGAACGTTTTCAAGTTCAAAGACCAGGTGTACCTTCAGAAGAGAGGCACAGCAATGGGAACTCGCATGGCACCTTCGTATGCAAACCTATTCATGGCTTGCTTGGAAAATCGATTTTTGTCATCCAGAGATAAGATCCCTCTCATCTGGAAGCGGTTCATAGATGATATCTTCTTGATATGGACGCATGGGGAAGATGAATTGGTAATGTTTTTGGAAGCACTCAATTCACAATTTTCTGTAAAGTTTACGTGGTCATTTTCTAGGACATCCGCGACATTTCTAGATGTTGACATCTCGTTGAGAAACGGGGAATTCGTCACTGGAGTACATGTGAAGAGTACGAACAAGCAGCTTTATCTCCATAATGACAGCTGCCATCCCCCCCATACGAAGCGATCAATCCCTAGGTCACTGTCTATTAGAGGCCACCGGATTTGCAGTGGTAGGGAGAACCTGGAGGGTTATCTCTCTGGGTTAAAGGGCAAGTTGCTGGAACGGGGATACCCGCAAAAGTTTGTTGAAAATAGAATTGTTCCATCACATGTCAAATACCAACAAATTCCACGATCACCAGCGGACAGACCTTCACTAATTACTACATTCTTTTTCGGTGCCCAAAAAATTAACACTATTCTTCGTGACCTTCAATCAATACTGGCTTCAAGTCCACAGACACGGGATATTTTCCGTGAAACTCCAAGAGTGAGTTACCGCCAAGGAAAAACGATTGGGAACTTGTTATCCCATCGCCATCCTCAATCTCAGCCACCCGACCGGGGTTTGCATCCATGTGGACGACCGAGGTGCAAGTTGTGCAGTTTGGTCATTGAAGAATCTGACTTCACCTCTCCAAACACTTCACATTCGTACAAATGTAACGGATCCGCGGAGTGCCAGTCGAAGAACTGTGTTTACCAACTGATCTGCCGGAAATGTGATGACAGTTCCGCTTTTTATGTGGAAAAGGCTGCAACCCTAAACCTGAGGATGAACAACCATAGGGCCTCAGTGGCTCAAGAGAGAGCACTCCCGGTTGGGGTGCACGCACGTTCCCATAATTCATCATTTGATGAATGCTTCGGGGTGAAAGTGCTGTGCAAGATGCCTGAGGCTTCAAATGATCGCCAGCTGCAGCAGTCAGAGAGGGCTCATAAATGGGTTTTGGGGGCTAATAGACCCCCTGGCCTCAATTTAAATGATTGAAAATTTTGTCATCATAAATTATTTGTTCCGGCCCTGGATACCTAATTGAAACACCGCGACCAAGACTCCCAAAATCATTTCTTCTCCAATTTTTCTGTGATCAAGATTTTTTCGAAATATTAGAAAACTTTTTCCGCTATTCTATATACTTGTCTAAATTTCTTTCTCTTAAATAATTGATACTATATATATAAATATATATATATCATATATTTCATATATATATATATATATATATATATATATATATATATATATATATATATATATATATATATATATATATATATATATATATATATATATATATATATATATATATATATATATATGAAAATTTTAAGTGATACGTGGTTACTAAAAGGTTGAGAACCCCTGATCTAAGAGACATCTAGAAGCCAATTATGGGTGCAAGGTATGGAGACCCTGTTATCTTTAAGGCTCATTTATTTCCCAGTCGATCTACCGCGCTAAATTAGAAATATAGCTCTATGCCATCTGGAATAGGTACTATTACAACGTAAATAGACATAACAAGGCGAGTTCAGATGATGCACCGTAGGCTACGTAAAATAAAAAGAAGGGCTACCAAATCCTAAAGTTGTGAACCCTATTGTAATAATTTTGTTGTTCTATTTTATTTGATTTTCGGATTCTACACATCTTCAAACATGAAAGCTAATTGAGAGACAGAGTTACATTTCGTTTCCATTTTTCGATTACAAAGGTTTACTATTGAAAAGAATAAACCTAAATAACTTGTGAAAAATTTGTAGGAGAGTAACTCTTAATAACTGTTATTAAATCACATTTGTATCCCATTCAGTTTATTGCTTTATACACTCATCAACATTTCAACAATTTATCTGAATAAATATAGCATTTTGTTAATCATTCAGGTAATTAGGTGAAATAACTCCAACAATCCTACGTCAATACTTCAAACATGAGTATTGATCATACTCCTAAGATCCAACCTCGTATCTTGAAGAACATTGTCGAACTCTGGTACATATTTGGTTGAAGTTGTTCAACTTGGTCATTATTGCTTTTTTTATAATTGTGCGTTTAAAATCGTAAAAGAGACGCTATAAATGAGATTATATCAGTTAGAGGAAGTATATTAAAACCTCAGTCCAATTACATGCCAAGTCCTTATAGCGATTCTCAAAGAAGAGGGTGGTTGCTGATTTTGTCATTCAAGTAACCAATACCTTTTTGTCGTCGATATACAAGGAATGCCAGCCCGCACAAACATAACAATGTTATATCCAAAATAAACAGAAATACGTTGGTCATGAAGCCTGCGCCGACGCATTTGCAGATGTGGGTTTCCGGATTTTTAATTATCCTCTTTGATTCCGAATCTGAAGATGTATCAATGGCTTTGGAGAAAGGCGGTAAAGATTCCCACCACTCAAAACATTTGGATATGTCTACATCATGGGGTGTCAGAACTCCGAGTTTGTTGGTCCGAGTTTGTTCTATCATGAAGTAGAAGCTTCCTTGCTGTTTTATCAAGTTTTGTACGCAGCGGACGTCATTCGATATGTCATCATCCAGAGCGGACTGGGGAGTCAAGTGATCACAGAGCGTCGTCTCAAAAAGTGCATCTGGTATCCCGAAAATACCGTAGTAGTTGTACTGTATATCAGATCTAGTTGCCTGAAACTGAGTGTTCAGACCGGAAGCGTTGTGAGCTAAACACACCAATGTGGGGATATCCCAATCGGACACGTCCAATTGCTTCAGCTCCTGCGCTAGTTCAACCGCCGAAAATGTTTTGGCTGCCACGACAACGATTGATGTGGCTAGCACCAACAATCCCGATCGCATTTTGAAGAACTACTAGCAGGTCACCAGAATTGTTATCGTCCTCTTGAAAGATGCAATCTTTAAAAAAAAAAAACCTTGCTGAGTCAACAAGATAACTTGCCCACCTTCGAATGGTATCTGGTTGCGCCACGGAGTGAGGCGCTCATCATTATCTTGGTTCCTCACTTGAGATTATCCAGGAAATGTCAACTCCACACATCTGAATAGGTTATATATACCTACGGGTTAATCCAACAGGAAAGGCGAATCTGACCAATTTCTGGAATTTTAACCGCCCCTGAAAATTTCATGGTTTACGTTTCAAAGGGTTTAGAATCCAAATCTGCTATAGAAATTTTTCCCTCCGTCCGCCGTACGCCGTACGCACGATTTCACCCAAACGGCTGGAGCAAAAAATCTGAAATTTTCAGGAAAAATCAATATTGGTCCGGCAACGTCCCAATTCATTAGCACTCTCACTTAATTTAAAGTGCCCTTCAAGGGTTGTCAAAGTTTTGTAAAATCCCTAAAAACCTCAAAAAAAGTAAAGGCGGCCTAAATTTGGACTCTTTTTGAAGAATTTTCCATGAGGAATCGAATGAGCCCTTCCCAGGTCCGTAGCTCAAACCATTATGGTATGGTCCGATTTATGGTGCCAACATTTGCATCGACATTCACTACATCACTACGTTACCTCGATAAAAACAAACACAAGAGTTTTTTTTTTGTTTTGATTGCAGTAAAGCGGCCCACACACTTTCCAACCGTCGGCCGACAATCGGGACTGAAGGTGGGGGGAACCCGACCGCTTCATGTCGGGTGGTTCTAGTCATCCAACGGGCCCGACGGTTGGGTCCCTTCCACACAACGTCCAACTCAGGTGCGAGTGCGGAGAGGGGGTCGTCTTTCGGCACCCCCCACCACCGATTGTCGGCCGACGGTTGGATAGTGTGTGGGCCGCTTAACCTGGTGATATAGTGAACGTAGGTACTGGAGTGAACTCCTAAAAGGGTTTTTAGCCGATACACGGGTTGAAGTATTCTGATAACCATTAAAAAAACGCAGCAAATTCTTTCACTGGGGTTTCATTATTCAATGCTTCACGATCTGAATTTCTACCAAGCTTTGGAGTGTGCGTGTTTCACAGGTGATAGACCGATTATTGAATTTGAGGAGGCACACAAATATGATCAACTGATCAATCAAAACTTCCGATACCTACTACGTCCTACACCATTTCACCAGCACTGGTTACCATACCACCAAAACGTGAAAAGGGTGAAAATAGGGTTCAAATAATGCTATTGTTTCCTCATTCCTTTACCCCTTACTCTTGCTCGTGAAACTCAAACAATTTGTATTATAGTTATAAGTCGTGTTGGAGAATTTTCCAAACAAAGAACACTGGAAAAAGATATAGGTACGGTGAAATAAAAAACAACGGGCGAATGGTAGACGGCGAACCAAGCACATAATAGTGGATTTATTGTTATCAGTAAGTGATATGAAGTAATATTGCCTAGTGGGTGAAAACACTGACTGATAAGAATCAAAGGTAAGGAATAATCAGACCGCATTTTCAATTTCTGCAAGATGAAATAACTTCGAACTACGGATCGAACACCTACCTAAAAAACGCTGCAAATTCTTTCACTGGGGTTTATTATTCAATTGGCTTGCGTTCATGAACGCAAGCCAATTGAATAATAAACCCCAGTGAAAGAATTTGCAGTTTTTATTGAACCTCAATAAAACCACCAACCTCAATAAAACCCGCACAATAAAACCATCTGTAATTTATCAAGTCCTTTAGAACTCGTATTGCGTTAAAACTTCCCCAAATCCAAATTTAAACGATGTAGCCAAAGGTAGACTGATGTAGAGGAGGATCAAAAATATCATCAACTGATCAATCCACATGTTTTGTTTGGTTGAGAACCGATTTACTTGGTCTATGCATATCTCCTGAAATTCAATAATCGCTCTATCACCGGTGAAACACGCACACTCCGAAGCTTAGTAGAAATTCAAATCATGAATGCAACTCAAATGAATAAAATTGAATAATGAACCCCACTGAAAGAATTTGCAGTGTGCGTGTCTCACAGGTGATAAAGCGGTTATTGAATTTCAGGAGGCACATAAATATGATCAACTGATCAATCCAAATAGGTATTTTTGTTGAGAATAGATTTACGTGCTGTATGCATATCTCCTGAAATTCAATAATCGCTCTATCACCTGCGGAACTATAGGTGAGTTTTGTGTGAAGTCACAGTTGACACGCAATGTAATGTTTGATCGGAATACGAATGTCAAAATAGCCCTACTCAAAACCATTTCGCGATATTTCCACAAATTCTATTAGTTAATATCTATTATTTTAATGCTATTTGATATACTAGCAAATACTGATGATTTCCATCCTCCATAGGCAGAGGTACAATATAAGACTCTGCTAATTATTTCACAAAGCTTTTTGAATCACACCCATCACAACATTTTTTGAATGGGTAAATTTGGATTTCAAAAATTGTTGTTGACATCTGTTTTAAACATTTTTTACCTTAAAATCAAATTTTTAAGTCAGATGAGGACACTGGTCTGGGACCCATCTCAATCGATTTGGCGTCCAAAATTAGCAGAAAATTGAATTCGTCAGTAACACCTCGAGAAACGACGTTTTCGGCTAGCGGTCCAAGCGATCGGGTTGGATAGAAGTTAGTACCAAATACACCCTAAATGGAGTCCATGTGTAATAGAACTGATTTTGACATAAATTCTAAGGCCTTTCATCTGCCGTACAGCAAACGGAGATTGCAGATTTTGAATCTACACAGTTTGGAACGTAGTGACAAAGTTTGAGGTGGGAGTTAGGGAGGTATACAACTTTTTTCTGGTTATTTGTTTTACGTTCTACTTTCATCCATTTCATTTTTCTAGCAGTTCGTAATTTTTTATTTTATGTCTGCCCAGTTATTTCTACTGCACAGTATCATTTTCTAATGAAACTTTCTGTGGACGAGAGCACAAGTAGGCTTGCATGGTAATGAACCTGCGGATTCCATAGCGTAGTTGCCCCTTCAAAACTGAAATTGAGATGTGAGCCTCTCAAACTCTACCATCTATGTTTCATTCTATAGATAGTTGAAGGGTACAGGAAGGAGCCATACGATAACGCAAGGAGAGTTGTTTTCCTGAAATGAAAATGCGATTAGCTCTGAGGCCATGATTTTTCCCTGTTTGGGTTCAGCAGGTCAGATTTACGAATATTTTGACTCCGATTGAACCATACTTAATGTCAAATCGGAGTGTGGGATGCACCGCGGATATGCCAGAGAATGTTTTTCAGGCTTGAAAATACTTGGTGGAATACGTTCTAGTTATATATGATGAGTCTATCAGGAATGTACGTCGTTTTCAAAGAAATGTTTTTATTTGCTAATTAAGTGAACGTCAAGATTTAGTTTACACATTATTTTTCTATTCTATTTGTTATTGTATATGTGGGTCGTAAATAAGAATTTTTAAGGATATAAAGGCTTCTTGGCTATGCCTATTGGCAATTGAAGGAAAAAAGTGTTGAAATTACTTCGTAGAGGTATGTTATCTCTCTATTAGAACAGTAGTTCTACATGAATCGCTGTAGACTAGACATTTAATAGACTAGCCTATGTATACTAGACGTAATCAGGGGTACACTATCTAAACTCGTCTCTTAATTCTCCTTTCTTGTTTTGTCCACCCCAAATGTCATAAAAAGCAGCATTTATTGTTCAACGATATAATATACACAGATTAATGATTTACGTGGAAGGGTTATCTAATACAAAAATAATAATCTTCTGTGTAATAATTAGTTGAGGTTTTTATTCGATTTCCTGATCCTTTACATCTTGAAATAAACAGCAAATTTGGAGGGGGTCAAACCTTTTTTTCTTGGTCGATCACAGCGGTTTAAAATTGAAGGTAATGATCCAAAACGCTGCTAATTGTAACACATGGGTGTATGAATTTTTAATGAACACATTTTTTATCAAGAAATTGCATATTGAAATTTGGCATTGGTGAATTTCCAAGGATCTGAAACCTATCCCAATCGACCTTTTGTGAAAATTAATCAAAATGACACTTACTTGCTTCATCCCCCCCTCTAAAATGTTTTTGGCCCGTATCATCCATGTGTATTTTTGTATCCATGTGCAAAAAATTGATTTTTCAAGTTCGTTCTAAGGTCTTTTGTGGTGCGCAGACATAACAGATTTCGAATCTTGAAATGTCAAGTGACCAAGTTTTTCTTGGGAGAATTATAAAAAATGTTTACTCTTCTGCAATTACTGATGTTATGTTGCTACTACACTATACTTATTGTTGAAAACAAAAATAATTGAAAAATATACGTATTAGTATTTAATTATTTTTGTAACAAATAGGTTAGATATAAATGGTAGCGTGATTGTGACATGACCTAATTAGTAGAGCAGAAGAGATAGGGTTTAATATAATACGCCAAGTTTAAGACATTGTAAATCATATATTCCAAACTTACTAAACTACAAAAAGATGGCAATCCTTGAAAAACGTTGAAACATCAAACCAACCTATTTCAACTTCATAGGTAATCTTGTGCTGTAGAGTGGTAGGGTTTTGTACACTTCCATTTATTTAATTCTAAATGCCAACAATTTGCAATTTTAGTAACTTCCGTATATAACAAATTCTAAAATAATTATACTCTTTCTTTACTGACTAAAAACCATGTTTGTGTAATGCATTTGCCTACTCAAGAAAAATAGCCGCATTCACTTTTTCCTTCTTTCCGGAATAGTGTAGTTTCCGGAATAGTTTTGGTACATATCAGAATATCGTTGAGCTTTGCGAGTTTACTAGGTACATACCTATCTAATGACGTAATAAAATAATATGGTCCATCAAGTTTAAAATCTGCTTTTATCGCTTGTTGCCAAGCAACAGGTAGGAACCTACCTGTTTAATACCTACTTATATTCAAGAATCAGCTGAAAACTGCTTCAATAACAGAAATTTATGTTATAAGTCAAAGAGCTAATGATTCTTATGAAAACGTAGGTACTTACAAAGTAGATTTTGTTTGGAAAGTTTCACATCCTAATCAAACTTATACGAAAACAGGGTCTTGAATATTCGGTAAACATTTGAGAACAATGTAACAATTCATTCATCTGTAGTTCACATAGGTAATTATTAGGTAAGTTAGGGAAGGGTGCATATCTTGGACACCCCCCCCCCCCCCCTGCCCTGATCAGTTGCTGGTTTTCCTTGGACAGCCAATTTTTCTAGCCTGGCAAAATTGCAGATAATCTCCAACATAGGCAGAAACGCTAGCCACGATTGTGGTTGTTGCTTTCTTCGAGATAAAAATGTTTGTTTAATTTGAGTGGTCAATCGCGCTACCGTAGAAATAAGCTCATTCTTCACGATCATCTGCTGCTACCATTACTGCATTATTTCTCATTAATAAGGTTATTCTGCATTATGTTAGTCTCCTTGTTTGGCGCACTTTTCATCACAATATTACTTCTTCTATACCAAAACAGTAGGGGCTTGACTTTACAGTTTTTTTTTTTTTTTTTTTTGTTTGAATTGCTCTAATGTTACAAGAACCAGTTCATTTCGCCAGCTTGCTAGTCGTTTCAGGAGCTGGAATTAGGAGGTATTAGGACATCTACCATAATGTTTTAATAAAATACGGTTCTAATAGTTGCTTGATTTTGAGCTGTGATTGGGAGAATTCCCAAATGGTTTTTCGATAAATTTATTAATTAAAATCCATAGCAAAATGGATTATTGTCCACAACCTACCCATTTGGAAGGAGAGGAACGAACCTTAGTCAGGGAGTGTCCAAGAGACGGAACCAAATACGTCCAAGTTACGTAACCAAAAGCGTGTGTTTGTCGAAATGACACTTTTTAGGACATCCCTAAGAAGTAAGGCTTCTTTAGCAGCGGGACGCCTATTAGAATTGATCCAGGTGGGTGCGAGAAAACCCAAACAGGAGAAAAAAAATAATAATTTAACACAAATCCATTTCAGATCATTTAAAAACCGAGTCCGTGAATGAAATATGGTAAGTGTATGTCTGTGTGCATGTGACAAAGTTTGTCGATGCCGCCCAGCCACCAGTTCTCAACCGATTTTCATGGTTCCTTTTCGTTCCACCTAAATTTTACGCTTGCTGTGCAACATCCTCCGGAAGATTCGAATTTCCTGTCTGGAGGGAGAATGGAGGAGGTAATAGTTGAGAAGGCCGATAGTCGATAGTGAGACACTATCGATAATTCGATACTATCGGTGACTAACTATCGATAGCATCGATAGTACGGAATACTAAAAGGAATTCCTGTACCCTATCCCCATTGTCGGCAAATAGATCAGCCTCTTCCAATGTGCATCTGCTTGCACGTTCAATGGGGATGGGGTCCGCCTTCCTGTATAAAATACCTGTACCTACATTAACTCTGCTCAGTAATAATTATTGTTTAGAGTCAAATAGATAGTAATTTACTTTGATCAAATATTGAGTAGGTTCCTAAGGTATACATGAGTTAGATAAATCATAAATATTTTCCAGTAGGTAAAAGTGAAATATGGAAAATATGGAAGTGAAACATGCCAAAAAAATACCCCATGTGAAAAGTTGGAGAAACCTGGAAACTTGAGAGTTTTAAACAAAAGACAGCAAAGAGACAGCAAATACCATATTTATTGGCAAATAAGATTTTGTTTAACAATCATGTTTTGTAGATGCCTTTCAATTCTTGGAATGAATTATCTTTCCTTCAAGTGAAGCTTTAAATTTCATGGGAAGCGGGCAGAGTTATTTCGTAATCCCAAACATCGATAGTCAGCCGACTATTGGCCTTCCCTAGGTAATAGACAATGCATTCAATCGCTGCTCATACTGACGATTTTCTTGCTCCATTATTTACTTACTATTATTTTTTTGTTTGATTAAGAATTTTGGTTTGGTTTTAGAACATATTTCAGGACTATCAAATTTATTTACGGAAAGGGATGAATTGTGATAGATCGTTACATCCCCACTATTTTCGTCTTATTATTCTGGTGACGGTTCGTAACCGGATTACAACACCATACCTGGTAATGATGCAAACTAACAGCAAACCATATTCCATTGGAATTACATCTGTTTTGGCGCTGCTTTTGAGTCGCATTGGTGTGACATTTTTTAGTCGTTAGCTCTTGGCTACAGAACGTTCCATTCTAAAAGTCACATCTGATGTCGATGATACTGTGATACCTTGGAGGAGAGATGAATTTGTTCGTAATGCAGAATAAGTACAAGAGCGTTCACGTTGGATCCAGAAAAGAAAAAAAGGGTTAGACGGAAATCCAAAATGTGACATGGTGATCCGAAATCCTGTGTCCGAAATGATGATGGTGATTCAAATACACTCTTCATAGTCCCCGAACCTTATCAAGAACAACCCAATAATTGAGACAAATACAATATTTATCACATCTGATCATATTTCGAAATAGTGTGTACAATACTATGTAATTCAAAATCGAAATAAACTTTCATTTCATTCATTCATTCATGATCATTGAACAGTAGCTCCTATAATATCCCATTTATTAAAAGTAATTATCATGAATCGGAATGATGTTCACAAACTGAAGTCGATCTCTGATCACATGGGCTGATTCTCGTTAATGCCAGGTTATCTTGGTGGTGTGCTTTTGGAGAAACTGAGGGCTGATCTTAATTTGTTCCTGACTCTGGGAGAGGTCCATTTGGTGCCTGCGCTGGTCAGTGCTTTCAGGTCTTTGGGAGAGACGCCTTCATCAACTTCATCCGCTTCAGTTTTTATTTCCATTTTCTGAAGAAAGAAAAACGTTTATTATCGTATATAATACCTAAAATGGTTGAAGGAAATGGTTACAGGGGGGATCGCCTAGGTACTGAGGGGCAAGAACACCGCCCGAGTGGGTACTGAAATAGCGCCTGACTGGGTACAGCTCATCTGACCGTCGACAGCCCAACTGGGCACTCACCATTCCTGACCCCGTGGCACTTTCCATCAGAGAAGTGAACGCGTTAAAAACAGATTCGGGGGGGGGGGGGGGGGGGGGGGGGTTGAAGCTTGGTAGAAGTCGAGAATAGGCGACCCCTTCCTGATAAGACCGTCGCTATATCGGAAAACCTGATGTCTCCTATAGATGCAGGTCGCTTCGCTCGCATCTCAAAAACGAAAAAATATCCTACATCATTATTTCTAGTAAAGTGTAGATCAGTTGGACAAATAGATCAGAATGTGTTAACACTTGAGTCTCTGCGTATTAAAAACACTGCAAATTCTCATTAAAAAAAAGTAAAATCATTCCATAATACATGGCGGTGGTATCAATATATTATCTGTATACACATCGATCCTAGTTCACATCAATACAGTCTGAAAAGAGGAAGGGGTCACCTATTCTCTACTTCAGCCAAAAGCTTAACCCAAAAAAGATATTCCCCATGATATTCTCACAGTAAGTGAAAATTGCGACCAGCAGCATTGAGTTATTGAGTGTTCGGAAATACCTCAGAAACTGTTTTGTGAGCAGCTTGTTCAGAGTACAAGTGAATGAAATTCATGCTCATGTCTCTATGGCATGTGTACAAGCAGAGCTCTTTGAAGGTGTTCCAAAATTCAATGTAAATCTCTTTGTCTTGAATGATATCCGTCTCACAATACATAGAAACAATGCTGTAGGCACCTATACCCTTGCCGAGATTCAATGGTCAGGGGATTCCAGAGATCCGGCAGGAAGCGGCAACGCAGCCAGGTAGCGAAATGGCCTACTGAATTGAATAGCCTCTTATCCAACTTCAATTTTGTTGCAATGTAGAATTGAATTATTCTGACACCAAAATCGTAATCTACATGAAAAATTGATTGTAACGAGTATAAACTTGACAGAAAATAATTTGATCTTAATATTAGTGTACCTACCTACTTTGTTGAGATGAGCGTTGGAAACAATAAAACATTCATATCATATTTTAACATAAAACAACAGAATCATATTTTAAACATTTTTTACTTCTCATTTTACATTCAGTTGAGTGAAGGGAAGGCCAACCTAATGAGAGAGCAGGTCAACGAACTGTTCACATTTTATTTTTAACGAGCTATTTTAGGCCTAACTTAGACATAAGTAAATGCTCCTATTTCAACTGATTGAATAAGTACTACAATTTTAATTGAGTGGGTAGCTATTGTGATGGATATGGTTAGTTGGCTCATCTCGACTTCAGAATCTGTCGCCTTGGGAGATGAGTCGGACGCCTGCAAGCGTCTGGATCATCCTCTGCGGGTGGCAGAGCATAATTAATGCATCCACCTGCTCGGAAGGGGCAACTAAACCATTCCATCACCCTCACACTATTTTAATTTTGAAGAAGGCCAAACCTCCAGAAACCACCTTAAGGGATCATAAATAGTACAGTTTAAAGAACAACAGTTGAAGCAAAAGTGTAGGTAGTGTACCATTGGCCCCCATTACAACAGGGGGTTATATAAAATTGTTGGTGTACGATTGCAACGGTTTATTATATTAAATAATACACCAAAAATCGTATATTTATGTACATGGTAATTAGTATTTAGTTGTTAGATGTAAAATGGAGCGGAAACTACACAAATGAGTGTGCATTGCAGGCCAAGACATACAAGTGAGTATATCTACTGCTGTCAAAATGATGCGCCACCAGCAGGTATTCATTGCTTTAGTCATTCTTGATCGTGAATAGGTAAACAATGTACCAACAACAAGGTTGGTTCTGGTTTTCCCCGTGTTGTTCAAAAGTAGAAAGCTATATTTTCTATAGTATGCCGGCACCTCTCGTTTTTACCTACCGTCAAGGTAAGTTCATTTTATTCAACCACAAAATTTATTTTAATTTCCAGATAGGGCAATTGTAATATTCTTGTATAGTATTATGGGTAGCTGCTCTTCTTTCTTTAAAGAGTTACCACTGTGACATTAAGCGTTCGTTCAAATACTCTACAACAGAGTGCGTGACATACCTGCCGACCTCTTCTCACATCAAATGAAGATATGATATGCAGTTATTAAATATTAAAGCAATGTGCTCCGTTCTTGAATATAATTAAAAATCTTATCCCTCACAACCACCTCTCATTAATATAATCCCAAATAAAATAACCACCACAAAATTAGATAGAGGTAACCGTATAATATACGTACCGTATATATTATACAGGTTACCTACCTGATCTATATGTGAGAATTTAACTTTGTTGTGGTGGTTCCACTGCTCTCCCGCACCAAACTCCAATCAGCTGGTGGGCTATAAATTGGAGATCGATAAATGCGACGAAAAGTTTTGATTGCTGCTGATAAATATTAGGTTGGTTTTAGAATTAGATGTTGAGAGATTTGTCTTGACAGGAGATTCGAAAAACGAGCTTTAAATATGGCACTAATTCTTTAATCAAACGTCAACCTACCTGAACGATCAGTTTCAGAAGTTGTGACTGGTTGTCCATGGATTTGGATATTTCTTTCAGTCGGTTTTTCATTTTGGCCATCTCCTCTGATACATAATCTTCATTGTTTTCTAAAACCATTTCCAGACCTGAGAAAGAAGTTTTATGGTGACTGGGACATACGAAATCAAATTCCTACATTTCAAAATCTCGTATTTCAGTTTCATAGGATTTATGCCGCTCAAGAAATGAAGTAGAAGGAAGCATAATCAAATGTGATTGGTTGAAGTAGGATATGATGGTGTAAAGAGGTAATAACTGCCTGAGCATTTTGTTGGTTTGATCGTTTAGGATGACTGATGCAAATTTCAGAATTTTCAAAAAAGTACAGAGTAATTGTTGATACAGCTGTAAATTTGTAGTTAACATTATGTTGCAATTTCAGTCAGGTAATAGAGAATTAACAAACGATAATTGAAAAATTGTTTACGATATTCGTACTGCCAGTGAACTGGGATGTATTGAATCTGAAACGAAGTTGATTTTACCCCGACCTCACACTTGGTTTTATTATCTTCCAAACGTCTACATACTCGTGTTAAGATGGTTACAAAATCTTGGGTAAATTTATTCAAGAGTTCTAATAAATGGGCATGTAATAATACGTTCGTTCTCACTATGCTTACCGTCTTCGGAAAAAGGATTGCATAACCACATCCTCAAGAGTTGGTCAAAGAAACCCATTTTGCATTTGTTTTCGTTGGGATATATGATAAGCTCAGTTTTATGAACTTTCTCCAGCAATACTTGAGGAACTTTCCTTTCAAGTTCGGTATGAAGGACTACCTAAAAAAATGTAAAAGAGTATCAGTATCATTGAACATTCACAAAACACTCAATTGATTCTGTTTACGGGGATCTTCAACGGCTCTCCATGATTTTGTATTCACTGTAAGATGAATGGAAGAGGAGTGGAAAGTATGGTCCCGTAAGAGTCGTTTACTTGGGTATGCGTTCATAAATTACAACAACAAAATTAGTACACTGTCATAATAAAAATTATAGGTGGGAAATGTTCTAGAGATCTGAGGCATTCAACACGACATGATCTGCTATAAATCCGCAAAACAGTTTTCTGTATTTGATGGGTTTCTTTACCTGCATAGCAAGGCGTTTCAATTGGGCGTTCCTCCTCACAGACTCGATGTCACCTACGGCCAAACCGATGAGAAGGTTCATCAGCAGGATGGGCATGAGGACCATGAATAGTCCCAGCAGGAGATAAGTTGTAATGGGCAGAGGGATGATTGGCAGATCCTTCTCCCGTTCATTGTACGTCTCTGGGAACAGCGGTTGGACGTACGTCCCAAGGAAGTCAATCTCTCCCAGCATCATCGAGAAGGTCCTCATAAGCGATAACGGAACTGATGTGAAGGGCAAATGATCCGCCTGATTTTGAAATCGATTAATTGGATATTCAATTCGTTTTACATAACTAATGATACCTATGCACATGTTCTTAAAAATGAAAATATGGTAGCCATTAAAGCAGCTAGATGGAGCAGCTAGAATTGTAGCCATAAGAGCAGCTAAGCCTACAACTTTTGCAGGTTGCAGGCTTATGTGTTCTGCACTAAATCCTAAAATAGAATAGTCGTTCACAACTTTCATTTGATCCGACATCGAAAAGTGGTCTATAAATTGAAAGGTACTGTAATTTAAAACCCATACTCCGAAGTATGGAAATTCCAAGTTTTTCAAGTTTTCTAAAACTCCAAACTTCCTTGACGTCCTATTGTAAATAACATGAACTTGAACATTACAAAAAACTTCATCATTGTTAAGTTGTTTACCGAATAGCGAATAACAATAAAGTAGGTATAACAACGTGTTCAAATTTTAACACAATTTATTACGATAATTAAGGCCAATTTGGACGGGGTGTAATGTGCTTACATGCAAGAGATGGAGTTAGGTTCGCACCAAAAGTTAATTCCATTTTTGGAATATTTTATTGCTCCACATTTGGTTAATTTTCAATAGTAACCATTGTAATAGAAAAAATTCAATCAATTAATTTTTTTCAAGGTTATTAAGTGCTGTTAAGTAATATTAAATTACAAAAAATAAATTTTAATTTGTTAAAAATTAGCTATCTACAAGTAAATTAAGAATTTTGGCGCTTTGTTCTGTCCTCTTAATATAATATATTAAGACAATAATATGTTAACAATTTTTTGGTTTATTATTCAATAATAAACCATTGTAATCGCTCTGGAAACAAAAATTCTAACCCCCCCCCCCCCCCCCTGAAAATTGCATGGTTTACGTTTCAAAGGGTGTAAAATCCGAATCTGCAATACAAATTTTTCCGGCCGTACGCCGTACGCACGATATTTCCCAAACGGCTGGAGCAAAAGATCTGAAATTTTCAGGAAAAATCCATCTTGGTCCGACGACGACCCAATTCTTGAGCCAGCTCTCCCACTCAATTTAAAGTGCCCTTTAGGTGTGCCCTAAAAACCTCAAAACAAGTCGAAGCGGCCTAATTGTTTCTCTATTTGAAGAACATACCATGAGGAATCGAATGAGCCCTTCCCCAAGTCCGTAGGTCAAACCATTCTCGATGTATGGCCCGATTTATGGTGACAACATTTGCGTTTTTTGGTTTATTATTGTTTGTTTGTAACCTAGTGATGCCGATAGCGTCGAGTTGTAGTGAATGTGGATACTGGAGTGATAGCCGATGTGGATACTTGTGGTTTATAGCCGATACACGGGTTGAAGCATTCTGATATGCACGAAACGCTGATAATATATAGGTAAATATTATTACTGGGGATTATTATTCAATATTATTACTGGGGTAAATAAGTAGTCTTTCACTCGGGTTTATTATTCAATTGGCTTGCGTTCATGATTTGACTCTGTACTAAGCTTCGGAGTGTGCGTGTTTCACAGGTGATGGAGCGATATTGAATTTCAGGAGACTTGCATAGAGCACGGAAATCTGTTCTCAACCGAAATACCTATTTGGATTGATAAGTTGATAATATTTGTGTGCCTCCTGAAATTCAATAATCGCTCTATCACCTGTGAAACACGCACACTGCAAATTCTTTCAGTGGGGTTCATTATTCAATTTTATTCATTTGAGTTGCATTCATGATTTGAATTTCTACTAAGCTTTGGAGTGTGCCTGTTTTAAAGGTGATAGAGCGATTATTGAATTTCAGGAAACATGCATAGGTCACGTAAATCGGTTCTCAACCAAAACACCTATTTGGATTGATCAGTTGATGATATTTGTGTGCCTCCTCTACATCAGTCTACCTTTGGCTACATCGTCTAAATTTGGGTTTGGGGAAGTTTTAACGCAATACGAGCGCTAAAGGACTTGATAAATTATGGATGTTTTTATTGTGGAGGGGGGGGGGGTGTATTGAGTTTCAATAAAAAAAGCTCCAAGTTCAGGAGGCACACAAATATGATCAACTGATCAATCTAAATAGGTATTTTGGTTGAGAACAGATCTACGTGCTCTGTGCATATCTCCTGAAATTCAATAATCGCTCTATCCTGTGAAACACGCACACTCCAAAGCTTAGTGGAAATTCAAATCATGAACGCAAGCCAATTGAATAATAAACCCCAGTGAAAGAATTTGCACCGTTTTTCAGTTGTGCTAATAAGCCTTATATTAAGTTGTGCCTAATAATATTCGGCACAACTTAATATAAGGCTTATTAGCACAACTGAACAAAAAAAATGTTTTTTTTTCTGACCCAAAACGATTGCACAGCTTTTCTCACAGCCGATAAGAAACTGAGAATGATATTCAGCAGAACGAGTGAAAATTATAAATTCGTATTAAAATACAATTGATTTGATGTCGAGAAAATCTCAGTGTCAATACTAGATACCTCTGTCCAGCATCTGGATTGTTCACTACAACTTCAAAAATTTACTGTGGTGAAACCTGGCCGAACCTGGGTCTGAAATTTCCAGGATACCTTCTATGATACCTGAACACTACTTTACTAGTAGAAAGAGGGGTTAGGTGATATTGAAAACGTTTAAAATATATATTTTCGACAATCCATTCCAATCCATTCGGTATTTCTAACTTCCGAAAATATAGGAAACTCTCACTTCGATAATTATAAATAAGTCTAGCGAAAAATTGGTAATCTTTGGATTTCTTCAGGATCTATAAAACAATGAGCGCAAAATTGACGTTTTTAGCATTATTGCAATAAGGCTGGACAACATCACTCGTATTGGTCCTGAATGAAAATTCATGACGAAAACCGTTAAGAATCTTCACTGTGGGGGTCCAAGCCCGTTCAAAATTGCCAAAAATTAAGGTTAGAACGAATTCGATTTTGGAGGTGGCTTCCCTGTCAGCCACAGTAGGGTTTTTCTCATGAAGTTTTTTTTCTAGGACCAGTACGAGTGATGTTACCCAAACTCATTGCAACAATTCTAAAAACATCAATCGATAAATGTTCCATAATAAATTTTCGTTATTGAAAACGGCAGGCCAAAATGTGTTTGACAATTCTTCGAACCAAAAATTTGTTGTTGTTTTACTTACGTTAGCCAGCAGAATGTAAAATGATAGTCCGAAAGCGATGATCAAGATCGAAAATAAAACCAAGACTTTTATCAGTGTTTGCAGTATCTCCAAGAACATGACCACGTAAATGCCAACCAAGTCAAATCTGAAACACAGTTCGAGGGGAACAAATCATTTTCCCGAACTATGCAAATTTCTTCAAGTTATTTTCTTGGCAGCTGAAACAACGCAATTTTAGTGAGCACTCATATTTTTTCTCTCAAATTTAGCTAAACTTAATTTTAGTAGATGGAAAAATTTAAGTGGAATTTTAAAAATGTTCACTAATACGAACAGTTTTCATTTTGGCCCAATTGAAATTGACGGGGAGAATCACTAACTAAAATTTAGAATTACATGTTATCTTGCAATATATCATATATTGTAATATTATTATACTTTCTGGTCAAGCCTTTTCAATGAGACCCATATCAAAATACAGCAATCATATTTCGTAGTTTCGGTCGGCTTTTTCCCTTAATGCTTCCATGTAGATAAACCTCTAACAGATTCTGATGAAGTAATTTTAGGTACATTCCAATAATGAGTGTATACTAAATCGTCATGTTACTAAGATCAATTGCGTCACAATTCTAATCTTGGACGACACATGACCTCAAAAAGTATATATGAATGTGGGAAAATTCAGCGTAACAACAGTTAGGTACTACCACGGAACATGGAGTAAGTGTATTCTATTTTCTGTGGGTACTACTCTCACCAATAAACGCTGCCGATTCTAATACATGGATTTATCGTCTTTGAGGGGTCGCTTATTATTGAAAATAACAAATTAAAAAAGAACCAATAGTGATATCAAATCTTTGTTGGCTGGAGTTGTTGATGCTTCTTAAGCCCTTAGTTTAAAATCAAAAACATTAACAGGAATATCAAGTCAAAGGCCGATTTGTTTGTTCAAAAAGTCAATGCTTACTAAACATTTCATCAGTTTATAATCCAAAAACTCCTTTTATGAAACTGCACTTGAAAACGCAAAACAAAAGTTGCAAATTTCAGCTCAAGGGTTTATTAATCATTGAAATTAGAATCAGAAGAGAAGATACATGGAACCTAATACGGACGTAAGTACTAGTACTCACGCACGGAAGATTAAATGCCAGTATACGACATTTAAAAAAATCGAAGTTAAGTACACAACGTTCAGTTTGTTACATTTTGAATTCCTTTTTTTGGTAGAAAAATTAACCTATTATTTAATACTTTAAGACAGGGGTCTCCAAACTGCGAGTATTTATTTGCCCCAATGGGCTTATTATAATGTGGAGATGATGGGGCGGGCCAACAGTGGGGTCTGTGGGGGCATAGTCCCTCCCCCGGAAAATTTTGAAAATTAGACACTTGAAAACAATGAACTCCTAGACGAGTTAGACCAATTCAAAAGTACTTATGCATAATGTATAAACTAAAACTTAGTGATTAAATATATTTTTTTAATTCCATGATTATTAGTGTTTCATTGTTCAATAAGAAATAGTAACAATTTCATTTTCACAAAGTATTTTATATTTATTTATTTAAAATTATTACAGTCAAAAAAGTATTTTTGGAAAACCAATCTAATGTGATGTGAGCAATTTTTGTTTGCTTACAATGTCTTTCCACTTAGGATCAAGGCTTTTTTTTCGATAAGGGACGGGAGGAGCCCCTGGTCACTGAGACCACTAGGATCTATTGTGACGTTGTCCCATTTTTAATTCAAAACCTTATTAATAACCTCTTCGTTCACAAAGTGTAGGAGGTTTTCAGGCGTTTCCAAGTCAATATCAGTGGGTGTTAGGGCACCCTTTCCAAAATGCCGGAATCTAGTTGATGCAACCGCAGGACAGTTACAGAGGATGTGTTCTGCTGTTTCCGCCTCCTTGCAGCACAGCCAGCATTCTACTGTCCTGGCCTTACCCATTTTATTTAGGTGGTACCTTAGGGGGCAGTGGCCAGTAAGAAGACCCACTATTTGACCCACCCTTGTATCAATAAACCCCTGGTAGAGGGGAGTACGGGTAGCTTTCGCTTTGTCACATGGCTGACTTTTCCTTTTGTTCTGGCGTCCGCGGGACGTAGTTTGGAGGCCCCTGCTTTAAGATTTGAACAGATTATAGTTATTAGTTCAGGTTACTTTCAAAATGTAAACAAGTGGTTTGGCCCCTAGCAATATTTCTAATGAGATTATTAAATATAGCTCAAAGACAGCAAGGCACCTTTGCAGATTTAGGAGGAGGTTGAACCACGACAGGAAGACCGTGACTGATGCACAAGACATCTGCAAATCCGCGCAGCCTCTCCCATTGGTGTTGGGAAACAAAGCCGGGAGCACCATGAAGAGGGCAGCAGTGTAGAGACAGACAGACACGAAGTTCGAAGGGTCTAGAAGGTAGGCCCACTTCTTTTGAAACAGCTGAAACAACTCTCGGATGATGTTGATGAGAACGTAGAGGGTTATGAGGAAAGCGCTGCAGAACATAGTTCTATCTTGGGGAGGAGGTACACAATTCGCAGTGACACACTGAAAAATAAAATAAATGAAAAACTATGGATATAAAAGTGGTGTTATCGGTATAAAAGGTATAATATATTGTACCAAATATTGTGGAGTAGAGTCTGTTCTAAAGGCATTAATGGTATTGAAGTTGCAAGGGATTGAGGATGTCTAACTTTGAAGTTACATTCAGAACATAGAAGCGCTAAACTACATTAGTTACTAACAATCTTTAAAGAATTTAACAACATTCGGAGATTTGAATTGGCGCCTGCGGCCTGTGGCGGATTAATCCACAAGGCAACCCTGTCTACTGATGGTCCGCAAATTACCGCAGCAAACGTTCAGTAAGTACTTGACTCTATTGACTGTCAACAGTCAAGACAATTAAAAACGTGCTAATAGGGTACTTGTCATATGAACAGATCGGCCTAAATCCCTAGGTTCGACACTTTCATACAGTAATAAGTACTACTGCTTGAAGTTAATCGTATGTATAAAGATGAAAATATCAGAGTAGGTAGACATATCCGTTCTTCAGGGGGTGGTGACGCTAGGTGGGTGGAATCACCCCCCAGAACCCCCTCCCCCTCCCCCCGACCCCGCCGAGTCCCCCAGCGGGGAAGCGTCTCCCATTTGGGGATTTAGGATATACGATTTTTTGTCTCCGACCTCGCCAGTGAAGGGGAGAGGGCCCCAGTGGGGCGGAGCGCCTCCCAGGTCAACTGGCATGCTTCCCTCCTCGGGGAATTGGAATATACGATTTTTTTACTTTGCATATTGTTTTTATACTCCCTCATTGTGTTATTCACCTATTTCTTATGTAACCTCCCTTTAAAGTAGTGTACAAGAAGAGGATTAAAACTCATTTCAACCGGATGAAAATAAGTACTTCATGCTTCTTGAAAGAGATTCCACTGAAAAAACCTGAATTTTCTATCACATATGCGCCCCATTTGTACTCTTTTAAAACACTCGTTACCTACAAATAGAGTAATGGGATATGATACCTATCATCACACTATATAAAGACGAGCTTATCAGAGTATATCCACGTTTCAGGGGGTGATAACGCTGGGCGGGTGGAATTCTCCCTCTCCGTCTCCCAGGGCAACCGACCTTCTCCCTCCTCCCCCCGACCCCGCCAGTGAAGGAAGGAGGGCCCCAGCGGGAGGAAGCGTCTCCCAGGGTAAGCGACGTGGTCCTCTCCTCGGGGATTTTTTGACTTTGCATATTGTTATTATACTCCCTCATTGTGTTATTCACCTATTTCTTTTTAACCTGCGTAGCAGGGCCATTAAACTAGTACCAATATAAACAGGAACCTGAGACTGACAATGGAAAGGTACCGATTCAAGAGCCCATTTCTGATCAAAGTTGCCATCCAAATTTTTTTTGTCTCTCTTGATTTTCGAGTTGTGTGAGTTATACGATTTTTTGTGTGGTTTGGACTTTAACTCACCAAAGTTCCAATAACTCTCTTAATTGAATAAGTAACTTCTTATTTCATTACAGCGGTTGAAAGAGGGTTGAATTTTTTATCTATCTGATGGAAAACCAAAAGAAAATTGATGAAAAATGGACTTGAAGAGGGAACATCGACGAATCTTTAAAATATCTTCTTCAATCGCTCACAGCGTAAAGTTTGCCTTTGGGCTTAACAGCGTATCTTTTTTTACTGAATCGATTGGAGACCCTTTCTGAGCTCCTCGCACAAAAAACGAGGGATTTTCAGTCCATTTCTATTGGTCGAATGTTTTAAATCAACAGTTGATAATTCCAGTTAATAAGATACTGTTCTTTCGAAAAAAGATACATAAAATGCAATGCCGAAGAGACCTTGTAACAAAATTAATTGCTACAGCATTCATCTGATTTTGGTGAAATTTACAGGGAATTAAAACGTAATTGGTACTCCATGAGTTTCACTGTTCAGAAATCAATACATGAGTAAGCGCATGCATAAATGTAAAATCTAACAAGCATAATTTTCTCAGGTTCCAGTGGTCCGATAGCGGCACCATGGCAGTCCGGGAAAAACGGTTTACATCGAGTCCAACGCATTAGTATCATTAGTGGCTACTGGGCATGCGTGATCCTCGTAAAAAACCAAATGCCTACAATTTTCATCCGATTTCGATGAAATACAGAGAATTAGCCGGTTACGCTACAGGGTCAGGAGGTTATCCTGACCTCATTTTCTGGTGGACAGTGGATCGTGTGTTAGATGTCAACTCCAACCTTCCCTCGAGGGGAGTCCATCCTCCCCCCGAGATCCTCCTAATGAAGCACGATGATTAGAATTTATATTGCGACTGTTTGCAATCGTGCAATATTTCGAAGAAAATAAAACTGTGTTAATGATAGATTTTCAGGGAATTTGAGGAGTACGCTATTGCTGATGACCTATGAGTTCCGTAACTCGCAAATCACAACGCATGTGAATACTTAAAATCTGTTAGCATTATTTTCTCACGTTCTAGTACAGTTATAGTCCTATCGCGGTCAAATTTTTGATATAAGTATTGTGTGTTCAAGTTTGTGATTTCAATACTCACGATGTTTGTCCTTTTACGCCGTTATATTTCATAATCATTTGCCAATCATGTATCAATTCTGCCATTTAAAAAATCTAGGAAGACACATTATGACATTGCATGAAGAGGGTTCTACTCCAGGACAGAAACGTCCCAGAATAAATAGATAGCAAAACCCGGATCAGAGTGCTCACTTCTCCACCTCCTTAATATGTATGTCCCGACGACAAGTCTCAATAAGATTGAGATAAAAATTTCGTTCTGTTGAGAGAATAAAATCAATAATTCCATTAGAAAGAATATTTCGTTGGAAAACACTTTTTGACATTCCAACTTCGTTCGTTTTAAAACACTTATCGTGTTTTCAAATTCAAAAATTGCTCTAACAAATCTGAAAAATGTCGTAAAACGGCTAATAATCGTTAAATTCCTACTTTTTAGCTCATATTCATGTTGAAAATTGTAAATACTTAAACTGCATTAAAATGTGCTAAAAAAAATTGATGAAAATGCTGAAAATTTAAAAAATCTTGAATCTTTGTTTGATTAGGAGATATGTAGAACAAGTTTTATCGCACTAAGATGAATAGTTAACTTTTTTTTGTAAATGTAGGTATTTACACGTTTTGTACATCAACAGTATTAAATTCACTTGTGTTATGGGAAGCCCCAAAAATTGTATAATTGTAATAGTAAACTAGTATAATATGCGGTTATCAACGACGAAGGATGTACCCAAGAATTTAGGATTATTAGTTTCTCTGGGTCACGGCGGAAGGGATGGAAAAACCCCACACGGGGATTTAGAACACCCGTATAAATAAGTCCGGACCAGCCCAAGGATTGATTCAGATCTTCTCTCTTGATTCCGTCACTCTGTCCTAAACCTACTCTGTCCTTTTAAAATTTGGACCTAAATTCACAGGCGTCGTAGCAGCTCTGCTCGCTTCACTTATCTGTTGAGATAGTACCTGTTATACCTGCTCCCTCATATTTACAGTAAAGCTGGGTTCCTCGGAACACCTGCTCCTGTTCAAACGACTTATAGCTGTGTTCCCCTCAAGGAATTACTTGCTCCTCGAAGTGTCGTAGCTAAGGCCTGAAATTAATTCGGGTGATCTTGCTCCATGGTCTCTTACCCCCAAGAGAAATACCATCATGTTCCAATACCTACTTAAACTACCTACATAGATAACTTCCTTAGATACCTACTTATACTTATAATTCAAATTTAACTCTTCCAAATTCACATGTTCAAAATTTCCTATCTCAATGTAAAGTTTCTATTCGCTCAAGCTTGGTACCCCCTTGAATTTACAACAACTTGCAATACTTAAGTGTTTATAGCATTAACAAACTGAATTAAACTTTTCGCAATTAGAACTAAACCTTTCACAATTACAATTAAACCTTCCGCGCCTTCTTCCAGTTGTGTTCCTAATAACAGGAGGTGAGTCATTATCACTACTAATTCGACAACCTGTCCTTCGAAAAAACGTTGACTTTCACGAAGAAAACGCTGCAAATTCCTTCACTGGGGTTTATTATTCAATTGGCTTGCGTTCGTGATTTGAATTTCTACTAAGCTTCTGAGTGTGCGTGTTTCACAGGATAGAGCGATTATTGAATTCCAGGAGGCACACAAATATGATCAACTGATCAATCCAAATAGGTATTTTGGTCGAGAACAGATTTACGTGCTCCATGCATTATCTCCTGAAATTCAATAATCGCTCGATCCTGTGAAACGGGCACACTCCAAAGCTTAGTAGAAATTCTAATCATGAACGCAAGCCAATTGAACAATAAATCCCAGTGAAAGAATTTGCAGAGTTTTTTAATTGAACCTCAATACCCCCCCTCACAATAAAGACATCCATAATTTATCAAGTCCTTCAGCGCTCGTATTGCGTTAAAACTTCCCCAAACCCAAATTTCGACGATGTAGCCAAAGGTAGACTGATGTAAAGGAGGCACACAAAAATCATCAACTGATCAATCCAAATAGGTGTTTTGGTTGAGAACCGATTTACGTGGTCTATGCATATCTCCTGAAATTCAATAACCGCTCTATCACCTGTAAAACACGCACACTCCCAAGCTTAGTAGAAACTCAAATCATGAACGCAAGCCAATTGAATAATAAACCCGAGTGATAGACTACTTATTTACCCCAGTAATGAATAATAATCCCCAGTAATAATATTTACCTATATATTATCAGCGTTTCATACATATCAGAATGCTTCAACCCGTGTATCGGCTATAAACTACAAGTATCCACATCGGCTATCACTCCAGTAACCACATTCACTACAACTCGACTCTATCGGCATCACTAGGTTACAAACAAACAATAATAAACCAAAAAACGCAAAGGTTGTCACCATAAATTGGGCCATACATCGAGAATGGTTTGACCTACGGACGTGGGGAAGCGCTCATTCGATTCCTCATGATATGTTCTTCAAATAGAGAAAAATTCGAAGGCCGCTTCGACTTGTTTTGAGGTTTTTAGGGATTTTACAAAACTTTGACAGCCCTTAAATTGAGTGAGGGAGCTGGCTCAAGAATCGGGGCGTCGTCGGACCAAGATGGATTTTTCCTGAAAATTTCAGATTTTTTGCTCCAGCCGTTTGGGAGAAATCATGCGTACGGCGTACGGCGGACGGACGGAAAAATTTGTATTGCAGATTCGGATTCTGCACCCTTTGAAACGTAAACCATGAAATTTTCAGGGGGGGTTAGAATTTTTTTTTTCCAGAGCGATTACAATGGTTTATTATTGAACAATAAACCAAAAAGGGAGAAATTGCGGAGGAAAGCCGAAAAAACTGTTTAAAAGGGTGGTTTAGTGTCCCATAACATCGTTTTAAAGCTCCTCTGACCTAACTATTTGAATCGCTGTCGCTCATCACCACAACAATGTTCCTCACGGAACAAACAAACAAAAACTACGAACCCTGGTATGACTGTAAAAATTGTTGACGGGTAGAGAAGGGTGACGATACTCGGAGTAGGCCAAAGAAAGTTTGGCAGCCCACGGGGAAGTTACAACTTATTGTTTTAGGGACTCGACTGTATGTCCTCTGATCATGTTTAGTGCAGCGAATTAATTTAATTAAAGGTTTACTTGTATTTGCGAAAGGTTTAATTCAGTTTGCGAAATGGTTAATTCCAATTGCGAAAGGTTTAACTCCAATTGCGAAAAGGTTAATTCAGTTTGCAAAAAGTTTAATTCGGTTTGCTGAAAGTTTAATTCACTTTGCTAAAGGTTTAATTCAGTTTGCTAATGCTATATTCCTAACTAACTCTTGTTTTACGTACTCATCTCAATCTCTTATATTGCTGTGAACTGATTATCGTGTACAATAATTTGGTAAAATACGATTTATGTGTAAGTGCCGGCAGAATTCTATTGAAATCATAGAAAAAGGCATCTGTTTTAGAAAATGTACGTACAGTTTTAGCATTTTACGCCAAAAACCTACTCCGTCGTACTCCCCACTTCGGTAGGAAATTACTTATAGATGGGATGGTATTTGCTCTATTTTGTTGTTTCCGAGATATTTAACGAAAACTTGAGAAACGTCCTGTTGGGGACTTCCCCTCCCTAACCCCACCAAAGTTCGACGCTATGCGGTGGGAGACCTTTCAGTACTTCCGCAGAAATGGTTAATAAATATTTTGTGATACTCAGGGGTATTTTTTGTAGATTTTCAGGTTCGTTTTCATTTCGGCTTGAAGTCGAGTTTATGGTATTTGTAAAATTAAGATTTATTTGAATTACTGTTAAAATGAATTTCACAATCCAGACGGAGATGGATAATCTCAAGAGGCCTTAGCTATACAGTTGATGCATTTTTCGACGTATTATAACAAACAATTGCCGCAAGGGAAAACCACATCTCCAATCTAATCTTACGAAGATAAAACTAAGGAAGGAAAGAGCTTAATCGCGAGTCTTGCCATTCCCATTACAGAATTTATGTCAATGCAACCAATAAAAAAAAACTGATTATATATATTGTGTGTGAACCTACTTGTACTGATACTCAAAGAAAGAAATAATGATTCAATAAAATATGTTAAATTAGCACCTGTAAAAGAGATTCAAAGATCAGTTATGATCGCCAAATACACTCTAACAAGCGAGGATATTTTCTTTCTATTTTTAGGAATCGTTGAGACAAGGTGAAATTTGGTTCATTGTAGTACGGTCTCGGAAAGGAATTAGGTCATGAATGTCAGACGTTCACGACCCGATTAGAAGGTTTTGCTCCACACAATAATGTTGCAAATTATAACATACAGGTTTATTATTTCTGTTAGTCATAATCCTTCTAAGTAAATCTCAGATGTACGTATATTAGACGTAGTCTATTTTACATTATCTAAGCTCGGCGCCTCCATATATTGCCATTTCACTTGTGAGGGTGATGGAATGGTATAGTTGCCCCTTCCGAGCAGGTGGAAGCATTATAATGCTCCGCCACGCTCAGACGATGAATCAGACGCTTGCAGGCGTCCGTTTCATCTCCCAAGGCGACAGATTCTAAAATCGGGAAGGGGCCAACCAACCATATCCATCACAATAGGTACCCACTCAATTAAAATTGTAGTACTTATTCAATCAGTTTAAATAGGAGCATTTACTAATGTCTAACTTAGGCCTAAATTAGCTCGTTAAAAATAAAATGTTGAAAAAATAAAAAAAACCATATGCATCACACACTCTATGTATGAAAAGAAGAGCCCCATTTATATTCAGCATGGTAGATCGATTTGGAACAAAATCAGCCAAAATTAACCTTCAGCTGATAACTGTGTTTCCGTAAGTTGTAATTAATTGACTTCAAGATGTCCCAAAGACAGTATTAAGACTTAGTCTTGAATATTATCTCAGTAGATCGAGTGGGAACGAAATCCTCTCCAAGGGTATTTCAACTGAATAATGAGTCTCCATTCCCTGTAATTGACCTCTAGATGTCACAAATACATTAGGATGATTCCTTGAATATAACCCCATGGACACTAGTCTTTACTCGGTCCTTTGGACAAAACAAAAGCTGATATCATAATATAAACAAGATGAAATGTACGAATAGAACAACCGAAATCGAAGGAGATGAAATAAAACACCTAAATACGTCCTCTTCAGTTGTCCGGAACAATATAACTTGAGTCTTGGAAAACTAGATTCCAGAAGAAAGTCTAGGAAACGAATTCTTATTGTAATTATATCAGCCGATTCTAGTAGTTAACCTTTTTTCTAGCCCTTAGTGGACGGATAGATAGAAAGCGGTCCGAGTGGGGCCTCTCGATTCATAGGAGGCCTCTCAATAACGAACACGAGAATATTACCTAGTCAAAAGAAAGTTTTCTGTATTCTGATTTGTTAATATGTCAGCCCTTTGTTATCGACCTTTAGAATTTGAGTCACACCGAGAACTCAGTCTTCTGTACCCCAGAATTGATTTTCTATCCAAATTTCATTAGGTTTGGTCCAGTAGTTTTTAAGAAAAACTGTAGGTGGCGGACTGAAGGATTTTTTAAATTCGATTTTCAGATTCTGCGTATGAGGCTCTTGAAACCAGAAGGGCAAACATGAAAAAAAAATCAATTTTTTAAAAAGAATCTTATGCTATAGAGCCTTTTCTGAAATTGGTTAAATTCAGGACAACGCAATACGCCCTGCTGGATATAAAAACGTACTGTGAAAGAAACGAAGAGCGTTCAAAATCATACCAAGCAACTGAATCTGTTTAAGGGCGAACAGAGGGCGCTGGCTCTCTCGTCTACTCGTACCTACCTACGCGACCTGACGCGAGGTCGTCCCTCCACCGACTCTTCAGAAAAACATAACAAATACCACTTTGGCTGGAGCAAAATTTATAGAAAGGAAAATGTTTTTGGACAACTATAAAGCCGGGTTTTTCATTCATAAACCCTACAATTTGGACTCCTTGGTAAAACTTCCAATAAAAATATGAAAGGATAAGGATCAAATACAAGATCCTCACATATTTGACCTTTCAAGTGCAGATTCGGAATAGTTGTACACTGGTACGATACCCATTACTTCAGCCAAATTGGATGCCATCAAAGCCCTAGCTGAATACGTTCCCATGTCATGGCTAAAATATTTCTTACACAGTTTGGAAGATCAACCAGGAGCTTCAGTAGATGACAACGAGGAACTGGAACCCAATGAAGATGATGGAATGATTTATTAGATTATGCTCGAGGTGAAGACAGTTTTTCGTGTAGGTGCTCTTAGTGGATTGTGTAGGATTTTGATATATTGTAATTGTTTAAATTACCTTTAGTTGTGGTTTTCTGACATTTTATAATGGCATTAAATAATTACTTGAATGAGTTTTGTATTTCCATCTTTTGTTTGAACCCCAAATTTGCTATTCTGCAACTTAATACAAATATTTTAGAAGTTTGCCCTTCTGGTCTTTGTTAACTTTGAAGGCAAATTTCTCAACCTATAATTCAGGAACTCGACCTCCTGATTCTGAGCGCCTCATACCTTCAAACGTGGAACAAAAAATTTTGAGGAGTTGCAATTGTTTCTCTTGGTCGATTATAAGGTTCGTTATTGGAAATAACAAATCAAGAACACCAATCCGAGTCAGCTTTCACACACAGGGATTTTCTGACAAATGTATGATTAGTTGGTGCACATATGTATCTCTTTGTCCCAGATTTGGTATCCAAAAGTATGTAACTTACCGAACTGTCCCTCTAGATGAGGACTTTTTCCTGGCCCTCTTTCTTAAGCTCTGTTTCACGAACTTTCGACTTGGTTTTTTAAACTTCCTACGAAAGTGAAATATTAATTTATCCTCTGGATGTTGCGGGTATTAATCGTCAAAGCCCTTGGGAGGGGCAACTATCCCATTCCATTCTACCATGTTACATGGTAGCAGACAGTGGTTTAGCTTCTCTGTCCTTCTATTCCTAGTTATCCTGACTCACCCACCCCGCACGTCACCGCTCCCTCGCATTGTCTTCACAGGGAAAATTTATTTTAAATGTCGTCCCTTGAATATTATATATTACCTCAGCCCTGTTTATTGCGAAACATTTCGTGAAGGTAGGTAACCCGCAAGGACTTACTCTGGGAATAGAGCAGTTGTCGTCAGTGAAGTTCCTGATATTGTCTGGTATTGTCCGCATGATGTGAGAGGGAAACATGGTGACAATCATGAGAAACATGGAGTATATGAACAAGTGAGCGATGTGAAAATATTTTCCGTACGAGTTCCACTTCATTTGCAGGTATTTTTGACTAAGCGGGTGCGCCAAGAGTTCTACTCTCCCGTGTTGTACCATCGCCTGCAAAATGTTGAAAAAATTATGTAAGTAATGTAATTGGAGACCATGTAAAGTCTTCTAAAAGTACCCTCACTGCCAAGTACACATCTGAGGACGGGCTCATCTACGCTCATACGACTAATAGACGTCCACATTGTAGAGGTACGACCCCAATCGAACCGTTGGCATTGGGAGGAACCATCTTATTATGCTTGATTGTTTAGTTCGTTTTCTCGGAATGAGCGCATATGATTGCATAACCCCATAATGCGATCTATAAGTATTTAGTCCAGATTAAACATCTATTAAAGTTCTAGTTATAGATTCACTGTATAGCATAGCAACTTGTTCATAGCAAATTGTTAGTTGTTGGTTTGATTTCGTTCCTAATGTGCAAAAACAAAACTGTGAAAATAGATGTACAATGTGCATCTAATAGACCTGTGAGCATAGATGTCTATTAACGTCTATGTAGACGTCTATTAGATGGAGAAAAAGCTGTAATTTATACCACTTTTAGACTTCTGTCACACTTGTCTTAATAGAGATCTAATAGACCTATGATTATAGAGTCTATGAATAGATTATATATTAAGATATTTGAGAATTTAACATATAAAGAAAACAGAAGAAAGATTACAGTTAATATTTCGGCTATTGCCTTTTTCAAAACTTTTAGGAGAAACGAGAATGATACAACAGGTCGTTGTTGTGGGATTGGTTGCTTGATTTCTTCGTTGATGCTTTTCATAACCAACCGGCAACAACAATTGATCTTGGGGTTGTATCCATTTTTTCTCCTTGCCTCATTTCCTAGCACGTTGCACTTTATTGATTTAAATTGAGCCCAGGTGGTTTGTTGGCTCCCAAAATTCGTACGTGTGCCCTCTCTGATTGCTGAAGAAGCCGATCATTCCCCTTTGGCATGGTGCGTAAAACTTTTACGCCATAGCAGTCGTCGAATGAGGCTTGATGGGTCTGAGCGTGGAGGGCTACAGGAAGCTGCCGGCTCTGACTTACTGAGGCCCTATGGTTATTCATCCGGATGTTGAGAGGCGTCGTGGTTTTACCAACGTAAAAAGCTTCTGGGGACGAACATTTCTTGCAGATGAGTTGATAGACGCACATCCTAGATTGGCACTCTGATGAACCCCGGCACTTATATGAGTGATTGGAGTTTGAGGAGGAGAAAGTAGAGCTCTCAATCACCAGATTGCACAATCTACACCTTGGCCTTCTACAAGGATGTATCCCTGGCTGTTGAGGTTCCTCTGGCTGCAGATTCGAGTGTCGATGAGACAAAATCTCGCCAATCTTCTTCCCTTGCCTGTAGGCAACACGTGGTGTCTCGGAGAAAACTTCTTGTGTCTGGGGATTTGAAGATAGGATGGTATGGAGCTCTCGGAGTATGCCATTGATCTTTTGTGCTCCGAAAAAGAATGTTGTGACCAATGGTACTCGTTCTGAAGGAGCAGGCGGATTTTGTCTATAGCGGCCTCTTGTAGGGATCATTCTATCTTGAAGGAACTTTCGCGGGTAGCCCCTCTCTGCTAGCTTACCTCGCAATCCAGTTAAAAAGCGCTCTAGATCATCTCGATTGCTACAAATCCGATGCCCTCTGATGGACAATGATCGAGGGACAGAGCGCTTTGTGTGGGGGGGATGGCAGCTATCGTAATGCAAGTACAATTGTTGATTGGTCGGCTTGACGTGTACTGATGTAGAAAAGCGTCCATCCACCATCATCATGTCCACATCGAGAAATGTGGCTGATGTCCTGGAATAGGCCCACGTGAATTTCACTGAGAATTGCGAGTTGAGCTCCTGGAGGAATATTATCAACTCATCTTCTTCATGAGGCCATATCAGAAATATGTCATCAATAAATCTTTTCCAAAGGAGAGGAACTTTTTCTCTTGATGACAGAAAACGGGTTTCTAAGTGGGCCATGAATAGATTGGCATAAGATGGAGCCATGCGTGTACCCATTGCCGTTCCTCTTTTTTGTAGATACACATTTCCACCAAATTGAAAAGCATTCATTGTTAGCACATATTCTGCAAGTTTCACTAGGAAACTAGTAGAGGGGGTTGTCACAGTGCGCTGTTGGAGGAAATGAGTGATTGCTTGAAGCCCTTCTTCATGGGGTATTTCTGTGTATAAAGAGTTGACGTC
This sequence comes from Creontiades dilutus, assembly GCA_031894815.1. NCBI lineage: Eukaryota > Metazoa > Arthropoda > Insecta > Hemiptera > Miridae > Creontiades > Creontiades dilutus. The sequence goes on along the minus strand of JAVIWC010000084.1, from coordinate 186,595 downwards.
AATAGTGGCAAGAATTACATTTGATGGGACATTTGAATTTTTTAGAACATCGAGGAAATGGTATGTATCTTTGATGTAGGATGGTTGCCCCTGCACAATAGGTTGGAGGTACGAATCTACATAAGCAGATATCCGTTCCGTTACACATCCAAAACTTGCAACTATTGGGCGGCCTGGAGGTGGTTGGTCAGGGAGAGAATAAGGCTTATGAATTTTAGGCAAGAGATAGAAATCAGGACATTGGGGCTCATCTGGAACTAAGAGGCCGATTTCGTTTGAGCTTAGTCCTTCTTTTCTTCCATTCCGTTTAATATATCTCCGCAGGTTGACAGCCAATTCTTCCGTTGGATCACTATCCACCATTTCGTAAAACCTGGTATCACTCAACTGCCTCATTGCTTCCCTTTCATAATCCTGACTGTTCATGATCACCACTGTTGAGCCTTTATCGGCTGGCATGATCTTGATGGATGCGTCCGACTTCAAGGTTTTCAATGCACAGCGTTCTGATTGAGAAAGGTTGTCTCGAGGCTTTAGAGAATTTAGAAAAGTTGAACTAGACGTGCGTTGTATTAATTGTGAGATATACTGTTCAAGGGGGTGTGTTGCAGGTAGTTTAGCTTGGCTGTTGAGTTTTGGATCAAAATTTGAAGGGAGTTTGAATTTCTGTAGGGAAGGGTGTAAATGTTCAGTGCTGTTTTGGTCTAACTCTGAGTTTGAGTTATTGTGCCAGTAATATTTCAATCTTAGACGCCAACAAAATTCTTCAATGTCTTCTTGAAGTTTTATGTGATCTGGTTGTGGTGTTGAGGTGAACGTTAGGCCTTTTGCTAGCAAATTAGTTTCAATGTCATTTAGTGGGCGGGATGAAAGGTTACATACATTTGAAGGGGGGGATGGTGGATCAACAGATTCTCCAGGACTTCCAGTTTTTCCTGCTCCGATATCTCCTCTTACAGGAGTAATGACATGTTCAGCAACTGGTACACTTCCTTCATGGTTGCTTAATTTCTGTTGTGGAGCTATGTATCTGCATATAGTTCAGTAGAACCGTCGAGGAGAAGTTCGTTTTTTCATATATATATATAACTGGCGGAGAGATAAAACACGAAGGTTCAAAGGGAACTCACTGTCAGACGTTTCGCGACTATGCTTTTTCAATGACTGAAGCTCGCCGTCAGGTCCATCAAACTCCCGTGGTGTTGTAGGAGAGGTGGGATTGACGGTGCTTCCGATCAGGAGGTGGGGGGGAAAGGGGGGAAAAATATTGAGTCCTCTCAACTTGCATTGAAATTGGAGGGGATGTAGGACAACATGTAGATAAGTTTGAAGGTAAAGGAAAAATATAGAATTGAAAGAATTAAATTAATAAATTAACAAAAAGTGATAAACATATTTAAAAAAAAGAAATGGAGGGCCCGCCTACCGGTTTGTGTTCAACCCCGGTGGACTCAAGGCGCCCAGAAGCCACCGGTACGCTTTCTCTTTGATTTGAACATCAATATCAGATGCTTCTTCTGGTAGGCGGGCAAGTACTCGGAGTTTGATATTAGATATATATATTTCATTTTTATGAATAAACAAGCATTTAAACTTAAGTTTTTCCTTCTGTATAGTAACGACCTGATAAAACAGATCAGACTTGTGGTTTTTTTGGAATTCTGCAAAAACCCCATAAGTCCGAGCATTTTTAACCCTCCACAGCAAGAGGATGCATTTTGAGAACACAGTATTGTTACCAACAACATCCTAATGCCTACATTGTCCATTTAAGAAAAAAAACGCGAAATTTTAGCCATCAGTGGGATGAAGATATTTGGTTGTTTGATGTTTCTGAAAATTTGATTTTTTTTGACTAGTGGTGTTTTTGCTATCCCTCATATCTCAGACCCTCACTTTTTATAGTTAGTTAGTGACTGAAGTGAAGACCGAAGTAATGGGGAAATGGATGGTACTTGTTCAATATTTCATTCATTTAAAAAATTCTTCTTCAGACTGGGGATAGGTCAGGGGATTCGATAACGATTTTATAACAGTTATAACCAAAATTATATTTAAAAAAAAAAAAAAAAAAAAAAAAAAATCCAGTCATGCAGTATGATCGTATGAGCCAATTTTCCGAAATTGTTATATCACATTTAGTTATGTTGAATCGTGTTGAAATTTGAGCTCTTGGGAGACTAAGATAATGCAGTTTATACATATAGCAAATTAATGTTTTCTATGTAATATTTTAATAAACAAATAAATTTGTAAATTCATTTAATTTTTCAAAAGTGCTATCGATTTTTATTCTATTAAAATTAAAGTAGCTAAATTCATAAGTAAAATGTTATGCATATACTTTTAAATTGGGGAATGGTAGTCCGAGCGAGCTAAGGCATCAGTCCTTTGGAAGTTTACTTTCAGTGGGAGTATTGATTAGCCCGGTTCGAATCCGGCAGGCACCAGTGATTAGGGCCAAAATCCTATCGAGTGTTGTATACCTGTCCTATCGTTAGACTGCTCACCTCTGATATTGATATCACGTGAATCCAAATCGCTCCCAACCCAGGGGCGAGAAGCAATGGGAAGCCACGAGCGAAATCGTCAGACCTAGTTCCAATCCTCTCTAGTGGACGGCTGGCGATGTCCGCGACACCTCCGGGTAGTCGGACGAAAATCCAAGGTGAAATTCCTTGTTTACTTTACTTACTTTTACTACTTTTTAATTTTGGCCCCATTGAGATAGCTTCAATTTCTAAGATAATTTGCTAGTTGAAAAAAAAATCTCCAACAGGAGTCACCCTAAAACACATATCTTATTTTGTTAATTTTATTTTGTGTTTATTAAGAAACTGCATGGCCCAAAACAGAAGAACGAACCTACCAAGAATTCAATTCACTGTAAAAATTAGAGGACAGAGATGGCAATTTGATAAGTCACATTACCTATCTTAATAAATATTAATTTGTTACTAAGCACCGTTATTTGATAGGTTCCTTGTTGATTTCTTAGATCTCTGTGAAGTATCTCAGTTCTTCATTTTCACGATTTCCCTTAAATTCAGATTCCACAGGTACTATAAATATTACAATAATATTTTTAACTGCCTCCACAAAGGACTCAAGTACATTATTTCAAATGTCTGAGAGCTCGAAACGGCATGCTCGTAATTGTTTTAATCTTTGAACAAAGTATGAGAAGTGACATCATTACAGAGGATTACCCCTGACTAGCATACGACTAGGGACCTTTATTCGTACCTGTGGAAAGTAAAAACAACGGTAAAAACCGGGGACCTTTTCTATCGTTTCCAGCAGAATACCTGGAGAAGTTCTCTAACTCTAAGATGGCGGCGTTTATCCCAGTGAAAACGTTTCCCCATAAAAATAAAGTTGATGAACAGCCCCCCCCCCCCCTTCCCATCATCTGGGTGGTTCTGATCCTTTATGATTCAAACAAAAAATACAAATTTCAAGAAGTTTTTTTCCTCTTAATATACAACAAACTCTGATATAACAGAAAGGAAGAAATAAGTAAATTGGAACTTACGTTTATCACGGGTAGTGGTTCTGGTCTCCAATTCGGATCGCCAAGGGCTTTCCGTTTAGTTTTGACGCTTTCCGCCGAGAAATCGTAATTTTGGAAATTGTACTTGATCTAAACACAATGAAGAGATGCATGCAGATTTCTGTAGCTACCAACAATGCTGCTGGCGTTCTTAGTGCAGTCCAGTTCTCCTTTTGTTTTACTGTCTAAACATAGACATGCGTTGGCCAAACTAGTGTGAAGCAGAGAAGCAGACGGCACTTATACGGGTACAGCGAAAGTAATTCAGAATTAGGCTTCGAGAAATCAACATCATAGCTCATGCATGACATTTTACATCAACAGATAACACCTATGTACAAGAATTCGGGAGTGATGCACAAATTCCGTTCCCAGTACGCAAAATGAACCTATGAGGTCTCATATTACCTACTGACCACTGGGAACAATCAATATTGACAATCAAGTCACAGAAATTTGACTTATGAGTGACACTAAGTAAGGTTCAGGAAATGAAGCTAATAGCAATAGTAAAATTTGCAGAGGAAAAAACTTCATTCATCAAGTGAAATTTATATTATAAACACTGCAAATTATTACACACAGGTTTACTATTTCTGGATTAGATTACCTTCCTACGCGGATCTCCAACTAAGTACCAGAACTGGAGAATATATAAATAATTTACACAAAGAAAAAAAAACAAGGATGTTGCCGCTCGTTCTCCTCAACTGAATTGAATCTTGGGAGATAGCGTTACAGACAGTATAATGCATAGAATCGACCGTACCATTTGCTAGAATGACTTCGTCTCAAATATAACTCTGAGAACGCCTAACTTCGTTAGCCCCTTGATGTAATTAGCATGACGTAGAAATAATTGAGTTTAACAACTGAAAATTGACGGGATAAAATGAAACACCTAGATACGCTTCACTTGTCCACAATTAGAATAGAATTATTATAATTATAATTACTATAGTTATTCATATTATGACTTGAATCCAATGAGGACCATTCAGGTTGCCGTACGGTCCGTACAGCATCCGTTCGCGCGCCAACTAAAAAGTCGGCCAGGTAGACGGTCAGGCTGCAGAGCCTTCAAGTTCTTAACGGGTAGCTGATGAGATTCTAACCAGACCAAATAACACGTTGATGCTATGCGATTATAATGTCCATAATGCCATCTCTCAAGCTTAAATTCAGTTGAGGATAACAGCGGTAGCTTTAGTTTAGTTGCGATTCTTGCCTTTTAGTTAAATTTTAGTTGGATTTATACTTGTGTATCTAGGAAGCTTTGTCTCTGGTTGAGAAGTTAATTTGTGGAAGACGGTGATCCACATAGTACAGAAATGATAAATCTTTGAGTGATAAATCAGGGGTGTCCATAGGGGGGGCTTTGACGCAGACTACGAAATCATTGAAATTCTTGGGGGGTAAAGTTGATTGAAACAGTGTTTAACGTGACGACATTCAAAAAAATATTACATCACTAGATAGAACGTAAATAATAATGAACCTATTAATAAATTTCAAAATGGTTTGTTGTTCCATCTAAAATGTATAACTGACAATGATAGTGCCCAAATTAACCCATGATAGTGCCCATGACAATGATTGTCCGTTTTGTCTATTGCCGAATGGGTTTGAATTTTTCAATACCTATATAAATCTTCACTTAGTTTTAGATAAAATAAGGGGTGCTTACGAGTATTTTTCGCATTTTTGTTTTGGGAAGGGGGCACCATCACACTATATAAAAACCGGCTTATCTGAATATCGACGATTCAGGGGGTGGGCTGGGCGGGTGGAATGGTCTCCCAGGGCAACCGACCTGCTCCCCCCTCCCCCGGACCCCCGCCAGTGAAGGAAGGAGGGCCCCAGCGGGGGGAAGCGTCTCCCAGGGCAAGCGACGTGGTCCTCTCCTCGGGGATTTGGGATATACGATTTTTTGACTTTTAATATTGTTATTATACTCCCTCATTGTGTTATTTAGTACTCTACCTCCTGTACACACGGGACTTACCCCAACAATAAGGCACAACTGTAGCCACCTTTGCAGATGATACGGCTATCCTCTCTGTTGGAGATGATATAGAAGGTGCAACACGCAAACTACAGACGTCTACTACTGAGGTTTGTAAATGGACCAAGATGTGGAGAATGAAGCTGAACGAATCAAAATCAGCCCACATCAACTTCACTAACCGATAAGTCCCAATCTTGGATGTTGAGATCAATTCGAATAAAATACCGCATACTGAAGCAGTTAAATACTTGGGTTTGACACTTGACTCCAAATTAAACTGGAATAAACACATAGAAAAGATGAAAGAAGAACTTAAAATTTCATGGGAAGGAATTCCCATCTCTCTCTTCACAACAAACTGCTTATATATAAGCAGATCCTTCGCCCTATTTGGACCTATGGGATACAGATCTGGGGCTGTGCCAAGAAATCAAATATTAGGAAAAACCAAACCTTTCAGAATAAAATACTGAGAAGTATAGTTGGAGCCCCTTGGTACATGATATTCATCGAGATTTGAGGATGGAGTCAGTCTATGAAATTATTGCAAAATACGCAAGGAAGCATGAACATCGCACGTGAACCCGGAGATGCTCTACGTTTTGGACAACGAAGGTGAAATCCGACGTCTCAAGCGAAACAAACCACTGGATTTTGTTGTTCTGCGTGAATAGAAGTGCAATCGAACTCAGTGCTAATTAATTGAGCTATATAATAAAGGGCTAGATTTTGCTGTAAACCTACCCTCTTGGAGTGAACCTTTATTGATATGTAAAATTGCTAGATGAAATGTATTTGATTTTTCAGTCGCAATTAATAAATCACGAAAAAAAATGTGTTTTTCACCTATTTCTTTTTAACCTGCGTCGCAGGGCCATTAAACTAGTCTTACATAAAGTTGGGAGGGGGGGGGGGGTGCGTCATGAAGCGTGGGGGGAGTACCCCTGGATGAATGCAGCGTTTTTTATAATGTCAGCCCTTTGATTTCACCCGTTAGTGTTGCCGGCTGTGTTAGAGGACCATATTCGGCTCTTTTGTCATTTTAGAGAATTTCCTCGGAAAATGAAAGTCTCAAAACGTTGAAATAGAAAGCGTTTTCATAAAAATCTGTTTTCAGGTATTCTGAAGTGATTCCTAGACTTCAACGCTTTTTTATATGTACTCAGGGTATCACGGTGTTAATATTAACGTAACATGAATGTAATGTAATAACTGCGATAATTTTGGGAAATTCCCTCATTTGATCATTTTTTCATGACTGGAACTTTTCCATTGTTCATGATTACTCTGGCTCATTATAAACACGTTTTGCAACTCCCACTTTTGGTTTATTATTCAATAATAAACCATTGTAATCGCTCTGGAAAAAAAATTTCTAACGCCCCCTGAAAATTTCATGGTTTACGTTTCAAAGGGTGTAGAATCCGAATCTGCAAAACGCTGCAAATTCTTTCACTGGGGTTTATTATTCAATTGGCTTGCGTTCATGATTTGAATTTCTACTAAGCTTTGGACTGTGCGTGTTTCACAGGATAGAGCGATTATTGAATTTCAGGAGGAACACAAATATGATCAACTGATCAATCCAAATAGGTATTTTGGTTGAGAACAGATTTACGTGCTCCATGCATATCACCTGAGATTCAATAATCGCTCTATCCTGTGAAACACACACACTCTAAAGCATAGTAAAAATTCAAATCATCAACGCAAGCCAATTGAATAATAAACCCCAGTGAAAGAATTTGCAGCGTTTTTTTATTGAACATTTATCAAGTCCTTTAGCACTCGTATTGCGTTAAAACTTCCCCAAATCCAAATTTACACTATGTAGCCAAAGGTAGACTGATGTAGAGGTAGACTGATCAATCCAAATAGGTGTTTTGGTTGACAACCAATTAACGTGGTCTATGCATATCTCCTGAAATTCAATAATCGCTCTATCACCTGTAAAGCACGCACACTCCAAATCTTAGTAGAAATTCAAATCATGAATGCTACTCAAATGAATAAAATTTAATAATAAACAACACCAAAAGACTTTGCATTGTGCGTGTTTCACAGGTGATAGGTCAACAATAAACCATTGTAATCGCTCTGGAAAAAAAAAAATTCTAACCCCCCCTGAAAATTTCATGTTTTGCGTTTCAAAGGGTGCAGAATCCGAATCTGCAATAAAACGCTGCAGATTCTTTCACTGGGGTTTATTATTCAATTGGCTTGCGTTCATGTAATTCTAATTTGGAGTGTGCATGTTTCACAGGATTGAGCGATTATTGAATTTCAGGAAAAATGAATGGAGCACGTAAATCTGTTCTCAACCAATATACTTATTTGGATTGATCAGTTGATCATATTTGTGTGCCTCCTGAAATTCAATAATCGCTCTATCCTGTGAAACACGCACACTCCAAAGCTTAGTAGAAATTCAAATCATGAACGCAAGCCAATTGAATAATAAACCCCAGTGAAAAAATTCGCAGCGTTTTTTTATTGAACCTCAATAAAAACATCTATAATTTATCAAGTCCTTTAGCACTCGTATTGCGATAAAACTTCCCCAAATAGGTGTTTTGGTTGAGAACCGATTTACGTGGTCTATGCATATCTCCTGAAATTCAATAATCGCTCTTTCCCCTGTGAAACACGCACACTCCGAAGCTTAGTAAAGATTCAAATCATGAACGCAAGCCAATTGAATGATAAACCCCAGAGAAAGAATACTTATTTACCCCAGTAATAATATTGAATAATATTTACCTATATATTATCAGCGTTTCATGCATATCAGAATGATTCAACCCGTGTATGGGCTGTAAACTACAATTATCCACATCGGCTATCACTCCAGTATCCACATTCACTACAACTCGACGCTATCGGCATCGCTAGGTTACAAACAAACAATAATAAACCAAAAAACGCAAATGTTGGCACCATAAATCGGGCCATTCATCGGTAATGGTTTGACCTACGGACGTGGGGAGGGTCTCATTCGATTCCCCATGGTATGTTCTTCAAATAGGTACGAATTTAGGCTGCTTCGTCTTGTTTTGAGGTTTTTAGGGATATTACAAAACTTAGACAGCCCTTAAAGGGCACTTTAAATTGAGCGAGAGAGCTGGCTCAAGAATTGGGGCGTAGTCGGACCAAGATGGATTTTTCCTGAAAATTTCAGATCTTTTGCTCCAGCCCTTTGGGGGAAATCGTGCGTACGGCGTACGGCGGACGGACGGAAAATTTTTTATTGCAGATTCGGATTCTACACCCTTTGAAACGTAAACCATGAAATTTTCAGGGGGGTTAGAATTTTTTTTTTCCAGAGCGATTACAATGGTATATTATTGAATAATAAACCAAAATTTTTCCGTCCGTCTGCCGTGCGCACAATTTCTCCCAAACGGCTGGAGCAGAAGAGCTGACATTTTCAGGAAAAATCCATCTTGGTCCGACGACGCCCCAATTCTTGAGCCAGCTGTCTCACTCAATTTAAAAGTGCCATTAACGGCTGTCAAAGTTTTGTAAAATCCCTAAAAACCTCAAAACAGGTCGAAGCGGCCTACATGTGTACTCTTTTTGACGAACATACCATGAGGAATCTAATTAGACCCTCCCCATGTCAGTAGGTCACACCATTCCCGATGTATGGCCCGATTTATGGTGCCAACATCTACGTTTTTTGGTTTATTATTGCTTATTTGTAACCTAGTGATGCCCGGCCGATAGCGTCGAGTTGTAGTGAATGTGGTTACTGGAGTGATAGCCGATGTGGATACTTGTGGTTTATAGCCGATACACGGGTTGAAGCATTCTGATATGTATGAAACGCTGATAATATATAGGTAAATATAATTACTGGGGATTATTATTCAATATTATCACTGGGGTAAATAAGTAGTCTTTCACTCGGGTTTATTATTCAATTGGCTTGCGTTCATGATTTGAATCTGTACTAAGCTTCGGAGTGTGCGTGTTTCACAGGTGATGGAGCGATATTGAATTTTAGGAGACTTGCATAGAGCACGGAAATCTGTTCTCAACCGAAATACCTATTTGGATTGATAAGTTGATAATATTTGTGTGCCTCCTGAAATTCAATAATCGCTCTATCACCTGTGAAACACGCACACTGCAAATTCTTTCAGTGGGGTTCATTATTCAATTTTATTCATTTGAGTTGCATTCATGATTTGAATTTCTACTAAGCTTTGGAGTGTGCCTGTTTTAAAGGTGATAGAGCGATTATTGAATTTCAGGAAACATGCATATTTCACGTAAATCGGTTCTCAACCAAAACACGTATTTGGATTGATCAGTTGATGATATTTGTGTGCCTCCTCTACATCAGTCTACCTTTGGCTACATCTACATCTACTAGTAGGGGGAATACACGGGTTGAAGCATTCTGATTTGCATGAAGCGCTGATAATATATAGGTAAATATTATTCAATATTATTACTGGGGTAAATAAGTATTCTTTTTCTGGGGTTTATCATTCAATTGGCTTGCGTTCATGATTGGAATCTGTACTAAGCTTCGGAGAGTGCGTGTTTCACAGGTGATAGAGCGATTATTGAATTTCAGGGGATATGCATAGACCACGCAAATCGGATAATATATATAACCCCCCCCCCCCCACAATAAAGACATAGATGTCTTGTGATCTATATATCATAGATGTGATTATAGATCTATAATTTATCAAGTCCTTTAGCACTCGTATTGCTTTAAAACCTCCCCAAATCCAAAAATTTAAATGATGTAGCCAAAGGTAGACTGATGTAGAGGAGGCACACAAATATCATTAACTGGTCAATCAAAATAGGTGTTTTGGTTGAGAACCGATTTACGTGGCCTATGCATACCTATCTCCTGAAATTCAATAATCGCTCTACCACCTGTGAAACACGCACACTCCAAAGCTTAGTAGAAATTCAAATCATGAATGCAACTGGAATGAATAAAATTGAATAATAAACCCCACTGAAAGAATTGGAGGTGTGCGTGTTTCACAGGTGATAGAGCGATTATTTGAATTAAAGGAGGCACACAGATATGATCAACTGAACAATCCAAATAGGTACTTTGGTTGAGAACAGATTTACCTGCTCTATGCATATCTCCTGAAATTCAATAATCGCTCTACCACCTGTGAAACACGCAAACTCCGAAGCTTAGTACAGATTCAAATCATGAACGCAAGCCAATTGAATAATAAACCCGAGTGAAAGAATACTTATTTACCCCAGTAATAATATTGGATAATAATCCCCAGTAATAATATTTACCTATATATTATCAGCGTTTCATACAGCGTTTGACCTACGGACGTGGTGAAGGGCTCATTCGATTCCTCATGGTATGTTCTTCAAATAGGTAAATATTTAGGCCTATTGGACTTGTTTTGAGGTTTTTAGGGATCTTACAAAACCTTGACAGCCCTTAAAGGGCACTTTAAATTTAGTGAGAGAGCTGGGGGCGTCGTCAAGAATTGGGGGCGTCGTCGGGCCAAGATGGATTTTTCCTGTAAATTTCAGATCTTTTGCTCCAGCCGTTTCGGAGATATCGTGCGTACGGCGTACGGTGGACGGACGGAAAAATTTTTATTGCAGATTCGGATTCTACACCCTTTGAAACGTAAACCATGAAATTTTAAGGGGGGGGGGGGGGTAGAATTTTTTTTTCCAGAGCGATTACAATGGTCTATTATCACACTATATAAAGACGAGCTTATCAGAGTATATCGACGTTTCAGGGGGTGGTAACGCTGGGTGGGTGGAATTCTCGCCCCCGTCTCCCAGGGCGACCTTCCCCCCGACCCCGCCAGAGAAGGGGAGAGCTGGGGCAAGCGACGTGGTATTATTGTTATTATACTCCCTCATTGTGTTACCTGCGTAGCAGAGGCCATTAAAGTAGTATGTTTATACAATTAATATACCTACACTAAAAATAAAGTTCAACTAAGATGATAAACTACCAATATTTCTGTCAATAATTTGTATTATAAAATAATGTATACATTAATTATTCGTTGGATTGCAAGCTTTGCGTTGTTCTATTTCCTTAATTTTTTTAAGATCAATTTGGTTAGTTAGCTTTGGATGGGAAAATTATTAATTTGGTAGGGAAAAGCATTGATTTGGATGGGAAAAGTATTAATTTGGATGGGAAAAGTATTATTTGGTTGGGAAAAGTATTATTTTGACTGGGAAAAGTATTAATTTGAATGGAAAAAGTATTAAGTTTATTGGGGAAAGTATTAATTTGACTGGGAAAAGCTATAATGAGCGGATTATCATCAGTCATCTTATAGACTTGCTGACAATTCAGTAGGCGAATAAAATCACCACAAAGGTAACATCAACGAAGAGCGATCTCTCGACAGAAGCAGGTTTCCTACAAAGTGCGATAGCGCGGCGAGAAAGCGATTCTAAAGTCAAACCACGCGGCACGAGGGTTTACCGCGACAAACGTGCTGACTAGCCGCGCTTTTACGTATGACAATTCCATAGAACAGCACAGTTTGATCGCTTTCGTTTCACACGTATGACCCTGACGCGTCCGCGGCTGGTGACTGAAAATTGACTGTGTGTGTGGAATTTCGCGCCGCGCTTGGGAGAGTGAAAATTTTTTGACTTTAGCGATTATATTGCATATTGTTGTGTTATTCACCTATTTCTTTTTATGCGTGAATAATAAACCAAAAGTAGTTCTTTCAAACGTTCTCCTAATTTAATCTCTGGACTAATTTGACACGATCGAATTCATGTCGGAAAATCGTACATAGCTCTAAGGAGAAAGAAAATTTATCGCTTTTCCAACGGTGTTCTCAAAATTGATTTTGAAGAGTAGTTTGCCCCCTAAAAGAAAATATCCTGGAGACAGTTTTTGAAAATGAGCTTTAGAATCGAATAGATTAAAGTTTGTTGAACTTGTTTAATGACACCCTGTATAATAATGTGGGTCATTACAGACGATAACTAACGATAGGATTGCGATGAAAAACAAATCAAGCATCTAAAAGAATACGTTCGTTGGAATTACAAGTAAATCAACGATGGGAACAATGTGATAAACATAACTATTTCTCTTGCCCCACAAACTCTGAGGATTTTTTAAACATTACACAGCAAATATCCTACTCTCCTCTACTCTTTTTTAACTTGAAATAATTCGGTTAGTACCTGAAAAAGTCTCCTTTCATGGTTTGTCCTTTTCAATTCCACAGTTTGATGATGTTGCCTTTATTAATGACCAATGACCAAAAACAGGCACGTATATTAAGCTTGGAAAAATCAACGAATTGATCCGTTTGAAAATATGGTTTTTCAACGGAGTAAATAAAATAACATAAACACAAATGTAGATAAAACAGACAGTTTAAAAGTTTTAATAGATAGACTAGACATGAATGAGCACACTTACATTTAAAGCTGGGAGCGGAAGCGGGTTGGGATGAGTGGCAATTTCTCCACTTTTGCTGTCGGAGTGTGACGTCAAAATCGGGCAATCGAAGCAAGAAAAACTGTATTTAATCTGAACAATAGACCATGCGTGTTACTAGTTATGTACACAACAGACAACAGGTGTTAGTACTCGTAATATGCCTCGTAGCTTGGGAGCCCGCAAGGAATAGATCAACTGAGTAGTAGAGAAGGTCAGATCAGCGTGAGTAGACGTCTGCAACTTGAAGCAGTGAGATACAAAAGGTGACCTCACAAAGCTGGCTAATATTTGACATTTTCTAGTTTTTCTCTAATGACTCCTCATTGGGGGTTTTGACATTTTCAAAGGCGCCAAAGTCAAAGAAAATAAAAACCAAAGCAACTGGCTCCCTCAAAATATAAATTACTTCCAAAAATAAGGGAATTGCCTAGTGGCAAATTCTCTCCTGTATTCGTTTAGTTTTGCGTTCAAATCACCTATTGACTTTGATTTGGTTTGATTTAAGAGTGCAAAAGCTCATTCGACACTTGGTATACCTACTATGTACACAAGTACACATACTTTCCATGACCTCATTTTGCTCTATCCTAGCCTTTTTGAAAAATGACCACAATTTTATCAGATAAAAACCCACGCAAATGAAATGTGTGATCATGAGATTGCCAAGAAACAAATCAAATGTACAAAAATTTTACGTACTGTCATAAATCCATGACAGCAATTCTCAATAGGTAACTTCTAAGTTAAACTTGATTTACCTCATTCAGGGCTGCGGCCCATGGCAGAAAACTAACGCTGCTCTTGGCCTATGAGAGAATAGAGGGCAACGATGAAGCTAATCGCCTCGCTGAAAAAAAGGATCAGAGTCCAACACAATCGGCCCTGAACCTCAACTAGGAGTTACAAAGAGTTTCGTAACTTAGCAGATCCCCAAATGAGAAGACAAAACACTAAAAATACATTATCACACTCCCAAGCAAGGACTTATCCAACAGAGTCTTGCACATCTCAAGAAATCGAGCAATTGCTCTCTTGTCTCTGAGGAGCCAAGACTATCAATAAGATTCCAGCATTTGGGACTGGTTGTCTTAACTCCTGCTGATATAGCCTCGGAAACCGCGGAAAATCTGCTTCACTTCGGAATACAGAGGTCATTGAAAAGGTTCGGAATTGTAACAGGGAAAGTGTCATTATAGCTCGTAGTGGTCACAGTGACACCCGTTTCGTCCCATCCCTTATAAAATATAATAAACTTTCCAAATGTTGTATCGATCAAGGGTCAACTCAGAACCTTATCAATTGATTTACAGCATAAATCCCTAGTTTTGAGCCTTTCCTTCTACAAAATGTAGCAATTCCTGTTAGAGCATGCTGACTGTCGATAGTATGACATACTACATTGTAGATAGTCTGAGATGAAACGTGCTCGATACAAACCTTGGAAAAATTCAGAGTCGAATAAGCATAGCCAGACTTCAAACAGACCAATATCAATATCCTGAGGTAATTTTGAAAGGGAAACTGGAATGACGGATTTCTTCAGTTTAGGAATTAATTTGTTTCGGTTTTTCCGCTCTACGACTTTGAAGACCACGAAAGAAAATGTCACGATTAAGGGAATTACCGGGGGAAAACTGGAAAATGTGAACTTTCAGCTTTCTTTGTTAAAATCGTCATTTTCTATTTCCACCGGTTTTTAGAAGGTAGACAACTGGATTCAACATTCAAAATATAACCTCAGACCTTCCCTTCCAATCAGTCAATTTTTAGTTGCAGCCACCCATAACTATTGTAAGTACGTTACTCACACAAATAAGGATGAAATAATAATTTACAGTTTTTATTGACACCACTGATTATGCAGGAAAACAAAAAATAGCATGATACATTTAAAATCAAACCATAAATGTTTACTCCTCGAGTTTAATAGAGTAGATGGAAAAATTGGCGGAAGACATTTCCTAATATATTTTCGTTTTGTGGAGAGTGAAAAGTGAAGTAGAATGACTTCGCGTACCCAATCGATAGGGTATATTGGTTTTGTTCTAACGCTAGTGATTTAAAATAAGAGAAAGAATAACAAACTCGGATTTTAATATTTGAATGTTATCAGTAATGAGAGTTCCCAAAACCATCAATAAAAGCCCTGAAAATCCTCAATTGTTGAGCGAGGAGTCCCAAGAGAGATACCAATCGAATCAGGAAAAAAGAAACATAAACCCTGACGCCAAATTATTAATCGAATTCACGGTATAAACCCTAATTTGTCCATATTCAAACTTAATTTTTTTCAAAAAACTTAATGTGAAAATAATTTTTTGTCTGTAGCGTTGAACACTGAATTAGCTTAGTTCCAAGTTTTACTCTTAGATAATGTAACTCGCCCTCAGAATAGCGTTTTCTCCCTTTTATTGTCTTAATAATATAATAGGTAAATCAACTTCAGATTTTTTTTCTGCAAAAGAACAAGCCCCAAGGCACCGGGGTAATTTCATTTCTTAATCCGATTTCACTATCTTTCGACCATTCTGAAGTTAGGTCCCTTAACATACCGAGTGCTTGGGGGCGCAACGGATCCAGATGGTTTACCCCCCTTGATGCTTAATAACATTAAACAATTGATTGTTGATCTGATTAGATACTCAATATATTAACAAATGTCATAATGAAATAGCACTGCTTATTACAATTGTTAATTATGCCGTTATAAAATTGAAGAATTACAGACCAAAAAAGAAGAAAAAAATAGAGAACAAAACGTTCTATTTTTAATGTTCAAGATAACCTTAAATCCGAAAAAAATTACTCGAGACTGGGTACCTAATGGAAATTTATTTCAACCACGAAAAAACGCAAGTTTCTTTAAGCAGTAACAGTAAAAACAAAACACAAGGCTATCCCAATAAACCTCAAAAAATCATTGATAGTTACTGATGATGACCTAACCATTGAAATTGATTCGAGCTTCTTTATTCCGAAGAAATAGACGATGTCTTAATTTGTCTTCCATTTTCTAGTTTATAAACTTGAGTTACATGAGTACATACAAATAAACTAGTTGAAAAGAAATTTAGGTTCATGTTGACTGGTGACTATTTGTACTAGACGGTAAATTAATTTGAATTCAGAGAAAGTCATTGTATTTCACACTAAATATTTCAAGGTTATTGTGGAGAGAGAAGTTATCCATGATTTATAAATGTATCATACGATAATAATGTACATAACTCATAAGAATTGATGGATCACTGAATCAACAGAATACTGTTTTTAAAAGGTTCAATTGTTGACACGCTTCGTAATTTTTCAAATTTATTCATGTTCTGAAAAACCCATTTCTTGAGTGGAAACAATCTTCCCAAGTGCAGAATAATTGTGAGACTGGTTGTTACCTGAAAAGGGACAAAACACGAATGGAATACGAGGAAAACCTTCCAAACCAAATGAGATTTTTTTGAACTTCACCGCTTCCAGGACCTACCAAGCGGCTTTTTTTGACAGCCTGTAGACGATATCCTACGCCGAATGAGGCTGCCAAAGTATTCTTGTAGAAATACAGCTAGAGTAATACAGTTGGAGAGTACCTAAATTTGGTCAAAATTTTGACTGGTCAGCATGAAGTCCCGACCCAACCCCCCAGGGCACAATAGGGGAAACCATACGAGGAAGTCCGAATCAGCCAATAATTTGTAGGTGCTTTTGGGGGTTGGGTTATTAGGACAGAAAATAGCAATCACAGACGCATCAGCTTATATTTCCTAGGGCCATTGTCGATTCCCCTATTCGGTGAAGATTATGGCAGACTTCGTGTGCAACGTCCAAGTAGTGCCCCCGGGTTATGCAGATGCCTCACACCGCTGGGAGGAGTAAATTTTCGTAAGCCTACCAAGAGGGACCGAGAAGGAAATCTAAGCAGGTCTCGCTGTCAATCATATTTCGTTAAGAAAAACGAATGTGACCAGCAGAGGAGTGGAAACGATTAGCACAAGAAAAGTTTCGCTGGCACGTTCATGCATGCCTCAACGTCTATATGCTGTCATCAAGAGACGAACAGTTAATACTATATGCTAAGGGTGGCGAAGTTACCCATTCCATTATAAATTATCCATTGTTTTGAACAATTTTGTTTAGGAGGTTTTTCACTTGTATTTTGGTTGTCTTCGTGTCTCAATCAAAGCCAAATTTACTCTATCCTTCGGAAGATTGATTCCTTAAAAAAAAAAAAAAAAATGTTACTCAGAACGTAAATGAAATAGAACAATTGTGAAACACGTCAAACAATTTTAAAGCCGTGAAAATTCGAGGTGTGTATTTATGCAATGGTAGAAAAGGGTTCCACACGACAAAGCACATCAATCTGCACCTGGGAGACGCGAAATATATTTACAGCTCTCGGATACTCGACTGCACATAGAACTCATTTATTGCAGATTCACCATTCTTTTCGCATGTTCAAAGGAACTTCCTTTTTCATTCTATGTAATGTAAGCTCCGGTAACATGGTACTGAGTTTAAATACGAGTTCTGTCTCTAAAATAGTGAGAGTGATTGTCTAAAGGAGACTTTTATTGAAAAAATTCACAGACTGACTCCCAAACTGCAATTCAAGTGTTTTACAGGTTGAGAAGAAGCGGCAGCCTCTTTTTTTTATTTAGTATTAGAATTTAGTTTCATCTGGTCAAATTTCAGCTCTCCTATTCTTGAGTCTCTAAGTGCACTTCCGAATGAACCGAGGAAGCATTGTCTTTAGCTGTATGGTCCAGTTCTAGTAGCCCCGTGATCTCCTTAGGAGGGTTATTCTAGTAGAGTAATATTAAACCTTCATGTAATAATTTGCAGCGTTTTCAACTTTTTGAACATATCCCAGCGAAAAGTTTGCTTCTCTGTTTGCCCCTCTCACAAACTCTTCATTAACAACACCTTTTAGGTCGAAAATCACGATCACAATCGATTTGATGCGGGATTTGCTCAAGTATGGTGTGCCGGGGAAATTAAACAGTATTGCCAAAGCTGACTTCCAGCAATGCTCCAACTGGAAAAACGATAGGAACAGGTACACAAATTTGATGTTGGAGTAGATGTTCTCTGGGATATTATTCCGAAGGAAATAAATCTGATAAGTACATTTTTTTTTCATAAAAGTCTCTTTCAAACAATGACTCTCATTACTATTTGGGATAGACCTCCTATCAACATATTTACATCAACATAAAAACAAGATAACTAGAAACATAGATGAAATTCAGTTCAAATGATGTCTTACTATCTTAGCCAATTGAGGGCACAATAATCGGATCTTTGGGTAGATGAATTTAATTATGGGTATCCCAATGAGCCAGATTATGTGTTGCGGATGTGGACTCACCTCATCCTCCTTAATACATTCATTGAATAATTCTTATTATCAAATAGGACCAGACGAGCGAGTTTCTGAAGCTCGGAAAGTGTATATTTTCAATGACGTCTCTCTGTCTGGATCTCTGGGATCCCATAGCTATAAGTAAATTTGAATATTCAGAAACTGACTGAGGAACATGAGGAGGCCAGATATCAGTAATTTGATTTTTTTAACCCATTCAATACGGCATGAAGTACCTACTCACGAAAATTGAACTCTCTCTTTTAAATACGACATCGAAAACTCCAGGGTGGGTAGCAGTAGGCCGATAGTCGATAGTGAGACACTTTGGATAGTTCGATACTATCGGTGACTAACTATCAATAGAATCGATAGCATCGATAGTACGGAATATTAAAAGGAATGCCTGGACCCTATCCCCATTGTCGGCAAATAGGTCAGCCTCTCCCAACGTGCATATATTTGCACGTTCAATGGGGATGGGGTCCACCCTCCTGTGTAAAATACCTGTACCTACAATAACTCAGCTCAATAATAATTATTGTTTAGAGTCAAATAGATAATAATTTACTTTAATCAAATATTGAGTAGGTAGGTTCCTAAGGTATAAATGAGTTAGGTAAATCGTAAATATTTTCAAGTAGGAAAAAGTGAAATGTAGAAAAATGTCTTTTTTTGATACAGAGAAATTTAAAAGTTTTTAAATTTTAATTAGTTGGAAATGGAATAGACATATGATCATTTGAATGGAAACTTGAGAGGTTTAAAAACAAGGCAATGAGACATACGTAGTAGCAAATACCATATTTATTGGCAAATAATTTTTTTTTCCTACGCTCGAGTTCTCTACCTTGTTATACCTTTCGTTAAATCTTTATCAAAACCCAGGTTTTTGACACCCCCCTGAGGTTTTCTAGACCTATCCACTGTTGTTCCCATTCAATGAATTTGAGTTGTGAATAGGATGAACCGTATTAACTTTCCTTCAAGTGAAGCTTTAAATTTCAAGGGAAGCGGACAGAGTTATTTCGTATTCCCAATCATCGATAGTGTGAAACTAACGATATATCGATATATATATCGATAGACCTATCGATTGATTCAGGGAATATCATTCATATTAATATCAGATGCGAATGGCCTCGAATTTCATTCTACTTTATATATATATATATATATTCTGAGCGTGCTGTCGCACTAATGTCCCACAACGATTGTAAAGGAGTTATACTCACATAAAAGGATTTGGAGTCCTTTTTACAGTTAGCTTTGGTGATACACTTATCTTGAACGGACTCGAAGACTCGGGGCATCGATGCTATGAGCGCTAACGTGACGCAAGGATGTTTGTCCGACCTCAATGCCATGATTTCTTGACCCCTGGTTAATAAATGTTTGATTAACATTACCGATAACAGTCACCAGCTGAAACAAACTATAACTATCTGTTTGAGGATAAGTTCGATGCTCCTAGTAAAGATGTTGGTGAACGTCTTGGGAACATGTGACCTCATTAAATTTTAGCAAAGATTGTCCCAGCATCAAGATGATCTTGAAATATCTTATTAGTCCTTGTAGTTTTTGCACGTCTTGGAAAATTTGTCTCAGAAATCCAACACCAGTAATATCACCATCTTTATCAATCAACCTTAGGGGGTTATAAGTAAGGAAAAATCCAAAAGAAAATGTTTTTTTTTTTTTTTTTTTTTTTTTTTTTTTTTTTTTTCAAAAAATTTTGATGTAAGAGGTAGTTTTCATTATTGATTCAGATAGAAATTAGTTCCCTGAATCGAATGGGACCACTTGGGTTGATGTATCCATTCTCTCTCCATTTGAAAAACCTCATTGGGGATGCAAATCGGCCGTCAACGGTCAGGCAGACGGTCGAGCAGGAAAGAGGGGCTGCAAAGCCCATTCAACAGAATTAGACTGCGTGCCTGCTCAAGTATTTTCATCTTAAATGCAATTAAGGTATGGAGGCGAGATTTGTTCAGTCTAGATATTGTACGACAGGCTACGCCTAATACACCTAGATAAGTGATCTACGTAGAAGGATTATCAAATACAGAAATAACAAAATCTGGGTAATAATTTGTAGAGTTTTGAAATGGTGAGCAAACAGATAGTTCTACGATAACCCGAGTGGCCCCATTCGATTCAGGGACCTTATTTCTATCTAATCAAACAAAAAACTACCCTCTAACATGCAAAGTTTTTGAGATTTTGATTTTTTTTTACAGATGAATCTTCAACTAAAGTTGATTGAGCAAGAGGATGAGACTACTGGCACCTCTAGGATCGAACTTGGGGCCTGTAGTTTTTAAGAAGGAGTTGGAAATGTTTTTTTTTCTTGGTCGACTTAAAAGATTCGTTTTTGAAAATAACAATCCGAAAAATCCGAAACTATGGGACGAAAGGTTAAGAAACTTGGATCAAAAAACGTTTTCTAGATGTGTAATTCCGAAAATCAAATTTAAAAATCCGTCCATCTGCTGGCCAAAGCTTTTTAAAAAACAATACTGAGCGAAATTTAATGAAACTTGGGTAAAAAATTATGTTTGTGGTCAAGTTAGGTCTGAATCCTCCCGATTGTGTATGTGAAATGTGCCTGGACAGTAAAAATCGCCTAGTCTCTTGTGAAGCTCACTTCAGCTGATAGTACTAGAACTTTATTTCACGAATTGTTATAGCCTTATGTATTATAATGGTTGACCAGTAAAGGGAGGTAGATGTTTCGTTGTACTCGTTAAATTTTGGTAAGAGCACCATCTTTATCCTTATTTTTCACCTGCCCTCCTGGGAAATATAAGCTTTGCGTCACGAAAAAATTTAGTGTCCATTTTCCACAAGTGAGCAAAAGGGCTATTTTCTGTTCTAATCAACATAGAAAGCGGGAATTTAATTTTTGGCGTGATTATTTGAGGCAAATCGAAAGCTTCCCGACGTAACATTCTAAGCGATATGGAACGACTCATGGAGCAATCAGTTTTGGTATAAGATTCCGTTTTGTACATAATGGATAGTAAAGGTTGGTGTTCACAGAGGTGTATTCCAGACGAAGTTATCCAACTGTCTTTGGTATCTAGATGTCAATTAGAAGGTATAGAGATCAGTGGTCAGCTGAAGGCCCTTGAGACTAATTTCGTCCCTAATTGATTGCTGAAATATAAAAGGGGCTCTTTTTGTGGCTTCTTAGTGTACAAGACAAGATGTGGAGTAGAGCCCGTTCAAAGGAAGGTCTGAGCTGGACCGCGCGGCAGGCGGTAGCCTAACTATTTTCCTCTAGAATGCAACTACGAGGAGCGACGTGGCGAGTCTAAATAACGTACCGCTGACTACGTCTTATATACGAGTACATATGTCAGTGATTTACGTATAGGGTTTATTCTAATACCCGGAATAATAAGACTCTACGTAACAATTTGCCGTCGTAAAGACATGAGGATGTCAAATATCATATTTCGTACCGCACTTCATGTGTGACCATCGACAATGCGGCTTCTGGGAACTTGTAGTATATGGCGTAATCTACAGCACTTAGCCCGATGTTGTTGTACAGCAGTTTACAGCCGATTGAGAGCAAAAGCCCAATAGAATTGGGTTTGTTCTCCATAGTTGCCAAATGTAGCGCGGTGTTCTGAAAAATCACAAGCCAATAAACCATAATGACAGCGAACAACTTTTCAAAATGATAAATTTATATTCACGAGTTTCAATCTTAATGGTATTTCCTAGTACATCAGTTTGATTTAACGTAAATATGGAAATAACATACAAATCTCAATAAAATGATTAACATGAAACATAATTGAGTTGAAAATAATTTTAAAAAAATTTGATTTCAATCTATTACTATTATTATTATTACTTCTATATTTTTTATTTATTTATCATCGTTATTATTATTTTGAGGTGTGATGTATTAGAAACATGTTTGTTTCATTATGACATAGCTTTGGTTCATTTGAATGAAAGTATAGTTGAATTGGAAAGTGGTTCGTTTTATTTGTAAATGTGAGGGTGATGGAATGGTATAGTTGCCTCTTCCAATGAGCTGGGTGCATTGAAAATGCTCTTACTCGCTCAGAGGCTGACCCAGACGCTTGCAGGCGTCCGATTCATCTCCCAATGCGACAGATTTTAAAATCGGGAAGAGGCCAACTTACTATATCCATCACAATCCCTGGGCTCTGAGAAAGCCCGGGGGGGGGGGGGGGGGGGGCTCGCAATGAGTTGGGCAGGGGAATGACAATTATTAAATTGATCATATTACAGGGCATACAGCCACAGGGGGGAATTGCGAGTGAATAGGGGCAGCAGGATAATCAGGACAATCAACAATAAAAGGGCCAATGGAAGTAACCACGCTCTGCTACCATGTGAGGGTGATGGAATGGTATAGTTGCCCCTTTCAACGAGCTGGATGTATTGATAATGCTCTGCCACGCTCAGAGGATGACCCAGACGCTTGCAGGCGTCCTATTCATCTCCCAAGGCGACAGATTCTAAAATCGGGAAGGGGCCAACTAACCATATCCATCACAGGGTTTAAATCATTTTGGTATTAGAAAAACTGAACTTCATATCGAACCAGTTGACCAGCCAACAGCAGGGAAACAGAACGCTCGAGGTGAGACCCAGCTGCACAGCCAACAAGACAAATAGAGGTGGAAAGTGTCTGCTACTTTCGTGAAGCAAAACAAGCCGTTAATTCTCGAATAATATTGTCAATTTTAACTGTTTTTTCCCTGCTGTTATTTTCAATAAGAAGAAGTTGAGTGGGGGTTCTCCGCTAGGTAAACATGAGCTTAATTTTCTGTCGAGGGCTAATGATTAAATTGACATACAATACATTCTTTCAATTAGCATTTGGTTAATTAGACTTGGTTGGCTGTTTCGAAACACGTATTCTGATAAAATGCCGGTTGGACTAGGTACGACTCAAAACTACAGTATACATATAAGTATGATAGATTGACAACATTGTAGATAGGTTTAATTATCTCTTTTACGCAACAGTAAAAATAATCAAAACAAGTTATGCCATACTGAAAATTATTATCCCTACAAAATGGTAGGTATGGGTTTTGAAAAAAGTGGTAGGATATATCAATAGAGTTTTTTACAAATGTATTACTTGAAGTCTTGTGAGGCTTTGTTTACTCTTCAAGAAATTGTTCCGAACGTCACGCAACATTGAATATTTAATGCAATCCTGTTATTTTCAACTGCAGAAAAAGTTTTGCTTTTTTCTAATGAAAAAAACTATTTTGCTTAGCGCTCCCATGGGAAAACAGCTTCTTTTTTCAGGAAATCAATTTAAAAAAAAAATGCACTAACAGTTGTGAACCATTGAATGGTTGATTGAGGTTGATTTTCCTCTTACAATTTCAATTTTCGACGAAAATCAGCCGTATGACTTGGGTGAAATGAATTTATGATTCTTACCAAGGTACTACTAGCAATCTCATCATTTAAAAAAACTTTATTTTCAAGTATTAAAATTCGCATTAACGTGGCATGTTGAGATGAAAACACGATAGGAACTGACCCGGGTATCCCTTATCCAAAATACTGAGATTGGGCCCAATGTTCCCTAACCTTTGTTTGCAACAATCGAAACCAGAGCCTTCCTGAACCCGAAGATTCCAAAGAAAGGTAAACACATCCACTCGTCCAATAGTTGAGGTGTAAACAAGTAATAGACAAAATTTGTCTATTACTTGTTTACACCTCAACTATTTATTTAATAAACAATAAACTAAGAGAAAAATCAATATATCTGAAATTCATTTCCTGAAAAAAGAGAAAAAACCAGAATTGTAAATTTTTCACGAAAAACGATTTTATGTACCACATTTGGGGTTCCCCCAAATCAGATTTTTGGACCGTTTCAGGGTTGCGCATCTTTAAACACACGGTGAGTGGGTTGCGCGAATCCAAAAAGTCGATTGAGGGGTCAAATTTTCATGAAATTTTTTGTAGAATCCGAAACTGCAATAAAAATAGGAGTTTCCGTTTGAAAAAACAAAGTTGGTGTCGATTGCGCATGTCAACGTGGAGTAGGGCAAACGTCAATAGAATATAATGAAAGCTATTCTTAGAGAAAGTTAGAAATATTATTAAGTTCACCATCAATAAGAAAAGATTTCAAATTATTATTGAAACGAGAGAGATTCACAGATGAGGAGCCAATTCTATCCTTGAGGGGTAAAATTCAATGGTGAATTCAATGCTTGAAGAACTGAAGATGACGCTCAGGTACTCGCAGCAGGGTACTATATCTCCTATTATGCGTGTTAGAGCTTGCTGAGTGTTGATAGATCATTCCTCATAAAAATGTTTTGGGCCCTTTGGGCACTTTGATGGAAGTGTGGGTTGACCTCTCAGCAAGAGTCTGCGGCAAGAAGCTGATGGAAGAACCCCCGCTTTTTACGCTGGCTGCGCTTTTTACGATCCCCAAGAGAGAACCAGTAAGTACTTCAAGTTGCCGAACGTTGCATCGTCATTTACTTGTGGATCTGTGGCCATAAGAGAAGCCTTGTTGTATGCCGGGCACGTAAGACAAGTAATCATTGTCATTGTGTCTGGCTGCCGCAGTTTGTTGGAAAAACTTGCTAACTATAGGTTGGACAGTAGTTTCAAACACATTCTGATGGAAATCTTGGAACTTATCAGCGAAATGCAGTCCAGGGGTAAAGTAATCCATTTTGTGTGGACCAAGGCCCACGTAGGCGTGCACGGCAATGAAGTAGCAGACGTGTACTCCAATTTAGCACGAGACTATGGCGAGCTACTTAACCTTAGAATCCCGTACTCGGATGTATATATTTACGCTTATCGACGTTTAAAGAACCAATGGCAGTCAATTGGAACGAATGAGAGGTACCGGTTGGAAAACCCTTACGTATCTGTCAAACCATGGTTTGACAAAATATGGAAAGAAAGTCGATACGTATAATTTCCCGCATACGCTCGAATCACGGAATATGCTCCTCGTACCTGCATCGAATCGGAATACGGGACTCTCCTGTTTGTGCGAGGTGTGGTATAGATGAGGAAACACTGCAACATATATTAATGGAATGCCCGACGTTTGCCGCAGCAAGAACCAGGATGATAGATGTAGTAACACAACACCTGGATAACCCAGTTCACTATTATCAAATAGTGTATTCAAGAGCGAAGTCTGTTCGTGAAGCTATTTGTAAATTTATTATCGAAGTTGGAATTGATGTTTAGTTTGCAGCTCGTTCATTATTACAATCATTATCATTAATTATGGAAGTAGATAATATGTATTTGTAATAAATTCCTTCATGGCTGTTGCTTGAATTAAAGGAAAAGGGGGAAAAAATTTAAAAAAATTGATACGTACACCAATAAACATAAAAAGGTGTAAACCAATAAAAAGGTGTGAACTAATAAATAGGTGTTTAAAAATAAATAAATAAATAAAAAAGGTGTAAACCAATAAAAAAAGGTGTAAATCAATATATATATAATTATAACTGACATTTAATGACAAGGCTGTATAACTGATGTTAATGCCAATAAAAATAAAAAATAAAAAATAAATTACAAAAAAAACCTGGAAAACCCAGTTTACTATTATCAAATGGTGTATTCAAGATCGAAGTCCGTTCATGAAGCTAATTGTAAATTGATTATCGAAGTTGGAATCGAGGTTTTAAGTTACAGATAGTTCATTATTGTAATCATTATCATTAATTATGTATATAGATAACATGTATTTCTAATAAAATCCTTCATGGCTGTTACTTCCGGCTAATGCCAATTAAAGAAAAAGAAAAAAAAGAAGAACCCCCGCAGTATAAAAATGGTTTCCAAATAGGAGTTTCTCGTCCAGAACAGTATTCCATATTGTGCTCTTGATAGGATTGTGACAAAATAAGCAGTGAGCAGGGTGCCTTTAGGAACCACCGGTTAAAGCTTCAGCAGGTTGAAGCAAGCACTTCTCAATCGGGACGTAGTTTACCGGAAATTCAAAGATTCGTCAACCTGGACAACCAAGAACTTGGCATTAGAGGATATTGCATTGAACTGAACAGTGGGTGTATCATTACCAGTGCCACGAGGTTAAAACTACTACATTGGCAAGGTTGAGGAATATTGATGCTTGTCACCCATCTCTCC
This sequence comes from Creontiades dilutus, assembly GCA_031894815.1. NCBI lineage: Eukaryota > Metazoa > Arthropoda > Insecta > Hemiptera > Miridae > Creontiades > Creontiades dilutus. The sequence continues at coordinate 160,071 of JAVIWC010000084.1, read as the reverse complement.
AGGTAACTCCCATTACATCTCATAACAATGAGTTTGTATAATCAGCAAAGTTAACAACCTTCGTTCTTGGTTGAGCGAAAATATCAAGGAGGTCATTTATGAGGACCAAAAAAAGAGTGGATCCAAGCAGGCTAAAATGCTTAGTAGATTGGGAAGGCGTCTCTATCATTCAACCTTTTCCAGTAACGACGACATGACAAGTAGGATCGAAATCGATAGTTCCTACCATACCTGCCAGCTTACATCCTCGTACAGTGTTCTGTGTGTCGTAGTCTTACTTACACCATCTTTGTCCACCTGATCCAGGAGGTGCGAATGTACGGAATGGAGAAGTTCCATAGTTTGAGTGTACCCGCTCATTGCGGCCAAGTGCAGTGGGTTTCTACCATTGTGGTCTCGGTGCAAGAGAGCGCCTCTGTTCAGGAGCAAGGCGACCACTCTGGTGTGACCTTAATGAATAACAAATCAAAATACGGTCAATCATATAGCGTAAGAATTCAAGTAAGAAGTTATTAGGTATACGATAAAATTACGTTGGAGGATAAAAAGCTGCTAACTATTTCATGAATGCTTATTATTTTTCACCCAAAAATTACGATTTCAATTCAGTTTAAATGAATAATTTTCACACTTCAAATGAGATTTTCTTCGTCAGATGAGCTCGGACTGGTCTGGGACTTATCTCAATCGATTCGGCGAACAAAATTACTTTGAAATGATTGCTCATGTCATAGTGAGGTTCAGGGAGTCACTTTTAGGTTCGGAACTTTCAAGTTGCGATCACACGTTATGGATGAATTTCTGGATGAATAAGAGCAGAGTGAAAACTAAAAATAACAACTTAGAAGATTATTAACAAATAGAAACCGAATGGATTTTGGTTAATGTTATTGGTTAATTATCTTCAATAATGAACCTTTGTAATCTCGACCAACAAAAATGAAATTTTAACCCCCCTCAAAGTATAGGTACGTTTCGGTAGAACCTGAACTAAACTTCGCGTCCATTTACGCTATATTGCACAATAGTAGATATTGACATTCCATCTCCTTACTTTCACCTGTCTCCCTGGAAATATTGCTAGTACGTCAAGAAAAACTGTAATGGCCATTTTCTATCCTTATCAATCTAGAAAGCTGAAATTTGAATTGTAGCTTCTGTGGGATATCTGAAATCTGACGTGGGCTTTCCTGATCAGCGGGATGCCCTTGTGGCTAATTTCATTCCTAATCTATCTGTCGAGTTGAAATATGAATAGGGCTCTTTGGCATCTAGAGTGGATAACTCAAGACAAGGAGGCGCGAGGCACCAAGTTCAGGTAGTGTACCATTGTCTACCTCTAACAAACATAGATAGACAAACAAACATAAAGTTTGTCATGGTTATTTTCGAATGCTTGGGAACGATTCCTAAATTGTATTAATAATTAATACATTTCTAAACCATTGAGTGCTTGGGAAAGAAATTTTAATTATTATAATTTCTTTCCTAAGCATTCAATGTTTTGAACTACAAATGAAGCTTTCTTTTAAGGCATCCAGAATACAGTTACAAGGTATCTCGGACAAGGAAGTCATTGAACATAGGATTGCGGTGGTGCGCCCACAGACCATCTCTACTGGACGTAGTTCAACGATTTTCATTAGTTAGTTACCAAATATAGAAATTAACCTTTGTGTAACCATTAGTGGCGTTTTTAGATCATTAGCTTCTCAGTTTTGATTTCTTGATTTTGAAAACATCATGTACTCCGTTTTTACGTTCAATAGCAAACGGTTCCCCTAAGCCACCTGCCCATACACATCAATGTACTGTAGCAGTCCAGGGGTCGATCGAATCTCCCTAATCTAATCGCAACCGAGGACTCCCCTTCCAACGATGGTTACGTCCATTTGGTGTGGGGAATTATCTTCGCCAGATTCTTCAGTTCGTTATATTAAACGAACCCTTTGAGTTCGCTATAGTACAATCACCGACAGAAATACCTAAATAAATAACTTATGAGCAGTAAGGAGGACATGGAGTTAATGAGTATTAAGAATAAAAAATGCAGTCATAAGTTGTGCAATTATTGATCTTTATGATCGATGAAGATATATTGGTGTCGTACCGTAACTCTGCAAACTGAAACTAATATTAGAGAATTTTTCTTTGATCAAAACATATTTACAACTAATTTTTGACGTTCACATTAAACGAAATATACCTTGTTGAGAAGCAATGTGAAGGGGGGTGAGTCCTTCTCCGTCAGTTTCGTTGATTATGAAAGATCCTTTTTCAGAATCCAGCAGTTGTCGAACAGTATGATACCGGCCATACCTTTGAAAAGTGAGTACAACGGGTATCAATCAAGAAACATAAATATCAACATTACGGCTCAACAAAATTCATGAAGCACAAGTAAAATTGACCAGAGTCAGGTCTCTATTTAACATGCAACTCAAATTTATTACAAAATTAATTAAATAATTAATTTACTACAACTGTGTGCTGAGTGATCTTCACTGATCTGAATCCAGAACCAAGGTGGATTGCATGTCCACCTCTGTTGTAAACGTGCGGGGTAACCCCAGCAGTGGTGACCCGGAATACATACGACTTGGGGTGCAGCATTCATGGTAGATCAACCCACGTAGGAGTTGACCAAAAAGGGGCGCGGCAAGCATTACGTCGCCGGTTTTTTGTACAATATAGGTTTTTATTTGATTTTTGAGAAATCTGGTACATTCAAATGGTGTGCAGACTCAATGAATACCACCAGAATATTTATCAGTAAGATATATGTCAAATGTCTCGGAGGTTTCTATTCCACTAATGAAAGTGTATGGTAAAAAGTAGAACACGAACATTAAAGGCAACACCAATAATACAATGTATATCATGTACTTCCAAGTCAATAAAAAAAGTAAATCATTACATGCACGTATGACTAAAAATTGTGATCCATAACATTATGTAGATAACTTGTGTTAATGAACAGACACCTTAATTTATGATTTTGTTAATTTTTTTAAGCTTTTTTTCCAACCGACGAGACACACTTACGCTTCCCTCCCTGCTGTTTCCTGAGGTTTTCTTCTTTTATTTTAATATTCAATCATTTCCTGCGAAAAAAGTAGTAAGAGTTCGGAAGAAGCAAGTTTCAAGGTACCCGTCAATCTAAGAGTACCTCAAGTTTTTAAATACTTTTGGACACCTGTTGATAAATCGGCCACGAAATCTCGTAAATTCTGATTTAATTTTTAAAACATTTCCCAAATAAAAATCAGATGGCTTCATCAGGAGCCCTCTAGAGACCATTAGCAACCAGTTTGTATTAGAATTGGGAAATCGGCTTTTATAGCCACCGTAAATGTCTGTCTTTTCGGGATATTTCTTCTTCATTCTGAGCGCTAGGTATCCACCTAACATTTTGACGATCTCTAACTTTTCTTCTACTTACTCAACGGAAGTAGATTCCTCCAAATCGTCTTCTATTTGTTTATGAATGAATGATTTATTTGTAAAAAGCCAGAGGCCGTTACAAATGTTGATATAGCATTTAGTATTTTATATCATTTAAGTGTGTGAGCAGCTCAGAAAAGTAAATACAATAAGTGAGTCACTTCCAGTTCAAAAAATAGAACCTTCACTAATTGCACACATCCTGACGCGGAGGACTGTTCTTAAAAATCCCATTAGTTTGGAGGGGGATATCTAGACCCTCCTCCAATTTTAAAGCTGTGTGACCCAGGAATCTGAAGCGCTCAGCCCGAAACACTGCACAATATCCAATCAAATGACGCAATGTGTCTGGTGACCCAAAATTGCTTAGGTACCTGCCATGACTGGGAATCAGAAAAGGAGCTCATCTACCGCTATGCGGCCAACCCTAACTCCAACGTCGGACACCTATTTGTGTAAGAACAGAATGAACGAAACCGAAATTTTTTCGGAACTTACCTTCAAGCCACCGCCCATTAGTTCAAGAATTGTGTCAAAATTAAAACTAAAATCAAACACAGAACTAATACGACCATCTGTTGCCATTTCATCGAAGCTCAATACTACATTGTTATCAAAATGTGATAATACGGGGGCCCATGCTAGTAAAATGCAAATGCTCAAATCAATAAAACCTGGGGATATTGTGAAATGGCACAGGGGACGCTTTAACGTTGTATCACTTGGAAGGGGAAATTTCCAAACATTTCTCACACAATCTCACGATAAACTTTGTAAGGTAACAGCTTTCGCCACGACTCCTGCACACCACTGTGAGCATGTTCCTTGTAGGAATGTTTATTATTGAGTATGGGAAAATTTTCCTTGGAAGGCGATGGAATAGTGTTTCAATTTTGTAATTTCGTCGGTTGCTGTTTTAAGCTTAACCTGTAGTTCCATGACTTGCTGTTTAAGCCTTGCATTTTCTATAACTAAAATGAGGTATTCCGATGGATTGGTTAAATGGTCTGTTCATTTAGAACACTGAGTTCCTTATTTTCTGCAATAGGCGGTAAACTATTTATGTTGGCAAAGGTGTTTTTTACTTCCCCACAAACTGTTTGGCAAAAGCTGAGCTTTGTTTCGGGATCAACCAATGGGGAACAACATCTGGTTTTTATTATATGTTTCATACGCAAACCCAATAAATCGTTTTTTAAATCCCGTTGGTAATACGATTCGTCAAAATAGTGCGAGCAAACACGAGAATTATCGGCCGAAAATGTATCTAACCGCTTACAAGCATTGATCCACTCACTATTACTTCTTAATTCTTTGGAAAACATGGAAGTGAAATCTGTTCTCATTTGAAGCCGACCATTATTTGTACAATCCGCAACAGCACAACAAACCATTTTGATATTTATTGACACTTCAAAGCACACATTAGGATGCACATGAAGCAACTGAACAACATTAGCAATGAAAAATCACGAGAGAGTTGCCCCTCCGCGATCTCAAGGGCCTCGGGGAATCGCAAAGGACCATTGGACCATACCGTGTATTCTATCTACCGTGGGCAAACGTGTCCCTCAAACTCATGTGACTACAAACTTCTTCATATACCCGCTAGAATGAGCGCAGCTGTTACTAAAGTTATATTAGAGGTGTGCGTTCCACAAAAAAGTTGTATCGGTTCCGGAACGATTACACTCCACCAGTTTAGTGTCCTGAATCATTCCAGCTGTTTTGGGAACCAAAGCCAACTTCCATTGCACGCGAGACAACCGAAAACCTCCAGATATTAACTTCTAATAAAATTGCACTAACATCGCTACTCTAATAACAGAAAAAGCTTAGATTTCTTTTCAAAAAGGAAGTTGTAAAAATTGAGAAGAAAAAAATGAAGAGTCACGGAGGCCGCGAAATTCCCTCAGTGTCGTTGGTCCTCAAGAAGCGTTTGTTACATGGTCCATTTGAATTCCATCCATAATTACTCTTACTTTACTCTATGGGTTCCATACTGAACAACCCATTCCAGTTCCGCTCTGGAGCTAATAGTTCCCGTTATCTCTTACCATATGTCTTTACAATCTATGTCGTAATGATACATTTGGATTCTCGTCTTACATTCTCGCTGCATACAGACGGAATTTGCTCACGAGGAATGAGAAGTCTCAGCTTTCTGAAACGCCATACGAGGGGATTCAATGATCGTGTGGTCGCCGTACTATCAAAACGCTTCTGATCGACTCGAACGGGTCCAGCGCAGATTCCTTCGTTTTGTCGCCTATGGGCAGGGTGTGATTTTGATCTTGATGTTTCGTTGGCTTTATGTAAATTGGCTTCTCTTAATCAGCGTCGCCGTGTAGAGGATTGCACCTTTGTTATCGGCCTACTTAAGTCTGTAATCGATTGTCCTGCCCTATTACAGCGAATTGACATCCATGCGCCTCACTATCGCACTCGCTCCTCAAACCACTTTTATGTTCAGACGAAGACTAATAATGATTAGTCGAAGGAGGGAATTGTTGTGCAAGTAATTATAATTATTGTACAACAAGCACTTTCTTCGCGCGCTTCGATCTTTAAATCTTGTTGCATCCAGCAACGAAATCGGTTTATTTTTTAATTCCTTGAGGCAGTTGAGAACAACCCTAAGGAACTTCTTTCGTTCTTTAATATTTTCATAGTGGTAACTTGTCATTTATTGTATTATTCTTTCCTTATTTTATTATTATCTATACTTTTAATTGGGCTACATGCCCGTACAAACTTAAATAAATAAAAAATAAAATAAGAAACCATTAAGAGCCTCCTCCCAGTTGATCTGTAGAGTAGGAGTCCTTTATGATGAAGGATCTGAGGAAGGGGGGGTTCGACACTCGACCATATTTACCACTAGTTAGGAAGGCCCTGCTACGCAGGTTAAAAAGAAATAGGTGAACAACACAATGAGAGAGTATAAAAACAATACGCAAAGTCAAAAGCTCTACCCCGCCCACCCCACTCCCCTGGCGGGGATATACGAAAAACGTATATACTCTGACAGTTTCGTCTTTATATAGTAAATAGTAATAAAAAAGAATACATTGATTACTCTAATGACACTACTTATTACTATTCCGCTTGAAGAGCTAGTAACTCCATTGTTGATAAGCAAAATTTTCAATATTCTGATCTTTGCTTCGACGGTCCTTTCATTTAGATTCTCTAAATTGTCTAACATTAGAGTTCATGCTTTTTAAATAGACTGCTGAAACAAGAATTTATTTGATCAGTTTTAGGTTTATTATTCGATAATAAACCATTGTAATCGCTCTTGAAAAAAAAATTCTAACCCCCCTGAAAATTTCATGGTTTACGTTTCAAAACATGTAGAATCCGAATCTGCAATACAAATGTTTCCGTCCGTCCGCCGTACGCACGATTTCTCCCAAACGGCTGGAGCAAAAGATCTGAAATTTTCAGGAAAAATCCATGTTGGTCCGGCGACGCCCCAATTCTTGAGCAAGCTCTCTTACTTAATTTAAAGTGCCCTTTAGGAGTTGTCAAAGTTGTGTAAAATCCCTAAAAACCTAAAAAAAAAGTCAAGGCGCCCTAAATTTGTACTCTTTTTGAAGAACACTCCACGAGGAACACTCCCCCGGCCCGTAGATCAAACCATTCCCGATCTATGGCCCGATTTATGGTGCTAACATTCGCGTTTTGGTTTATTATTCAATAATAAACCTTTGTAATCGCTCTGAAAAAAAAATTCTAACCCCCCCCCCCCCTTAAAATTTCATGGTTTACGTTTCAAAGGGTGTAGAATCCGGATCTGCAATAAAAAATTTTCCGTCCGTCCGCTGTCCGCCGTACGCACGATACCTCCGAAACGGCTGGAGCAAAAGATCTGAAATTTTCAGGAAAAATCCATCTTGGCCTGACTACGCCCCAATTCTTGAGCCAACTCTCTCAGTCAATTTAAAGTGCCCTTTAAGGGCTGTCAAGGTTTTGTAAAATCCCTAAAAACCTCAAAACAAGTCGAAGCGGCCTAAATGTATACTGTATTTGAAGAACATGCCATTAGGAATCGAATGAGCCCTTCCCCACGTATGTAGGTCAAGGCATTCCCGATGTATGGCCCTATTTATGGTGTCAACGTTTGTGTTTTTTGGTTTATTATTATTTGTTTGTAACCTAGGGATGCCGATAGCGTCGAGTTGTAGTGCATGTGGTTACTGGAGTGATAGCCGATGTGGATACTTGTAGTTTATAGCCGATACACGGGTTGAAGCATTCTGATATGCATGAAACGCTGATAATATACAGGTAAATATTATTACTGGGGATTATTATTCAATTGGCTTGCGTTCGTGATTTGAATCTGTACTAAGCTTCGGGGTGTGCGTGTTTTACAGGTGATAGAGCGATTATCGAATTTCAGGAGATATGCACAGAGCACGCAGGTAAATCGGATCTCAACCAAAACACCTATTTGGATTGATCAGTTGATGGTATTTGTGTGCCTCCTCTACATCAGTCTACCTTTGGCTACATCGTTTGAATTTGGATTTGGCGAAGTTTTAACGCAATACGAGTGCTAAAGGACTTGATAAATTATAGATGTTTTTATTGTGGGGGGTATTGAGGTTCAATAAACAAAAGTTTTATTTTATTATTTTGTTTTGATTTATCAACGTTGTTTATAACTTATCACAAATTTACAAAAACGCTGCAAATTCTTTCACTGGGGTTTATTATTCAATTGGCTTGCGTTCATGATTTGACTTTCTACTAAGCTTTGGAGTGTGCGTGTTTCACAGGACAGAGCGATTATTGAATTTCAGAAGGCACACAAATATGATCAACTGATCTATCCAAACAGGTATTTTGGTTGAGAACAGATTTACGTGCTCCATTCATATCTCCTGAAATTCAATAATCGCTCCATCCTGTGAAACACGCACACTCCAAAGCGTAGTAGAAATTCAAATCATGAACGCAAGCCAAGTGAATAATAAACCCCAGTGAAAGAATTTGCAGCGTTTTTTGGTTTATTATTGTTTTTGTGTTGATATCAGTGAAGTAGTGATGTAGTAATGTGGATACTGGAGTGAACTCCTAAAAGGCTTTGTAGCCGATACACGGGTTTAAGCATTCTGATAACCGTAAAAAACGCTGCAAATTCTCTCACTGGGATTTATTATCCAATTGGCCATCGTTCATGATTTGAATTTATACTAAGCTTTGGAGTGTGCATGTTTCACAGGTGATAGCGCGATTATTGAATTTCTGGAGGCGCACAAATATGATCAACTGATCAATCCAAATAGGTATTTTGGTTGAGAACAGATTTACGTGCTCTCCTGAAATTCAATAATCGCTCTATCCTGTGAAACGCGCACACTCCAAAGCTTAGTAGAAACTCAAATCACGAACGCAAGCCAATTGAATAATAAACCGCAGTGAAAGAATTTGCAGCGTTTATCTTATGACTTCTTTTAGAAATTTGAATTTCGCCGTTATCTACCGAAACCGATTTGTTTCTTTCCGAACGTTTGTTAATGCAGTTACCAACACCAAGTTTATTAACAGCGGAAAATCTTGGCAACTGCAGAAGCTTCGGACAGGTATTCTACATTTTGGGAGAAGCTACGGTTCACCCTAGTTATATAACATAATTGAATATTAATATAATTTTAATTCAAATTTAATACGTTTGAGAAGTAGAGTTTTCATTTAAAGGACCCCGTCATGGATTTCCATAGGAACAGTTATGAGTTGCTTCCAACAGTTACTTATCCGTTTTTTTTTTTTTTTTTCAATACATACAAGATTTTAGTGAGTATCAAAAGTTAAGGAACCATCATTCATGTGTGAAAAGAGACCGAAATTAATTCCCTTTCCAGATAGAATTAACTATTTAATTTAGTAGTTGGAAGTTGAAAATCAGTCAGGCTGAATGTCTCGTGGTTATCGAAGTAATTCTGATCCCCACACCTTCCTAAGGCTTTGATTTGACCTATACTCTGAGATAACAACTATAACTAATCCCGATGGCTATGACTGCATAATTGCCACATTTTGGAAATATTCAAATTTGAAAAAAAAAAGTTTTTTTTTTTAGATAAGGATAAAATTTATCTATACTTTTTAAACTAATTTCTAGTAATCCTGTTCATAAAGATGAGAAATACATATATAAAATCAGAATTTCTCATTACTTACTCAAATGAGAATTGAACTAAATTCGGCCTTGAAAGTGCCACTCTCTCATCAGAAAATTTTACCTATGCTTCACTACATTTAGCCTTGAGCAAATTAGCTCATAAATTAAATATTTCCTGTACCGTGCGGCAAAATGAAGGGGGCTTTCGTTGTTGTTGTTCTTCAAATTGATAACAGCTCCAAGACGGATCAGGTTTTCCAAGCTTTTGATGTGACCTTCTCTGCTAGCGTAGTGCAACGGGGAGCAGCCCATGTTGTCCTTCTCATTTAGCAGCTCTTGTAGCGCCTGCTGCGATTGAGCCTGTAACGGGAGCATCAACAAGAAATGAAGACATGAAAGCTCTCTGCATTGGTAATATGAACCATGCAAACATTGGCAACATGTACCTTTAAATCACTGATATGTTTTAAGCAATCTTGAAAGATTATTCGTTTCAGGAAAAATGAAGCTTGTAACAAGGATCTATGGAGTACTAATGTCAGAAAACAGTGGCACACAGACGTCAACGCCTTGAAGCAGGAGGTTGAAATGGGCTAATTAATCAGAAAACCCTCAAACGGTTCCAGTTGGCTGCAATAGTTATAGGGTGACTACGCGCAAGTGCGCTCCTCATTATGCAAAGTTCAACTTTGACAGCCGATTCTGAGTGAATGCTTCAACTCACGTACCAATTTAAATTTCTGCTCCATTCAGCGGTTAATTACGAATCGAGTGGTTTGTGAAATATATTCTCTCAGAGGGTTTCTAAGGGCAACAATTCGATTTTCCCGAAGCTCCAACATGGAGCGCACTTGCCCTCTTGCTACGGACAAGTGCGCTCGGTTTTTTTTTTTTTTTTTTTTTTTTTTTTTTTTTTTTTCACTGGAATCAAGTTCATTCACACTCTACAATAATTTAAAAGAAATTGTATAATTTAAAAGAATTTAATATGGACATAGTACAGGAACAATATTGTTATGAATATTGTTTGTAAAATTGTCAGATCACTCAGACGGGAGCCCTTCGCAGCCACATTCATGTATGTAGGCAATGAACCATGCATGAACAATGCATTGCATTCTGCGGAATTGGTCTATAGTTTTCCTTGCTCAAATACATTTATTTTTCATTTCAAATCAGTTTGTAAAGAAACAATGAACCAAGCTGTACTTTCCTAGAAACTTGAGATAAAATTCAGGAGATCGAACACTTTTGGGATCTTTTCAAATTTTATTTCTCTGCCTTTAATCAAGGTCCCGCATTCTCGAGAGCGCACTTACTGTTATGGTCTGAAAACCACAGGGTGAGTGCGCTTACGCTGTCAAAAACCTAATGGTCACTTTTAATTTACCATGATGAACGAATTGAATTAAGAAATTATTGAAGTATTGACTGGAAACCAAACAATCAGGGATAAAGTTGGAAAATAATCCATAAAACTAATCTTACCTATTACTAACTGTGAAACTGAGATGTATGAGCGAGGTTTGATAAATCAGCCATTATACCTTTTACACAGCTGCAAAAGAGCTCAAAATTCGATCAGGTGTCAACGAACCTCGATCTAATTGAATAAATGTGTTGGAAAAATATTGGAGTAGCCTGGCTGGAGAAATAAGTGATGAGCGCACTTGCCCGTAGTCACCTTATGCAATAGTCAGATGTGTTGGTGTGCCGAATCCAAATGTATCACTCGTTTTTGGTTTATTATTTTCAATAAAAATCGCTTGTAATCACTTAGAAATCCGTCGTTTCCACTGGGGATCTAGTTGGTCCAAACTTCTAGGCAGCCCAAGTAGTTGGGTACCTTGACTGGGGTAGTTTTTAGATCCGCAGAAATTCCCCATAGCAAATGCTCGTGATTTCTGAACCTAAAACTGAATCCTCAAACCTCACAATGATATGAGCATTATTAAAAAATTACGAGCCCATGTGTCGGGATTGGTTTTCAGCTCTAGGTTTTTAGTTATTCGAGTGTTTCATTTTTTTACACTCTACCACCGACCTCTTCTACTTGAAACTACACGAATATTACAATGGAAAGTGTACATCCTTATGGTATTTAGTTTTTCTATTTACGTTTCCAAACGAACTTACTTTCAAGGGCATATTAACATCAAAATAAGATGGGGTGGAATAGTGCTAGGGATTTTTTCGTAGGCACTGAACACTGACAGCAAGGGGCGCAGGAATACAGAACAAGGGGCATATTAACAGAAAGGAGTACAAGATAACAGAGAGATGTTCCAGGAAACAACAAGGGGCGCTAGCGGAACAGTATCAGAGGTGCTGAGTATCAGAGAGATGTGCCAGTTAACAAAACGAATAAACAGCTACAGAAACGATCGCTGGTAACAGCAGGAAACAGCGATGAGCTCGTTAATTGTAAGAGTAACTGGGTAACATAAAGGGGTACTGAGTAACAGAATGGATTGCAGGGCAACAGAATGAAGAGAAGGATAAAGAAAGCAGCCATAGGAAACAGCAAGAGCCACCAATGAAAAGTAAGAAGAGGAGGGTAACAGAGAAGGGCAAAGGGTAGACATAATGAAGGGACGGGGTAGCATAATGAGAGGAGGGTGAGAGAGAGGGGAACTGAGAAGAACAGCAAGGAACACATATTAACAGAAAGGAGAGCTGGGGTGTTGGGTAACATAAAGGAGAGCTGTAGCAGTAAGAGTCTCCAGGAGTCAGTAAGTGAAGTAAAGAAGGAATTTCACCTTGGATTTTCGTCCGACTACCCGGAGGTGTCGCGGACGTTGCCAGCCGTCCTCTGGGGAGGGTCGGAACTAGGTCTGACGATTTCGCTCGTGGCTTCTCATTGCCTCTCGCCCCTGGGTTGGGAGCGATTTGGATTCACGTGATATCAATATCAGAGGTGAGCTGTCTAACAACAGGACAGGTATACAACACTCGATAGGATTTTGGCTAATCAGTACTCCCACTGAAAGTGAACAGCCAAAGGACTGATGCCTTAGCTCCCCCGGACAATCTGCCCCCTCCACTATATTCATATCTGGGTTACTTATATCATATACTGAATTCATTTTGTCTCATGTCAATACTGACGACGTGACACATAGATCGCATCAGACCTCCCAATAGCAGGAATTGGTGTAACAGAAAGAGAGGGTGGGGTGTAAAAAGACGAGCAGGGTGACATAATGAAAGATATGTAACATAATTAAAGGAGAGGTAACTGTAAAGGGCTCTGGAGAACAACCAGTAGCGCTCCAGGTAACAGAAAAGGGAACTGAGAAAAAACAAAACGCGCCTGGGAAACGCTGCATCCATGTGGCAAACGCAGATGTAAGGTTTGTCCGCTGGCTGTGGAAGAAGAAAACTTCACGTCCGCAAATAACTCTAACTCACACAGATACTAAGGGTCGGCAGATTGCCAGACACTTATGTGTGTGAGTGTATGAGTTGGTGCATGGGTGCTGACTTGTCCAAAACTTTTTTTTGACGCTCGACAAAGGGGAGGGGGGGTATGGAATTTGACGAATTCTCTGCTAAAAGTAGCCATTTTTAGGCCCTTATGGATGCTTGAAAATAACACTATTCTATCCTTTAAGTAAAGTAAATTTGCTAAACATCTACTTTTGGTTTATTATTCAATAATAAACCTATGTAATCGCTCTGGAAAAAAATTCTAAACCCCCTGAAAATTTCATGGTTTACGTTTCAAAGGGTGTAGAATCCGAATCTGCAATACAAATTTTTCCGTCCGTCCGCTGTACGCCGTACGCACGATTTCTCCCAAACGGCTGGAGCAGAAGAGCTGAAATTTTCAGGAAAAACCCATCTTGGTCCGACCACGCCCCAATTCTTGAGCCAGCTCTCTCACTCAATTTAAAGTGCCCTTTAAGGGCTGTCAACGTTTTGTAAAATCCCTAAAAACCTCAAAACAAGTCGAAGCGGCCTACATGTGTACTCTTTTTGAAGAACATACCATGAGGAATCGAATTAGACCCTCCCCATGTTCGTAGGTCAACCCATTCCCGATGTATGGCCCGATTTATGGTGCCAACATTTGCGTTTTTGGTTTATTATTGTTTGTTTGTAACCTAGTGACGTCCGGCCGATAGCGTCGAGTTGTAGTGTGTCGGTGCTGGAGTGATAGCCGATGTGGATAGTTGTAGTTTATAGCCGATACACGGGTTGAAGGATTCTGATATGCATGAAACGCTGATAATATACAGGTAAATATTATTCAATATTATTACTGGGGTTTATTATTCAATATTATTACTGAGGTAAATAAGTATTGTTCCACTGGGGTTTATTATTCAATTGGCTTGCGTTCATGATTTGAATCCGTACTGAGCTTCGGAGTGTGCGTGTTTCACAGGTGATAGAGCGATTATTGAATTTCAGGAGATATGCATAGAGTACGTAAATCTGTTCTCAACGAAAATACCTATTTGTATTGATCAGTTGATCATATTTGTGTGCCTTCTGAAATTCACTAATCGCTCTATCACCTGTGAAACACGCACACTGCAAATTCTTTCAGTGGGGTTTATTATTCAATTTTATTCATTAGAGTTGCATTCATGATTTGAATTTCTACTAAGCTTTGTAGTGTGCGTGTTTTACAGGTTATAGAGCGATTATTGAATTTCAGGAGATATGCATAGAGCACGTAAATCGGTTCTCAACCAAAACACGTATTTGGATTGATCAGTTGATGGTATTTGTGTGCCTCCTCTACATCAGTCTACCTTTGGCTACATCGTTTAAATTTGGTTTGGGGAAGTTTTAACGCAATACGAGTGCTAAAGGACTTGATAAATTATAGACGTTTTTATTGTGGGGGGGGGGGGGGGGTATTGAGGTTCAATGAAAAAACGCTGCAAATTCTTTCACTGGGTTTTATTATTCAATTGGCTTGATTGATTTGAATTTCTACTAAGCTTTGGAGTGTGCATATTTCACAGGATAGAGCGATTATTGAATTTCAGGAGGCACACAAATATGATCAACTGATCAATCCAAATAGGTATTTTGGTTGAGAACAGATTCACGTGCTCCATTCATATCTCCTGAAATTCAATAATCGCTCTATCCTGTGAAACGCGCACACTCCAAAGCTTAGTAGAAATTCAAATCATGAACGCAAGCCAATTGAATAATAAACCCCAGTGAAAGAATTTGCAGCTTTTTTTTAAATTTGTGATAAGTTATAAACAACGTTAATAAATCAAACCGGGTATAAAATTCAATGATACACCAAACAATGAGTACAATGAATAAATGAAACACCAAAGTACTATGGTCTAAAAAATTCATTTTTAATTAATATACAATAACCTCTATTGTAATGTATGACAAAATAAGTGTGAAAAGTAAAACAATAGTAAATAAACTTAACTTGAGATTCTTTAGCTAATCACAAAAATCAACGATTTGTTTAAAAAGAACTGAATGTAGCCCTAATTAGGATGAAGGCACACAAAAAACATTCAAACAGCCTAAGACTATATTTTATAAAAAGAAAAAAACCGTAAGTATCAAAGATAATCATATATTTTAGAAATGAATTGAAATGGATGAATCACGTAAGTACGTTCTGAGGTTGTACATTGAAGTTAAATATTTCTGAAATATGAGGAAAATACTATAAGAAACTAAAAAAGCAGTAAGTCCAGTTAAATTGTCGGTATGACAAATGGGAGTTAGAAGGCTAAACAATTTTGATTAAACTTCAGATTTGGTTAGGTAGTTACCGTACATTGACATTTAAATTAAATATTTCTGACATATGAAAAAAATGCATGTAGAAACTACAACAAAAGCAGTTAAATTGTTGCTAAAACAAAACAACACTTGCTTTTCTGATATTATTTTTATTAACAAACTCGTTAACTAGGGGCCTCATGTCCAAACTATCTAGAACTTCTTGATGGCAGTTGAGAATGGCTAGATGGTTTAATCTCTCCTGTCCCATTGTTGACCGTAAGTAATTCTTCAGCATCGAAGGCAGCTAAAAGTCCTTTCTGCCGTGGCAGTGGTTACTGGGGCAGTTCTCAGAAGCTTAATGCATTTGGTCACTTTAGGTAAAAGGTCTTTCGTACTTTTTTCCTCCACAAGAAACTTCCTCACATCACGCATTGAAGAAGGAGAAATGTTTCGTTGTTTTGCAATGTCATTCAGCATAGTGAGGTGGAGGGGTACATAAGTATTCTTTCACTCGGGTTTATTATTCAATTGGCTTGCGTTCATGATTTGAATCTGTACTAAGCTTCGGAGTGTGCCTCCGGAGTGTGCGCGTTTCACAGGATAGAGCGATTATTGAATTTCAGGAGATATGCATCGAGCACGTAAATCTCTTCTCAACCAAAATACCTATTTGGATTGATCAGTCTACGCAACACTAGGTTACAAACAAACAATAATAAACCAAAAACGCTGCAAATTCTTTCACTGGGGTTTATTATTCAATTGGCTTGCGTTCATGATTTGAATTTCTACTAAGCTGTAGTGTGCACGTTTCACAGGATAGAGCGATTATTGAATTTCAGGAGGCACACAAATATGATCAACTGATCAATCCAAATAGGTATTTTGTTTGAGAACATATTTGCGTGCTCCTGAAATTCAATAATAGCTCTATCCTGTGAAAAATGCACACTCCAAAGCTTAGTAGAAATTCAAATCATGAACGCAAGGCAATTGAATAATAAACCCTAGTGAAAGAATTTGCAGCGTTTTTTATTGAACCTCAATACCCCCCACAATAAAAACATCTATAATTTATCAAGTCCTTTAGAACTCGTATTGCGTTAAAACTTCCCCAAATCCAAATTTAAACGATGTAGCCAAAGGTAGACTGATATAGAGGAGGCACAAAAATATCATCAACTGATCAATCCAAATAGGTGTTTTTTTTTAGAACTGATTTACGTGGTCTATACATATCTCCTGAAATTCAATAATCGCTCTATCACCGGTGAAACACGCACACTCCGAAGCTTAGTAGAAATTCAAATCATGAATGCAACTCAAATGAATAAAATTGAATAATAAACCCCACTGAAAGAATTTGCAGTGTGCGTGTCTCACAGGTGATAAAGCGGTTATTGAATTTCAGGAGGCACATAAATATGATCAACTGATCAATCCAAATAGGTATTTTGGTTGAAAACAGATTTACGTGCTGTATGCATATCCCCTGAAATAATCGCTCTATCACCTGTGAAACACGCACACTCCGAAGCTTAGTACAGATTCAAATCATGAACGCAAGCCAATTGATTAATAAACCCGAGTGAAAGAATACTTATGTACCCTAGTAATAATATTGAATAATAATCCCCAGTAATAATATTTACCTATAAATTATCAGCGTTTCATACATATCAGAATGCTTCAACCCGTGTATTGCCTATAAACTATAAGTATCCACATCGGCTACCACTCCAGTAACCACATTCACTACAACTCGACTCTATCGGCATCCCTAGGTTACAAACAAACAATAATTAACCAAAAAACGCAAATGTTGACACGACGCAACGTGCTCTATGCATATCTACTGAAATTCAATAATCGCTCGCGTAGAAATTCAAATCATGGATCCAAGCCAAATGAATGAAATTGGTGATTTGAATGAAACCTCAGTGAAAGAATTTGCAGCGTTTTTCATTTATATTTAATTCTTCTTGCTTTCCATTTGTGAATTTAACCGGATTTCCATTTTTTTAAATTGCGATTTTTAACGAAAAATCCTTCTTTTTTCGCATCAAAACGTCATTTTACGAGGTTTATTCAAATGTAATGAGAAAAATGATGATATCGTTGGAAAGCTGAGGTTTTGGGCTAGTTTTTTCCGTTGAGCGCACACCAATATTCCAATTTATTACAGGCCATAAAGTAGCCTGAAAAATGTTGATTTTCGAAAAAAAATTAAAACTGTGACTTTGGCTTATTTTTTTACTTCAGAAAATGGCTTTAAAAAATAGCGTTCACCCAAAACGGATAGGAAATTTAACGCTCTTTCCAACGGTTTCCTCAAATTTGAGATTACTCCAAAAACAAGGGAGTTATGGCTGTTTTAGCGAAGTAAAGTCGATAACACGAAAAACAACTTAAATCGTTAATAACTCGGAAACGAAGCCTCTAAAAACAAGTCTAAAGGGCACTTTTTTGTCGCAAATTAGTTGTAAAATCGGTCCTTAAAGTTTGGTCCACCTGAAAGGTAGACACCCTGTATATAAAATAAATATAAACAATAATGGTAATATATTTTGATGCCAACTATCGCATAGGTACTGGCTGTATCTAAAGACTAGTCATGAGTGATTGGATATTTACTTCCTTCTGCCCGTTGCTTGACACAGGTTCAGCTGAGTGACAAACCTGTGGCTTTTTAACTCGACGCTATTACCCTTACAATCACTTATCTTTATTCCACATTTAACAGAGCGCATTGTTCATCGATCAATAATTACTCATTCCCGTACCAGATATAGGTATGACACGTAATCAGTATGGTGTGTGTCTCAATTTAGGGTGGGAGGGTGGGCCACATTTAAATTTTATTTCATTTAGCCAAATTGGCAAGTCTTGATCACTAGGCCTACCAGGGAGTGGCATAAATGTGTTTTCAAGATGCTCTGCAAACAGCTCTGCTTTTTCCTTTGGGCTTTTTGTCCATTCTCCATCTTCTTTTCTTATTGGTGGTATGTGTTGTTTTGGCTGCTTGAGTGATTTAGTAACTTTCCACAAGGAATATTCTGTATCCTTTTCTGGTGTTAAACCCATGAGTAATCTTACGTGGGTTTCTTGCTTGATTTCTTTGAAAAGAGTGTCAAGCCTATTCTTTAATCTATTCAACGCTGCTTTGTCACAGGGAGCCCTACTACGCTGCCAGACTTTTCTCGCTTTTCTCTTTTCCCTGATGAGCTCTCTAACTTCACGAGGGTATACGACGTTATTTTTTTTAATAATTTTGTCATCTAAAGGGGTAGCAGACCATGCAGCCCGTTGGATACACTTGCAAAAGTTTTCAGCTTCATCTTCGAGTTGCTCAGGTGATTTTAATGGAGCTGATAGGTTGACATTAGACGAGATACTCTCCTTGAAAATCTTCCAGTCTGTATATTGGGTGACCAATTTTGGTATATCTTCCTTCATTATAACCGATTCACTAATTGTTAGAACAATAGCAGAATGATCTGAAATTAAACTCCCACAGTCTTCGACGTGGATAAAATTGTTTGATACTCCTTTTATAACGAAAAAGTCTATGAGATCCGGAGTCTTTGTTCGATCCGATGGCCAATATGTTGGCTTTCCCGAAGAATAAAAATCACTATGCATTTTTATCCCCGCGAAGAATAACTCACGACCTTTGGATGTTGTTAGGCGTGAGCCCCAATATGTATTCTTTGCATTGAAATCACCGCCAATGACAAAATTAGGACCCAAACTTGTCAACAGAGTTAAGTAATCCTCTTCTTTTAGCACAAATCGTGGTGGGCAATAGATGGCAGATACATTGCAGTTTTTGCTGTTTATTTGTACGCTTACTGTAGTTACTTGCATGCATTCCTCGTGAATATTAGATTGCACGAAATGTCAAATAACACTCCTAATAAATATAGCTGAGCCCCCTCTAGCTCTTTTGGAAGGATGGTCCGAGCGATAGCAATCATATCCTTCGAATTTGATGTGGGATGACAGGGTGAAATGTCACATATTATGTACATGTGTTACATATTATGTTATGTTACATATTATGTAAAGGATACGCCTTCATCCCACGTATTCCACGCTAGACTTTGCGTCAATGCGGAATTACCGCTTACTCGACAATAGGGCGAATTAATCTCTACGAGAGCCGTCTGTTATCAGTGCGAATTGATTAGTGGAGGAATAACGTGCAGGAACTTAATAATAAGAAGTTAATAATTAACTAATGAAGAGAAAGACCACAGGATAAGGGCTTTAAATGCTGTTTTCTTTTGTTTCACAGGTGAGTGAATATTGTTTATTGATAATATATTGTTGATTCGCTGGTGTAATAATTGTTACGTTTGTTATCAATAAATCTTTTGTTTCACAGGGAAAAACAATTATCGTCCTTATACCATCCTTTGGGAAGTAAAATATCTTTACATATATATATTTATATACATAAGATGGTATGGAGATCAGTGATCAGTGGTCAATTTCAGTGGTGATCAGGGACCCTTGGGGTCAATTTTGTTCCTGATCGATCTAAAGTGCTGACATATAAATGGGGCTCATTTTGTTGCATCTAGAGTGGGCAAGACATCATATAGAGACGCAAGCCGCCACGTACCATTGAATACGTCTAGTAGACACAGATCTGTGATTTACGTCGAGGGGTTATTATAATACAACTAATAAAGTTCTGTAGAGCCTCAGCGCTTTCACATTGGAATTGTTTTCATTACCAAATGTATATTGAATTATACGGACTTTCCTGAGCTTAATTTCTCTATTCAATTAATATAAGCCATCTCACTGGTGAAGGGAATACTTATTGATTAGATTATCAGTTCACCCCTCTGAAACTTGCTTATCTTAATGGCGCAACTCTAGTTGGGTCGTGAGCCCTTCCCATCAAAACCTAATCTACCAAGAAACACCTAAGGCGAAAGTTCATTGAACAAAGTTGGCGGGTTCCAACAATGGCAACCCAAAATTGACCAAACTATACTATATTTGTAGTTAGAAATCTTATGTTACATGTATCTTACATTTATAGTTTAATGTAATATATAATATAACATATAATATATGTATATATTATATGCATATATTATTGAATACCAAGAAGTGGCTCTAAAATTAGTATTCTTATGTGAATTGTTGTTGCTAAAAGTTTGTACATATATATAGAGGTATATAGAATTACGATAGTTGTATACAGAAGCCATAACAGACAGCACAAACTATTTTTAAATGATGTGCCGAGAGAAGCCTGCCATGGAGAAGTGTTTGCCCAGCTAACGCCTGATGTTCAAACCCGGAGGATAGTATGCTTTCGAACCCCCCCCCCCCCCCCTTGTTTGGGACCTCTCTAAAGCGGCGCCAACTTATTATCTTCGGGTCTCATTCTTTTCAAGATTTTTAGGCCAAAACAGTCATCAAATGAAGTATCATGCGACGAGCCATTGGAGGCTGACTGGCAGATCTTCGTTTTTTCTGACCATCGAAGATCTGTGGCTATTCACCCTTAGATTGAGCGCCGTCACCGATTTTCCAACGTAAAAGGCTGGACATTGCTTACACACCAAATCATGGGCGCCGACTTCATAAAAGATGGAGAGATTGAGAGTGGTGGGGCTGTGCCTCACCAATATATTTCTTACTGAAAATTAAGAAGAATGTGTTTCTGCCATGGCAACTGGAGCAAATAAAACCCAGGAAATTCAAGAATTATTTTCTGGTGATCTCGACCAATCCCGACTTATTGGCTCCCGTAGCCCAGTAATAATATTGAATAATAATCCCCAGTAATAATATTTACCTATAAATTATCAGCGTTTCATACATATCAGAATGCTTCAACCCGTGTATCGCCTATAAACTATAAGTATCCACATCGGCTATCACTCCAGTAACCACATTCACTACGACTCGACTCTATCGGCATCCCTAGGTTACAAACAAACAATAATAAACCAAAAAACGCATATGTTGACACGACGCGACGTGCTCTATGCATATCTCCTGAAATTCAATAATCGCTCGCGTAGAAATTCAAATCACGAATCCAAGCCAAATGAATGGAATTGGTGATTTGAATGAAACCTCAGTGAAAGAATTTGCAGCGTTTTTCATTTATATTTAATTCTTCTTGCTTTCCATTTGTGAATTTAACTGGATTTCCATTTTTTAAAATTGCGATGGTTCAAAAGTGTCACCATTTGGGGTTCAGGATTTAAAAAAATTAAGGATCACAACGGAAAAATTAATAGGTACAATGAAGAACACTCATATCGGATAAAAGTCAATGTTTGTGAAAAATTTGCGAATTGCGATTTTTAACGAAAAATCCTTCTTTTTTCGCATCAAAACGTCATTTTACGAGGTTTATTCAAATGTAAAGAGAAACATGATGATACCGCTGGAAAGCTGAGGTCTTGGGCAAGTTTTTTCCGTTGAGTGCACACCAATATTCCAATTTATTACAGGCGATAAATTAGCCTGAAAAATGATTTTCAGGTTTGTTATCAGTAAGTGATATGGAATAATGTTGCCTAATGGGTGAAAACACTGACTGATAAGAACCAAAGGTAAGGAATAATCAGACCGCATTTTCAATTTCTGCAAGATGAAATAACTTCGAACTACGGATCGAACACCTACCTAAAAAACGCTGCAAATTCTTTCACTGGGGTTTATTATTCAATTGGCTTGCGTTCATGATTTGAATTTCTATTAAGCTTTGTAGTGTGCGTTTTTCACAGGATAGAGCGATTATTGAATTTCAGGAGGCACACAAATATGATCAACTGATCAATCCAAATAGGTATTTTGGTTGAGAAGAGATTTACGTGCTCGATGCATATCTCCTGAAATTCAATAATAGCTCTATCCTGTGAAAAATGCACACTCCAAAGCTTAGTAGAAATTCAAATCATGAACGCAAGAAAATTGAATAATAAACGCTAGTGAAAGAGTTTGCAGCGTTTTTTTATTGAACCTCAGTACCGCCGCACAATAAAAACATCTATAATTTATCAAGTCCTTTAGAACTCGTATTGCGTTAAAACTTCCCCAAATCCAAATTTAAACGATGTAGCCTAAGGTAGACTGATATAGAGGAGGCACAAAAATATCATCAACTGATCAATCCAAATAGGTGTTTTTTTAAAACCGATTTATGTGGTCTATGCATATCTCCTACACGAATAATAAACCCCAGTGGAAGAATACTTATTAGTCCCAGTAATAATATTGAATAATATTTACCTATATATTATCAGCGTTTCATGCATATCAGAATGCTTCAACCCGTGTATCGGCTATAAACTACAAGTATCCACATCGGCTATCACTCCAGTACCCACACTCACTACAACTCGACGCTATCGGCAACACTAGGTTACAAACAAACAATAATAAACCAAAAACGCTGCAAATTCTTTCACTGGGGTTTATTATTCAATTGGCTTGCGTTCATAATTTGAATTTCTACTAAGCTGTAGAGTGTGTACGTTTCACAGGATAGAGCGATTATTGAATGTCAGGAGGCACACAAATATGATCAACTGATCAATCCAAATAGGTATTTTGGTTGAGAAGAGATTTACGTGCTCGATGCATATCTCCTGAAATTCAATAATCGCTCTATCACCGGTGAAACACGCACACTCCGAAGCTTAGTAGAAATTCAAATCATGAATGCAACTCAAATGAATAAAATTGAATAATAAACCCCACTGAAAGAATTTGCAGTGTGCGTGTCTCACAGGTGATAAGGCGGTTATTGAATTTCAGGAGGCACATAAATATGATCAACTGATCAATCCAAATAGGTATTTTGGTTGAAAACAGATTTACGTGCTGTATGCATATCCCCTGAAATAATCGCTCTATCACCTGTGAAACACGCACACTCCGAAGCTTAGTACAGATTCAAATCATGAACGCAAGCCAATCGAATAATAAACCCCAGTGGAAGAATACTTATTAGTCCCAGTAATAATATTGAATAATATTTACCTATATATTATCAGCGTTTCATGCATATCAGAATGCTTCAACCCGTGTATCGGCTATAAACTACAAGTATCCACATCGGCTATCACTCCAGTACCCACACTCACTACAACTCGACGCTATCGGCAACACTAGGTTACAAACAAACAATAATAAACCAAAAACGCTGCAAATTCTTTCACTGGGGTTTATTATTCAATTGGCTTGCGTTCATAATTTGAATTTCTACTAAGCTGTAGAGTGTGTACGTTTCACAGGATAGAGCGATTATTGAATGTCAGGAGGCACACAAATATGATCAACTGATCAATCCAAATAGGTATTTTGGTTGAGAAGAGATTTACGTGCTCGATTCATATCTCCTGAAATTCAATAATCGCTCTATCCTGTGAAACGCGCACACTCCGAAGCTTAGTACAGATTCAAATCATGAACGCAAGCCAATTGAATAATAAACCCGAGTGAAAGAATACTTATGTACCCCAGTAATAATATTGAATAATAATCCCCAGTAATAATATTTACCTATAAATTATCAGCGTTTCATACATATCAGAATGCTTCAACCGTGTATCGCCTATAAACTATAAGTATCCACATCGGCTATCACTCCAGTAACCACATTCGTTACAACTCGACTCTATCGGCATCCCTAGGTTACAAACAAACAATAATAAACCAAAAAACGCAAATGTTGACACGACGCAGCGTGCTCTATGCATATCTCCTGAAATTCAATAATCGCTCGCGTAGAAATTCAAATCATGAATGCAAGCCAAATGAATGAAATTGATGATTTGAATGAAACCTCAGTGAAAGAATTTGGAGCGTTTTTCATTTATATTTAATTCTTCTTGCTTTCCATTTGTGAATCTAACCGTCCTATCGTTACGTTAAGTAAAGGTATAAGAAGAGTGGATAAGGCAACTAAAAAAAAAAATTTAGATACCACGAATGTATCCGGAGAAACAGGTACATGGAAACTTGTTAAATTAGATCCGAGTCTGGAACCCCTTAATACCTCAGTCCCCTACATGTAAAAATCACTTAAGTTTACTGATACTGATCATATAATCACATAAATATTTACTTCCACTTATACTGAGCATTCGTGTAAACTAGTACGCCTCTCTTCTGTTTATTTATTTATTTTTTTATGCTACTAAAACTATGCTGTAAAACTACTAACTATGAAGATTTTCTCGCACTTCCGAATCATATAAATATATAAGATGCGTTATAAATTGTTATGAAAATATAATTAACAAAATTTATCAATTAATAATATTTAATATTATACGAGAATAAATTAAACTTACTTATCAAAAGAAATTATTTTAATTTATAATTACATTTATTTCTATTTAGTTAGCAGCGATTATCTTATTTTGTCGATCAAGTCGTCATTGATTTTCTCTCGTAATAAAGTGTGTCATGTCGTCGTCCCGTCTATCGTCTCAAATACCAATTTCATTGTCATCCCTTCTATCTTCTCATAATAATTTTTTTAAACGGTTTAGTTTATTTTTATTTAAACGACCAAACTTATAACATAAATGACAACTCCCCCAACTGCACAAGGCAAGCTTTACTGTTGTTGGGTATATTCCATGTACACTAGCTCATGAAGATTCTTTATCTTTTTCGGAATAAATTTTCTATTCAATAATTCATTCAAACTAACTCCCAACTCTCATACCATCAACAAGAAATGATACCACTGGCGGCTCCTTCCCTGAAAGCGCACAAAGATCACCAGGGAATAAAGGAATCATCGCAAAAGGGAATAAAGAGAGACTTTTCTTAGCCAATTACAAATTTCAACTTGCCTATTTTTCTTTGTCCCACTCCATTTAAAACTTTATGAAAATATAAACTCATTAAATATAAATAATAGGAACACTTATTTAACTCGAAAACTTCTGAATAATGCAGTAGGTAAACCCCATTCTTTCTCTCTCTGATATGCCGTTAACACTGGATGCACGATGAGCACGAGTCCCTTTGACAATTCGTTAGTTTACCGCACATAGTAAAAGATCCACTAGGTTCACCAACAAGTCGCGGAACGCACTTGGACATTCGAAAACGTTTGTGAACAGGGTTCGAAAACTCAGTTCGGCACCAGTGACAGTTCTTACCAACCCAGCATCTTGCTGATGATTGTTTGAAAAGTGTTCACGATTAATGCTGGTTGGGGGTATAGAGTTCTCTCATAAATAACTTCGAAAACTGACACGATGTGCGGTTATAACGCAGTGATAACGAAATGACATGTACGTCTCAAACGGGAGTAAAGGACAAAATGTGTTTGAGCTTTCTGATTGGTCAATCTCAGTGCGAACTTAAATTGCCTGGAAATGTAGCCCTGCATCCTACTAAGTTGTTTGGCCTTCGGCTTGTGCTCATGTCCGAACTGCGTTCTAGAGCCCTGAAGGTATTCATAAAGGTTAAGGACAAGATAAGTCGTGTTTCACTAGTTTCAATGGACAATTTTGGTTTATTATTCAATAACAAACCATTGTAATCGCTCTTGAAAAAAAATTATACCCCCCCCAAAAAAAAAGGTTATGGTTTATGTTTCAAAAGATGTAGAATCCGAATCTGCAATAAAAAAATTTTCGGTACGCACGATTTCTCCCAAACGGCTGAAGCAAAAAAGCTGAAGTTTTCAGGAAAAATCCATGTTGGTTCGGCGACGCCCCAATTCTTGAGCCAGCCCCCTCACTTAATTTAAAATGCCCTTTAAGGGTTGTCAAAGTTTTGTAAAATCCCTAAAAACCTCAAAAAAAGTCAAGGCGGCCTAAATTTGAACTCTTTTTGAAGAACACTCCACGAGGAATCGAATGAGCCCTTCCCCAGGTCCGTAGGTCAAACCATTCTCGATCTATGGCCCGATTTATGGTGCCAACCCCCCTCAGCTCCCCCCCCCCCCCCCCCCCCTCAGAGACCGTGTGAAAGGTATTTTCTACATTGACACAACTAAACGTCCTAAACTCATTATTTTATCTATTTGAGCACTTAAATTTACAGAAATAAGAATACGAAAAACTTTACTGTTCAGGTAGTAATAATAGCCCAAGTACACTAATTGGACCATCAGTTAAATTAATTATTAATAATGAAACTAACAAAAAAACACATATAACAATTGAAAATATTGTAAGTAACACAGTAAAATCAACTGAATGAAGTGTACTTCCCGACCATGAGGAGAAAATAATTGGAAAACTATGTAGACAAGTTTGTGAAACATCTTATTCACCAGACTTGAAAAAAGGTTTATTGGCAAATCGGTAAAGTTTAAATTGTCAATGCAATCTAACAAACAAAGCCGTGGTGTCCCTCTCTCTCACTCTCCCTCTCTCTGGTCCCTAGGTCAGAATTGCCAATCCAAAACTACAAAATTCCCCCATGCAGGTATAATTTACAAGGAACCAAGTAAACAATTCGTTCGAGTCTTAAGAGTATGCAATTCCTTGTTGCTTTCATAACCATATTGTGAAAGAGTCAATCACGAACATTTTATTTCAGCAAATAATATTGAATAAAATTTAAGGCGGGACGTTTATTTGTTTGTCAGCGTGACATAAAAGCGTTCCCCGAGTAAATCTGGGGACAGCGGGACATTAACCTAAAAAGCGGGACGGATGGTCACCTTAGTTTAGAGGTGCCCGTGCTCCTATCGGCAGTCGCCCCTGACGAGACTGAAGGCAGCCGGAGAGCAGCCTGAAGCCATAAATATAAGCAATGCCCACACTTACCTGAATGACTTCTTCGGCAAACTCAGTGAGTCGTCCGCCGTTCATGACGACGAGGTGGAGCACGTTCCTGTCGTTGCTGTCCTTGAGCCGGATGTTCGCCTTCAGGCGGATCAGTGTGAGGACGGTTTTCCATCCACCCCTCGAGCCCGCCAGGAGGAGAGGTGACCTTTTTTCCTTGTCCAGAGGATTTACGTCTGCTCCCTTTGTAAAAAAAAAACCACCTTTAAGCGAACTAAATTAGAAAATAAAGCTCCGGTGATGGTTCCAAAAATTTTCACATGGGTCATTCTTGAGAAAACTCGAAAAACTGAAATTTGACCCCCCTTTGGTTTATTACTCGTATTTTCAATAATGAACCTTATTAGCATTACGTGTTGTGTGTTCCCGATGGTTTTTATTATCATCTATAGAGTTTATTTTAAATATCATCATAATAGTCATTCCCCTGAAATTGAAACATAACACGCGAGAGTGCAATAGTGATTATTTATTTGATGAAAGTGGTAGGGTCTGCTTACCAGAGTCCTGCCATAACAATCTTGTTGTAGACTCTGAGGAGGCCGTAAAAGGAGAAAGTACTTGGTGGAAATAAACCCAACTCAAGAGGATATAACCACTTTAGTCCTCCTCGCAAAACAAAATAATGAACCTTTGTAATCGACCAGGAAAACAAAATTGTAACCCCCTTAAAATTTGTTGGTTTACGTTTCAAGGCGTGCAAATTCAAAAAGTCGAATTAGAAACGCTGCAAATGATTACAAAAAGATTTGTAATTTCCTTACTACAAAACCCTTCTACGCAAATGACCGAACTTTGTATATTAAATGTAGTCTCTGGTAGTTTTTGAAAATGTTCGTCAATAAACCAATGATTTATCTTTAAGTAGAACAGTATTATACTAATATTTGTTTGTAAAAATATCTTGTAAATATTAAAATCAGAATACCCCAGTTCGATTGAACACACAAGAAGAAGTAGTATTTATTCGTTTACTTCAGACAGAGCAACAAGAGTTAACTTGTGGATTGCTCTTGTTAGGTAATTAACTAACTACTTGGGTAATTAACTAATTTCTACAACATTTGTATGGTAAATTTTCATGTCCGAGTTATGGCGGACAAGGATCTGTGATTTTTAAAATCTATAATAAAAGACGGATCAATTTACAAGCAAACTCAGCCGTCATACTATTCCACGTTTTTTCAAGAACGACCTAAACAACAATTTTTAAATATTTTCTCAAAAGAAATCTGATTTGAGGTAATCTGAAATGATTCCTGCTCTCTACAATGCACCTACTCGCACCCCAGGGGCAAGATTGAACCCTATTCCAGCTGGCAAATTACCCTAGGCTGTATCCACGACCAGGTTGAAAAGGACTGGCGACAGAGGATCCCTCTGGTAAACCCTGCACCCAATGACATCCCCTGGCCTCTTGCCTTGTGCCTTGAGAACCGTCACGCTTTGTGGTACAGACAGGCAACATACTCTATCAAACGAGCAGGTCCATAAGCACCATAAGAAGGTATCATAAGCACCATAAGAAGGTACCATAAGCACCATAAGAAGGTACCATAAGCACCATAAGAAGGTACCATAAGGTACTGACAATCAGTCAGGGTAAATTGGCTAACCATGTCAAAGGGTTTAGCTACAACCAGAGTAGCAAAATGGAGCTGTCGCTTCATGATGAGGGCCAGCAAAGAGACAGCTCGTCTTCCAAGCCATTTAGCCCCTCGGCAGCCCGCCTCACCGGGTCCTGCAGGTAGACACTCTCATAACCAACAATATTGCCTACCGGCTCCCCAAGCCTCGTCACTTCAGTCTTCAAACCTCAAAGATGACCAGACGTCACGGGGGGGGATTGCTGAATGGCGAGCTGCTTGGCCACGTCTGATGGGGATGCGGGAGAGGAACCAACGTTATTTGCCGAAATTGCATCCTGGACAAGCTGCTTGTAGTAGTGCTATTTGGCGAACTTCAGTCCCACGTATGTGAAAAAACACTTGGAACTGTGAATGAAGATTCAATTTTTGAAATCAACTTATTTTCTAACGTAAGCCAACAAATTTCAAAGGAGGGTTTTTAATGTTTTTTCTTGGTAGAATACTAAGGTTTATTATTCTAAAAAATGAGGTGAAAAATGAAAGTTTTTCATTTTGGTAAGTAAATGTCTGAAATAAAAAATATTTACAAGAGTTTACCCAACTCAGCTATTATTTCAATTCTTCTCTGAAGAACGGCTCTTCAATACTAGGACGCCTATAAGGGGTACGGGACAACTCAAACATGAAGAAAAATTCATATCCGTTTCAGTCCGTTTTAAGACCAAATCCGTGAAAACAAACTATAGGTGTGTGTACCTATGTCACAAATTTTTTTTACGCTGCCCAGCCTGCAATTCTTAACCAATTTTCGTGATTCTAATTTGGATTTTATATTTAGTTGTACAAAAGACCTTGGAAATTCCGAATTTCATGGGGGAAAATAGAAAATGGAGGGGGTAATGCCGACGCAATCAAACTTTCAAATAAAACTCTGCCAACTCAATAAACTTCAATAAACTTTGCCAACGCGCCTCAGGCTATAATTTTCATCCGCTATTCGTGTTGCTTAAGTTTTTCAATCCAAATTTTAGTCTAGTTGTGTAGCAACATCGGAAAACTTGCTTTTGCTGACAGAAAGGGGGAGTAGCCAAGGCTTTCAATCGCTCCTCAAGCTCAAATTCGACCATTTCAAGTCTTTTTTTTTTTTTCAGCTAAGATTTTGGTGTAGTATTTCAATATCTTTCAATTCGTATTATGAAAGGGTGTGAATGGAGAGGATAATAAGGATATAATATCACATCATCACTTCTTTCTTCTGAATTGATTGATATTCAAAATGTTCTGTGTTTCACCCGAATTATTTTCTAGTTGCGTAACAAACCTCGCAGTCCGAATTTACTCTCTGGAGAGGATAATTGACAATCCATTCAAGCGCTTCCCATACCAACTAGAATTCTGAGCTGATTTGTTATTTTGTTCAATTAAAAATGTTGTTTTGTGTTTAAAAATAATAAATGTTTATAAGAACGTTGAAGAGCGTGATTTTTCCAGACATGGGGAGGTCCCTCTAATACATGGATTACTTATCAATATTTTTTCTGATCATCTTACTTTGGATTATGAGGTAAGATGAATGAATGGAGACCGTGAGATGAACTTAAATAGATATTGAATATTAATAAATCGTCAATTAATGTCCTCTCATCTGGAAATGCGTATTGAAAATTATCTAGTGGTTTGAAGTTGTAAAAAAAAGAGTAATCCTGCTGTAATAGACGAGTTTTGAAACACCATTCTTCAAGTCCAATCGTTACCTCCTTTATCAGGTAATGTACGATTTCGTGTCTATCAAACATAGCAGCGCAGTGGAGGGGAGTCATTTTCTGAACGTCGCAGGACAAGAGGTGTGCCGATACTGACGGATCGGGAACGTGGAACCTAGTCTCTTCGTGGAACTGTTCCGGAACTGTTCCAGGCCGCTCAAGTTAGCGATACTGGTCTGACTGGGTTGTAGCCGGAGAGAGATGTCCAAAGAGCATTTACGAGTACGTGCGTTACCGATCCGAGTCCTTCATCTTCTCGATCCTTCCTTAACGATCCTGTTCCGATGTGACTGCCTACACCTTCTCACTACGGTTGCCGATTCCCGATTCGTTCGTGCTTTACCAGGGCCGTACCCGATCAACCGCGGCCCCCCCCCCCCCCCCCCCCCCCAACAACTAGTTATGGTAGGACTCGAAAAATCGCCTTATTTTTTTTATGGTGATGATAACTTTTTTACTTTCTGTCTTTTAGGTAGGTAGGTTTTGCTTTTCATTCCGTTTTGGGTTTGTAGGTAGGTACAATTTTGGCAGTTAAATACCACATATGTGTAAATATCATTATTTAGAAAAACATCCACACCATTTGAAATATTTATTCATAATTCTTATCATTTTAAAAGAAGCTAAAGGACAAAGTTGGTGAACTTTCAGTGAAAAAAGTGAAACCATCAAGAAATCAAAAAAGCCTCTCATTCGAATTTAAAAATAGAAGCATCCGAACTTTCTGTGGTGAAAGTTGGCTTCTCCTATCACTTAAGAATAACCCTGCCTTAGAGAATAATTGTTCACAAGGTACTGAAGTGGCTGTTATGCACAGCCTTTCTTCAGCAACTTCAGCAACAAGGGATGGTGGCGGAACGGTGGGAGACGAGAAGGGGAAACACGGGCAGTTGAGCTTGTCAGCCGGATCGGTAAGCGGAACAGGATCGGTAATTTGGAACTGTTCCACGTGTGGAACTGGAGCAGGTAGGAACGGTTACATCAAAGATCGTTATCGTCACATTCAAATTTCAGCTTTCTAGGTTGATTAAGAAAATAAAGATTACCGTTTTTTGTGACACAAGAGCTTATAATTATTACGCCGGAGGGCAGGTGAATGTAAGGACATAGAATGGCAATACCAAAATTATAAAAAACAATAATTTGGGAACATCTACAGCATAAGCTGTACAACCCCAGCAAATCCAATCGAAATCTAATGGAAACTATAAAAGTCATTTATCTTCGTGTTTGAGGTTCTCGCATGAATATCAGCTACTTGGGAAACAACGTTAAGAAAGGTACATGCTATCTATCTCCAAAGTTGTAACGTAATGGTTACTTTCCCAATTACTTTTCCGATTTCATTTTGAGTTTCAAACAAATTCAGAGAAGTTCAGAGCAAGCTGTACACCAATATCATCCAATACGAAAAAAACTCAGTCCTGTACCTACTAGTCTTGTACCTCGCAAACTCAAACACAACTCAAAACCTATGAAGACGTACAAATAAAAGAACGAATCTCAAGGAACAAAAAATGTCAGGTTTTTAATCTAACTGACCGCAACTCTACAAACGTTAGAAATCTTCCGATTTTCAGTCAACTGTATATATAACGCATTTGCCCAATTTCGGTGGCAGGCGCAAATGTCCACTCATCATCAATCCTAGTCAATCGGTATTTAGGGGTCAATCGTGACATGCCACAATTGAATCCGGCCGGGGATCAATCGTGACATGCCCGGGGATCAAACGTTCTCTTTTTTGGCGGACGGGGGTCAACCGGAAGACCCCCTATAACCCACGGTCAATAAAAATTAAACAAGTTATATACACAACTAGACAGGAAAACGGTTGTGCAATTATTTTGAACCAAACCCCGAGTTTTATTGTACACAATGGCCATAAGTAATGTTTGAAAACAAGAATAAAAACGCTGCAAATTCTTTCACTGGGGTTTATTATTCAATTGGCTTGCGTTCATGATTTGAATTTCTACTAAGCTCTGGAGTGTCGGTGTTTCACAGGTGACAGAGCGATTATTGAATTTCAGGAGATATGCATTGAGCACGTAAATCTGTTCTCAACAAAAATACCTATTTGGATTGATCATTTGATCATATTTTTGTGCCTCCTGAAATTCATGAAAAATCATGAACGCAAGCCAATTGAATAATAAACCCCAGTGAAAGAATTTGCAGCGTTTTTTAAATTGTTTATGGTTATCAGAATGCTTCAACCCGTGCATCGGCTACAAAGCCTTTTAGGAGTTCACTCCAGTATCCATATTACTACATCACTACATCACTAGGTTACTGATATAAAAACAACAACAATAATAAACCAAAATAAGGCAAATGTTGGCACCATAAATCGGGCCATACATCGGGAATGGTTTGACCTACGGATCTGGGGAGGGGCTCATTGGATTCCTCGTGGAAAGTTCTTCAAAAAAAGTCCAAATTTAGGCCGGCTAGACTTTTTTTGAGGTTTTTAGGGATTTTAAAAAACTTTGACAACCCTTAAAGGGCACTTTAAATTAAGTGAGAGAGCTGGCTCGAGAATTGGGGCGTCGCCGGACCAACATGGATTTTTCCTGAAAATTTCAGCTTTTTTGCTTCAGCCGTTTGGGAGAAATCGTGCGTACAGCGTACGGCTTACTGCGGAAAGACGGAAAAGTTTTTATTGCAAATTCGGATTCTACACCCTTTGAAAAGTAAACCGTACAATTTTCAGGGGGGTTAGAATTTTTTTTTCAAGAGCGATTACAATGATTTATCATTGAATAATAAACCAAAATCAGCGTGCTATTAATCAAGTACCTTCAATTATTATTCAATTGGCTAAGCTTTGGAGTGTGCGTGTTTCACAGGATAGAGCGATTATTTAATTTCAGGAGATATGCATGGAGCACGTAAATCTGTTCTCAACCAAAATACCTATTTAGATTGATCAGTTGATCATATTTGTGTGCCACCTGAAATTCAATAATCGCTCTACCCTGTGAAACACGCACACTCCAAAGCTTAGTGGAAATTCAAATAATGAACTCAAGCCAATTGAATAATAAACCCCAGTGAAAGAATTTGCAGCGTTTTTCTATTGAACCTCAATACCCCCCCCACAATAAAAACATCTACAACTTATCAAGTCCTTTAGCACTCGTATTGCATTAAATCTTCCCCAAATCCAAATTTAAACGATGTAGCCAAAGGTAGGCTGATGTAGAGGAGGCACACAAATATCTTCAACTGATCAATCCAAATAGGTGTTTTGGTTGAGAACCGATTTACGTGGTCTATGCATATCTCCTGAAATTCAATAATCGCTCTATCACCTGTAAAACACGCACACTTCAAAGCTTAGTAGAAATTCAAATCATGAATGCAACTCAAATGGATAAAATCGAATACTAAACCCCACTGAAAGAATTTGCAGTGTGCGTGTTTCACACAGCGATTATTGAATTTCAGGAGGCACACAAACATGATCAACTGATGAATCCAAATAGGTATTTTGGTTGAGAACAGATTTACGTCCTCTATGCATATCTCCTGAAGTCCGATAATCGCTCTATCACCTGTGAAACACCTACACTCCGAAGCTTAGTAGAAAAAAAAAAAAAAAAAAAAAAAAAAAAAAAAACGGAGTAAGAACGTTGTCTATATTTTTACAAAAGTAAAGAGTTACACTGTTTAATCGATTTCGACGGTTAGTAACAAACATGAACTCATGATGACCTGATTACTGATGATGACCTTACCGCCGAAATCGATTTAACAGTGTAACTCTTTACTTTCGTGGAAATATAGACAACGTTCCATCTTACTCCGTTTTTATTTGAAATGGGTTTCCACAACTTCGTCGTGAATGACTTAGCCGTACAAATTTTGATGGTTGGGGGACTAAAATTGCTAGTGTAGGAATTCAGATTTGCTTAGAGCACAGGTGGTAGATATTCCTTTTTTCTTCCGCTCATGTACGAGTATAGAAACCACCAACACTATACCTCAATGCTATATTTTGTCTCGCCATATGAGATTGTGATTGCACGCAGAAGTTATAACATCTGCTTTCCCCTATCACGGAGGCAATCAAAATTTCCCAGAACCAGAGAAGAATACGGATAGGTATATTGATTCCTTAGAAACCCGTTTTAGCGAGGATAGCGGTAGAGTCCATATCGCAGTTATGTAGAGAGCTCGCTGTGATGTGTATGTGAATTCCGCTAACGATTCAAAGAAAACTGTTCCATCCATTTCAAATACAGCCCTCTTCCGAGCAAGAGAGTGTTTAAATGGGCATAAAGACTTTCCCATACAGTCCCTTGAGAGATCATTTGATTCGGCTCGTTTACATTCAGGATCGGAGCGGAAGTATGTACCTCTCCTTCCTTTCTATCTATTCTCAAAGTTTTATATCATAATCTAAACGGATCAGATAAAAGCAGATTTTCTTGGAAACACCAGCACTTTATTTCAAAACGCTGCAAATTATCAAATAAGGTTTATCGTTCCATATTAAAATGACCATTCTCCTCAAATATCTTATCTATGTCCATTGGACGTATCCAGTGGTATGTCTAAACATCCATATCTTGTAATTAAATTCCTCAACATACCGTAAGTGTACACTACGCTGGAATCCACGAATAAATCCACTGAAATTTAACAAGATTAAATAAGACACCTACCCCTGCTTCACTTTTCCACCGTTACTCATTAAGCAAGATGAGGTTTTTCAAACGGTGCGCGATCGCATGATTGTACAGCAGCCCGGGTGGTCTCATTCGATCCGCGGACTAATTTCTGCCTTAATCAAACAAAAAACGCTGCAAATTTGAATTTTAAGAGGTACACGAATATGATCAACTGATCAATCCAATTAGGTATTTTGGTTGAGAACCGATTAACGTGCTCTATGCATATCTCCTGAAATTCAATAATCGCTCTATCACCTGCGAAACACGCACACTCCAAAGCGTAGTAGAAATTCAAATCATGAATGCAAGCCAAATGAATAAAATTGAATTATAAACCCCAGTGAATGACTAGCAGCGTTTCATGCATATCAGAATGCTTCAGCCCGTGTATCGGCTATAAACCCTTTTAGGGGTTCACTCCAGTATCCACATTCACTACATCACTAGGTTACTGCGATAAAAAAAATTGAAAAAAAAAAAAAAAAAAAACGCTGTTGTTTTTGTTTTGAACTTAGTAACCTAGTGATGTAGTGAATGTGGATGAAAAATGTTGGCAGCATAAGATCATGTCATACATCGGGAATGGTTTGAGATATAGACCAGTGGGGGGGGAGGAGGGGGGAGGAGGGGGCTCATTCGATTCCCCATGGAAAGCGCTCAAAAAAAGTCTCCATTTAGGTCGCCTTGGTTTTTTTGGAGGTTTTTAGGGATTATACAAATTTGACAACCCTTTCAATTAAGTGAGAGAGCTGGCTAAAGAATTGGGACGTTGTTTGGCCAACATGGATTTTTCCTGAAAACTTCAGATTTTTTGCTGCAGCCGTTTGGGAGAAAACGTGCCTACGGCGGACGGACGGAAAAATTGTTATTGCAGATTTGGATCCTACACCCTTTGAAACGTAAACCATGAAATTTTCAGGGGTGGTTAGAAATTTTTTTTTCAAGAGCGATTACAATGGTTTATTGAATAATAATTATTGATTAATAAACCACGCTCTTACATCAAAAGTGTTAGATTTCAATTTTATAGCGTCTGATCCAGGACGTGCTAGTCATCTCGGAATCTTGATCGATGAATTAACCTATTATAAATTACAAATCTCGAAAACTTTCCATATTAGAGGGCAGTTTTTTAAATTGATCTAAATAAAAATTAATTCCTTGATTGAGACCAATTGGGCTACTGTGCGATGATCCATCAGTTCACCATTTCAAAACCCTCACCTTCGCGCAACAAAAATTGGTCACCTAAAGTTAAGTAGGCGGTCGCGCTGTAGTGCAGAACTGCAGAGCCTATTGAACGGGAGGTCTGAAATAGACCGCATAGCTGGCATCCGCTCAAGTATTTTCATCCTGGATACGATCATAACCTAAGGGGGGGTGTCGACTCGCCGAATTTCGATAGTGTATCTCGTCTTGTATACATAGATCAGGGATTCAATTCCTTGTGTTTACGCGTCTATCTATAACGAGGATGAAAACATGAACGTAGTTTCGAAAGTTTTCGATGTAAGGATTTTTGAATATCCTCTCTTTCACTCACCCATAAGGATTGACTGAGAGCCAGGCCGGTAATTCAGTTTCAACTAGACTACATATTTGATTTTTGATCCACGTTTCATTGAATTGTGTTCAGTAGTTTCGGAAAAAACAGGTGGCGTACGGAAGGATTTTTCAAATATTTGATTTTCGGATTCTACACATCTCAAAAAAATAACAACTTTGGACGGGGTGGGGATTATAGTATTTTTATTTGTAAACAATAAACCGAAACCTACGGATATAAATTTTAAATTTCGTAAGACGGAGCATGCATATCGGAATGCTTCAACCCGTGCATCGGCTAAAAACCCTTTTAGGAGTTCACTCCAGTACCCACATTCACTACATCACTAGGTTACCGCGATCAAAAAAAAAAAAAAAAAAAAAATTTGACCCTGTTGTTTTTGTTTTGATCGCAGTAACCTAGAGATGTAGTGAATGTGGATGCAAATGCTGGCACCATATATCGGGCCATACATCAGAAATGGTTTGAGCTAAGGACTTGGGGAGGGGCTCATTCGATTCCTCATGGAAAGCTCTTCAAAAAAAGTCCAAATTTAGGCCGCCTTGACTTTTTTTTGAGGTTTTTAGGGATTTTACAAAACTTTGACAACCCTTAAAGGGCCCTTTAAATTAAGTGGGAGTGCTGGCTAAAGAATTGGGGCGTTGTCGGACCAATACTGATTTCTTCTGAAAATTTCAGATTTTTTGCTCCAGCCGTTTGGGAGAAATAGTGCGTACGGCGGTTTGTCTCATACTTCATGGTTGAAGGGGCTTTGCAGCCTGCCCACAGATTTTTCAAATGGTGAGAAACGGATGATCATGGCCTCATTTGATTCAGAAAACTAATTTCTGTCCGAATAAAAAGAAAAAAACTACATTCATGCATCAAAGGTTTTTGAGATTTCGATTTATCGATGGTTTAATCCTCAATTACAGTCCTGCAGGGTTGATTGATCAAAATGCCGAGATTACTGGATAATGCCGGATACCATTGTAGATATTGGTATCAGCTTTTGTTTGATATCAGCTAGATTTCTCCGTGTTCCGAGTGTAACTAGGAAGTATTGTCTCTGGTCCAAAAGTCCTGTTCTGGTATTCTGGTGGCCCACGTAGGTGGATTATCTAACACATGAATAACATACCCTTGTGCAATAATTTCCAAATTTTATTACAGACTCTGAATCCTAAAGAAATTTCAAAAAGGAAATGTAAAATGTCGCGTCATTGTTGGTATTCAATTAAAACATAAGGTAATAAGATGATTTCAGGATATTTTTTCCCTGTTGAATCGCATGATATTGTTGATTTATTGATGAAGTACTTGAGAACATTTTCTAATAGTTTGCTGCAGTTGAGGGAAATAGAAATAAGAATGACGAAGTTTAGCTGCACAAGCTGGTTTGAAAGTACAATTACCTGTATTTCTATTGCAAGAACTTTCACTGTCAAATTCAAAAGTGAGATGTACTTTGACCCGATCTAAATTTGTGTCCTTACTTTTATCGCAATTATTGAATTAGTGTAGTAAAAATGGTAAAAATTGTAGTTGTAAACTAAAATAATTTTAGCAATTATTGTATCAACCAAAGTAGTGTGATTTTCTGGGCCATAAAAAGTTAATTAATAAAATATTAATATTTGATCTTAGTAGAATTTTTGGGTA
This sequence comes from Creontiades dilutus, assembly GCA_031894815.1. Classification (NCBI taxonomy): domain Eukaryota; kingdom Metazoa; phylum Arthropoda; class Insecta; order Hemiptera; family Miridae; genus Creontiades; species Creontiades dilutus. The sequence continues at coordinate 121,730 of JAVIWC010000084.1, read as the reverse complement.
GGCTGCTGAATGAGTGTATGAATGTTGTATGAAGGACACTCATTCAATAATTTAAATTATGCTGCAGTTCCTCTCTCCCCTTTTTGATTTTTATAACAAAACAAAATTGTTTAACTAGTTAACGCAGTTGAGATCAAACAACTAAGCAATATGACCAACTTGAGTACATGGACAGGGATGAGTGAACAGTTTAACGTCAACTACAGAGCTAAAAGTAACAAACAACAAGAGATGTGTGGTGCCACCACCATGTCAACGCCTAAAGTATGCTAGTAGTTATACATAGTTATACTGAGGAAGTCCCCGCTGCGGGACGAAACGTTTCTGACAAGAATAAACAGATATAACGCTCCAAATTAAGAGATTCGGACTACAACCATTTCATTGGATCAAACCACAGAAAATAGAGTAAACTAGTAAGCGGCAGGCGTCGGGAGGTAGGTGGCACCGATCGCCGGGTTCCATACCCACTCCAAAACCCCCAAGCCCCTAGCGAAATCCCTAACAAGAGTTGCAGTATCCCGTACTTCCGGTTGTATTTACTTGTGAAGTGTTCGCAATTGCTAAAAGTCGCTGGTTCTGAATGGGCAGGTTTCGTATCTTACTATTATAAGTAATTATAGTTTCATTATTAGTTTCGTTCCTTCCTATATTATCAGTGTGTATAATTGAAACATGCGTTGCTGGGCCGCATTCGGATGTAGCAGGAAGGAATGTGACAAGACAGCTGTTTCTCCCATAACTCTCCTCACGTAAATGTCTCTCTAGAGTAATTATAATAATGATAAATTAATTACCTACATACAGTAATAGTTTGATGTGATTAATTACTAGTTTGGCCTAACACTCGATAACTTCTGATAACGTCCTCACTTGCATTCTCATTGTTGAAAGATTTCCTTCAGATGAAAATCAAAGAAAAAAATGGATACTAGCCGTGAGAAGAGAGAATTGGAAACCTTCTAAAAGTAGTTTTTTTGTTCTAAACACTTCAAAGAAGATGACTTCGTCCGATTGCCGTTTTATAGCAACATGAATAAATTAAACAAAAAACCTTCTTAAGAAAGCTTTTATTTGAATGCCCTAAAAAGAAGGAAATACATTTTCACTTACAAATTTCAACTGTCTACTTATATACAATTCATAAAGTCATAAAAGCTTGTCGCGACGTTTGCGAAAGTAGGTACTAGATTGGTATCTGTAAGTATTTACCTAATTAAACTGAAATAAAAAAATAAACTTATTGGAATAAGTTAGTCAATGAAATTTCCCATTTTTACCGGCGATTGTTTACTCACTGGTCGAATAAGTCCGGACGCAATGTGTTAGTTGCCGTGTTTTATAGCTGTGTGATTCTTTTAACTTCCTCAAGGGGACTAAATAGTTGCCTAGAAAAAGTTGGCAGTGCCTTACCCTAATTATACTAACGATTTTACCTGTTCTCAATTTCGAAGATTGTACTTCGTATCGGCTTCTTCTTACAGTGCTCCAAGTACCTACCTAAAGTGATGGATGAATCACCGTCGCTAATAAAGCATCTACCGGGTCTACGATTAGTTCTCCTGTTACGGAAATGATCAGAAAGAACTTATGGTCAGTAGCGGTGACCAATGTCATTGTTCTCCAACACAAAGTACACTCTAATATTCAATATTTGTATTAGAAAAAGAACGGTCTTCGTTTCGAAAATAACAGAGAAGGAATACCTGAAACCTTGCAACGAGTAGGTTTGTGGACCATGGAGCGATGAGGATTGTGGATCATACAATCTTTTCGTTGGATGGTTTAAAAGTGCATATTCCTTCTCCCTGTCGTTTTTCCAGGACCTGATGAGAACGGAGGGAAATATATTTCTTCTCTCAGGCCGAGTTCATTATCTCAGTGATTCCCGTCTCCGTTGTCGGTAAAGCGTCCGATTTATGTTCACCGGTAGTTTTTCGTTTTAAATTGAAATATTGGATATTAGAGTGTACTTTGTGTTGTATAACAATGGAATTGGTCACAGCAAGTGACAATTAGTTCTTTCTTATCATTCCTGTAACAGAAGAACTAGTCGTAGACACGGGAGATGATTTATTAGCGACGGTTATTCAACTATTACTTCAAGTACTCAGAACCATGTAAGATGAAGTCGATACGCAGTACGATCTTCATGAACCCTTTCGAAGAAGAGTTTTCCTTGAAGGAAACAGCATCGAGAGCTGGCGTGAAATTGTAAACAGGTAAAGCTTTACTACTAAGTACAGAATCAATGTGAGGTTATCACTAGGAAAACCTTGTTCAACAGCGCGGCAGAGGATAGCTTGAGGGGACCGTCTAGGGGGTAAAGGAGTTGGGGTAGAGTCGGGCGGGCTGGTGCCACTGCCGCTTCTAGTTTATTCTGTTTTCTGTTGATCAAACGTTATCTGCTGCCTCCCCCCCGTCCACCCCACCATGATCGTAATCTTCAACATTGATCATTCTATGTGGTCTTGTTCCCACGGACACCAACAGATCTCCGTATAGTTTAATCCACGTCATTCGTAACTCATCTTACATAAAATATATTATATATATTGACATTTTATTTCTTTACTTTCCTACATAAACTCGAACATGTAACGCGGCCAGCTTTCGCGTTTTTATTCTTATTGGGACTCTCACCTTAAAATCACCACTGTGAACGGCGCTGTGGAGGGGCACGTTGCCTTCGGAGTCGTAGAAAGAGATCATCTCTTCCCGAGTGCTCCCTCGATCCTCCGCCCACTTCAGGAAGACGCCCATCGTCCTGGACGACGCGTTTTTCGCAGCCTCGTGGATCGGGTAGTATCCGTTGTTGCACGGCTTTCTGGGGCAAGCCTTGAAATCCGTTATCTTCAACAACAGTCAACCACAAAACCACAGAAATTCAAACTAAAAAATTAGGTACCAGAGGTTCGGGGTGCGCAGTCCTTACGAATACTCAAGCTTATTCATGCACCTATCAAGATCCCCAGTAAATCCTAACAGCTTGAGGGGACCGTGAGTCACTTTCAAATTCCATGCCACCGGAATCATCTAAAAAAAATCAGTATACTGTATGCTATAATATCCAACTATGGGTGAGGATTAAATTTAGCAAAGTTCTGAGCTACTACCCGAGTTATAGCTCGGGAAAACTTCCTCCGAAAGCCTTAAACTAAAAAATAAATAAATAAATATGAAAATAATGTGTGTATATATATATATATATATATATATATATATATATATATGTAAACAATTTTTTAGCAACAATAATTTTTTTTAGTATTTTTTTTAAATTTTTACTAAAAAAAATTAGTATTGTTATGTGAATTATTGTTGCTAAAAATTTGTGTTCATTTATATAAGCTCTTGTAGAGCCACTTCTTTATATTGAATTACATATATACATACATATATACTCGTGGAAATTGAGAAAAATTAACAAAAGGCAATATGAAAGGAAATGTCGCTGTATTAAGCAGTGGAAATTTATTGAAGTGAGGTAATTTTTCTCTCTCATATTTTTCTCGTCTCAGATGTTACCTTGACGTGAGGTCACTTTGTTTACTTGTTAATTAGTTTACAATAAAATAGAAAAACAAATTCGCATTCTGCTAAAACTGTGTTTATTCTGTTTTATCAATAGTTTTTCCAACTTTTTCTCTGTGAAACATAAAAGGTTATGGGACCAGTTCACGTTTATAATTCAAGGAAATCAGTAAGTCAAAAGTAGTGACTTCTGAAGTGTTGTGAAAAACGAAATTCGGGAACTCGTGAGTGTTCAAGGTTAGGAGTCGTGTAACTTTCTGTATTTGAATAGTGCAAATCAGAATGTAGTTTTTCAAACCGTTGGCAGGTGAGTCAGATTGGCCAGTATGGAAGCGTAAAATTCGTGATCTTCTAGACTATCATGAAGGTGCTATTGACGTCATTGACGGGCGGTAGATTAAACCTGATAATACTGAGGAAGGTGTATCAGAAGCCAAAATGAAAGAGTTCTAAAGAAAAGTTGACCTATTTAGGAAAGCCAATAGTTACGCTAAGTCTATGATAGCAAGTTCTGTAACTGAACAAGCGACGGCCTTTCATGCTTGGAATCCATTGAGACAACTTTTTGAGGCATCATCAAAAGACCAGATATTCAAGATTTGTTCAGATTTCTTTTCATTCAACTGGATTGATGGTGAGGATGTTTCAATGCATATAGCTAAGCTGGAATCACTTTGGAATGAACTAAATAATGGTCTGGAGTCTAAAGGTGAGAATGCTTTGCCAGAGCTATTGTTGGTTTGCAAGGCCCTTAAAATTTTGCCAAATATTTTTATATCGTTCGAATCAAGTTGAATTTTGTTAAAAGGTGAAAATAGAACTTTTGAAGACTTAACTGTACAGCTTTGTACATTTGAACGTAATTTTATGGAACAGGAGAATTCGAGTTCTGTATCACAAGAGGCTTGTTCAGCTGATACAAAGAAAAGAATATGGCAAAAAGGAAAAAATAAGAGTACTGCTAAAAATGGTAATAAATGTAATTACTGCAAAAAGGCTGGGCATTGGGTTAAAGACTGTGAGAAATGGATTTCAGGCGGTAGACCTAAGAAAAACCAAGAGGCTTCATCAGCAGATACTGCAGGTCTTATGTTTGTTGACGTAGAAGCTTTGTCAGCTAAATCATCTAGTCAACCGTCTAGACTACGGAGCCACAAGACATGTAACAAATAGAGATTTGTTTTACATAGATTTTGAGAAGTTTGAGAGTTCATTGGGCATAAAATCAGCTGGAGAAGAAATCCTAACAGCCGTAGGTGCTGGAACAGTTAAAATAAGGAATTTGACTACTGGAGACATACTTTTGTTGAAAGATGTTTGGTATGTTCCCAAATTAAGTAGAAATTTGTTCTCAGTGTTGGCAGCACAAGATAAAAATCCAACAAGAAATGGACAACAAAGAAATAAGAGAGATTTTAATTGCGGCGGGAGTCGCACAGAGGTTGACAGCTCCTTATACGCCCCACCAGAATGCCATTTGTGAAAGAGAATTTAAGACAACAGTTGCCAAAAACGACTTTCAACAGTTACTGTCGAAATGGCGAGAACATTAAAATATTCAAATGAAGATTTAATTTTTTCTGAAGCTACGTGGGCAGAGTTTGTAGCAACATCAATTCACATCCTAAACAGAACAGGAAAGTCTTCTGTAGAAGGTGTAAGTCCGTATCAGCTATGGACATTCAAGAAACCAAGAATAAAGCACTTAAGAGTAATTGGTTCAGTATGCTTCGCCCACATTCCCGATCAGACTCGCAAGAAGATGGATAAGAAGTCCACTGAAAGGATGCCTGATTGGATATGACGGAGATGAGCGGTATCGTATATAGGTAAAAGAACAGAACAAAGTTATTCTAAGTAGAGATGTATTGTTTGAAGAAGAGTTTGTCAAGTTGCCAATTGAGAAAACTGTAAACTTTCTTTTAACAAAATTTGAAACTGTGAGAAACTAGTTTCTGTTTTAGCACCATATTAAAAAACAGATTCGGAGTCAATGAAATCGCGTAAACATAGATGTCAGGAAATCGAAAGTTTGAGGCATCAATTTGCGTTGCGCGTTGCGCATGGATGAAAAAATCAAAATTAGAGCCAAAATTTCATAAGGTCGACACAGATTCTAAAATGTGGGGGTTCCCATTTGAAAACACGAAGTTGGTGTGTGTTGCCCACATTTCCGCTAGTACGCAATCCATTCTTGACCCTTGGCAAAAAAAATTGAGATCCAAGAAGAAAAAGTTTCTTTGTAAATAACGACAACAACTGAGATGATATTGTTTTGATAGATTTGGTCAAAATATGGGCTTCCGATGGTGGTCTAAATGTGGTCTAGCAGGAGCTGAGAGCAGAACTGACCAAGTCTCTGGACCGTTCATCCATAAACGCAATTTGGAACAAAATGCCAGAGGGGTCGTGTGGCGAAAGGAAAGTAATGCTTAACCAAAGAAGCAAAAAACAGTCAAAGACCAAAACTTTACTAACAAAAACGCTAGTCAGGTCAACTATGAGTTCGCAGAAGACTGAAAGGATCCTCCCATTAACGAAAACAGTGACGATACCGCGAGAATGCAGTACCTCTTGGTGAACCAAATTGCAACAATGCTGAGTGCTTTCCGAAAGAGCGTGAGGGTGAAATTTTGATTCGGTTCAATGTGTGCGAGCACCCTTAGTAGAAGGGTGAGTTTAGAGACATTTGGACACCAATTTTAAAAAGCTGTTTTCTTAACTTTGCCATAAATTTCTTTTTACCTATACATTTAAGCTGATAATACTCTTTTCATATCAACGTCAACCAGACAACTGAAGTCGCAAGCTAGGAAAACAAAAATCGCGAATTTAAAGTCACAGGAAAATAAAAGTGTCAACGCGTATTCGACCATCTCCTCTTCGAAAATCAGAAAAATCCTCCTTGATATTAACAATGAATAAATTGAAAATACCAGAGACACTCACAAGTATTCTAGCACACTCGTCGTTGTCATAAATAGCGGCAAGGTGGAGTGCCGTCCTTCCATGTTCCCCTCCCAGATTCACTAATATCTTCTCTTTGTAATTCTTCATCACTTCCAAAACCCTGACCTTGTTCAGCTCAGTTGCCAAATGTATGACGGTCTGTTTTTTATCGTTTAAAATGTTGGCATCGACGTTTTTCCTGGAAGTATAGAAAACCAACAATGTCACAGTTGAACAATTAACAATGTTACTATTAACCAAGTTGTAAACAATCGAGATTCAATAATTGAACATACTGTTGAAGCAGAAAATCGATGGCTTCCAAGGAATCATGTTCTACAGCAACATGTAGGGGGCTGTTTCCTTGGTGATCCGTGATGTTGAGATCTGTAATCAATTGATTGCGAACGTAAATAAAAATGCAGGAAATCACTACAAAATGATTTATTTCTGTATTAGCCATTCTACGATCACTGATCTTAGTCTGTTGGACATTTCCTAAGTTCAGCGCCTATTGCCTCCAAACTCAGTATTACGAGGGGTATCTAAAAAAAAAAAGGTTCCCTAGGCTGGAAAAAATATAAATGTTGTCTTTTTTGAAAAAATTATAATTTATCCGCATTCCTTGACAAATTTACTATTTTTCAACGTAATCTCCTTGAACGTAAAAGTTTGTTTAATCTCTCTTCGTAATCCTGAATCCCACATGTCACAGGTAAGCACGAACTGCAGCCTTCAATTGATCATCATTTTGGAAGTTTTGGCCCCCCCAAAAACCCTTTTAGTTTTGGGAAGAGGTGGTAATCGGACGGGTCAAGGTCCGGAGAATAAGGAGGATGAGGGTAAATTTCCCATTTGAATTTTTTCAGCAATTCTTGGGTCTGACGGGATGAGTGGAGACGAGCGAACCTTTGAAGTACCCCAAGTCCTTTGAACGATCTCACTTACTAAACTTCTGGTGGTCTTCTCCCTGATGCTTGGATGAAGTTCGTTGAAAATTTCGTCGATTGCGAACCGTCTGTCAATAAGCAGAATTTCTTCAATGGCATCAACGACTTCACCTCGGCGAGCGCTCGTTGGTCGTCCACTATACTCAAAATATTTTTTCCTTATACTGAGCTGAGTTCTCGATGATTTTCATTCGCGGGTAATCCTTTTAGGGTAAGAAATCGAATTACGGAAGGGATTTCCAGTTTGGACACGTCCCCGGCCAAGGTATCCATGTTTACAGTGAGGTCACCCGTTCCGGTTGTGGTAGCAGGTTATGAAAAAAATTCAGTGTGACCACAATACCAAAACAGAAAATCCCTGAAAGTTTCAATTTGCCTGTTCATAAGGGGCGGGGCAAAAAATCGGGGAACTTTTTTTTGTGGATACCCCTCGTATTTCAAAAGATTTCTATTCATCAGGAACGAAGAAAATATTATCTAACAACCCGAAATCAGTTATGATTGTTGACATTTACGATTGGAAACAATGTGCTAATAATCTGTTACTGTTCGTTGGTCACATGTCACCTTTGCGAGGAGGACAAGAAGTAAGTTCAAGAACCTAATTGGAACGACTAGACAAACGCATGTGTCCCATTCTGGATCTATCCTCCGACGTTATCCTCATGCGTATTGATAGGCATCATCCTAGCTCTTTGTCGCATTACCTCTCTCTTTCCCCTCTTATCTCTAAATTAATTTTAATATTGAATCAACTATTCGATTAACGAGTTTGTAAATATCTCGAAGACGAGTACATTCCCAAACATTTTCATAACCATGTAAACAGATTATATTGAGCAAGTGTTTGTGCATTTCAAATTGATTCGCAGTAGGAGAAGTTTAATAAAATTAAACTTATCGTTACAAATTTTATATTAATGCGAAGGTGGATGAAAAAGAAGAGCTTGGAATGGCTCAGAAATCAATGTTAGGTATTGGACAAGAAAATGAGTGGCTCAACTCTTGGTGAACATGGTGAGGAATTCAATTCGATGAAAAACTTATCGTAAATCTCAGTTTCTCGCCACTAATGATCGAATAATTAACCACTCAAACATTTGTGTGGCCCCAAATTTTTAATGTTAGGATGACCGAAGCTGTGATTGGTACCATTTTCAGTAACTAATAAATATTTTAATCGGTAAAAAAATCGTTTTAACCACCTTCAAAATTTGTTGTTTCACGTTTCGAGATGTGTAAAATCTAAAAACCGAATAAAAAAAAAAAAAATTAAATAAATAATCCCTCCTTTAGCCGTCTGAAACTTTGCTAGGAACCCACTGAACCAAATTTAATGAAAATTATGTCAACAATTTGCGGACTAGTTGGGACTGGACTCCGTCAACCCTAAATGGCGAAATTTTAAAAATCTGAATACCGAAAACTTTCGAAATTGAATTTATGTTTTCATGTTTTTTATCAAAGATCCGGTTGAGCCCCCGGACTAAAACTCCAACACAAACACGATTGTGAAGTGAACGTGCTAACGTGGAAATACCAGAAAAAAACCTCTTTTAGAAAGCTTCCATTTAAATGTCCTAAAAAGAAGGAAATAAACTTTTACTTACAAATTTTAACTGTCTTCCTGTAGCCTATATATACAATTCATTAAATCATAATCAGCCTGTCGCGAGATTTAGGCTTGAGTAAATTAACTAGTTCCTTGGTACCTATTTCTTTGATCAACTTATTCCTTTTAGTTTATTTTTTATTTAATACTTACAGATACCTATCTAGTACCTACTTACGCAAACGTCGCGACAAGCTTTTATGATTTTTGAATTGTGTATATAGGCTATAAGTAGACAGTTAAAATGTGTAAGTAAAAATTGATTTCCTTCTATTTGGGCATTTGAATAAAAGCTTTTTTGAAAAGGTTTTTTTGTTTAATTTATTCATTACTTTTCAGTCATCGCTAGCTACTTTACAAATTTTACTGTCAAATTATAGCCTATATTTATGGTCTCTACACCAAATTTCAGCGGGATTTCGAAAAGATCTTGTTATTTTTTAACATTCATTTTATCTAGACTTTGACTTCCTCTCAAAAAACCTTTTCATTTGTAACCAAAATTCAACAAGCCCTCTCATTTGATACCCATATTGTAAAAATGCATTGAAGAGTTGATGCATGTTTAGAGTATCTGCTTCAAAATTGGGTCGTAAGATTACACCCGAACATCCTTACAAACATACGTACATACATCGCAAGTTAAATAAAAGGTTTTGAAAAGCTGGTCTTGGGAGGATCGCATCAGCTGATGTAGTAGTGGAATTCCGTTTCAAGAGTTAGTGTTGCAATCAAGTTTTTCAAGTTCTATCGTATATATAAAGATGAAAGTATCAGAGTAGGAAGGCATATCCGTTTTTGATCCAGGGGGTTGTTGGACGCTTGGCAGGTGGAATTGGAAGCAGATACTCTCAACCGATTAAGCTGAAATTTCGTATACACGTTTAGATTGGATGGCAATACACGATTAGTTGTGTGACATTATTCTAAATTCAATACGGCGGACCATCCAAGATGGCGGAACAGTTATTTTTAATGCATTTCTACAATATGGGTATGAAATGAAAGGGCTTGTTGAATATTAGTTTCAAATGAAAGGGCTTGTTGAGAGGAAGTTAAAGTTGAGAAAAAATGCATGTTAAAAAAAAAAAGAAGAACTTTTCAGAATCCCCCTGAAATTTGGTGTAGAGACCTCGTTTATTCTTGATTTGAACCTGTAAAATCGGATGGTTTTATTGGAGAGCTAGACTATTCCAAATTAACCGGCAAACGACCTTGCAACATCTCATGCTTTGAATGAGATGAACAGACTCAGAAACCTAGCTAGCAGTGACTAAAAAGTAATAAATAAATTAAACAAAAAAAACATAGCCTACATACACACTCATAAAATCATGAGAGCTTCTCGCGACGTTTGCGTAAGTAGATACTAAGTAGATAGGTATCTGTGAGTATTTACCTAATTCAACTGAAATGAAAAAATAAACTTATTGGAATAAGTTTGTCAATGAAATAGGTATCTAGCAACTAGTTAATTTACACAAGCCTAAATCTCGCGACAAGCTTTTATGATTTTATGAATTGTGTATATAGGCTATTAGTAGACTGTTAAAGTTCGTAAGTAAAAATTTATTTCCTTCTCTTTAGGGCATTTAAATAAAAGCTTTATTAAAAAGGGTTTTGGTTTAATTTTTTCTATACCAAGTCGAAAGGAGTGTACAATAAGAGTTCATTTAGACAAAGTGTTTCGTTTTATTATGAGCCTGCCCAAGGGGAATGAACATCTCGAGGAAGGAGAGGTAGGGGAGGAGTGGGACGATGGACGCTTTTCGACATATATTCACATTTATATGTAGACAAGTTTAGTGCCTTTCAATATATTCACATAAATGTGTACAATTGAAAAGCGTTACCAGAGTTCTTGTTTTACTAAAAAGATGGAAAGGGTTTGTTAACTGGACGTTAATCATATAGGTCACATAAATAGTTGACGTTTGTACAATTTTTTCTTCTCAAAGTACTAGACAAATGACCTGAATCTTTCAACTTGGCTGTAATGTCGGAAATCGCGCTGTACTGTCGCCAACTTGCTTTGGAATAAGTTTTGTAACGAAGCCCAACGAACGAAAGAGAAACTTTGCTTTTGGGAAAGTAGATGAAACGAACTTCTGCCAAACGTTGACAAAATAAAACATCCAAGACAAGGAGTGCAGAATAAATTCACCTCGGGGAACAATTTCTGAACTCTTGAACACATGAGGAAGATTAGAGGAATTTCAAGTTCCTCTACCCTCAATATACCGGTCGATCCACAGAAACTCCAAAGCTATAAGCAACGCTAAGTTAAAAAACGAAGAAATATTATCATCAAGATAAACCTTAATTATTAAGGTTGAAAAATTATTTAGCTTAATTTTAATACGTGGGATTAAATTAATTATACGTGGGATGAACACACATCGTTCAACTTGACTATAATTTTATGAACCTACTTAGCCAACTATAAATTTCCTCCTTGATGTAGTTGTGTTTTTAATCATTGGGGATGCTGTTTAGTGATTGGATTATAAGCATAAGAACTAGGCATATATGTATAAGAACAATAAGTCTTGGCAATTTTGCTCTTGAACTGAAATGAGCTCTGTTGTTCTAGACATCTTGTATTCATGATTTGAATTTCTACTAAGCTTTGGGGTGTGCGTGTTTCACAGGTGATAGAGCGATTATTGAATTTCAGGAGATATATGCATAGAGCACGTAAATCTGTTCTCAAAATAACTATTTGGATTGATCAGTTGATCATATTTGTGTGCCTCCTGATATTCAATAATCGCTCTATCCTGTGAAACACGCACACTCCAAACCTTAGTAGAAATTCAAATCATGAACGCAAGCCAATTGAATAATAAACCCCAGTGAAAGAATTTGCAGCGTTTTTATTGAACCTCAATAGCCCCCCACAATAAAAACATCTGTAATTTATCAAGTCCTTTAGCACTCGTATTGCGTTAAAACATCCCTAAATGCAAATTTAAACGATGTAGCCAAAGGTAGACTGATGTAGAGGAGGCACACACATATAATCAACTGATCAATCCAAATAGGTGTTTTGGTTGAGAACCGATTTACGTGGTATCTCCTGAAATTCAATAATCGCTCTATCACCTGTAAAACACGCACACTCCAAAGCTCAGTAGAAATTCAGAATCATGAATGCAACTCAAATGAATAAAATTGAATAATAAACCCCACTGAAAGAATTTGCAGTGTGCGTGTTATTGAATTTCAGGAGGCACACAAATATGATCAACTGATCAATCCAAATAGGTGTTTTGGTTGAGAACCGATTTACGTGCTCTATGCATATCTCCTGGAATTCAATAATCGCTCTATCACGGGGCTCGATGGCATACACTTTTGGCACTTGGGGTGAGTTGGCTTAGACTTTTCAAGGAAGGGGCTAGATAGACAAGTAATGGTTTTTTTAATGAAAAAATCGAATTTACTGAACAAAATGAAAAACTTGACAGGAACTTCTTCCAAAACTGAAGAAACATGTCGGTTTCTTGCTTAGCTTTCTTTTTTTTTGTCTTCTTCCTTTCTTTTTCAGAAGGTTCACCTCATCGAACTGCAACTACGATGGCGATAGTAGCGCTCCCTAGTGTCAGTGGTACAAATTAGAAACATATTGCCTACGTGCCCCTTTTGCCGACATGCCCCGGTCTCTCCTACTATTTAGAAAATGTATGACATTGAATTTTTGGCCTTGAATGCGTGGACTGAGACCAAACTGAAACGGATATCACGATTCGATCCAACGTTGAACAGTTGTGAATCACGTGGCACACTTGAGGTCTACCTTCATCTTACTTTTCGCACAACCCATGGGTTTGTGCTCTCAAAGGCGGCTTGCGCACGTCCAAAAATATCGATTAAGGGATCAACATTTCACGTAAAACCCAAAACTGCAATTTAAAAAAATCGGGCTGCTATTTGAAAAAACAAAGTTGGTGCTGTTTTTGCTCGGATGCGTAATGGGGCAGTCTCGTCATTTTTGAAATATACAAAAAAATGGCGTTTTCCCAGAATTGGTGACCGGAAATTAGAGAAAGTCTGTTGCTATGACACCTGTATGGCTATGTACACTTAAATAACACTTGACTCCTGGCATTCTTGTAAATCGCTGATGAGGCCTTGGAACGAAATCGTTAGGATTAATTGTTTATGATCGATAAAAGCTAAAAGAGGAACAGCCAATAACAATTTTATCTACTCATCGTTCTACCAGTATAAAATATTACGTTACACAACTATATCTCCCCTCCATAAAGTCTTACCTCCATTGTGGTTGGCGATAAACTGAAGAATATTGAGCTTGTTGCGGGCGGCAGCTTGATGGGCTGCAGCCCGCCCCTTACTGTCCCGGACGCTGAGCCGCTTCGGTTCAGCGGTGAACAACCTGTTGAAATCTTCTATGTTCCCACTTTCTGCCGCCTGCGCACATAGAAGTCAAATCCAGATCAATTCATTCCGTTTTTATTAAGTCCTCTACTTATCATCGTTCCATTCAGTTATGAGAGAAATTCCACTCTCTTTTTCAAATGATCTCCAGAAGGTAAAAAAAGTTTGCATAAGCTGCCAAAGCGGTCTAAAGTGACTGTAGAAAATAACCTACTTTTTCCAAATGTCGATGGCCCGAAATCCAAACACTTCATCTTTATGTTTTCGCCATGTTACTTACTGTGCATAGATGTGAAACAGTCGTATATCAAAAATGCAACACACACCAACTTTATTTTTTCAAATGGGATCTCCACTTCTTTGTTGAAGATCTGGAAAATCTGCATATCATGGAAATTTGACCCTTCGTTTGATTCCTTCGACCGCGGGCAACCCGTTCAGAGAGCACGCACAGTTGCAAAGTCCCGAAAGTTGCTCTAACAAATGTTAGCAAATCCAAAGTGTGACTCATCAATTTTCATTGTCCTTTAACGCTGATCTAGGTGGTACTATACGTTGATTCATAAGACTACATTTGAACGTTTTGACACCAATAAAAATTGATGTGTCAGACATTATTTTTCAAAAATTTATGTGATCACTCGCTGAACGGTTTGTGCACTGCAAACAAAAATCAAGTGTGGGGTCAAATTTTCACGAAATTAAGAATAGCATTCTAATCTGGAATTTAAAAAAGTGGGTTCCCATATGAAAAAATAAAGGTGGTGTACGTTACGCACATTTGTTCACTTGAGCAGTCTACATTGTGCTCATATTTATTATCCTTGAAAAAAATATTTTTACCCCAAAAATAACGATTTTAGAAGGAGTAGGGGGAGGAGATCTCATCGAACCCCCTGCGTAACTCAATAAAACGTTAACATAGCACAACTTCTCCCGTCCTCCTGACTCAATTTCAATTACCCACAGGATTTTTTTTTTAAACGGGCCTAACATCCTACTCTCCACTTGAATCTTTTGAGTTTTGGAACGACGGTAAAGAAATAATCCTCGCTGAAATACGATAACGGTGTAGGAAAACATACGATTAAGAAAGCATTTGATTACCCATGTTTCTATGACATGGGTACTCATGCCCAAGAACTTACACGTCCAGAAGGGAATATGGGTAAAAATCATTCGAATGAAAAGAAATTTGGATTGCATGAGTTCAAAATTTGGAAGAATTAAATTGCTTCCTACAACTTGGTAACTATGGGTTTCTCTTGCAACGTACGCAAACTCCTTTGATGCCTTTTAATTCGAAAGTGAGAGTGGTCAGAAAGATTCTTTTAGCGTAGAATACGCTTTAGCCATGGACTAACTAGCCAAAAAAGGAACGCTTGAGCGTAACGAAATGTGACACGGAAAAGTCTAGAACGTTCTGGGCTGCTTTAGAAACAGATCATATGATCATAAAACACCGATAATTGATGTTTATAAGCACATTGGGTAACTAAAGGCGATCACCAAGCAACAACTTGCATATTTACATCCGTGTGTAGTAGTTGCGACAAACCCGTTTGAAGTGAGTAATTTTATTTATGTAAATCGGAGTTTCAGTCGTTCGCGAATCGTCCTTCGGTTACTCGAATCGTCACTCGAGGCTAAAGCGTATTCTACGTTTCTATACTTGTAGCAGCAGGCTATAAATAAAAGCAAAAGGGGGGTCCAGGGGGCGCAGCCCCCGGCGAGGCGCGTAGCGCCGAGTTTTTTTAATTTTTTTCAATAACGGACATTTGAAATCCACCAAGAAAATGATATAAATTCAATGCTGTAAATATTCCACCATAACGTGTCTGTTAAGTTGTCTTTTGTCAAATTAAAAACGCTGCAAATTCTTTCACTGCGGTTTATTATTCAATTGGCTTGCGTTCATGATTTGAATTTCTACTAAGCTTTGGAGTGTGCGTGTTTCGCAGGATAGAGCGATTATTGAATTTCAGGAGATATGCAAGGAGCACGTAAATCTGTTCTCAAAATACCTATTTGAATTGATTAGTTGATCATATTTGTGTGCCTCCTGAAAATCAATAATCGCTCTATCCTGTGAAACACGCACACTCAAAAGCTTAGTAGAAACTCAAATCATGAACGGAAGCCAATTGAATAATAAACCCCAGTGAAAGAATTTGCAGCGTTTTTATTGAACCTCAATAGCCCCCCACAATAAAAACATCTGTAATTTATCAAGTCCTTTAGCACTCGTATTGCCTTAAAACTTCCCCAAATCCAAATTTAAACGATGTAGCCAAAGGTAGACTGATGTAGAGGGGGGACACAAATATCATCAAATAGGTTACAAACAAACAATAATAAACCAAAAAACGCAAATGTTGGCACCATAAATCGGGCCATAGGTACTTCGGGAACGGTTTGACCTACGGACCTGGGGAGGGGCTCATTCGATTCCTCATGGTACGTTCTTCAAATAGGTATAAATTTAGGCCGCTTCGACTTGTTTTGAGGTTTTTAGGGATTCTACAAAACTTTGACAGCCCTTAAAGGGCATTTTAAATTGAGTGAGAGAGCTGGCTCAAGAATTGGGGCGTCGTCGGACCAAGATGGATTTTTCCTGAAAATTTCAGATCTTTTGCTCCAGCCGTTTGGGAGAAATCGTGCGTACGGCGTACGGCGGACAGACGGAAAATTTTTTATTGCAAATTCGGATTCTACATCCTTTGAAAAGTAAACCATGAAATTTTCAGGGGGGTTCGAATTTTTTTTCCAGAGCGATTACAATGGTTTATAATTGAATAATAAACCAAAAAAATACATTTAATGAATATGGAACATCGATTTAGAGACTATGAATAAACCCATGAAACAAAAAAGGTTTCGTAGAGATGTTGCCCGTAAACATTCATCGACATGACACGATCATTAAAAAAAAGAAACAAAGAAAAAACTAGATGCTTAATGCATTAAAATTATGTTATTGCTCAAAGCTGGTGAAGGATACATACATACAACAATGTAACAAACATTGACGAATTGGAGTAAGAAACTCGATGTTTGGTACCACACTCGGACCCCCACCAACATCTCGAATTCCCTTCGGAACCTTTTTTACGCCTACTCGTCTGTTTTCAGAATCACCTGCGTGCGAGCCTTCTCCTTGGTGGTTCTATGGCCGGGGGCCCCCGTCTCGGGGTTACCTAATCAAACATATTGGTAAGTAATGGGTCACAACTATGTTCGTATTTCATAGGATCACACTTGAAAATAAAATCATAAACGCTTGTAAATCTTTTTGAAAACTAAATGAACTCATGAAAATCGGCTGAGCATTCCAGTAGATATGAGTAGACTTCGAGTAGATCGCCCGTTACCCTCTCAAGCCTCCTTCCCAATTTTGGCAGAAATTCGGACACCGTGAGTTTGTGAACACTGCTGTACGACGTTTTATAGGTTTCAATTTTTGATCTGACAGGCAGCAAAGGGCCTGCCTGTGAGGGATCTACTGTTCCACGACTACCTCTGGAACACCTTACTGCAGTGACTAGTATAGCCACATGGATAGTATAAAAATGTCGGTAGTGTTGATCCCCTATACCATCTGAAGCCCACTTCGTAGAAATGGACGTAAAGAGCACAGCCGGAGTTCTTTCCCATCCACTGATTCATGCAGAGCACCATTGAACTCATCAGATGAGCTGGTTTTGGAGCAGTTGGAGTTTCTTGATCGCACCACAACTATTGCTGCCTGACAAAATCGAGGTCAGGGGCAGCGGAAGTTGACCTTCTTTTGGGCTAGCACCTGCTGGGTGTATAAAGATGGGATACTGACTGAGAGAGACAATGCCGAGTCCACTGGCCGAGACCACTGCGTAAATATAGGCACTTGATAGAACAGATTGGAAAGCCTAACCAAGAGCACACAACAGTACAAACTTCACACTCTAACTCAAGCAGCCTCGCCGCAGTATGCCTGCCAAAGACTAGCCCATAGTTTGGTGTTGGCAGTAAGTGCAAATGGAACGCAGCTTCTTGGTTTTGAGTACTGTTAGCTTCTTCACAGGGCCATTCACTGGCCAAAAGGCTCCCAGGATGTTACCTATGACACCTGCCACTTGAAGGCGAGATCCAGAACCTTGTGGAAGTGGCAAAGACCACTGATAAGATAGAAACAGACTGTACCCCCAGGCACACTTCTCCCTTTCTTTGGAATGGAAATTATCCGGAAATGGGCCAACACTTTTGGGGGTCCTCTTGACAGCAGCAGCAGGTTGTGAATGAGCAGTACAACATTCTAAGGAGATTCATTACTGTGTCAGGCGGAAATATCATCAGGTCCAGGGGAAGTAGAGGTCCTTGGAGGAGGAGAGGGCCTTGTCATGAAGCACCATTGTGCACATGATGTTGGGAGTACCACTAGCTCACCAGAGTTGTGGGTGGTAGCACTCATGAGTGGTTCTCATTATTCCACCAACTCCTGAAGAGGGGGCTAATCTCAGCGTTCTCTAGTACCTCCACAGCTGTATGAACTGTAAGCTTCCTCCACAGCCTCTGGAGCGGCTGTTATTACCGCTGTCTCGCTAGCTTAGTGACTCCGCAACTTCCAGATGGATACCATTGAAAAGAGCTTTCAATTTCCTACCCGTTTACTAGAAAATTAAATTCCGTAAAGCAATTTTCACGGGTAAAAAAAAAATTAAACACTCTAGCGTATTTGAAATTTATCAGATGCAACACGATAAGATGGAGTTGACAGGGGATATCAGGGATTGACAAGTCATCCGCCAGAGCGCTATGTGTAATGAGAATAAGCGACAGTAGTGGGTAGGAGTGCAGTACCTCACAACGAGTGTTTGAGCACAAAGTAAAACAGCAGGTAAAATTAAACCTGCAAGGGTAATACCTTGAATCGGGGGAAAGTTGGAAATCATTCTTTGAAAATGAGCAACCTGAGTAGGATGAGCTTTAGATTATAACTTTTGTTTCGAAATTTTCGGGATTTCTTCAGTTTTTCAATTATATTTTCCCAACAACTCGTCCTAGCAAAAACCTTGAAAAAAAAACGAATCAAACAACATTGAATTTGGCGTCGATTTATCTATACAGCTTTTTAGTTGAACCGGTTAACAAGTTAATTATCGGCGGGTGAAAAACGACAATTTCTCATTATCACCGAGTCTATCTTCTTTGGCATCCTATTCATCTGTGTTCCTGTCAAAATACCCTTTGAATCAAATTTGTACAAAATTTAACGGCGATAATAAGGATTTTAAAATTCTACCAATTTTTACCATACTTTCATGTCAATTCCGAAAATATCCTTTTTGTTACATCCAACATCTTGCTTCCTTACCATTATATCTTGTATCTAGATTGTTCCAGCGTATCATCTAACTGGGGTATATCATCATTCAATATTGTTACAAGGTTATTTAAACGTATACGTAAATTTCTGTATTTTCAGTAATTGATACTGCTATTTTGGAGAAAGATTGTGAAAGGAGAAAAAGAGACTATCGACAACTGAAATAATTGTGAACTTAATTTTAAATCAAAGTGAAATTGACAAAAAAATGAATTCAACAAGGAGGTTCAAAACAAATTCAAACAACTTCTCTTTATAAATATTTATGTATATGTAACAAATTTGAACAACTTCATTATAAAGAAAATAAGCAAAATCCAATGGTAACTTGAGCAATTGAAAACGCTTATTAAAAATAATCCACTTTCGTATTTTGAGAAACGCAGTAGAAGAAATATGAGACGATACAAATTATTTCACAAGGGTTTATTATCTCAAGCTCCCTGTTATCCTACCTCCTCCAATCGCCACAAATAAAAAATGTTGAGTCATAAAAACGAAAATATTAAAATTGAAATTTAAAAAATTGAATTTTACACTCATTTTCGTAAACTTTACCCCTCTTATAATTTGATTTTCCAAATGAAATAAGCTTGGATTGGTTTGGGACCCATCCCAACAAATTTGCCTTCTACAATTACTTGAAAATGACGCTTTCCTAGATCAAAAGAAGTTTTTAATAATTTCTAATAGCCTAACTTGTTACCCTGTGCGGGTAGGATGGATTTTTGAAGATTATTATTGAAACTATGTCTTGTGTCGTTCATGTTCGAATAATTTGTTTCATTATTTAAACATGTCTGTTAACGCTTCAATAGAAAATTTCTCCGTTTTTGAAATAACTAGATGAGATTTTGAATAAAAATACGACAAAAACCAGGATACGGTAGTGAACCGTCATAGGAACAGGAGTGACAGAAAAATCCCAACCGCATGAAGTGTTGAAAATGTCGAAAGACGGTAATACCCAGTAGGAAGGTGGGCTTATACGGGTCAGATAAAAGAAGCAATGGTGAGGAAGCAAGACGTGGGATGTTCCAAAAAAGAAGTTTCAGGAATTTGCCTTAAAAGAATTGTATAAATCGGTAAAATTTTAAAATTCCTGTTTTTTAACTCCGGTTAAATTTTCCTTGGATTTTTTTCCAAGGTTGATTTTCCCAGAAGTTACAAGCGAAAAACTGATGAAAATCCCACGTTTTTTGTGGTACCGAAGGTTATGGTAACCCTATGGAGACGTACGAACTCAGATTACTCGTTTTCGAGACGATTAAACGGATTTTGAATAATTTTCTGTTTTCCCAAAATCACCTCAGGGTCTTGTTATTATTTTGCTGGGCTAAAACGAAAAGCAATGAATGATAGGAGGATTTTGGCAGAAGAGAAGATAGCGGAGGAGCAAGCGAAGAAGATAGAAAAAGTCATCGAGAAAAAACTACAAGACGAAATGAATAGAAAACAGGAAGAGGAGAAGAAAGCAGCGGAGAAGAAGCACGTTGTAGAGTTGGAAATTAAAAAAATCGAACAGGGGAGTTTGAAGAAAGTTGAGGCGGAAGAGAAAACGCTGGATGACCAGGCTGTGAAAATTAAAGAAGAAATAAAGAAAGCTACAGAAAGAGAAATAAGGAGGATCAACGATGAAATTAAAATGGAAGAAGAGAAGAAGAAGCGAATTGATACTGAGATCAGCAGAAAGAAAGAACAAATTAAACTAGTGAAACAAGCTGAACAGACGGCCATAAAGAAAGCGGAATTGGAAAAGAAAAATGCGAAAGAAATGCTGAGGAAGAAAAAGTTGCAGCTTAGAAGAGAAGAAAAGCAATTGAACAAGAAATGATGGTACAAGGGATATAGGTACTAATCATTTCTTTAAAATGTTTGTACTTGAATGCCAAGAAATGTTGTCTAGTATGTTATAATCTTAGTAATATACAACTTTGCACCGCGGCTGATTAAAAAAAATAATAATAACATATATATATAGGTGTGATGTTCTTGACTGGCTATTTAAAACTTCTAGTTGTGGGTCTTGAGGTTCAGTCGAATAATCTCAATGTTTATCTGGCCATATATTCGATTTATTTGTAAATCTTCATCAGGGCTTAACAGTGTTTTGTTGGGATTATCAAATCTTCAATTTAAACTAATGCACTTCTGTGGACATACACTAGGTTATACCTAATTTATACTTAAGTAGTCCTTACGCCTCGCTAACAAGTGGTCGAAATCCTACTCCCAGGTGATGATGTGGGCACGAGTGAAAACTCAATTCTCGGTTCATCGAGCAGTTTCCACGAGGCTAAGGGGCCCGAGGAACAGAAAGAATTTGCAGCGTTTTTTCAATAGTACCCCTTTGCAACCGTAGATCAAATCTTTTTTCATAATCCCCCCCAGCATCAAACTTTTCCGCTTTACGTTTCAAGATGATTCGATTCAAAATCTGCAAGGATTCTCCCTTGGGATCTAGCTAGTCCAGTAACTTATAGCCAGACCGATCCTCTCAAACGCACAGATTCTGAGTGAAGAACCGGTCAAAGCGAGGTTTTTTGGAGTTTTTACCGACATGTGCAAGCGGGGTGTCGTTTTCTGCGAGTAATTTTCGAAGTAAGTTGGGACGAATCGAATGGGGTGGGTTTCAGATTCAGAGAAATTCACCCGTAGCTCTCTTTAGAAATTCAAGTAGTCACACCTATGTAGTCCAAATTTTCTTTTACAGCTTGTCCCATAACATTTGAGATATGCAAGACTTTCATACGTAATAACTCTACAATGTAACAGTGCCAACAGGGTGGTCTTAGTTAAGTTTACACGGCCTACACGTAGAATGAATTTCTTAATGTTGGTTTATTATTTTTGATGCGAAGCCTTTTCAATCCCCCCACCCCTCAACCTTTGTTTATTTACGGTCCGGGTAGCAAAAATGAACCATTGTGAAATAATTTTCAGCGTTTTAATTTAACTGATGGAATTTTCAAGGACTCGCAAGAAAACTAAGAAGTATTCAAGTAATAGATCTTGTGGGGAAAAACATCGGGGTAATGATTTCGAAAACAGCTTGTTTGACTGTAAGTACACTGACAATAGTGAGCAAACACGGAAGACGTTTTCACGGGTTTGATTTTAATTATTTGAAGTAAATTGATTGTTGGTGTCGTCACGTGAAGCCCAAAAACCCAAAAACCGAAAGATTATTTCCTGAAGTTCATTCTCACAAAATTCCAACCTCCTGTCTTTAAGGCGCTTTGAAAACGAGGTTTTCAGGCTCTTTGAAAACGTAAAAGGACAATATCAAAGTCTAACGTGACCGTCAGTGAAGTTCTCAACTCCACAACTTCATTTACCCGAAGAAGTCAGTTTGGAGTGGATCGCAGGGCTGTTTTTGACGTCAAGCTCTTCATTGTGTTCAGTTCGAATGATGTAGATGTCGAATGAATGAGTTACAGTATGTATCAGATAAAACATCTAAATCATGTTTTTTAAAATAACTCCAATTTTATTCATGTATATTTCGTTTTTAATCTGTAATGCGTCCCTCAACCTTTGTAATCGACGAAGAATTAACAAATTAATCCCCTCAAAATTTGTCGGTTACGTTTGATAGGTTTTAAACATAGAATTAAAACTCGGCGCTCAGCTCCTCGCCAGGGGGCAAGCCCCCTGGACCCCCTTTTGCTTTTATTTAGAGACTACTGCCACAAGTATAGGAACGTAGAATACGCTTTAGCCTCGATTGAACGCTGAACGTTCAACGATGATCATCGAACGTTCATTGTCGAACCGAAGGACGATTCGCGAACGACTGAAACTCCGATTTACATAAATAAAATGACTCACTTCAAACGGGTTTGTCGCAACTACTACACATGGATGTAAATATTCTTATGTTTATTGGTCTCGTGTCACCGTTTTCGTTCCTGGATACCACACCCTTTTTCGTTCCTGGATACCATACCCTTTTTCGTACGGGTTTGTCGCAACTACTGCACATGGATGTAAATATTCTTATGTTTATTGGTATCGCGTCTCCGTTTTCGTTCTTGGATACCATACCCTTTTTCGTTCCACTCCCGCGTGACACTTTTCGGCTAGTTAGTCGATGACTAAAGCGTATTCTACGCTTAAAAAAAAACCATCCGTCCGCCGCCCGAACCAAAGTTTTCGAAAATTGGCTCAAAAATCCTCAACGTTGTGCAGTAACCTTGGTGTCTTGATTGTCGCTAACACCAGGTCCATTTAGCAGGCCCCCAATCTGACTCGATACTGTTCTGAAATTATGTAATGTGTTAGTATTTCGTTAGTATAAGTTAGTATACGCATTATTTTCATTTGTATACTCTTCTTTCCCCTTGTACAACTAATATATGGCTTCTCCAAGTCGAATTGGGAATTTTCCGAATGGAATTGAGAATTTTCCAAACCAATTTGAGAATTTTCCAAACCAGTTTGAGAATTTTCCAAATCAATTTGAGAATTTTCCAAATCAATTTGAGAATTTTCCAAATCAATTTGAGAATTTTCCAATATAAGAAACTTTCACTACTAAAAAGGAAGAGGGAGTTTTTCCAAACCGAATTGACAATTTTTTAAGGCAATTGAAAACAAAATTAGTGTAGCAAAATAAAAAATAGGACTTTATGAACAAATTAACATTGAAATCAGACAGATAAAATGAACGAAGAATACTTCATAAAAATTACGGTCTTGGTAAGAACAGAAAAAATCGAGGCCACTCCACATTTTTGTTTTTGTTGCCTCCAATAGACCAGCCGAACGCAGAGTGACCTCGATATTTTCTGTTCTTACCAAGACCGTAATTTTTATGAAGTATTCTTCGTTCATTTTGTCTTTTTGATTTCAATGTCAATTAGTTCAATGTCAATTCTTCCATTTTGCTTCACTAATTTTGGTCTCAACATAAGTCTTGGATTGCCTTGGAAAACTCCATCTTCCTTTTTAGTAGTGAAAGTTTCTTAGATTGGAAAATTCTCAAATTGATTTGGAAAAGCTATATAAAATGGAGGGCCAGTGAAATGGCATCCCCCCATTGAGCTTATTTTCACAAAAAAGCTAGCTCGATCGTTAGTATTTTGTTAGTGTACACCACACTTTCATTTGTGTACTCTTCTTTTCCTCTCATACAACTGATACAAAAAAGGGGGCTGTTGAAAGATCATCCATTCCCCCACAGGCTTATTTAGTCAAAAAATAGATGAGCCGTCAATATTTTGTTAGTACACAGATATTAATAAATACGATATTTGTACTGCGATTTCATCCATTGCAGCCTCTAATATTTTTCAAAACATTAGAGAGAATGTAACAAAATTGTTGGTCTAATAGTCTAGTACTTTGTGAATTTACCTCCTAATTGCCTAATTGCCTTCAGTTGGAATATTTGTCATGTCAGATAGTTATATTCTAGTTTTCATCACACTCAAGTGCATAAATTCTATTGAAATACTTTTATTCCTTATTCCTACAGCTAAAAAATATCAAGTTGTAGATACACGTAGAAAGTATGTTTTGATTTCCGAAACAACGAAGGACCAAGGAACGTTTTTTGTTCGGCCTAAAAGAATTGTTTCCACTCTGGAAGCGTCATTCCATTACGTTGTTCTATGCGTAAATAGGAAACGCGCTACCTTCCAAAGAATCAAAGAAATGTATGTGATGTTCTGTCTGCCCTTCAGCCCCACTGTTAGTAACTAGGTACGAAGTGTCTGAATGAAATCTTTCTATTATCTGTTATTCTATTATCGACCAAACGAGCTAGTTATGAACCATAGGTTCTGATATAATTGCTAGAATTTGTGGTTCTTTCATCCAAGTATACATCTATGACCTGAGAGTTCTCTCCGCCCCCCCCCCCCCCCCGCGCTGGGGCCCTTTTTCCTTCACTGGCGAGGTCGGGGGGAGGAGGGACAGCAGGTCGGTTGCCCTGGGAGACGGGGAGGGAGAATTCCACCCGCCCAGCGTTACCACCCCCTGAAACGTCGATATACTCTGATAAGCTTGTCTTTATATAGTGTGATCAATCATGGGATTTTGTGTTGATGTTTTATGTTGTTTTTGTGATTTGTGTGATCAAGTCTCATTAATCACCCACTGTGTTACACAAGACAGAAGTACAACATTTCAAAATCAACACAACAAGTTTTCCCCCCATTTTACCGTCATCTTGTGTTTGCTGTGGCTTAACGTGTTGGTGTCTCTTGAAGCTCTCATAAATGAACGTCGTACAGACGTACGCATGGAATCAGGCGTACAATTGATAAATCCTGATTGGAAATAAACTCATCGTAAAGATTTCAAAGTAGATTTTTAAGGTGCATTAGAATTCTGATTAAAAAAGGTGTTACTCTACAAGAAATATAATTTTCTTGAGGTAGATTAAAGGCAGTAAAAGATGGCAAACTGAACTCAAACCTGATTATTTGGCAAACTTCAACCGGTTGTGGATCGATGGACATCGGCCTGATCGATCTGAAAACTTGTGGACAATTTTCCTCACCGATTTTAATTTTTAGAGTTTCACTTTTCACATGGAATGCCCCATATACCAGTTAAATTGTGTACATGTGTTTCAATTTGGAAGTAACTCAAGCGGGTTAACCGAAACGTAGATTTTTGTGTTTGATTTCGTTATGATTTTCTACTTCTCCATTCGCACATTTTTTTCTGGTACATCTTAGAGGCTATGATACTCTCTCAGCTATACACAATATTGAACCCAATATTCTAAAATTACCTTGTCAAGTTAGTATGTTGGAATATCTAAGAATCATACTAATGCGCTGTATTAATATTTATCTATTATCAGTTGATTTTATATTATTGTTTTGTTTCAGGTATGTGCTCAGTGACTTAGACTCCTCACCAAACGAAATGTGAGTAAACTAACTGATTTTCTTCATTATTAAATCTATTTCATAGCGTTACATAGTCTTTGTTTAATAATTGAAGACCAGTTTGCAAAGCAGGAAATACTATTGTGCTTATCTTTAACACGTTAACTAGGAATACATCCAAGTTCATTTCAACCAGAAGTATAATTGAAATTTTAATTTCGTAAATTTAATATGGGGAATTTAATCAGGTGATTTTTTAAGTATCACCCTCCCATAACTCCAACCTCTCCACATGTTCTGAACCCTCAGGGCCGTACCCAGGGGGGCTCATGGGGCGCGAGCCCTCCCCCCCCCCCCCCCCCCCCGAAATTATTCTGGAAGTAAAGTTGTTTTTTTGAAATCATGAGAGAAAAAAAAGTCTAACCCTCCCTGAAAATTTCATGGTTTACGTTTCAAAGAGTGTAGAATCCAAATCTGCAATAAAAAATTTTCCGTCCGTCCGCCGTACGCACGATTTCTCTGAATCTTCTGTCTTGTGTAACACAGTGGGTGATTAATGAGACTTGATCACACAAATCACAAAAACAACATAAAACATCAACACAAAATCCCATGATTGATCACACTTTGATCACACTATATAAAGACAAGCTTATCAGAGTATATCGACGTTTCAGGGGGTGGTAACGCTGGGCGGGTGGAATTCTCCCTCCCCGTCTCCCAGGGCAACCGACCTGCTCCCTCCTCCCCCCGACCCCGCCAGTGAAGGAAGGAGGGCCCCAGCGGGGGGGGGCGTCTCCCAGGGCAAGCGACGTGGCCCTCTCCTCAGGGATTTGGGATATAAGATTTTTTGACTTGGCATATTGTTATATACTCCCTCATTGTGTTATTCATCTATTTCTTTTTAACCTGCATAGCAGGGCCATTAAACTAGTGATAACATGTGAATATAGCAGCAACGGCTCTGCTGAGAACTCTCAGGTCATAGATGTATACTTGGATGAAAGAACCACAAATTCTAGCAATTATATCAGAACCTATGGTTCATAACTAGCTCGTTTGGTCGATAATAGAATAACAGATAATAGAAAGATTTCATTCTCTCATTCTCTCTAATGTTTTGAAGGATGTTGGTAATGTCTGGAGTTGTGCAATCGATGAAATCCCAGTACAAATAACGTATTTATTAATATCTATGTACTAACAAAATATTGACAGCTCACCAATTTTTGACTAAACAAGCCTGCGGGGGAAGGGATGATATTTCATCAGCCCCGTTTTTTGTATCAGTTGTATGAGAGGAAAAGAAGAGTACACAAATGAAAGTGTGGTGTATACTAACAAAATACTAACGATCGAGCTAGTTTTTTTGTGAAAATAAGCTCAATTCGGGGATAACATTTCACTGGCCCCCCATTTTATACATATATTAGTTGTACAATAGGAAAGAAGAGTATACAAATGAAAATAATGTGTAGTATACTAACATATTGTGAGCATCGCCCGCCGATAACAAGTTGACATGAGGCCAAGATGTATTATAGAAGAAGAAGAAGAAGAAAAAAGTTCATTGATAGTAATAATAATACAAAGTAAAAATCATTTCTTTTAAATAAATAAACATTTCGACAATGGTTTTTCCAACCGTCTGTCGGAAGTGTTGGTCGCAGCTCGTGAACTTTCAATATTTCTAAGAAGAATGGAGAAGGTTGCAAGGAAAGAAAAGAGGCTTGATGTAACCGAGTAGGGAGCAGGCTTCAAAAATTAAATTCCCTCACCATCATTGCCCTATACCGCCATGCCAGCTTGCAGAACTGGCTTCTTTGGCTATTCTCTAAATTTGAATGAATTGAGATGATTAGGAAGTGAGAAAATGACGTTTTACTGACATTACGTTTGCGCAGAGTAAAGTGTTGGTTTGTGAACAATGAACATCCGAGAGGACTATTTAGAGGGCTACTCAACCCTCCATCTGTCGGGCCGCACACCCAGCGTTGAGTCGTCATTCCAGTAGTAGTCGTAATGTAGTTGGTCCCGACAATCGATGTAGTAAATACACAGAATTGCCCGCTTCGTATGACCAGGCGGTCCGTGGTTAGGGATGGGTATTGATACCCGATATTTCAAAACATCGATATTTTACCGTTATGTATCGATATTTCGAAATATCGTCAAATTTTTTCTCACCAGCTTAAAAAATTGGTTTTAATATTTTTCTTTGGTTGATTTTCTTACTAGCCAAAGAACTCACCAACCAATCTTTGGACACTTGTAATGGAATCTGGAATGTAAAAGAATAGTGGCTTTATTACTAGATGGAAAACAGGAAAAGCTGAAGAAGAAGTAGGAAGGTAGCAGTAGGAGGCTATATAATGCCTCACAGGTACAAAAAATCAAAACAAAGATTATCTTTCAAGTTTTTTGCAGTTCAAGTTTGAAAAATTGATATTGGAAACGATACCCGATATTTATAAAATTTATAAATTTTTTATAAATATTTAATATCGATACTTTGCTTGTGTGCTGCTCCTTTCTGGCAGGGGAAAACTAAATTTTTCAGCACCCTCAAAAATAACCCGCACTGGGTACAGCTGGCCAGCCCATTTTTGAAGCCGGACTCCAGCCAGGAGGAGATAGCCGCGGCTGGTGAGAGGATACTAGTCAACATTTATGGAGGCAAGACTAAAACCCTTAACACCCTGCGCTTCATGTCCTTTGTAAAGTCTGCTGCCTCAGCAAAAGTCAACCAAGCCCAATCGCCCCCCACCACAGATGCTGCAAAGCATCCCTCCCTGAGGACCAGGTCCAAAAGTGGTTGGGAACAGACAAGAACCCCTGCAATTGGGGATGGCTGAAACAGAAAAAGGGCTCATGCCCGTTACTATGAATGCTGAGCCTGCTCCTCAGACGCTCCTGAAGATGTTATCCTGCAAATGCAAGAAAGGGTGCACAGGGTCTTGCACCTTCCTAAAGGCTGGGCTGAAGTGGCCGAGAGTGGTTTGAGGAATCACTTTAGTTTTTATAGATCAGCAGGTGTAATCAGTGGTACACATTCGTTTCTTTCCCGTTTATCAGGTATCAGTTTATTGTACCTACTTCTTTTCTGGATATTATAGGTAATATGTTTCTTCCGAGTTTATCTTGTATCAATTATTCACTTCTATAACATACCATATATTTCTAACAAATAAAGCGTTGTTGTGTTGGTACAATGTTTTCTTCATTTTTCGGTTAAATCTGAGTTGTGTAATTATTTGATTTTTATTCGATCTGGTTTGAGATGAGGTCGAGGTACCTACCTATCACCTCTTTCGTCTGTACACATATTTACTTACATTGCACGGTAGCTGCTCACAAAAAATGTGGGTAACTATTTCAGTGGTGAGTAACACGTCCGTTTTGCAAAAAACAATTCATTCCACTTTTCCTCTAAAATCTGAGTTGTGTAATAATTGGGTTATAATTCGTTTCCGAGAAAACTGTGAGGGCTACATGCTTTGTTCTGGTCTCAAATTGAAGCTTATCACATTCCCTTCAAATTCCTTTCTCGTGACTTTTCCCTTAAACGAGTAATTTTGCCAGTACGAGGCTCAAAATACGACCTTAACACAAAAATTTCGCTTTTTGGAAAAAATCGTCACTTTTCAAATTAGCGTATCTCCGTACCTATCAGACCTACAGCGCTCGGATTGAGCTCAAATTGTAACAAATGTGATCTACTTGAAAAACGTATGGGACAAGAGTTACCGAGACATGACTAGTTTAGGAGTTATAAGGAAAAAACCGACAAATCGGCGAAAATTTCGTGGTTTTTAGCGCATTTCGTCGCTAGCACATGGTTTTCGGGGTCGCAAACTTGGGTGTAAACTACCCGCGGGGGTCCTAACAATTTTTTTTTATTTTTAATAATCTTCTCTCTAAGCGCCATGACACGGTTGCAGCCATAACCTTGATGTTGTTAGGCGCCACTCGTTTTAGCTCAGATAAAAGGAAAAAACATACATACATACATTCAAATGCAAAAATCGTAGATAGCTGAGCGTTTGCAATGTTTGCTCTTTTTTATGTCGATATTGACTGGCCTATCTGGCTGGGGTTGGGAAGTGAGGCCAGCTTCACTGCCCGGAGTGGGGGGAGCGGAGTAGAACCATGGAAGGGATGGGTATCGTAGAACAAGACTTGTCCACTTAGTGTCGATATTTTGTACCGATACTGTATCGGAAGGTTGGTATCGAAACTCCAAATATCGGTCAAGCAAAGTATCGATATTAAATATTTATAAAAAATTTATAAATTTTATAAATATCGGGTATCGTTTCCAATATCAATTTTTCAAACTTGAACTGCAAAAAACTTGAAAGATAATCTTTGTTTTGATTTTTTGTACCTGTGAGGCATTATATAGCCTCCTACTGCTACCTTCCTACTTCTTCTTCAGCTTTTCCTGTTTTCCATCTAGTAATAAAGCCACTATTCTTTTACATTCCAGATTCCATTACAAGTGTCCAAAGATTGGTTGGTGAGTTCTTTGGCTAGTAAGAAAATCAACCAAAGAAAAATATTAAAACCAATTTTTTTAAGCTGGTGAGAAAAAATTTGACGATATTTCGAAATATCGGTACATAACGGTAAAATATCGATGTTTTGAAATATCGGGTATCAATACCCATCCCTAACCACGGACCGCCTGGTCATACGAAGCGGGCAATTCTGTGTATTTACTACATCGATTGTCGGGACCAACTACATTACGACTACTACTGGAATGACGACTCAACGCTGGGTGTGCGGCCCGACAGATGGAGGGTTGAGTAGCCCTCTAAATAGTCCTCTCGGATGTTCATTGTTCACAAACCAACACTTTACTCTGCGCAAACGTAATGTCAGTAAAACGTCATTTTCTCACTTCCTAATCATCTCAATTCATTCAAATTTAGAGAATAGCCAAAGAAAGAGGGTTTGATCATTTCCTACCAATCGTGCCTACCCAATTTCCTACCCGATCGTAGCGGTGGTAGTTCCTCCGCATGCACAAACATAAAATCCGTGTATAATGCTTTAATTCTTACAGCTTTCACCTTTTTTTTAATTAAAATTTCAGAGAGTGTGCTGGTTCCGTTCTACACGGTCCCTGTAAGTTTCATTTCCCCCAAATCAATATTCTGCGCACTAGCGAACATAAAATCTATTGTACCTTAGTTTCTCGGTCCCTATTGGCCCGATCCCTCTGAAAATTAATCTTCTCGATAAAAAATATACAGTTAGAAAATTTCTCATCCATCCCAATTATGACTGTATCGTATGTAGCTGCTGCGCATGCTCCACTGATCCTTGTAACTAGCTTAATTTCTACGGTTTTCATTCAATTTCAACCAGGAGATGCGGAGGTTAGTGTAATAGCTGTGTAATAACTTGCAGTTTTTTTTGCAACTTTTTTTTCTGAACTCAGGATTAGTAAGAGCTGTGTCACGTTTATGTCCCTAGAAGTGGGAAGCGTCTGACGTATCCGAGTTATTGAACTACTTTATTAATTTTATAACCAAGTGCTTTGAGTCTGTGAACAAAAACAATATTTGCGTGCTTCGACGACAAGAGATGTTCAGGGGCAACGTTTTCCGCAATGTTTTCTTCGATCTAATTTCGTATTATCAAAATTACAGGTCCGTCAAGGCCATCGCCAGAGATGCTTATATCCCTTTTAACATATTAGGGTTCCTTGACCGGAAGTGATTGGATGTAGTTTACGTGCGTGCCGTGAACTATAAGAGAGTTTTTGCAGTCTTCCATCTGAGTCATAGAACGAAATACGTTTTTCTGGAGCAAGTAAACCAGAGGATAACCCGTGGGGCATTCTGGGCTAAAAGGGAATCGTCATAAGATTGGATGAAGTATGGGAGTCCGTATTTTTCATTTCGCCCCGACCTTGGTCCTCAAGTTTCAATGTGTGTACATTAAAAAACGCTGAAAATGATCTATTCAACGCAGTCATGTGATCGATTAAAGTCAACTAATCCGTTGCTAGAGAGTTATACTGTTTAGTTCCGAAAATTGCTAGTACAATGCATTGGCATCGATCATTCATTGCTCATTAACGTACAAGATATCTGAGGGCAGACTGTCTCCCAGGGCAACCGCTGGGTGGAATTCACCCCCCCCCCCCTGACCGCGCCAGTGAAGGGGACCCCGCTAAGGCGGCGGAGTGTCTCCCAGGGCATCCCACCTGCTCCTCTCCTCGGGGACTTGGAATATACGATTTTTTGAGTTTGCGTATTGTTTTTATACTCCCTCATTGTGTTATTCACCTATTTCTTTTTAACCTGCGTAGCAGGGTCTCTAAACTATTAATTTATAATGTACGAATTAGTTGCAAAAAGTCATGGGTATATGGTAAGCATTCAATAGGCAGGAAAACAAAATGTAATTTTTGAAGTAGAAAACATATTCCTACATATATCGTATATATCGCATTAACAAACTGAATTAAACCTTTAGCAAACTGAATTGAACTTTTAGCAAACTGAATTAACCTTTTTGCTATTGAAATTAAGCCTTTCGCAATTAGAATTAACCTTTTCGCAATTGGAATGAACCCTTTCGCAATTAGAATTAAACCTTTCACAAATACAGATATGGAGGTAAAGTTTAATTCTAATTGGGAAAGGGTTAATTCAGTTTGCGAATGGTTTAATTCTAATTGCGAAAGGGTTAATTCAAATTTCGAGAAGGTTAATTCAGTTTGCTAAAGGTTTAATTCAGTTTTCTAATCACACTATATAAAGACGAAAATATCAGAGGAGGTATATCCGCTTTTCAGGGGGTGGTGTCTCCAATCGCCCCCCCTCCAACCCTCTCCCCGACCCCGCTGGTGAAGGGGAGAGGGCGGAGCGTCTCCCAGGGCAATCGCTTTTCTCGGGACTTGGAATATATGATTTTTTGACTGCTTATAGTTTTTATACCCCCTCATTGTGTTATTCACCTATTTCTTTTTAACCTGCTTAGCAAGGCCTTTAAACTAGTGGTATAATATTTGACAAACATGCAGAAGATTAGTCGTTTCCTGGAATTTACTTGGGTCATCCTCGTGCATTCAAAGACGGTGTGAGAGTAACGCCTTTCAGTATGGCTATGAGGGAAATTAGACGCAGTGATCGACGTAGTGTCACTCCCGAACATGTTTAGTACATATCCATGAAAATTATGTGGCTTCGAATTATACAAGGATTAACTCAAAGTTATTGGCCCGACATCCCAAATAACGAGCAAAATGATCGATGTACCGGTGACTTTCCTCCCACTAAATCAGCATCTTATATAATCACCACGGCAAAATGAAATATCTCATAGGTTACACGATCCTTAGTTCCGTATCATCGGCATCCATGTTGTCGTCCCAGATTTCGTTGTGAAATTTCGTTCGCTTTCTTAGCTAGTTAGTCTATGGCTAAAACATATACTGTGTTGAAAAATGATTTACAATTGAAGTACTATTGTATCCTAAAATTGAGGAGCACGCGGATTGAACGAAGTGCAACTATATATTTTCTAAGAATATTTTGAACTAGAATGAATGTTGTGTTATCAAGTAACAAGGGAACAAGAAATCATATGGAGGGGTGATGGTAATTGGTAACTGTGATTTGACGACACAAGAATCTCCCCCACTTTTAGAACAGCACGTAGTCCTGTAAATAGATGGGTGGTCGTCTGTTCCTGGAAGATCTCCGAACAGGCAGTGGCTGGCCATCTGGCTGAGGACCTGGCAGCGTTCCGGGGGGAGTACTCGAATTTATACTAGGCTGGCCATCTACCTCGGAATCTTGCAGCATTTGAGAAGGGGTACCCTGAAGCATGCTCTCGGAACTAACTGAACGTCCAGGATCTGGGGTCCTTGATTTGCGACTCTGGTGTTGTAGAAGGTCTAGCTCGTAATGACCTGAATTCGCAAGCAACTGTCCCTCTTCCAATGGCTGCGTCGTCTGTGGGTCAGGAACATTCGATTTCTAAATTTGATAGATATGCCGTTTTACGGCTCGCCCACCGTCAAGTTCCACAATGTAGTATAGCTGCCCCAATTTCTTCTAGATGACACCAAACTTCAATAGGGTCGAATTATTGCAGAAGAATTTCATCCACACTCTCTCCCCTTCTTGTGACGAACGAGTCCTGCTGTCATGAATCGATTTGGTGCAGGATTTTCCTTGATGGGTCGCAATGCGTCGAGTTTGATCCGGATTCGTCGATTCAAATATAGTTCTGCAGGCGACTTCTCACAGTGTAGCGGAGTGGCTCGATAACGGAGGAGAATTTCTTGTACTTTCTGTGGCTAGAAAAAATTTAGTTGAGAAATAGAAGGCTCCTCTATTGGCTCAATTTCAGCCCAACGCGATTTTTCATCAACCATTACCAGAAAGTGATACTCTTGAAATGGCCCCGCAAAATCTAAATGAACAAGGCCCCAGTTCTCTTCAGATTCCTCCCAGTGATGCAGTGGCGCTTTTGCTGGGCTGCTTTTTACTTTCCAACACTCTTCACATGAGCGAACTAATCTCTCTATGTCCCTGTCGATATTTTGCCATGTACAATACGGTCGAGCGAGCTGTTTCATTTTTGTGATACCGAGGTGAGTTGAATGGAGGTCCTTCAGGACTTCATGTTGGAGGGCTTTTGGAATCACCACTCGGTCATTTTTGAAAAGAATTCCATGATCAATCGTGAAATCGCTTTCCATTGACTTATCCATGATATTCTTTTTGATTGTTGATAGCTCCTGGTCATTATCAGTTTCTTTACTAATTGATTCCGATGTTAAGCTTAACGAAGAAGTATTTGAAATAGTTGTGGAAAACACTTGATGAATTTCGTGATTGATAACCGACAATTTCGATTGATCGATGAACGTAATTTTGCGGAATGGGAGCCCTGGACAAACAATCAACGTTTGAATTTTCTGTACCTCTTTTGAATTTTACATCATAATTAAACCCTGTTAAACGTGAAGATGTCATTTTTGGCAATTTCGCTTTGCAGTGCAGTATTCTTGACAAAGGTTGGTTATCTGTTACCAACGTGAACGAGCGGCCGTAGGTGTAGTTGTAGAAATGATCCACTCCGAGCACAATGGCGAGTGTCTCGCGATCTAATTGACAATAATTTTGTTCTGCAGTCGACAGGGCGTTGGATGCAAAAGCAATTGATCTGTCTTCGTTATGGATCGAATGTGACAATACTTCTGCAACCCCATAGGTTCTGGCGTCCGTAGTTAGCAATACTGTCAATTTTGGGTCAAAAGGTACAACCACTCTATCACTTGAAATTTCATTCTTGATCTTCATGAAACCCGATTCACCCTCCTTTGACCAATTAAATCGTTTCCCTTTTTGCAGCAGCGTACGTAATGGATACGTAGTTGTCGATATGTTTGGGATCAACTGAGAATAATATGTAACCACACCCAAAAAGGTACGAAGCTCTTGCACTGATTTGGGCCGAGGCATGTCAACTATCGCTTTGATTTTTGATGGGTACTTTTTTATTTTATTAAATTCCACTAGATGACCCAAATATTCGATCTGGGTGTGAAAAAATGAACACTTTCGTTTATTGACATGCTATTCATATTCTTTCAATCTTTGAAGACAGGCTACTAGATTACGCTTGCCCTCGTTCAAGGTTTCACCATGGATAATTATATCGTCAAAATATGATGTAACTTTAGTAAGCCCCCGTAGGATTTGATCCATCACTCTGTTAAATTCAGCTGGTGCCGTTTTGATTCCAAAGCTTAGCCGGTTCATTTTATACGTGCCTTGGTGAGTTGAAAAGCCTAGTTTGAATGATACAACTAGGTTCATAAGTTTTTAGATGTAAATAGTCTTTGAATAAATCAAGTTCACAGAAATATTTCGAATTCCTTAGAGTATTAAGAACTTCTTCTATCTTCTTAGTTGGATAATTCACGTTAACTATGCACTCATTTACCGCAACCTTATAGTCGACACATAATCGAACAGTTTTATCTGCTTTTGGAATTACCACGAGCGGAGATCCCCAATCACTTGTTGTCGACTTGGCAATGATTCCATCAGCTCCTAGATTGTCAAATTCTCGATCTACTTTTTTCTCTCAATGCATACGGGACTTCTCGCTCTCGAATATAGACTGGTTTGCATCCTGGTCGAAGCTGTAGATTAATTTCAAAATTTGGGACAAACCCACCTTTTTGTTCGAAGACTTCTGGAAAAAGTTTGACTAAATCATCAACATTATCGACAGGAAACATTTTATATTGATTAACTGGAATAGAATTTTCTTGATCAAGGTCTTCCAAATTGATTTTTAGATGTCTGACCCACGACCTTCCAAGCAGAGGGTCAAAACCATAAGGAACAACGTACAATTCTTCTTTTGATTTCTTACCATTGTGTTCCACTCGCACATTCACTTTGCCTAAAGACCGAAAAATATTTTTTCTGTAAGACCTGAAAGCGATGTTTGTTGGTTAGATTTGTTGTTTCATATTCACGTTTCGAAAAATTTGTTCGGGCATTAGTGTATAACCAGCACCCGTGTTAACTTCAAAACGTTGCGTTCGCTCTTCAATTTTGACAGAAGTGAAATACTTCGTGACGTCAGATGATGTTCCAGACATCACTCGTTGGTCATAGATATCGATAATTTTATTGATGTGCAATTCGTGGTAATGATCAGTGATCTGGTTTGTGTCAGTTTTCTGTTGTCTCAATAAACTTTTTATACATATTGAAGAAACGTGACCTCGAGAGTGGCATGAGTTACATTTCAATTGGTGGGGATTACTAATCCCGGATTAGGGATTGCCATCGAAACATAAAATATCGATATATGGATGTTTGATAGTATCGGCGTTAAAATATCGATGCCGTTAAATATCGTAGGTTAATTATCGATAGCAGGCACTACCGATAGTATCTATAATTTATCAAGTCCTTTAGCACTCGTATTGCGTTAAAACTTCCCCAAATCCAAATGTAAACGATGTAGCCAAAGGTAGACTGATGTAGAGAGGCACACAAATATCATCAAATGGTCAATCAAAATAGGTGTTTTGGTTGAGAACCGATTTACGTGGTCTATGCATATCTCCTGAAATTCAATAATCGCTGTATCTCCTGTGAAACAGCTTATATAGTACAGATTCAAATCATGAACGCAAGCCAATTGAATAATAAACCCCAGAGAAAGAATTTGCAGCGTTTTTTTACGTAATTTCCCACAATTCCTTGCATTTCGTTGTCAGCTGGTCCAAAAATGATGTAAAACAGTTATTTTATTAATTTGGAGTTGGTATGTGGTTGATGTACTTTGTTTTTCTGTAAAATATTATATATGTTCTATTATCCGGCATACGTATGTCCCCAAAAGTGCCGGTTAAAGAGCGTCCACTGTATTTCTTACATCAGCATGGTTGAGAAAAGTGAAATGTTGAGTACGATCGCGTGTACACAACTTTCATGTGTAGCAAAATATAATGAGGAGCACTTAGTTACAAAGTATTTTTTCGAGATCGTTGTAATGTATAAGTACTACCAATTATGTAGTAGATACATAAAAAAGTAGAATTTAGATAAAACAGGTAGCGGCATTGCGACGCAAGTAGAATATAAAGACAATTTGGGGGAATCCCACCATCCCCTCGTCTGTTTAAAGTTAGACTGAAAGGTATTAAGGTGAAGATCAGCAACATATTCAAATTTTGGTTTTCAAATATGACTTTCAAACAAAGAATTCCAAATCCTAACTATATTCCAAGACTAATCATGGCAAGAACCAGACGTCGAAACACGAGAAGCCTGTACGAATAGGCCGAATACTCAAATGCATCCCTCCTGAGGATGAGGATGAATAAGGGTAATTAGTAAACTGTAACAACCCTCAAAACAGGAAGGCACTAAATCTAAGGGGAAATAGAATGGGGTAGGGTCATTTGTCGAGGGCTAGCCCGGTATTGTATTCCGCTACTTCGGATCCCTATTCTCCGGTTGTGTCAGTTCCAAATTTATTTGCATTGCGGAGGGCTAACTTTTGGTGAATGAACGTTTAAGGAATTGGATAACATTTGATAGAGGTCAAAAAACTGGGGTTTGACGGAAAAATAAAAAAATTATTGCGCGGTGGTTGGTTGAACTCCCCCAGCTCTCTATTGTAACTTTATGAATTGGCTGCCTTTCATCATAATTATTATATTAAAGATACTCTACTGAATCATTTCATGATATGTAAAGAGTCCCTTATGAATTTCATTGCTCAGAAATCAATCAATTAGTCTGCGCATTCGAAACGTAAAAGTCACCAAGAATCATTTTCTTAGGGTACAGAGGTTCGATCGCGCTAAAATGTATAAGACAGTCGAGAAGAACAGTCTAATAAGAAGAAGAAGAAGATTTATTTGTGTAAAAACATCACGTTTTTCACAAGAGTTTTAATTTAAATTGTAATATTTCACTATTGCCGTTTGTGAATAAATAAATAAAGAGTTCGGAGTGTAGAAAGACATTCAGAAAAAAATGATGCAAACACAGTACACAACCAGAAAAGTAAAACAAATATTTAGGCAGGTTTCAGTCTTTATCTTTCTAAGAGGCAATGAATCCCTCATTAATAATGAAGGCTCTCTGGCTCAGAACGGTTTGCAGAAACCCAATCAGTCTTCTGATGCCTGCAGTATGCTGAAAGAGGACTAAGGATTGGAATGTCTCCAGATTGAATGCAGGGGACGCGAGAAATCTGCTTCGCTCGAACTTGAAGACTGGACAGGAAGATATAAGGTGGACCAGGGTGTCAGGGCTGAACGTATTGCAAACGTAGCAGCTCAGCGAACCATCAAATCGTTTCATTACACTGGAGAGACAGTCTGCAAAAGGATGGATTTGTACACCTGATCTGGCACAGCAATGTTTTGATAAAAAGAGGAAAGTCTCTTGAGAGATACTCAGCGCACTGACTCATTTGACCACTGGGGTCCACTGAGCAATTTCTGAACGAGGACTCTGAAACCTTCTCCAAATCAGCTTAGTGCAAATGTAAGGTGTCCAAAAACTTTTTACGCAACCGTTTACCATTCTGGGCCTCTCTTGAGCTCCGAAGTTCTTCCAAGCCAGCTTGTGCCAGATAGTCCCTCAACTGCAGGGACCAATTGAATTTTGGGCGAGGGAAATTTCTTGAAATTGTCACAAGCCTCTCAAAGCAAATCCTAGGCAATCTTTCTTTCAGCATAGCTAATAGCTTAGCCCACCAACCGTATAATGCTAAAAACAGTCTAATAATGACAAATCAATGTCAACACGATCTAATCCGCTTTAGAAATAGACGCGCAATACATGTCGTCATTTTGGAGGCCTTGATGTCAGGTGGAACATATCCCATGAATTGTTGTAACGAACTTAAATTTCTACGACTTTGACGTTTTGTATGGGTATTTAATTTTTCAAAAGTATAATACGCCTATGGTCTGGGAGCGACCTTCCAGCCCACTGAATTGTGCTATTTATTGGAAAAGTTGAGAATCATTGAAGAGTTAAAACTGATGTATTCCCACATATTGTAGGAGAATGATTAAAAAAAAAAAAAAAAATCGAAATTCTCAGCATAAAGATATTTTTAAGTAATGCTTGCCTCACTGGGAGGTCCTTTCAAGTCCGGATTTTGTATGGTCACACTTGTAAATATTTTAAAAGGACTTAATTCTTAATCGAACAAAAAAAGCTCAAAAATCGGCAGAAAAACAAATTAAAATGGTGGAGATATACTATGTATCATTATCAAACCCTTTATTCACCCCTTCTGTAATTAGGTTCGAAAGATCTTGAATGTGTTTCAAAACTACAGCAATGTTCTTCATTAAAAAAAAAGAAAAAAAAAGCAATATAAGCTGTATGAGCAGCGCTTGAATGGGTTAACTATCGCCCCTTCCTGACCGAAAACTCAAAATTTCCGAGATTTGTTGAATGACTAGACTATTGTGGGGTCAAAAAAATTATAATTGAAATAGTCGTTACAATCAAATTAAAATAGTGAAAAAGGAACAATTTATAAGTATTTCCGCTTCCATTCGCCCGCTTTCATGATGAAAATCCAATGAGCTGAAACATGTTTAAATACTATATCAAAATCTTAACGACAAAAAAAGATTGACATGAATCTGTCGTGAATTCTTGCTTGAGCAGCAATTGAACGTTTGGGCTTTCACCCCTTCCTCTGTCTTGCCAGCAGAAACAACATGTCTGAGTTTTGTTGCACAAGTACACTAAAATCGGGATCGAACATAAGTAGAGTCATGAAAATCGGAAGAAAATTGCAAGCTGGGCGGAATCGACCAAATTTTTCACATAAGTACACACACAGACGTACTATGTGTTTCACGGATTCGGTCTCACAATGATCTAAAACGGATTTGTGTGGACTTTTTTTTCTCATGATTGGGTTGTCCCACACCACTCGGATCAATTTTAATAGGCTTCCCTCAACTGTTGATAACGATGAAAAAATGACTGCAGCTCAAACGTTTAAGCACGACGATGTTGAATAGTTTTCTGAATTTGGACCCATTGTGTGCACAGAATTTGTTAACGATTACTTTCGTGGCAAAAAAAAAAAAAAAAACTCTTTCATTGCGTAACACTTTTTCATCTAAATGCTAATTTGGCAACTACAAACCGAAAGGATTACTTGAAAATGAAGAAAGTTTAGTTCTGTAGGAAATAGATTTTAACGCAAATAATGAAGGTCTTTAAAAGAACCTTTGTAAATTAGGCTTTATTATTCACAATGAAAGGAAGAGTGAACATATCCGAGGATCGCAATAAATAAACGAAACATATGATGATACTGT
This sequence comes from Creontiades dilutus, assembly GCA_031894815.1. Taxonomy (NCBI): domain Eukaryota; kingdom Metazoa; phylum Arthropoda; class Insecta; order Hemiptera; family Miridae; genus Creontiades; species Creontiades dilutus. The sequence goes on along the minus strand of JAVIWC010000084.1, from coordinate 81,211 downwards.
GAGCATTGCCCGCCGGTAACGGGACAAATTGAAGAGAGGCCATGGATTGAGGATGTTTTATTATGTTCTAAATGTTTTAATTTTCTATCTATTTTAATGGTCTATCTAATGAAGGGGGGCTCGCCTCACATTTTCGCTCCCCTTCCCTTTGTATTATATTTTTGGAGTTGGTTAGTCGTGGTAGGTGCTGGGTGACCCTTATTTTATTGTAAGCCGAGCTCTTGGAATCTGGGACGAGGCTCCGGGATTTTGTTTGTTTGGTCAATGGTCTCTGGTAGGGGATAGGATTGGGCAGTACACGGTGTCAAGGAGGGGAACCGAGGAGGCGTCAGCCGTGAGGTTGAGGCGGATAGCTCTCTTCTCTTCTTGACTCCAGCCCATCATCAACAAGACCGACGTCACCCCCGAGGAGACCAGGGGCCGAGGGTGGCCGACCGCCCCGCCGCCGCCTCTCCGCCGCCTGGACACTCCATACATCAAGGTACCGTGTTGACCCTCTCCTATTTCACACCAGAGTTTTTATAGAGTTTCGCATTTCTACCCCCCAGGACCTAGGAATGATTCTATAGGGGGCCCAGCATGGGCGCCAACTCCATTGGCCCACTGTAGAGTATTTCCCCTAATATAACATTTCAAACAGCCACCGGACTAACGTCGTTCTGAGTTTTACCGAAGCCCCTCGTTCCTAATCCTTGCACATTCCTACACGCTCCCATTGATCTATTTACACCTAGTTCAGAGTATAGGGGTAAGATAGGGAGCGCTCAGCGGCTCCGCCCCCAGGCCTGTGCTTCTCCCATTTAGGTTCTGCATCCAGGGACTCCACGAGCTCGCCACCCAAAACGCCGTTACAAGACAGAAGAGGAGCAGGGATGCTGGGCGCCGGAGTAATAGCACGGCCTCAGGGGCGCGGCGAATGCACGACCTCGGGTAAGTTTCTGCCCGGGGGGGAAGTCAGGTTGGCGGCCCGAGGGGGGTGGGTGCTGACAATACGAAAACACATGGTGGTATCGATTATCATGAATACTGGTTGAATCATCACATTCTCCCTTACTTTAAAATATCAGTTCATAGTCTTGATAACTGGCCGGCGCTCGGTGCTCTTGTAGAACGTCGCTGGGGATTTATTGTTCCTGGGACCCTGTATCCCCTAGTACATCTGCTTTGGAATCGGTTGCCTCCAGCTCTGGCTTAGGTGCTTCTGGTTCCGGTTCAGTCATGGTGCTAGATGTTTCAACTACACTGTCGTTTCTCGTCCATCTTTGAAGCAACCCTTGGCGTACTGGGGGTTGACGTCAATGACGTCGACTTCCTCGACCAATGGATCGTCCTTGTTCGTACCTGCTTCTTCATTAGCAGTTTCTTGGAAGGTGAAAGCCAAGTCGGAAGCAGATCTCCTGTTGTGCCGAAACATCTTCTCATGGGGCGTTTCGTTGGTCTCCGTGCACAAGATGGATCGAATAGCGTGTGGTGCGTCTGATAGTACCGCTTCCAAATCCGAAGGGTCCAATTTTCGGTTTTTTAGAGCAAGTGACACAATGCGCCAAATTGTGCCATTTCCTCGTTCAATTTTGCTGCTCCCCGTGGGAGTGTAGGGGGCAGACACGGCCTACTCCTCGGGTGGAATTCTTGAAGACTGTGAATCAGTCATTGTTGACGAGTTCATGTTATGACAGAAATAGGCAAAGGGAAATCTCGAATACTCGTCAATTATTGTAAAGAGGTATTTGTTCCTCTATTTCGACGGAAATGGGTCCTTGGAATCCATGCTGAACCTCTCGAATGTTTGCATGGTTTTCACAAGAGTGAATTCGCGGTTCTTGTAAAATTGTGGTTTTACGACGTTGCAAGATGGGCTCGATGTTGTCATCCGTTTGACATCTTCAACGGAATAGGGTAAATTACCAACGTATTCTTACCCAAGGGATCATTCTGGTCACTCTGGGGTGACATAGTCTCATTGTATGGAGTATAATTTCTCTATTTGGGTGGCCCCGAATGTCCAGAGAATGTATCCGCCACTTGATTCTGTTTTTCTAGCCGGCATATTATCTCATAATTGTAGCATGACATTTAAAACCGCCACCTCTGTATCTTTTCATTTTTGATTTTGTTCTGATGCGTCATATTGAACGTGAAAGATACAGATCTCTGATCAGTAATAATTTTAAAAATCTTCCCAGTAATTTTTCAAGGCACTGACGATACGGTAGGCTTCTTTCTCGACGGCTGAATGTTTACGCTGTTTATGCTGTCGTTCAGTTTTTGAGAAAATAATGCAACCGGTCGCCCGAACTGTAATAAAACGGCAGAAATTGAGAAATCAGTTTCAACTGCAAATGGTTCCAAGCCGTCTATGGTGCTTCCTAATGCCTTATATATCTCGGTTTTGAACTGTTCAAAGTCTGATATAGCTTCGTGAGTCAAGGGAAACGTTTTTGAAGAGAGGAGCCGTTTAATTTTGTCTGAATAGTTAGGAACCAATTTGGAATAATGCGCAAACATCCCAATCGTTCGTTCAAGGGCCTTCCGATTATTGGGAGGTGGAAAATTTAACATCGGCTTTTTGCAGCCATGCAAGTTTATGGATGTTTCGGAATATTATTTATAGCATAAAATATAATATACATATAAAACCTTTGTAAATTAGGCTTTATTATTCACAATGAAAGTAAGAGTAAACATATCCGAGTACTGAAAGATATGAACAAAACATATGATGATATGAAAACACATGGTGAAATCGATGAATCAATACAAGGTCTAAATAAAAACGAAACATGTTGTTTTAATAGTAAAGCAAGTTCAAATACTATACTAGGCATCCGCAAAGCTCATGCAGTGTAAGCTCTTTCTATGTCCATTTCCAAAAAGGTTTTTACCATCATGAATTCCTCAGCCTGTAACCTCCTGACGGTTTGTAAACCGATGAACAACTTCTTCCAGCTCCGTGCCACAAAGAGGGGTGACGAGGACATCTTTAAAATAAAAGATCGGACCACTTATTCCTCATCCCCTGTTGGAGCAGGGGAGGGGAAATTGGCATTGATTCTCAAAATGACAGGCACCATGCAGTGGAATTCGCTTCATTGAAACTACATCTTCTCATGCCATAGTAAATGCAACAGTTGGCGAAAGGTGATTATTAAACCATGGGCACAATTTCGACTGGCAGAGACGTTTACCAACGTATTTTCGGGATTTTATGTTGTAATGGTTCTGTTATAATGTTGAAATAAGTGAGGGAGATTGTGGTAACTTTAATCCCTACCGCCCTATCAAAATGAAAGAATCTAAGTAGAGCAGAATGATTCATCCATCTATTGCCATGTCTTCCAGTATCGTAGATACAAAATATAACTTTTCTCTTTTTCTTCGATCGTGTTCGAAATGGATGTTTCATTTCTAATTTACATATATTAATCATTTCGATGCTTTACAGACTAGGTTTACTGGCTTCTGGTAGAACCTTTGTATGAAAACAGAACTCCAATTTTTTAGGAAATACTTAAAATTTTGGCTTCATGGTAACTTTAAAAAAATCGTCCATCAAACAGTACGGTAATTAAGAGATTACATTACACATTTAACACTACACTGCTGCCCAACAAAACTTCCTGGCTGCCTGATTGTAAAATAGGTAAATCTAAAATCTGAAACTACATGAAAACAAAAACGCAATAAACAAAAAATAATAAAGACGCACCACCTCGAAAACTTCTGAAAAGCACAGTAGATACCACCCGGTCAATTCCCCGAAATGTTACCCCTTTCTTGTCCCAAGCCATTTCGAGGTGTTCTAATCATAGATACAAATTTATGTTTAGTTGTCCCAAACATATTTCATTTTTATTATTTGAACCTCATTTGGCTCAGAAAAATAGCCCTAAGCCATAGTGATCAAAATTTAAATTTAGAAGTCCATTTGTCATTCATCTGGCTGTCCCCAAGAGGCATTAGTCAGGTTTTCAAATGTCCCTTGAAAGTGTAATCACAGTTGGAATTGATTTGCTACTTTTTTTCGCATCCGCCCATCTATAGTAAACAAAAACTAGAGCCCCAAATTCTGACTCATTCATCTGGCGCCTTGTGTTTCGTTGTGTAACTTCCCTGCTGCAAGAGTTGAGGGAATTTTTTGTGCAGAAATTGGAACCTCTGGTTTCCCTCTCCCTCGTGTGGGATACATTTTACTTCAGCTGCCATTCTGGAGACCTCCAACCTCGAAGACGCTAAACTAAAAATGATCTGAAATTCTGCCTCGTATCCTACAGGCAAATAGACTTTCAGATGAATAGTTTATGAGGAATCCCAGCCCAATAGAACTGTAGAGTCAGAAGTATTTGAACCAAGAAAACATTTTGTGGAAGCAATTCGAAAAGCTGAGTTCACACTGAACAGTTTTTCTTTAATCTTTAAAAATGTTTCCTTATTAATGATTGTACAGCCATCCGTATTAGGGCTTAAGAGGTTTAGCTAAGCGGAGGGCGTGAAGTTGAGTTGACGTAAGTTGACTTTTTCTTGCAGTAGTTCAGTTTTTCATATTAATTTTATTTATTTGGTATTAATTATCAACAGTAACTCTTCTGGACTGCTCTACTCTTCAGAAAAGTGTCACACTAGGGTGGAAAGCAGGGGTGTCACGATATTTTGCAATGATCTCCTGTTACAACTAACTCACACAAGCCGCTAAAGCTCCTTTGCCATTTGTGATTGTGTGAACATTCGCTGTAAGAACCGTAATTACGTTAGCAGAGTTTTAATCATCGGTATCGTTTTACGAAAAAGAATGTAAGGAACCTGTAATCTGATTAAATGGACCATAGTCAAACTTTGCCGAGAAAAGAAAAATACTTCTTAATATACCAAAGAGAAACGCCATAGAAGCAAAAAGCTCTACTAGAACATGTTCCAGGTTTCTTTGTTGTAGGCTCTACAGCCCAGTGGAGATGTGCATTTATGCCAGCTTTTTTTAAATGTTGTTTCAAGATTTCAAGACTTAAACCAACAGTAAGAATTAATTTTCAATTTTCTAAAACCACGGAAAATGGTCATTATGGGCAAAAAACCATGATATTGTTCCCTTTTTTCGGTTTTCACTCCATATATCCTGGAAGAGTTGGTCTGGCGGGTTTGATCAACCTATCAACTTTAAAAGCAGACGATTGTTTAAGTGGAGCATGATCCAAGATGGAGGTGATGGGGTGAGCCTGTGGTGGTGTAATGATCGGATCCAAGTCAATCCCCTGCTGCTTTTGCTAGGTGACAGACGTATATGTAAACGAGCGATGTTCAACTTTGCTGATGTGACAAATGTCCTATGACTCAGATAGCTCCACCAATGTCTCCTCCATAGATTGCCTCGAATACCATCAAAGAGCACAAGCAGGTCGATGTCTTCTCCCAGAATGGTGTTCTACAGACTTGGTTTAGAGGATAATGCGCTGTTACCGAAGACGCTATCGTCAATTCAGTTGATGACATGTTGAAAAGTCATATGGGTTTCTGATTACCGGGGCAGGGTTGTGATTACCGTAGAGTCCAAAATCATAAATTTGAAATTTTCTAGGTAGATAGTGGAGTTTGATCTCAACTGAGCATTTTAAAATCATCCCCTGCTGTCAGCGAATAGCCCTGATTATTTTTTCAAATTTTTCTTCCAACTTTTTGTTTTGTCTGTCATCACAGACAAACCACACGATAATAATATTACAAAAAAAAAAATATCACAATAGATAAAATCATCGTCTATATTATCGATATATTTTGATTGATGTTTGGCTGAAAACCCTTTGGAACTCGATATCGGCCCATAGTTTGAGTGTCACTCTAATAATTACATAGCCATAGCCACACTGTTTCTGTTGAGCGAATTCCACTGTATTTATAACCATATAATTTGAGCTGATTCATCCATAAATGCAATATAACCTGCTCGAAAGGGAAGTGCAACCACTAAATTGTCCAATAAAATCATTTAGTACCAACTTTTTCCGATCAACTAAGAGTACAAGCGGATTTCCAAACTTGAGTGAACTATTGCAATGATTCCAAAACTTTCTAAAACAAGGCAGGTGGTTCGGAAAATTCCAAAACAATCCCTGAATTTTATCTTCCGTAATTCAATGGATTCATTCGTTATATTACAAATATTACGAGTTAGGCACCGCCAGCCTGTCATCACTAATTCTCGGAGTAAATCCGAATATTCTTCTATTTTGGAAAATGAAACATTTAACATCGTCTCAGGTCCGAAAAATAAAAACGTAATTGGTTGCAGGGTGATATCGAAAGGGAGTTCAAGGTTCAGTTAAAAGGCCCGCTTGGATGCAAAAGGGTTCAGTCAGCAGCTATTAGAAGGCGTCAAAGGAAAACTTTAAAACCATCGAAATTATAGTAAAAATTAACTCAATAAGAACAATTATGTACGTCACTAGCCACTGGAGAAAATTTGACAAAGGCAAACTAGCAATTTATGTCTACGATTAATGGCTGGCTTCTGGCAATTCTCAATTGATTGGAAAATTAATAAAGAATTTAATGAATGAGTTCAAGATTAAATATCTCGGTGCGGTACACTATGGTCTGAGAATGGACTTTACCCAACACTAAGACGAGGGGAATTGGTTTATGTCCCAAAACAAAAATATTCGAGTCCGTTTAAAGCCCCTCTTGAGGTTGGACTGAAACTTGAAATTCCAGAAAAAGTAGGCGTAAGTGCAATGTCAAAATAGCTTGATAAACGACTGATCGTATTGCTGATGTACCTCGCAGTTGCTACTCGCCCGGACATTAGTTATGGGGTGAATCCGCTCAGCAAATATTCAGTTTCTAAGAAATTAAATCTGAAAATGTCCATGATGAACAGGCAGAAATTATGGGTTTGAGGATGGAATCTAACTCTTCCTCGATCCTTTAAAGTACGTAGTTTGACATTGGTTGTACATGTATCGGCCTAAATTAAATGGGCTTCCTCAGGTACCTACTTTACTCTACTACGTGATTTTATTAATTTCGGGGGACGTTGCTCATGTAGCAATTTACAGTTGATTGATCAAGGCAATGAGTACTCACAAGAACAAAAATGGAATCAACTAAAATAGTGTTCTACGTACCTGATGGCGCCCACTTCAGTGGAGGCATGATGATACAACAAAGAACCAAGTTCCAGTCATGCAGCATGAACGGGTGAATGACATTCCCAAAATCATCTCATAACATCTATGTTGAACTTAGTTGAAATTTAAGGTCTTCACGAGAAGAACAACTGTTACCCAATCAATTTTGTTGCGAAACTACTTGTTCTAAATTATATTCTTCTATTCAAACAAAAATGTTGGCGTACTAGAATTTTTTTTTTTTTAATCATTTTCAATAATAAGCGTTTGTAATCGTGTAGCAAAAAATTTTTATATCCAAAGTTTCGAAGTGCGTAGATACAAATCTACAATTTCCATCCGCAGTCTGAAATACGGCTCGTAAAAGGCCTTAACATTGATGTAAAAAAAATCCTTTCGTTCGCATATGGACTCCACTTGGGGTCTAGTTAGTTCTAACTCATAAGCCCACACTCATAAATGCTACGGGCCAAAAACTGGTCAAGAACGTGGTCTTTCGGGTTTTTATTGAAATTGGCAAGTGAGGGGTCATTTCCTAGTAATTTAAACTTTATTTTCTTGGACGTCGATTGGAATAGATTTCAGATCCATGGAAACTCACCTATAGCAAGTGAATCATAATATCTGAACCTAAAAGTGACTCTACAAACCGCACAATCATAATATGAACATCAAGCATTATTTAACAAAAAAGTAAATAAACACATTCGTAGGAAATGGTAGCCTTTTTATCGACTTTTAGCACATAATGAAAATTAGGTATTGCGTAAGTAAGAGGCTTTAATTTTTCAATGATTTAGGTCATGTGAGGTTGAAAAACTTTTCTGAATAATATTCCGCTAAAAATATAAACACTTTTAGGTTTGAAACGCGATTATATGCTATGGGTGAATTTCTACGGATCTGAAATGTATCGCAGTCCATTACGCGTCCACAATCACTGATGGCATGGCACTCCACTTGTTTATGTTAGCAAACCCACGAAAATTCACGTTTGTGGCAGTTTTGGGGACTTTAAATAGAAAATGATGCTATTTCAAGGGCTCTGAAAATTTTTAAATAAACATTTTCGAAATATTTCTTCATCGAAATCCGCTATGAACCATTCTGAATTATTCTTGGATTTTAACGAATTTTTAATGAACGTTCTCGAAATATATCTTCATCAAATCCGTTGTGAAGCATTCTGAAATGATTCTTGGATTTTAACAAATTTATTTCGATACAAACTGTATATTTGAAAATACAAAAAATACGCGCCCAATGATTTTTACGAGGATTCCCCAAATTATGTGTGTGCACGAGCGCAGTGTGCGTAGACTACACTAACTTCCTTATTTTAAATGAGAACCCCTATTTTTCATTCCAGATTCGGATTTTACGCCAAATATCATGAAAAATAACCCCATACACGATTTTTTAGGCTCACAAAACGTGCACAAACTTGATTTTGGCGCGATAAAAACAGTTTCTCTGAACTCCTACATACCGCACGTGACTCTCCAGTATTTTTTAACGCTGAAGTCCGTTTTTCAATCAGGGTAGAAATATAAACCGAAAACTACATTCACCGAGCGATGGATATCTGGTTGATCTGGAAATAAATGAAATATTGGATGGGTGAATGTAGTTTTCATTTTATATTTCTACCTTGATTGAAGAACGGACTTAACTACGTGATTCAGCGTTAAAAAATACTGGAGAGCCATGTGCGGTATGTGGGGGTTCAGAAAAACTATTTTTATCGCACAAAAATCAAGTTTGTACACGTTTTTGCGACCCTAAAAAATTGTGTATAGGGTTATTTTTTCATGAAATTTAGCGTAAAATCCGAATCTGTAATAAAAAGCAAGGGTGATCATTTGAAATAAGGAAGTTCGAGTAGACTATGCACACTGCGCACGTGCGAAAAAATGGGCACACAAATTTGTTGAATCCTCGTCAAAAATCATTGGACACGTACTTTTTGTATTTTCAAATATGCTGTTTGTATTGAAAATAAAAGAGGTGTTCATGTTAAGTAGACCACGATGTAAAGCTTTTTTTTTAATTTTTTGCCCAAAAAAGTTTTCAAATTGTAACTCAAAACTCAATGCAACATGAATTTAACACGATAAGTTTGAAAAATTCCCTCAAACGATCATGCTTGCATCACTGCTTATTTACCTAAGGTAAAGCTGAGGCAAATTTTTTAGGCCCTTTATGGCTCGCGTGGGGAACGGACATAGCACATTTGAATGTACGTACCTTGAACTGTCGAATGACAAGATGCTATACAATTGCAAAGGCTTATTATTGGAAAATAATAATCCAATATATATTTAGTAACAATGGAGCCGTTGTTGTATTTCCACCCTGAAACCCTATATTTCTGGCTGGAATAAGGACAACCAGGGATTAATATAGATATCAATCCTATATTATAGATCTATGATGATTTGAATAAATATAAATGTTTTATGTAGCTTTCAAATTCTTCCCGATTGGCACACTTCCCATTAATGTCAATACGAGTAAAAATACAAATTACGATATAATGACATGTTGTGACAATTTTTTTCAATTTTGTAGGAATTACATAGGTTGTTTCCCAACGATTCATCAAAGTTCAAGGTTCGGTTTTAAAGCTCATTTCCTACCGCAAATGCCCCACAGAGTTTTTTGTAGTGCCTTCCGTTTCCGAGTTATTTCACTTTTGAGATTTTCCGTTTTCCAATCTTAAGTCACAAAACTGGCCATAGCTCTATTAAAATACTCCCTAAATCAATTTTGATTACATCATCATGAAATTTTCTATCTTCCGTATTGCCTCCTTGGGGCGAAATGAGAAAATTTCCAATTGTCTTGGAGTGTGGCAAATGAGTCCCGAGATCAAATTTTGAGAACTTATTTAATTCCATGCTTTCTCTTTCTCATTATAAACAGGTTTTCTAATTCCTATTTCCCAGGGAAAATGGCCCCGAAATCTTCGCTTTCCAGCGGTTTAAAAAATAATTTTTCATATAAACATTTAAAAAAAAAAAAAAAAAAAAAAAAATGAAATGACGTTCGAATGGGAGTAAACGTGGGTTTACCGTGAAATTGATGTTTTTCATCCAAAATCAACTTGCTACACAATTTTAGTTTGACATCGAATTTTATACCTACATATTTCTTCGCTGAATCGAATAGTGCCGCTCTCGAGCCTCCAAACTCAAGAAATAAGTGAACAATCAACATTTTAAAATGTCTAATAAAAATATTATTGACATTCAAAATTTCAATTAATTCGCTCAAAACTCGTGTGGTATGTGATTCTGTCTTTCATATTAGGGAAAAGAGCCTTCAAATCCTTAATTCATAGAGCTAGGAGCCCGAGAGAGTCATCATCCGATTCAGCGTATAAAGATACATAAAATTCGATGCTCAACAAAAATTGTTTTATGGAGGAAGCTGATTTCGGGTGAAAAACTTCGAGTTCTACAGGGTGTCCCAGGAGTTCTGCATAAAATCTCAATTTTCTCCAAAAAGTTCCCTCTAAAAAATAAAAACTTATAATACCATTGAAAAGGTGAGGCTTTCGCGCATTTTTCAGGTTTACAGGCTCAAACGTATCATTAAAATCAAGAAAGACTAATGAGCCATTAAAAAAGTGTTTTTTCAAAATTTTACCCTTTTTAACCTTTTAGTTCTTTTTAAATAATCACTGTTGAAGACTGAGACGATGGGAAATTCAATGCTTTTTCCAGCGGTATCCTTAGATTTGCAAATACTTCGAAAACGCCGGAGTTACGGTCGTTTTAGTGACGTAGGTTCGAAAACACCTCAACCTCAGAACAGAACAGAAAACGCACGTTTTTCTGCACTTAAACACCATTTCCTAAAAAGAAACAGCTATACCGTTGAAAAGCTGACATTTAGGCGCACGTTTTACCAGGCCTGCACAGTTCTGCGTCAAGCTTAATGGGGTTGCTAGGCGAAATGAAAAACAGCCGATTTCAAGATTTTGACAAAACTACCATTTTGCACGGCAATTGCACATCTTTAATGAAATTAAAAAAATGTTTTCTGAGATTAAATTAACGCTTTTTCTAACGGTGTCATAAAATTTGAGCTATCACCAAAATTGTGGGAGTTATGACAGTTTTAATGACATGAGATCGGAAACACGAAAAAAATCTTAAATCGTGAATAACTCGGAAACGAGACCTCTACAAGAAATTGTTAGGAGGCACTTTTGGTCGTAAATGAGTTGTAGTAAGAGTCGGGTTGTGCATAACTCCTGGGGCACCCTGTATATAAGCCAACGTTTTCCCGACTTCAAACGTCATTTTCTACGGGAAAATTGTGTGAAAAAAAAAAAGGTTTTCTTCTACTTAGTACTGTTGGAAAGCTGAGACTCTGGGGAAGTTGGAATAACAAATTCTGTTAGTTAGGCGCAAGAAAAAAACGAGAGAAGTAGTTTTTTTCTTAAATTCTCGAAATTTGATCTGCTGAATAATTGGTATGTTGAAGTTTTCTTATTTTGCAATAACGCTCTTTCCGTAAGTATCCTCAAAATTGACTTTAGACGAGGGATTTTTTGTTGAAAATCGAATCAAACCTTGAAATTTGATGAACTTGTTGCGAAACAACATGTATACATATTGTATTCGATTCTGGCGATTGTCTGCTGTCTATTTGAATTACTTCACAGGCAATAGTTACATTTAAACTTGCAAGTAAAAAATGTAATAAGAAAGTTGGGAAATCTTAGTTTTTCAATCTCGTATTGATTTGTATAGTTGTCGTTAAGAGTGAAAATAGTAAAGAAAAATCATATCATATTTGCTTGGCTCACAGAGATGGAGTTAGTGAAGGTCATGCTGCCGCGATGATGATCCCAAGAAGACTGAGGATGCCCCTGATGTCTCGTCCCTTACCTTCTCAACCCCCTCACAAAGCCGCCTCCGGTTCCCTGTGCGACCCCCGCGCTGCCTCCGGATTTTCGATGCCGCCCCCCGCTTCCGCAAGTTCGCTCGTGCCGCAACAACACCGCCTCCAGACTCCCGGTACCGCCCCGCCCTGCTCCCCGGTTCTACATGCCGCACCCGAGCCGCATCCTGGCCGCCCCCTCGGCTATCTCCGCCTCGCATTCCGCCGCACCGTTTCCATAACAACGTCCTACCTTCCTCCCCGTCCGCAGGTCCTTGGAAAATCCCAACTGCCAAGAACAATGGACCGGCGAGATTGGGCGCGCGAGTATGCCAAAATAATCTGAGGCGGCTTCCCTTCGGAAACTTATTTATCATGATTCGAATAACCCAAATTAGACTGTTGCCATCGTACATGAGTTTTTCAATATTCAAAAATGTAACCAAAAAACGTATTGGTAAATAATGAGTATATTGCAGTAACGGCCCTATTTCTTTTTTATTATGATCGCACTTATAACGTTATTATGTGGGTCATTTCAAAATTTCAATCACATTTAAGTATCGTTGAAACTTGATCAATTTTGTTGTTTCTAATCAATCACTGCTATTATCTCGGCATTGTGAGCACTCATAAGCTTGAACCGTTCTGCTGACTTTTCAAAAAAAAAAAAAAAAAGTTGAAACTTGATCAATTTTGTTGTTTCTAATCAATCACTGCTATTATCTCGGCATATACCCAAGTGAGCACTCATAAGCTTGAACCGTTCTGCTGATACGCCATTTTGGAAAAAAAAAACTTTTGTAGGGCGTGAGGTATATACTACTATTTTTTCTCCTCTCGAGCCTCCACCAACCTCCATGGGAACCGCCGCTCAAGTCTTTCAATTTGGATGAATAGAACACCACAAATTAGCTTAATTTTAGCTACAGTAAATACTAAGGTTTCCTTGCAAAATCTCACTTGCTACAAGCAGATCTCACTCCCTACAATTTAATAGCCCGGCTGGATATTGCTGGGAGTGAGGTTGTAGCCTTTCACTGCCTTTACAGGCAATTAATCTGTTTGAGAAACTATTTAGAAAAAGATTCATACAAATAATAGAAGAAAGAAATCTAATTCCTACACACCAGTTTGGATTTAGAACAAAACATTCAACAATTGATCAAGTCCAAAGGATAACGGATGTAATCGAAAATGCACTGGAAAATAAACAAGTGTATAGCGCTGTATTTCTTGATGTGTCGCAAGCCTTTGATAAAGTGTGGCATGTTGGGTTAATTAACAAATTGCAAGGGATGTTACCCCACCAATATTGCCAAATACTAGAATCTTATCTTAGCAACAGATACTTCAGAATTAAAAATGAAGATGAATACTCACATCTCAATAAAATTAAAACAAGTGTACCGCAGGGAAGCGTGCTAGGACCCCTACACTACTTATTATATACAAATGATATACCATGCACCCTAGGAACAACTATAGCCACATTTGCGGACGATACAGCAATTCGGGCAGTAGCAGACACGGTTGAAGAATCAACAGAAAAATTACAGGAAGGTGCAGATGCCATTGGAGAGTGGACTTGAAAATGGCGCCTCAAACTAAACGAAACTAAGTCTACTCATGTGAACTTCACGAATAAAAAAATTACAAACCCTCCTTTGTATCTGAATCAGTGCGCAGTCCCGTGTTCCAACTCAGCTAAGTACCTAGGAGTGACCTTAGATGCAAAGCTGAAGTGGAAAGAACATGTCAAGAAAAAAAAGGAAGAGCTATCAATCAGGTATAGAAAACTTTATTGGCTGTTGGGCCGAAATTCACAACTCAGTTTGCACAATAAATTGCTGGTATACAAAACAGTACAGTGGGGACCAACTCCACTAGGCGCGTCAGCTGATATATGTTGCTAACTTGACGCTTTTTTTGTTACTGACGTGGCCTACGTTTTTATACTCCTCTGGTTTTTCCTTTTCTGATAGCGCCAAATTTTCCTTCTTTTAAATTTACGTTTAATATACCTTATTTTGAATAATAAAATACTCAAATAGGAATCACGTTTGTTCTTCCTTTATAACTGGTGACCCCGATTAAACAAATTCGTTAGGAAGTGATCGTGTTCCCCGTGTTCGGTATTTTCGCGAATCGTGTCGTGTCTTCCGTCCCGCTTACTCGTCCGTTCCCTCTCATGGCGACTCCGAAAATTCCCTCGGGTGACGATGACACCTTTGACGAACAGCAGGTCGCGCGCGTTTCAATTAAAATTCCCCCGTTGTGGCGCCGAAATGTTAAGATCTGGCGTATGCAAGTTGACGCCCAGTTCGCGAACTCCCCAGTGACCGCGGAAACGACGAAGTTCAACCACGTTTTAGCTTCGCTGGATCGCAGGACGTCGCAGAGCTCATATCCGACTTCCTCTTTAAGCCGCGCTCTTCGACTCCGTTTCCCCGTCTGGTACTGATGAACGCTGGGAGGGGAGTGCTGTGGGGACCAACTCCACTAGGCGCGTCAGCTGATATATGTTTGCTAACTTGACGCTTTTTTTGTTACTGACGTGGCCTACGTTTTCATACGAGTTCCTTCTCTGGTTTTTCCTTTTCTGATCGCGCCAAATTTTCCTTCCGCGCTTACGTTTAATATACCTTGTTTTGAATTGGAGTAGGGAGTGAGAGTTAAAAAACCTACAGTGCTGCCTCCAGGGATGGTTTTCCCGGTAGAACTGAATGGGAAGGTGTAGGCAAAATCCAATCACCAGCGTTGGGACCATCTTGAATAAGGGATGCCAACAAAACAGAAGCAACTTCATAAATAAACACCCTTTCCTGCTTGTTGGGGGCTACTTTTCAAAGCATTGTAGGGAGTGAGGAAAAACCGTGTGACACTGAAATAATGGGCTGATGAGGCTACTTGATTTGATAAAATTTTTTTTCCTGAGGCGGATATCCATTGTAAATGGTATGTTCTTTCATAGTGTAACTGGATATAACAGCCCCAATAAATATTTCGCTGAGTAGTGACGATGGAAGTTGTATGCCTCTGGTTATTGACAGCTGTAGGTAGTGCAAAATACGGACTTGGGTATTTTCTCCTGGGTCCTGTGGGCACAACTTTTACATACTTTTCCATGGAGCATGTACAATGTACGAGTACATTGAACATCCACATAGGAGACAATTTTAAAACACTTACAAAACTGTATTTAGTTGAGATTTGACGGCAATACTGATCAGTGACAATCAGTACAAACAATACAATACGTGAGTATTGTAATATTGGCACTATGCGCCGTTTGTAAATAAATGAATAAACAAATTACATAAATGTTACCGAAATTTTGAAATGAGTCATATGCAAACTTAAAAACCATCACGCATCATTTTTTCTAGTTATACTTAGTGGTCACATCGCACTCAAATTTTCAGAGTTATCGAGGGAAAACGATCTGATAATCTCGTATCAGTATGAAAACGATAGTATTGCTAGTGGGTATTGGGCCATGATATCATTGTAACCAGCATCAATCCTACAGTTTTCATCCTATTTTGATGAGAATTCAAGAAAATGGGTGGTTAGAAGTAGGAGGATTTCGATATTATCGTTGGAGGAGTACCTATCGATATATCGATAAAATATAGATGATTTCTTAAGGTATAAAAAACGGGTGTTACCTTTGCATCATTGCATGTCGTGATAATTCACTAATAGAATTTTTATGATGATACTGTAATTTTTAGAACTTGCCAAAGTCTTGAACATACCTGAAACCTAACGAAAAACCCCCCAATTACATATATTATTCAGTGGTTAGATGA
The DNA here is from genome assembly GCA_031894815.1 of Creontiades dilutus. Classification (NCBI taxonomy): domain Eukaryota; kingdom Metazoa; phylum Arthropoda; class Insecta; order Hemiptera; family Miridae; genus Creontiades; species Creontiades dilutus. The sequence continues at coordinate 65,388 of JAVIWC010000084.1, read as the reverse complement.
ACTCCAGGTCGTAGATTGAAGGAGAAATAAACAGAAAAATGGGTTCAAACCCTCAAACTGTAATTTTACTAAATGCACGTTGGTATTCAATATAACAAAAAATTACAGAAACCAACTTGAAATAGGAAAATATTCAAGAAGAAATAAACAGAAAAATGGGTTCAAACACTCAAACTGTAATTTTACTAAATGCACGTTGGTATTCAATATAACAAAAATTACAGAAACCAACTTGAAACAAGAAAATATTCAAGAAGAAATAAACAGAAAAATGGGTTCAAACCCTCAAACTGTAATTTTACTAAATGCAGGTTGGTATTAAATATAACAAAAAATTACAGAAACCAACTTGAAATAGGAAAATATTCAAGAAGAAATAAACGGAAAAATAGGTTTTAAGAAACAAACTTTAATTTTACCTTATTTTTATATTATTCTTATTTTACTTTATTTTATTTTTATTTTTTAACATTTCTTGAAAAATCCAAAAACCAACTTGACATTGGAAAATATTTAAGAAGAAATAAACAGCAAAATGGGTTCAAACGCAAAACTGTGGTAAACGAAGGTATTCAATCTAAAAAATAATATCAAAAAACCAACTCGGAAAATAGGATTTCAAGTCCCTCTCTCCAATAGAAACGAATAGAAATATGGGTACGGTTAGGGCGGTTACAACCTTGATCAATTTACCTGGACCTACTTTTTTTTCCTCCACGAGCATTTCAGCTTTATCTGGGCAGAGGCTGCTCCTTTGCTTCGTGATCACTCAAGTTCTGAGATGCATAACCGGTGAACAAGCTTCCTACGTTCTCAGTATTTTCCCCCCTGATGTACAAGAATAATTTGCTAGGTTTTCACGAGTGTATGAAATGGAAGGTATTTTGAAAGTAGGTAGTGGGTAGAGAGAAAAATATCGATAATATCGATATTTCAGGAAAAATACGCCACCTTTATTCAAAATGTATCGATATATCGATACGGATATCGAATATCGCTCAGCCCTAGTTAGAAGGTGGACGAGTTTCATTGCGCCTTACAGCATCTCTAGCATTTCTCAGGTTCTAGTGGTTTTATCGAGCTTAACTGTTCAAGGTAGTCGGAAAAGAACAGAATCACCCCACGTAAATTTCAACAAGATCGTACATATCATAACTCCGTAGCCGGTAGATCCGCTTTGGTATTAGCGCGACTTATTCGAAATAAATGTCGACTAACCTTTTTAAGGCGTTTTTGATTGCCGGGATAGATCCCAAAGATCTATATCTTCATGCTACATAGGCGATTAAGCTATATTCCAATCGCAACTTGGCAGAGTTTTTTTTAAACTACTGCCTGAAATTCGATTAATTATTCGGAATAGCTTGCAAGTAGTAATCAAAACGAGAAAAACAAGTGGGAAACACTTCAGTTGCGAGTTTTCTGGTTCGAATTAGCATTTCTCCCCTAATCCCCCTTATACCTCGGAATCCTAATTTTTCTCTTGCCAGCAGATTTATTCCATTCATTGTGTATGCAAGACTTCTTCTGACCTTGGGCTCTTACATAATGATTCTGAGACTCCCAGCATTCTCTGGATTATCTCTCTTTCCTCATTTATTTCCCCTCAAAATAAATATTGTTCTGTTATCATACAATTCCGATTAATAATCGGGGGACGTTTCATTGGTCGAAAAGAAAAATTTAATACATTTATTTATTTATATAATAAAAACCTGAGAAGTAAAATTCCCGAATGATCAGTATCTTGCAATGTGTTTTATGTAGGTTCCTGCACTCAAACAAACGTGAAATGTCAACAGAACTCACACATAGTTTCGTAAGAACTTCTATGGGGGGTGAATTTTGAATCTTTATTCCATTTGCCAGACACGAGTTATAACGGGCCCATTAAGGAATTACAGCCATGCGGTGCGAGCTATCAAAGAATTGAACGGGACCTATTCTATAGTATTTTCACTCTGCTTGAAGGTGGTTTTTCATTTTTCGATGTTTTAGTGCCTCAAATCATCGGTTGAAACTTGAGGTTACTTCTTGACCCCCCCTTTTTTGTTTTAGTTTTTGATTTTACGTTAAAATTTTTTTTTAAATGCTTCGTTTCCGGGTTATTTAACTTTTTACGAACAACAAAAATCGACGAATTCTTTTAGAAAAAACGCTTTTCTCCAATCATCTTCAATATTTTCTAGATTTGACCACATTTTTTAAATCAGCATCAAAATTCCTATCAACAGGAGCCAGTTTCCATCATCAACAATACTCATCAGAGGATTGACATTACAGTTGACGCGTTAACGACTTGAGAAAATGAAATTCTCCTAAACTTTTGGTAGTTGAAAAAATGTAGAATAAAAAAAGTTATAGCGCTCGAGTAATTCAGTATTTTACTTATTAAAGAGCTTTCGCAAAATGGTAATCATTATTTATTGGGATCATACCTATTTTTAATTTGGCGTAATAACCATAGCTATACTTATTTTGAAGAACATTTGAAACTGCGCGCCGTCTTGTGCACTAGTCTAGGTTGAGTTGATAATAAAGAGCAGAGTTCAGAGTGAACAATTAGTATCAAGAAACTGGTTTTGTTGATTCTTGAATGCAGTTAAAAAGATGTGCCGCAAAGAGATTTCTAGTCAGTTGTGTTGCAACACGTCGAAAATGCCAACTGTTGCGTTTACTCCTTCAGAGATATTGGACTTTCTCTTTACAGAAGCGAGGGGGTCTATTTGAAACGTAGGTAATTTTTGTAGAGTAAAAAAGTGTCAAAAAACTTGTCTAGTAAAATTTGTTTGTGTACTACTTATCTAGTACCACTTGATGCAAGAATTGAAATTTCAATCCTCTGATGATGATTGCTGATGATGGAAACTGGTTTCCGTTGATAGGAAATTTGATGCTGATTTCAAAAATGTGGTCAATATCTAGAAAATATTGAAGATGGTTGGAGAAAAGCGTTTTTTCCAAAAGAATTCGTCGATTTTTGTTGTTCGCAAAAAGCGAAATAATCCTGAAACGAAGTTTGAAAAAAAAATGTTTCAACGATGCATTTTCTCTTCTAAATTCAACGTAAAATCAAAAAATAAAATAAAAAACTCTGCAAATTCTTTCACTGGGGTTTATTATTCAATATCATTCACTTGGCTTGCATTCATAATTTGAACTTCTACTAAGCTTTGGAGTGTGCGTGTTCCACATTTGATAGAGTGATTATTGAATTTCAGGAGGCACACAAATATTATCAACTGATAAATCCAAATAGGTATTTTGGTTGTGAACCGATTTACGTGCTCTATGCATATCTCCTGAAATTCGATAATCGCTCTATCATCTGTGAAACACGCACACTCCAAAGCTTAGTAGAAATTCAAATTATGAATGCAAGCCAAATGAATGAAATCGAATAATAAACCCCAGTGAAAGAATTTGCAGTTTTTTAAATGGTTTTATGATTTTATGGCACTTGTGACACGTACATACAGCGTTTTGTTTTGTGTTGGGCCTAGGTGTGTCTGCGGGGCAAAACGTTTCTCTTGTGTCCAAGTGTGTATACCGTATTCATTCAACGCGGGAAACGAACCCGAAAACCTGTTGTTATGAGTCCCGCACGAAACCCTTGAGCTACGGGTTTGTTTTACTTACTTTATTTACAAAATTGAATACATTAGGAATGGTTTGAGCTACAGACCTGGGGAGAGGCTCAATCTATTCCTCATGGAAAGTTCTTGAAACAAAGTCCATATTTAGGCCGCCTTGGTTTCAGGGATTTTACAAAACTTTGACAACGCTTAAGTGGCACTTTAAATTAGGTGAGAGAGCTGACTAAAGAATTGGGGCGTTGTCGGACCAATATGGATTTTTCCTGAAATTTTCAGATTTTTTGCTCCACCCGTTTGGGAGAAAACGTGCGTACGGCATAAGGCGGCGGACGGAAAAATTTGTATTGCAGATTTGGATTCTACACCCTTTGAAACGTAAACCATGAAATTTTCAGGGATGGTTACACTTTTTTTTTCAAGAGCGATTACAATGGTTTATTATTGAATAATAAACCAAAAGGGGGGTCAAGTGGTAACCTCAAGTTTCAACTGAAGATTTGAGGCACTAAAACATCAAAAAATTAAAAACGGGTTCCACCACCTCCAAGCAGAGTGAAAATACTAAAGAAAAGGTCCAGTTCAATTTTTTGAAAGCTCGCACCGTATGGCTTTAAATCCTTAATGGGCCCATATAGATGGGACACCTTGAAGCTGCAAACTGTTTTTGTCCTATTGAACACTAAAGAACGAAAACGAAACGAACTAAGACTTTGTATTTCATGTGTAATTTCAGGGAATTTTCATAGAAAATGAAACGATTAAAATGGCTTTGAAAATCTTGAAATGAAATCTTTCTCGAAATCCGTCGTGAATCATTCTGAAGCACTTCTGAATTTTAATGCTTATTCGTGTGTGTGATAAATCCCGATAGTATTTCTATAAAAACTTCGTTCTTGCGCCAAAAAAAGCATCCCAAACGAAAGGACGAGATCGTTATACAACACTTTTTGAGCACATTAAATTGGTAACCTTTAAAAAATATTACGTACCAAAAAATTTGAAAAACGGCTAAAAATTGTTAAATTAATCTTTTTTAGCAGAATATTACTCAATAAATTCTATCAAAAATGTAATAGGTCATTTAATAATTGATGCTCAAAATTATGCTGGAAATTGATCGTATAAAAAGCGTTAAAATCCAGGAATCATTTCAAAATATTGCAAAACGTAGTTTGATGAAGAAATTTCATGAAAATTTATCATTTCATTCTTTTTAAAGCCATTGCAGTAGCTTCATTTTCAACGAAAAGCCGCTAATAGATAAAAAAAAAAGCTAATAATCAAAAAAAGTAATTCTTTTTTCGTCCAAAAAAATTATTAGTAAAAAATAATTAAAATTTAAAATAAAGTTTAAAATAAAAAGTAATAATCGCTTATACGATCTCGCTGAATGACCATAACTTACAAGGTGTTACATTTCGTTATGGTCACAGGCCAGGAGAAGATTCTACGGAAAATTTTTGATCGAAAATGCCACATAGCAATTTTTGTTTTCACCATTGGAAATGAGGTATTCTCAATTTCAAGATTTTTCTCGTTTTTTCGACCTTACCTCTTTAAAACGGCTTTATCCCCCACATTTTGCGTGCGATTTCAAGTCTGATTCCAGTATTGGAAAGAGTGTTCAATTTCCTATCGCTCTAATGGGGAACCAACTGTTTTGAGCCTGCGAAACGGGTGAAAAATCAGCTTGGAAAGGACACATTGTCAAATCGAGGAGATCTCGACTTTCTTCAAACGGTTATGAGTCCCTAAAATAATTCATGTGAATTTTAGCCTGTAGTGCTAAAAGATGCGCCAAAATCTAGGCTTTCCAGCGATATCACCAGATTTGAAATTCCGTGTAGTTTTCTGGTAAGAAAGAAAACCGTGGTTTTTTACTGGGTACTCCGGTTTTTCAACATGCGTTGATTCATCTGGTAAAAATTATTAAATCATTATTGAAGCTTTGTACTAAATTGTACATTTTTACTGTGGATACTGTTCAAAATGTCCAACAATGTGCTCATGAGACAAAACACTAGTGAGCTGGAGCGAGCAGTCGACATCATTCGGCGGAGGTACCATCTCTGCATTCAGCAGAATAGTGGACATTTTGAACATTATCTACAGTAAAATGTACAATTTATTATAATGATTAATTTATAATTTTTTTTTTAAATCCGAGTTCGAATTTTTTTTTTTTTTTTTTTTTTTTTTTTTTTTTTTTTTTACCAGAAGAATTACCGGCTCAAAAAAGTTAGTTCGATTCGGGCGACAGGGATAGTGGAATCAGATCTTACAATAGTGGAATCAGATTTGAAATCGTACTCAAAATGTGGGAGATATAGCCGTTTTAATGATGTGAGATCGCAAAAACGAGAAAAATCTTAAAATTGAAAAAAAAAACGCATTTCCAATGGTGTAAACAAAATTTCGAACAGAAATTTTCCGTAGAATCTTCTCCTGGCTTGTGACCGTCACGAAATGTAACACCCTGTATAAATGATTTACATTTGTGTCATTCCAGACGATATAAGCGTGGCCCAAAAATTTCGTCGTTGGACAATGATTTCGAGCAGAGTTATTTGCCCAAATTTAAAAAGATGTACATACTGAAAAAATCATTTAAACAAATATTTAAGGCTTCTCCTATTGCCACGATTCCGCCTGTTAGCAGTATAATACGAAATAACCAAACTCTTTTAATAGAAAAATTTTTCTCGCAATAAAATTAGGAGAAAAAAATGTATTTCAGTGCTAAAATTTGAACTCAACATTTCCTGAATCTAGCACAGCAATTTTCAAAAATTACTGCGTGACTGTGAATTTTTTGGTTCAATAATACGCGAGTGCCTCCCTAGTTGATCAGCAAATGACATAGTTCTTGAAAGTCGTTTGAATGGATCTCTCGGTCATTAGTGGGGTAGGTGCCTCTGACAGCTGCCTATTATTGCTGAAAGGCGAGAAGCCATCAATATTGTCAACCCCCATCACAGAATCCCAATATCTTCCTTCCTCTAGTTAATCTTCTTTCCTGTCCATCGCCATAGTACAATATGCTGCCCTCTAAGAGAGTAACAATGACAAGCGACTGTTCTAGACGTTATTTTTCGCTAAAGCAGTAAGTGTGGGTTCTTTCTTGCGGTCCTTTCCTGCCCACGAATTGTTTGCACGTGAAGTTTCGTTAATGTATAACATAAAGTCTAAAGTTATATTTTCACTTCAGACTGTACCAAAGTAAGTGAACTTCAGTTCAATTTCGTGAGGTGTCAATTATCTGATATGGGCTAAGGATCAGGGAAAACTTTGTAACAACACGGATGATGTTGAAAACAGTTGATAAACGGTGTTTACTTTAGGCTTTTAGAACTTCCCTCTGAAACAGGGCTTCTTCGGTAATGGGACGCCTATTAGAATTCCCCCAGGACAAAAATAACTGGAACCGTAACCATTTCAGACCATTCTCATAGAGAATCCTTGAACAAAACAATACGATATATTGTGTATGCGTATGTGACCAATTTCGTGGATCAAAATTTTACTCCAGTTGTGAAAAACTTGAGAAGTTTAGAAATTGTGATGGATATGGTTAGTTGGCCCCTTCCCGATTTTATAATCTGTCGCCTTGGGAGATGAATCGGACGCCTGCAAGCATCTGGATCATCCTCTGAGAGTGGCGGAGCATTAATAATGTATCCACCTCCTCGGAAGGGGCAACTACACCTTTCCATCACCTCACATGTTAGCCTGAGCGTGGTTACGTCCATTGGCCCTTTTATTGTTGATTGTCCTGATTATCCTGCTGCCCCTATTCACTCGCAATTCCCCTCCTGTGGCTGATAAATCTACGTTTGTACCTATGGCAGTTGTGCTACCATTTTGAACTAAGTGTCCAGACTTTGGCTCAAAATTGCCATCATCAATCTCGGGAACTTTGGGAGTCTCAACCAGCCTTAAAACGGGAGTTTTCGGGAATGTTACTAACGGAGGGAAAGATTCCCTAGCCTCCTCCGTCGCAGACGTAGGTGGGCATAAGATTCCCCAGCATGAATGATTTGATCAGCTTGCCGTTTTTGATTACTCAAAAAATTTAGCTTTTGGTGCAGGAGAGGAATGGAAGGGTCAATCCTTTCAATATTTTCCAATTAAGATTTTGGTTTATTAAGCTAATTTATCAAAAAAAAAAAAAAAAAAAAAAAAAAAAAAGAATTTAGAAAATCGGCAGTATAAACTAAATGAGCAGCGGTGGGTGAATTGCCTATCACACCCCCCCCCCCCCCCCTATTCCTTCTTTAGAAAGAAAATTCAATTTGCATGAACTTGTTGCACAAAAAAATAAAATTGAAATCGAACAAAAATAAATTAAACAAAAATCAATCAAATCAGGTGACGATTGTGAAGACAGGATACCTATAACGATCCATAATACCGATTTATTGGTACTACCCACTTTCATGAAGAAAATTGAAAGTTCTAAAAAAATGTTAATATACTAAACCTATACCGTAATTGAACAAAAAATTATGACATAAATCCGTGGAGAATTCTCGTTTGAGCAGCGATTGGAAAAATTGCATTTGACCTCCTATGTTTCCCCCTCTTGTCAGCAAATGGGAAATTGCCCAAGTTTTATCCCAATAGTTGATTAAAATATGGATAGAACATAATGAGAATCCTGAAAACCGGTAGAGTCCATCCATTACGAATTGCCAATATCTCATGTACAAGTCGAGGAAAACTGGGATCGAATAAAAAAGAATTTCAGGCTGTGCAGAAATGAAGGTGGAGGAAACAATGGCAGGGCCACCCCGAAATCATAGGGTAGCTGGGTTAGATGTACTACTTAGTGAGGCACACAAGACGTACAGATGATTTGTCTCAGTTATCGCGTCTAAAGCTTGTGAAATTCAAGTCACAAGCCTACTAGGAGTAACAAGTTGAACGCACTGCACGTATGTGTTGGGGCTTGCAAAACGGTGAAGCAGGAACACTTCAATCTTAGTAAAGACAGTAAATAGTAAAGTAGGAACTATGATGATTATAATAATAATAATTTTATTCAAATATGCATACATTTCGGTATAACAAGGAGGAGGAGGAGTAATACATAGAGACATAATGTAATATAATCAGACTATGGAATAATGGCAGCAACTAAGAAGTTGGGCCCAAGTTGCCAAATGCATCTTAAGGAATGTCACGGGAACCCCAAGGGGCTTCCAGTATACCGCTTCCCGTCAATCAATTTTCCCACATGTAACTGACCTTTCCCTTGAAACCAATCTCATAAGTGACTTCACATCCTTATTCTCGTCCTTTCCCACTGAAATAATCCCGGGTCTGGGTGTATTGCGATTCGACGCACAGTGGGGCAAATGACCTATCAAGGAGGAGAAAAACATCTTCAAGAATATAAAGAATACGATGCATCTTGCATCGCGTAGGTAGCTACTGACCTCGTCAGAGTGAACGAGAGAAACAACGAACTTTATTCACCTCCCTTTCACAGGTATTTAGATGTTATTCCTGAGATTATAATTTTCTACTAAGTTTTCAAGGCTCATTCTTAGTGCGTTGCTATTAGCAGTGCAGCTCCATAGCTGCACACCATAAGTCCACACAGATTTTAGGACCTGCTTGTACAACATAAGCTTATTAGACGTTGACAGTTGCGAGTGTCTGCCCATAAGCCATTACATTTTTCGGTACCTAATATCAAGCTCCTTCCGCTTTTTTATGACATGCTCTTTCCATTTCAATTTGGCATCAAGCGTCATACCAAGGTACTTTGCTGGGTTAAAGTAAGGGATGGTCTTTCCAGTTTTACAGGTACGTATTTAACCTTTTTATCGGTATAGTCTACGTGTATTGACTTTGCCTCGTTCATTTTAACTTTCCACTTCCTCACCCATTCGTGAATTTTTACTAAAGATTTGTTGAGCTTAGAAACTGATTCAACAGTATCTTCTGCAACTGCCAACACAGCAGTGTCATCAGCAAATGTAGCTGTTGTATTTTGTTCTATTTCTGGTAAGTCACTAGTATATATAAGGTATTATACTGGCCCTAGCACACAAGATGATTTCTCCGAGGATGACAGTACAGAAACATCAAACTACGTTGCCTCTCCCATATTTTCAGAAACCACCAAACATGACGGCGATCCCCCGGCTACATCGACAACTTCAAATCTCTCCAAACAGAATCCAACCAATCCTGATCAAGAACCTGAAGATGGAGATTTCGTCATGGTGGAGTACAATGGGAAGCTCTACGCAGGAAAAATGATGTGTAACTTTGACCAATCCGGAGATGTCCTCGTGTCGGCGATGACGAAGGCCGCGAAATTTTGGACATGGTCAAAATCACGGGATAAAATTTGGTATAGCCGGGACCAAGTAAAGAAAAGAATTGACATCCCATTCTTATTGACATCCCATTATAACATTCCCATAAAGAAATATTTTTTAGATTTATTCGTGAATTTTCGATTCTCGTTCAAAGCATTTCTTTATTTTCTACTTGGCTGTAATCAGCTATTGTGATTTACCTAAAATTTTCCTTGTTTCCTAATTTATCTTGTCATTCTGCTTTGTTTTGTTGACTAATTTGAAGGAAAAAGCATTTAATCATGTTGTTTATGATTAAAAAGTTTATTCAAGAGTTCGCAGTTACAATTTCTTCCTTTCCGTCGTCCAAACTTCAAGATTAAATTGCCTCGAGTTGTTTTGCCAAAGCAGATATGCTCTATTTGTGGATTAGGGGGTTGTGAGCAGCACAGAACCGGCCAAGGAAGGTTTCTAGGCTGAAAAAAGTGGGTGTACCACTCCCACCACCCTGCGGAGAATGTTACAGTGAAAAACGAATTCTCTCTTACTCCTCTTCCAATATAGAAGCATTTCCTCTTTGGGAATGGAAAGCTGAGATGTGGACTGATGTTGTGCAAAAATTTCAGTCCTCTGGTCCAATTTTGCAACGTCTGGGTGAGAGGAAATGTGTCAAAACTGTACCATTCTCACCCCGGTTTACGGTACAAATATCAGATCTTATTTCTAGATTGGGAAAGCTTTTTTATTTATATCAGGAAACAAGAAATTTTTTAACTCGGCCCGGATTGAAAACAGTTTGGTATGGCCTTAATTATTACCAAATATGGCATTTTGATGAGTGGGAAGGGGGGGGGGGGATTCCCCACCGAAAAAATCACATTCCCCACCGAAAAAATCACAGGTTGTCCAATATAAGATTTTCCATCGTATATTCACGTATTTAAAAAAGTAATCCATAATAATGGAGTCTGTTTAGTGTCGGATGCTAGCACTTTTTTCCAGTATAACATGGAGCTCCCACTTAATTCACACTGACTGAATTGCACGCTTACAATGTCGCGTTGACTCTCTTTTACCAACCGAAAATCAATTCATTCATTCAGGAAGGTTGTGATGAATAACTTCAAAGCCCAAACCTTCCAGCAAAAAAATTCAACTAGAATTGGAAATTACTTAGTTTTGTGCTAGTAGATACGAGTCATGTAAATAAGTTTCATCGTCAAAAACTAAGATGTTAAACATACCACCTTCAAATCATACAATTAAAGGTTGACTCAACAAAGAGGAAACGAAGAATTCATAGACTCAAAATTTGCTACCCGACCCAATTCGTCTCCCTCGGTTTGCGTCGCTGGAAAGGAAGACACAAGGCGGAAAGGACCCCATCCCGTAGTTTCCATCACTGGGATGTTGGTGACAGATAGTCTACACAGACAAGCGTTTTGTGCTTCTTATACGCATACCAACGTGTACAATCAACAACAGCGCGCACACTCGCACGCCTTAACACCCAACCCGATCAAGCTTTCCCTGCCATTTCCGCCCCATCCATCATGAAAATATTCCGGAGGTTGTCCGAATGTATTGAAAAGCTGCCTTTCCAATACGCCTGCCTGTACAATCGAACAGAGTTGGGTAAAAACTCATTTTCAACTAAAGACAAACTATTTTAGTTTAGTTTCATTGGGTGACTGGTTTTCAGCAGTGTAGGGAGACGTGTTGTTTTTCTTTCTCAAACACACTTCAAAGTTCGCTGTTTGCCCCATCACTAAATTTCCTGAAGAAACGAAAATTTCCGGGAATTATTCCAAAATTCGTATCTTGCATCCAGAGTTGGGACTAGTTAACTAAACAATTAGTTGAACTAAAGCGGAAACTAAGAACTAATTTGGTTGAACTAAATAGAACTAATTTTGGAACAAATTTAGTTTTAGTTGAGGACTGAAACTAATTTCTAAACTAATTTAGTTTTAGTTCCTCCTTCTCAAGTGAGAACTAATTTAGTTTCAAAATTAGTTTATGGATACGAACTAAAACTAAATTAGTTCCAAAATTAGTTCCATTCAGTTCAACTAAATTAGTTCTTAGTTTCAACTAATTACTTTTCATGGGAGGGAGGGGATTAAAAATTGTCTTGGTCTTCTACCAAGATACACTCTTGAAAATAATGCACCAATTGTTAACTGCAGGAAAATGGTCATTCCCGGCCTATATCATAATCATAATACAAAATACAATTATTATTTCGTTAAAGTGGAGTGAGATTAAAATCAAATGATCAATAATGGGTTAAAATCATTTATTACCTAAATTTGATTTGAAATTTGGGCAACTCTAGTTGCCTTGAAGTAACTATAGGTTGTGTAAAATAGTAAGCTTATTACAACAGTGTACAGTATAACGGTCCAAATATTAGGTTGGATGAAGTTTATAATTTTTGAAGGAGTAATAGGTTTGAGGTCGCTCAAATTCAAAGAGTCTAACTCCAGGTCTTTTAAATTTATCGTGTGATCAGGTAATTGTTCGTTCAGTAATTTTAGAGAGATATCTCCAACAATGAGTGGCTTACCCGCTAGTTCGTTTTTAGGGGCAAACAGGGTCTGGTTTTTATATAAAAGGTGTTGGTTGCCGGGAGTAGCCAAGTATATACCAAAAAGGGTTCTGGTTTCAGTTCCTTCACGGCTTACGATGCTTATCGTGTCGCCTTGTGGGAAAAACAACAGATACCTATTTATTTCTAATAACAATTTGACTTGGTTATTTTCAGTAGACAATTTAACGAATTTACATTTGGATGTGTCGCTATTAGTTAAGAAATTAAGTTCGCACTCAGGTTGCGTAGGGGACAACAGGTAATTTGGGCAGAGATTAGCATGTCCTAGTTGTGCACATTTTTGAGTGAGCGGATAAGTGCGTTGGTGGGATTTCAGAAAGTATTTGGTTCCAGGTATGATGGTTAAAAACTCGCCGTCCACCATAGTGGGTAGAGGTTCTAGGTGATACTGGACATACTGAACGGGATCTAGGATAGGAATGTCTATAAAATATATCATTTCCTCAACACCGATGTAACAACGAATTTGGAGGTATTCCTGAATCTCAAACAGTTTTTGGTCCCTAAATTCGGGGAATTTAGCTCCATAAAATTTTGATAGTTTTAGTAATTCTTGGTAAAGGAGGTGAGTGTTTATTACGCTAGGGTGCAGTATTCCGGATTTGCAGGCAATGATTGAGTTTTCAATGTCTTGAATAACGTCAAGAAGTAAATTGAACGCTACTTGTTGGTGTTCTAAGATTGCTCGGGCTTCTTGGAGGCGACTGAACCTGGGATTTTGGGTTTTCCAGAAATTTAACTCATTTTTCATATCTTCATTGTTGTGGCCAATGACGGTCATGGTTTTATTGAAATTTTGTTGAATTGCTTCGTTTATCGAATACTGGGCCTGAATTTGACCGTGTAAATCTTGCTGGGAATTTTGTAAATTTTTAATGATAGTATCGTATCTTTCTTGATCTTGGGCGTCCAGATTTCCTGAAATGAATTTTACTATTGAACCAAGACCGTTGATTAAACCTCTTTTAGTTCTGTAAGCTAGGTGAGATTCGTCAGAGATTGGAAGGTGATTATCGTTTAATTTTTCTTCTATTAGGTGTATTGTGGAGTTGATAGTGGTCCTCAACAGTTCAGTGTATTCGAATCCGTTTCTGCCATGTCAACCAAGGCGCGGAAGTATATGGCTTTCATTTCCTTTGTTTTTGTAATAATCTGTGTCAGGTCGTAGTAATGTGTAAGTGAGTGGTATCCGTCGACAATCCGTGCAGGTCCCAGCGAACTTGCCAATACCCCCGGGTTTGTCGTTACGTTCTTGATCTCTGATCCCATTATGGGAGTCAGGAGGGTGAATCTGAAAATTTAGATTAATTCCGTCTTTAGAATTTCGTAGCAAATTCTTTCTCTAAAGAGGGGAATATCCGAGTTGTTGATTTCGAGTGGTTCTTGAGCTGTAAGGTTTTTAACGTCTTGGAGTAAGAATATTCCACACTCGTGAGTTCCGGATTGTTGGGGGGTTTCAAGATTTTGTGAGATTGTCCACGAGGTGAGGTCCAGAGGTTTTCCTAGTTTTGCTTTGTGTTCGTCCGTCTAGTACTGTTCTATGGTATGAAGGATCTCAGCTCCGTTCATGTTTAGTGAGTCGAAGTAAGTCAGTGTTTTCAGTTGGGGACGAGCTACTACGAGGCGCCAGCGATTAGATTTAAAAATTGGGAAAATTACTACATCCTTTTTGAAGATGTTGACTTTGCGGGCATAGCCCTTGACTTGTTCGTACCCACCGCCTAAAAAGGACACGAACAAGAACGTGGTGAAGCAATGGGTGGAGAGGCCTTTGATTTCCCGGTGCCTTTGGTCAATGAGTTCAAGATAAAATTTATGATATTATCGTTTACCGAATTGTTCCCCTTAAGGGTGAGTAAGTCGTTCCTTTTTATTAAAAGTCCGAATTTCTTAACGAGTTTTTCGTCTGGATTTCTCTTTTCATCCCACGCGGTTTCGACATCGTTAGTAAACTTTAAGGGCCGTTTAACGTTTGCAAGGTGTATTTTTGTTTTGGTATTATGGTGTCGGGGTACTATTTCTCCGGTTTTCGTTTCCGGGTTGATCTTTTTGAGGGTTTCTTGAAAATACTGGGGTTTTGTTTTTGATTGCTTCTGTACCGTTTTCACGTGGATCTTTGAGGGTATTACGGGGAGATCTTCCCTGCTTACGTTCATTTTTTCGATCACTTTGACCTTATTCGAATGAAGTCGGTCTCGTGTCTGGTCGTAGTACCGCGGCCATCTCTTTCCTTGTGGTCGTATACTGATATGATAAATGAACGCAAGCCAATTGAATAATAAACCATTCTTTCCTTGTGACGTGCTAGATAATTGCTCGTCAAAGTCTGGTCGACGGATAAATCCAGTAAAGTTTGTTGACCGGTATGACCATATAATACCTCGAACGGAGTGTAGTTCCCTAAAGCGGAATGGATGGAGTTATTGTAAGCCAACATTGGCAACATTGTTTAGTACTCGTTTTACTGAATTCATCCCTTACGTTGAACAGCCTCACTGAGAGCCTGCTCAATGAGAGTAGAGTGAAATCGTTCAACTATTCCTTGGGATTCTGGTCTCTGGGAAGATACGAAATGCAATTTGATTTGATGAAGGGACGCAAATTCTCGAAACAATGAGGAATAGAATTCGGGAGCATTATCCAGAGAAAGGTTTTGAGGGGTACCTTGGTGAGAAAAATGAGTTGTTAGGGCTTCTACTATGTCTACGGCGTTGGTGCTCGACAGGGGGTATCCCTGAGCGAATATTGAAAATGAATCGACGATTGTTAGAAATTTTGTTTTTTCTATTGTGATCACATCCACGAACAAGGTTTCCAGAGGACGCGATGCCGTTGGGGTTACGTTATACTTAACCTTCAACGGGACCCTATCGTATTTGGTCTTGACGCAAATAGGACAGTTGTTGACATACTTCTGAATTGCCTCTTTCATATTAGGCCAGTAGTACGTCCTCTTTAAGTGGAGATATGATTCCTGGATACCACGGTGATTAATAAATCCCTCGTAATATTTTTTTATTACTTCGGTTTGATCTTTTTCGGACGTGATTTTGAGGGTGTATTTGGTCAGAAAAATTTCGGAATTGGTGAAGGTCTTCATAATAACTTTGGTGAAAAGTTCATAAAGATCATGTTCGAAGTAGATCCCATATTTAGTTTTGGGAATCACATATTGCTTTACGAAATCTATTATTTCAGATTCGGGGTTATTGGGGGAAATTTGGACAGTTAATCGAGTCTTTTCGGGGAAAAGTTTATCAGTAGTGACCGGTTCTTTTAGTGGGATTTTGGTTTTTTGTACTATGATCTGATTTTTCGCTTTATTTATCGGTTCTTCCCGAATGGGAATGGTTACGTTAGTATGGCCGATAGCATTTGAATGTACAGTATCTGCAACGGAACCTTCTTCGTCGGAGAAAACTTCTAGAGTGGGGTTTTCTTTAGGCGGGTTTGCAATCAGTGAACACGAATCGTCTTCAGATGTTAACATTTTGTTCAAGGTTTTTTGAGTGTTTGGGGTTAGGGCCGAGAATAAGTCGCCGAGATCATTATCCAAAGTTTCGGGAGAAAATGGTTCTTCTTCATGGTTGTTGAGTAGTTCTACACGGGATAGGGCATCAGCGTTTGCGTTTGCGCTTCCCTTTTTGTAGTGAACTTCCATGTCGTAGGCCGCCAGTTTTAATTTCCATCGGAAAAGTTTCGAACTGGGTTCCTTGACAGAATCTAACCTTTGAAGAGGCTGGTGGTCGGAGAAAACCTTGAATTTTCGCCCAAATAAATAAGGTTTGAAGTATTGCACACCCCAAACTATGGCGAGTAATTCCCTATGGATGGTATCCAGTCGACGCTCTGAGTCATTCAGCGTGCGACTGGCATAGCCAATGGGAAGATCCGCACCGTCTACTATTTGCGATAAAACACAACCGATCGCTACGTTACTGGCGTCGGTGGTGAGACGAAATTCCTTGGAAAAATCAGGGTACTGTAAGATGGGGTTGTTTGTGAGGAGAGTCTTACATTTTTCAAAACATGCCCACGTATTCGGGATCTGTGGTGTTAATGATGTGACCCTTCTTCAAACAACGCGTCATAGGTTTGGTGATCTCTGCGAAATTTGCAATAAATCGCCGGTAATAACCTAGTAGGCCAAGGAAGGACTTAATTTCTGTCGGTGTGCTGGGGATTGGGTATTTGGTTATAGCTTGAATTTTGTCTGGGTTAGGACGAACACCTTTATCCGTGATAACATATCCATGATAGGCGACTTCCCTTCTCAAGAACTCGGTTTTCTCGAGTTGGATTTTCAAGTTGGAATTTCGAAGTCGGGTGAAAACTTCTCGAAGTCTTTGGATATGTTCCTGTAGGGACACGGAAAACACGATTATGTCGTCCATATAAACGCAGCAATACTCATTAGCAACGCCTCGTAAGATACTATCCATAAGGCGTTGAAATGTGCTTGGTGCGTTTTTTAATCCGAATGGCATGCGGGTGAACTCTAGATGATAATTGGGGGTGCTGAAGGCGGTTTTATGTTGGGAATCTGC
Organism: Creontiades dilutus; assembly: GCA_031894815.1. NCBI lineage: Eukaryota > Metazoa > Arthropoda > Insecta > Hemiptera > Miridae > Creontiades > Creontiades dilutus. The sequence goes on along the minus strand of JAVIWC010000084.1, from coordinate 48,320 downwards.
GTCGACCTCAATCTGGTGAAAACCACTTTGGAGGTCGATCACCGAGAAATACTGGCACCTACCTAATTTGTCTAGTAGTTCGGAAATTGGGGGCATCGGGTAGCGATCCTCGATAGATTTTTGGTTAAGGGCGCGGAAATCTACTACCAAGCGAAAGCGAGGTTTGTCAGTAGGGCTCGCTCCTGGGGCGGCTTTTTTAGGGACTAGGAAAATAGGGCTGTTATAGGGACTATCTGAATGGAGAACGATCCCCTGATCCTACATTTCTTCTACTTGCCGGTCTATTTCCTCCCTATAAATTTCAGGAAATCGGTAGTTTCGGGAGTCGATGGGAATTTCGTCGAAAGTTCAGATTTTGTGCTTAACATTATTGGTGAAAGTTAGAGGTTGATCTCTCAAGTGGAATATGTCTTGATATTCGGAAACGAGTTTAGTTATGCCGTTTTTTTCTTCCGGGTTCAAATGGTCTGTTCTAATTTTAGTTAGGTCGAAAGTAAAATTGAAATTTTCAGAGTAATAATTATTTAAATTATAGTTGGTCTCTGGTAATTCGTCGACTTCACCAACTATAATGGGGGAAATTCGGGAGAATTTTAGCAGCCTTTCCTCTGGGTTAAGAATCCTGACGAAGGTGTCGTGATCTTCAATTCGAACTAGACATTCTGGGATCTCTAGTTTCCCGATCAGCGTGTAAGGGCTGTAAAAGTTTTATAAAATCCCTGAAAACCTCAAAACTAGTCGAATCGGCCTAAATATTTTCCTATTTGAAGAACATACCATTAAGAATCGAATGAGCCCTTCCCCACGTCCGTATGTCAAACCATCCTCGATGTATGGCCCGATTTATGGTGCCAACATTTGCGTTTTTTCGTTTATTATTGTTTGTTTGAAACCTAGTGATGTCCGGCCGATAGCGTCGAGTTTTAGTGAATGTGGATACTGGAGTGATAGCCGATGTGAATGCTTGTAGTGTAGTTAATAGCCGATACACGGGTTGAAGCATTCTGATAATATATAGGTAAATATTATTCAATATTAATACTGGAGTGTATTATTCAATATTATTACTGGGGTAAATAAGTATTCTTTCACTGGGGTTTATTATTCAATTGGCTTGCGTTCGTGATTTGAATCTTACTAGGCTTCGGAGTGTGCGTGTTTTACAGGTGATAGAGGGATTATTGAATTTCAGGAGATATGCATAGACGACGTAAATCGGTTCTCATCCAAAACACCTATTTGGATTGATCAGTTGATGATATTTGTGTGCCCCCTCTACATCTGTCTACCTTTGGCTACATCGTTTAAATTTGGATTTGGGGAAGTTTTTACGCAATACGAGTGCCAAAGGACTTGATAAATTATAGATGTTTTTATTGTGGGGGGGGGGGGGGGGGTTTATTGAGGTTCAATAAAAAAAACGCTGCAAATTCTTTCACTGGGGTTTATTATTCAATCACCACGAGTAGACTATATTCAGGTCCACGAAGACATTCAAGCATTTTGCAGAGAGTTACGTCTGAAATATTTCGGGGAAGTGATTGCAACGGATAGTACCACTGCCACTGGCTCAACTGACACACTTCATCCCTCACTGAATAAATTCAAAGTTCCATCCGAGTTTGACCCTCCTCATTTTCCACCTTCACACCCATTGGAACAGTTCATAACTCAGTTAGTGCATAAGACTTTGCAAGTTTCTTTTCTCAACTCCTTGACTCCAAAAGATAACTTGTCGGTGGATGAACATAAGGCCTTAGGGGAAATCAAAAGGGACCGTCAAGGGGTCAACAGTGGTTGTTATGAATGCTGCTGATTATGAAAGAGAAGCCCTTCGGCTAAGTAAATGATGAACGGTTTTATAAGGTCCTGACTTTTATAAGGACTGATCCTACAAAAACATTCGCAAAAGAAATAAAACGTTCATAAAACAAAATAAACAAACAGAGAATCTACCGGCCGCAGATGTTCAAGAATTAATCCCTTAGACCCCACGATGCTCGGAATATTATCTTCTTCCTAAAATACACAAATGATATTCACTTCCTGACCAGTTAAAGACACAGATCACTTTTTGAACGTCCCCCATGACCTACAATTGCCGACCCAAACACACTATCCGATTTTTTTAGCATCAGTGGATGTCTCTTCGCTTTACACGGAAATTCCCCATGACGAAGGGTTAGCTTCAATCACACATTTTCTGAACATGAGAGAACTCCCAAACAAACCTACGTCATCGTTCATAACAACTTTAGCAAAATTCGTCCTAACCAAAAATGTATTCAAATTTGCCGATAAACTTTTCCTCCAACAGAAACGTACCGCTATGGGCACTAGAATGGCACCAGCTTATGCGAATCTGTTTATGGCCCGTTTGGAACAAGACTTCCTTTCACATCGGACACTTCAGCCGCTAATTTGGAAAAGATTCATCGACGATATATTTTTGATTTGGACGCATGGTGAGGAAACGCTAAAAGAACTTCTAACAGATCTAAATTCCCAATTTTCAGTAATATTCACCTGCACTTATTCGACAGTAGCAGCCACATTCCTCGACGTCAACATACGACTGACAGGCAACAGACTCACCACCTCAGTAACAGACTCACCACCTCAGAACACATCAAATCAACAAACAAGCAATTATAAAAGCAAAAGCAAAAGTTGCCACCCCCGTCACAAAAAAAGTGTGTGTGTGTGTGTGTGTGGGTGAGTTTTATGTTCAAAGTACATTTTCTGAGAATAATTGGTAGAGAGAAATGCGATTCCCATCACCAATTAAAAATAAAAAAGTTTTAATGCGAAACACCCATTACTTCAGCCTCTTCAACGGTAACGGTAATTGAAAGTGTCCATTCCATTGCATGGAACGGGGAAGTAAATTGTTATGGGGAAAAAACGTAATCGTTACGTTGCAGCCCTGCGTACCTTTTGACGGAATCCCAGATTTGATAATCTATACCAACTTCCAATTCAATAAATCAACCTCTCCAAGGTAGTGGTCGTCTCATCTATTCTACTAAGTAATGAGAAATCGTACTTACCCTCAAAATTCTGAAAGGGCTGTCCTTGAGGCAGCAGACGTACCCATCGATTTCTACCTTACTGCCCATCAGGACAATAGTCTCCGGGGATGCTATTCCGTCTCGGTCGTCAGCTACCGCGTCCACTGGCTTGAAAAGGGCTTTAGGGTTCCTCCATAAGTGCTCCGCCTGACCGCTACTCTGAAATGTCGGAAAATCCGAATCAAACCCAACAATCGCGGATTTTAGCAATAACTGTCAACGATGGCCAGTCGAGATTATATCCGTTAACTGCTCCGAACTGACAAGAAAAGTGACTGAGGCCATAACTATAGAAATTACGTCAGACCTTTAGTACGGATGGGTAGTAAATACGAGTACTTGTTCCTTAGGACGATTTTTTCAGTTAAATTTATTTCCCTGACAAGAAATTGAGCAACTAACGGAAAGGTGTATTATTCTCCACTACTCATGAGGTTAAATAAGATACATAAACCATAGTTTTGAAAAAGGTTAAATAAATTGGATTTTCCAAAATGAATCATTTGTTCCTTAGTGAAAACGTGGTGAGGCAGAAGGACAAATTAAAAAAAAAAAAACGAAATATCATTTAACCATTAGTTTACCATAAATAGTCTTCAATTTCCAAAGGATAGATAGATAATATCAATATATTATATATATTAAATATATCTAATCTAATATATTATATTATTTATTGCCTATCGGATAAACATCCATAGCAAAAATAATACAAATGACAGATGCTCATATAAATTATAAAAGGAATATATATCTACACAGATTAGCCAGAATACAAGGATAGAAAAATCATGACAAAATAAATGAACGTCTAATTAGGAGCTGAGAATTAAAAGTCTTATCTCACAGGCCTCTCTTAAATAGAAAAACAATCTGTTGGCCACATCACGATCACTTGACGTAAGAATTCGCTTATATTGTTCCTCAAACGACAATGATAGTGCTAGCACTGGCAATAGAAACTTCAGTTGAGGGTTAGACAGCATGGGGCACTGAATAATAAAAATGGATGGCTGAGTCACTCACAGCCCAGTTGCAGATGGGACACGCTGATGGATAAAAATCGATGCGAACCCCCGCAACTAGAATCCTTGGTGCATGCTTTCCTAAAACTCGCATCTGAACCAATGATCGCGTGATGTAAACTGGCCAGTCCTGGGTAAGGTAACGCTGAGGCTGGAGCGATGATTTCTGAAAGGCTACCGAACCGTAGTATGGGCACGCATCTGAGGATATTGCCATTTGCAGATCAACATTGCGGGAGACGAAAGGCAGGGAAGACATGAGGCTATGTGTTGTCCTGGGAACTAGCATCAGTTCAATGTCATCAGGCAGACTCAGTCCAAAAGACTCCAGGGAATCCTTCAACTGCTTGAACCAGTTATACCTAGGATCGCTTGATGTCAGTCTGGATAATTTGAGAAGGCGCATCATACAAAGTCTAGGCAGGCGGTCAGGCCAACAAATAACTTCAATTCTGACCACATCGACTGAAATTTCGGTTTGAAACCAACTCTATTAGCAAGCCTGGGATCTGTTAGACTGGGAATAGACCCCTTCCCCCTCTCCAGACCTTGTTGTTGGTGGACCCCCACGTCCGAATGAGTGCAGTTAGGTGCGTACCTTTTCATTTGCTATTACCATGTGTGCAAAATTGATGAGTAGGGAACAAATTTAGACGAATTTTTTTCTCCAACCTCTTCCTCTCGTTCTCCTCTTTAAAAATACGTCCAAGTTTTTTTAATGAAGTTATGTAATGAGTTGAAAATCGATCTCAAACAATGTTTTTCAATTACCATGTCTGAAATTGGGCTATTACCATGGGTTTATAAAATCCATGGTAATTGCAATAGCTACATGGTAATATAATTCCACTGCATTTTCCAACCTTTCGAGCAATATTTACCAAAACTTTTCCGTGTTTTTATCAATACCAAATACCAAATATAAAACAAAAATTTTTGCTAGAAACTTGGAGAAGGATTTTAATACTAATTCGCCATCAGATGGGAGGGTTCTTTCCACATGTGGCAGTTTTCGAGCGGGTAGTTTCCTATTTACTAAACCGCAAATAACAAAATAAATTTGACATTTTTTCATTCACACTCCAAAGCTTAGTAGAAATTCAAATCATGAATGCAACTCAAATGAATAAAATTGAATAATAATCCCCCCTGAAAGAATTTGCAGTGTGCGTGTTTCACAGGTGATAGAGCGATTATTGAATTTCAGGAGGCACACAAAATACCAAGTAGGTATTTTGGTTGAGAACAGATTTACGTGCTCCATTCATATCTATTGAAATTCAATAATCGCTCCATCCTGTGAAACACACACACTCCAAAGCTTGGTAGAAATTCAAATCATGAATAAAATTTAAAAATAATCCCCACTGAAAGAATTTGCAGTGTGCGTGTTTCACAGGTGATTGAGCGATTATTGAATTTCAGAAGGCACACAAATATGATCAACTGATCAATCCAAATAGGTATTTTGGTTGAGAACAGATTAACGTGCTCTACGCATATCTCCTGAAATTCAATAATCGCTCTATCACCTGTGAAACACACACACTCCGAAGCTTAGTAGAAATTCAAATCGTGAACGCAAGCTAATTGAATAATAAACCCCAGTGAAAGAATACTTATTTACCCCAGTAATAATATTGAATAATATTCACCTATATATTATCACCGTTTCATGCATATCAGAATGCATCAGAATTTATACCCGTGTATCGGCTATAAACACTACAAGTATAAACATCGGCTTTCACTCCAGTATCCACATTCACTACAACTCGACGCTATCGGCATCACTAGGTTACAAACAAACAATGATAAACCAAAAAACGCAAATGTTGGCACCATAAATCGGACCATACACCGGGAATGGTTTGACCTACTGACGTCGGGAGGGTCGCATTCGATTCCACATGGTATGTTCTTCAAATAGTTACAAATTTAGGCCTCTTCGACTTGTTTTGAGGTTTTTAGGGATTTTACAAAACTTTGACAGCCCTTAACGGGCACTTTAAATTGAGTGAGAGAGCTGGCTCAAGAATTGGGGCGTCGTCGGACCAAGATGGATTTTTCCTGAAAATTTCAGATCTTTTGCTCCAGCTGTTTGGGGAAATCGTGCGTACGGCGGACGGACGAAAAATTGTTTATTGCAGATTCGGATTCTACACCCTTTGAAACGTAAACCATGAAATTTCCAGGGGGGTTAGAATTTTTTTTCCAGAGCGATTACAATGGTTCATTATTGAATAATAATGGCATGCCGTGTAAAAAAAATGAGATGTTAAAGTGAGCTATTCAACCTTTTGTTGTTTTAGACCACGAAATGTTGTGGCACTTAAACTCTCTGGTCGTGGCACATGCTTGTGTGTACAGCACATGAACTTCTAACTGCTCCTTACCAAATTGCACAACTCTAATGTCATCCAGACTAATAACGCAACCGTTCTTGTCCAACAGATGTGCTGCGAAGTGAGAAAAGAAGCTTGCTGTATGAGAGAATGCGAGCTATGTGCTACTAAGCTATCATGCCAACTACGATGTCAACTACAGATATTACCATGGACACCAAATTCGAAATTTTCCAAAAACTAGGCCCAAATTTGAGAGCTGATCTGGGTATTATGTATTTTTGCAATCAGTATTGACCAAGGAACCTCCCTGAATTTTTTCAAATTTTTTCGAAGACTTGTATTTTTGGAAATTTCTGGTTCCGAAAGTTGCCCCTAGTTTGAGAACGGCCCATATATCGGCATCGATATTTTAACGCCGATACTATCAATCATCGATATGTCCGTCCATCCCTAGTTGGAAATAACTAAAGAAATGATGAGCGAAACTTTACAACAAAGAATTGGGAAGACTGGTCACATTTTACCTCCGCACTTGGTCACGTCAATGCTGATGCTGAGCTATGACATTGAACGCTTCCATGTGTTTACGGTTGCATATCGAGTTCATTTTTTACCTCTTCCCCTCCCACAAAATCAATGTTAACTTACTTCATTTAGAGACATGACCCTGTAAACTGCGTTTTTCATTAGGATAAAATTCCAAACAAAATTCGAAAAATTCGGTTACTACAGTATTGCCGGTAAACGAAAATCACCACATCCGACTGAATCAGCCATAAACGCGCAACCGCACCAGACTAAGCCGCAAATACCCAACATAGAGAAGTGAGTGGCCTTAAGCCAAAAGGAATGTTTCTTTCATTCTGTTAAACAAGTTGTTTATACATCGTCTTTGTGTCTATTTCCAGAAGCGAGCAACTCTACGTTCCGAAGAAGCCTCTGCGAAAATAAATATCCATCAAATATAAAATTTGCCTGCCTCATTCATGCCTATAAACGACAATCGAACAGTTTAATAGTGAACAGTATATTGTAGCAGTGCCGTTTTCACATACATCTTCACGATGTGCACAGCACACATCGAGGCGCGAGTGGGACTAAAACTTTATCATAGATCAAAAAATTATCCCTAAAAAACGCTGCAAATTCTTTCACTGGGGTTTATTATTCAATTGGCTTGCGTTCATGATTTGAATTAGTATAAATTCAAATCATGAACGCAAGCCAATTGAATAATAAACCCCAGTGAAAGAGTTTGCAGCGTTTTCGGATTCTATCCATGTAAGAGCAAAGAACAGCACAATTCAAGTGGTGGTAAAAAATTGTTGTTATTGTTCGATTACAAAGGTTTCAAACTGGCTTGCGTTCATGATTTGAATTTCTTACTAAGCTTTGGAGTGTGCGTGTTTCACAGGGGATAGAGCGATTGTTGAATTTCAGGAGGCACACAATTATGATCAACTGATCAATCCAAATAGTTATTTTGGTTGAGAACAGATTTACGTGCTCTATGCATATCTCCTGAAATTCAATAATCGCTCGATCACCTGTGAAACACGCACACTCCAAAGCTTAGTGAGAAATTAAAATCATGAACGCAAGCCAATTGAATAATAAACCCTCGTGAAAGAATTTGCAGCGTTTCGTGCGTATCAGAATGCTTCAAAACGTGTATCGGCTACAAATCCTTTTAGGAGTTCACTCCAGTATCCACATTCACTACAACACTAGGTTACTACGATCATGACAAAAACAATAATAAACCAAAAAACGTAAATGTTGGCAGCATAGATCGGGCCATACATCGGAAATGTTTTGAGCTACGGACCTGGGGAGGGGCTCATTCGATTCCTCATTGAAATTTCTTCAAAAAGAGTCCAAATTTAGGGCGCATTGACTTTTTTGAGGTTTTTAGGGATTTTACAAAACTTTGACAACCCTTAAAGGGCACTTTAAATTAAGTAAGAGAGCTGGCTCAAGAATTGAGGCGTTGTCGGACCAACACGGATATTTCCTGAAAATTTAAGATTTTTTGCTCCAGCCGTTTGGGAGAAATCGTGCGTACAGCGGACGGACGGAAAAATGTGTATTGCAGATTTGGATTCTACACCCTTTGAAACGTAAACCATGAAATTTTCGGGGGGGTCAGACATTTTGATTTCAAGAGCGATTACAATGGTTTATTATTGAATAATAAACCAATATATGTTTACTTCAGGAATGAATGCGCTAACCACACGGGGTTCACCTGGAACTAAGTAGATAGACATCATGACGCAGTTCCACAACAAATGTCAACTCTCTAATCCAATTTCTTTCTTGCAAAACGGGTGAGATTAAGCTGATGCGATGACTCCAAAAATATATGTATGTGTCATTCGACACGATAACTTCCATTAAGATAAAAATTTCATTCTACACCAAAAAATGCTGCAAATTCTTTCACTGGGGTTTGTTATTCAATCGGCTTGCGTTCATGATTTGAATTTCTACTAAGCTTTCTAGTGTGCGTGTTTCACAGGATGGAGCGATTATTAAATTTCAGGAGATATGAATGGAGCACGTAAATCTGTTCTCAACCTAAATACCTATTTGGATTGATCAGTTGATCATATTTGTGTGCCTCCTGAAACTCAATAATCAAATAGGTGTTGTGGTTGAGAACCTATTTACGTGGTCTATGCATTTCTCCTGAAATTCAATAATCGCTCTATCACCTGTAAAACACGCACACTCCAAAGCTTAGTAGAAATGCAAGTCATGAACGCAAGCCAATTGAATAATAAACCCCAGTGAAGGAATTTGCAGCGTTTTTTTTATTGAACCTCAATACCCCCCACAATAAAAAAATCTATAATTTATCAAGTCCTTCAGCACTCGTATTGCGTTAAAACTACCCCAAATCCAAATTTAAACGATGTAGCCAAAGGTAGACCGAGGCACACAAATATCATCAACTGATCAATCCAAATACGTGTTTTGGTTGAGAACCGATTTAGGTGGTCCATCACCTATCGCTGCATAAAAGGTTATGAGACCATCACGCTTAGAATGCAATATCAGTAAAAAAGTAGTGACTGAGTGAAACCTGACAAACGAAAATCGGGAACTCGTCACTTAGGAGTCGTGTACCTTTCAATTTGAATAGTGCAAATCAGAATGGAGTTTTCAAACACGTCAAACCGTTGAAGCGTAAAATTCGAGATCTTTTAGACTATCATGAAGGTGCTTTGACGTCATTGAAGGGCGGTTTTAAACCTGAAATTTAGAGATCAAAGAGTCAAAGAAAATTTGACCTTTTAGGAAAAATTCAAAAATGATAGCAAGTTCTGTTACTGATATCTACCAAAATTATGGATCGAAACGGCCATGCTTGGAATACATGAACAGCCATCATCAAAAGAAGTTATGATTTGTTCAGATTTCCGCATTTAACTGGATTGATGGTGAGGATGTTATTAATGGTCTGAAGTCTAAAGGTGAGTGTTTTGCCTTGCAAAAATGGTCTTTTATTCTGTTAAACAAGTTGTGTTGTTAAAAGGTACATCGAATTTTGAAGAAATCTTTGTGTTTGAACGTATTCAAGGAGAAACTGTACTACGTTTTTCTGCGATACAAGCTGGCAAAAAGTAAATATCCATCAAATATAAAATTTGCCTGCCTCATTCATTGCCTATAAACGACAATCGAACCAGTTTAATAGTGAACAGTATATTGTAGCAGTGCCGTTTTGACAGAATTTGTCAGCGATGTCACACCACACATGGTGGATATGGAGCCAAAACAATTTGTTTTACATAGATTTTAAAATTATCCAAAAAAAACGCTGCAAATTCTTTCACCGGGGTTTGATTATTCAATTTTTGTTGAAAGATGTCATGATTTGAATTAAGCTATAAAATTTGAAATCACCAAGCGTATTTGAATCAACAGTATGCTGTTTCAAATTTGATCCTGATGGAACAATCCAGAACTTGGGGTTTCTATACAATGATTTGTTGCGATGTACAAAGGTTCACCAGATAAGCGCATGTTCAATTTGAATTTCTTACTTCAATACTTTGGAGTTTTTCTATCTCTATTTTCACAGGAGAAAAGTCCCATTTTGAAATATTGAAGCCTCAATTTGATCAACTGTCAATGTCAAATAGTTATTCTTCTGTTGAGATGATTTACGTGCCTCTATGCCTTTCTCCTGAAATTCAATAATCGCTCGGTCACCTGTGACAAACGAATCGTTGATTGGTTGTCAATTTGTGAGCAACAACCCATATCTTTATATATCTTGAAGCCAATAATTTCTTTTACCATTGGCTGCAACTAAACTCCCTCAGTGAAAGAATTGTGCAGCGTTAAGCCACGACACGGCTCCTCCAGCATACGTCACAATGCTTCAAAACGTGTATCGGCTACAAAGTCCATTGTAACAGCTGAGTCCGTTACTCTTCTGTAATCTTATTCCCAAATTGCATCACCTACAATATAGCGACACTAGCTTATCTTGGTTACTTTCTTGAGAGAAACAACGCTGTAAACCAAAAAACGTAAATGTTGGCAGCACCATAGATCGGGCCATACATCGGAAATGTTTTGAGCTACGGACCTATCAATCTTGATTCATCATTGAAATTTCTTCAAAAAGAGTCCAAATTTAGGCCGCCTTGACTTTTTTGAGGTTTTTACGGATTTTACAAAACTTTGACAACCCTTAAAGGTAATTTTAAATTAAGTCCAAATCTTGTAGCTGGCTCAAGATTCAGCGTTGTCGGACCAACACTAGATATTTCCTGAAAATTTAAGATTTTTTGCTCCATCCGTTTGGGGAAACTTGTTCGTACAGCGGACGGACGGAAAAATGTTTTGCAGATCTGGATTCTACACCCTTTGAAACTCAAACACATGAAATTTTCGGGGGGTCAGACATTTTCATTTCAGGTACAAATTATTGAATAATAAACCAATCATATGTTACTTTTGAGTAATGAATGCGCTAACCACACGGCTTTGTGAACTAAGTAGATAGACATCAATGTTTCAGTTCCAAATCCACACAAATGTCAACTCTCTAATCCAATTTCTTTCTATTGAAAACGGGTGAGATTAAGCTTTATTCTATATATGTATGTGTTACATTCGACACGTAACTTCCATTGTGATAAAAATTTCATTTCACCCAAAATGCTTGCAAATTCTTTCGGTGTTTGTTATTCAATCGGCTTGCGTTCATGATTTGAATTTCTACTAAGCTTTCTAGTGTGTGTTTCAAGGTCGGAGCGATGTTAAATTTCAGAGATATGAATGGAGCACAATCTGTTCTTCTCTAAATTCAGTTGATCATATTTGTGTGCCTCCTGAAACTCAATAATCAAATAGGTGTTGTGGTTGGCAACCATTTACGTGGTCTATGCATTTTCCTGAAATTCAATAACTTTGTTCTGTTCTATAAAAACGTGGTGATACAGAAAATTACTCAGCGTTTTTTTGGTTTCTTGAACCTCAATACTTTCCTGTTCTGTTTAGGATGTAAATTGAAGTTGCTACCCATAATAAAAAAATCTATAATTTATCAAGTCCTTCAGCACTCGTATTGCGTTAAAACTACCCCAAATCCAAATTTAAACGATGTAGCCAAAGGTAGACCGAGGCACACAAATATCATCAACTGATCAATCCAAATACGTGTTTTGGTTGAGAACCGATTTAGGTGGTCCATCACCTATCGCTGTATCACCTGTAAAACACGCACACTTGAAGCCAATTGAATAATAAACCCCGGTAATAATATTGAATAATATTTACCTATATATTATCAGCGTTTCATGCATATCAGAATGCTTCAACCTGTGTATCGGCTATAAACTACAAGTATCCACATCGGCTATCACTCCAGTATCCACATTCACTACAACTTGACGCTATCGGCATTACTAGGTTACAAACAAACAATAATAAACCAAAATCACTGGGGTTTATTATTCAATTGGCTTGCGTTCATTATTTGAATTTCTAATAAGCTTTGGAGTGTGTGTGTTTCACAGGGTAGAGAGATTATTCAGGTTTAATTTTTTCTACCTGAAATGTGGTTTTGTTATTGTTACGGATAAATTAAATATACCAGAACTTAAATAGATTCCTACCTATCTGTGATCTTTAAATTCTAGTCAAAGAGTGATATGCAAATGGTTAAGTATTATTGTTCAAAGTTATTGTTGTTGTTAATATCGAGTCTTTATCAGAAGTTTTTGTTACCAGAATATATTGTTAATCACTGGAGTATATCAGGTACGATTATGAAGAATTGCTGGATAAATTAAAAAGAAGGATTTATTGTCGACCAAATTGACTGCAGTGAGCAGACAGCTGCTAGCAATATGACGAGGATGTATGTCCAAAAGAAGTTATCCCCTGATGATGGAGTGTCCCAGAACTCCGAAACGTCGGAATATTGATGAATAAATGAATAACAAAATTCCAGCCTTCATACAACAACACCCCGTTTCCTGGTGGATAATCTATCAAGTTTAAAATAAGGCTAACATAATGACAAATAAACAATAATAAACCAAAAAACACAAATGTTGGCACCATACATCGGGAATGGTTTGATCTACGGACGTGAGGAGGGTCTCATTCGATTCCTCATGGTATGTTCTTCAAATAGGTAAATATTTAGGCCGATTCGACTTTTTTTGAGGTTTTTAGTGATTTTACAAAACTTTGACAGGCCTTAAAGGGCACTTTAAATTGAGTGAGAGAGCTGGCTCAAGAATTATGGCGTCGTCTGACCAAGATGGATTTTTCCTGAAAATTTCAGATCTTTTGCTCCAGCCGTTTGGGAGAAATCTTGCGTAGGGCGTACGGCGGACGGCCGAACATTTTTTATTGCAGATTCGGATTCTACACCCTTTAAAACGTAAACCATGAAATTTTCAGGGGGGTTAGAATTTTTTTTCCAGAGCGATTACAATGGTTTATCATTGAATGATAAACCAAAACGCAAATGTTGGTACCATAAATCGAGCCATACGTCGGGAATCTTAATGAAATTCATTAAAATAAGCTAAAGATCTATTAGCACTCAAAAAGAAAGCAGAATATTACTGGAAAAAAGTTCATTTGTTAAGAAATACAAATTTGTTATATTATATCATCTTTATTTCTAAACTGCTCAAACGTCATGCAGTTTTACTGTAAATGTACTGTTATTACTACAATTTTGGACAACTTACGCTGTTTTATAATTTATGAGCTGTTATACAATACTAAAACAGGGGTTACTCCATATCACCCGACATCCCCAGTGAGCGGGTACAATAATTCAAAATCTTTCTTAAGGCGCACAGGACATAAACAGAACGAAAACACTCAAACACGAAATTTAGGGACATTTTTACAAGAACCCTCCACCTCTTCACAGCAACACTTACCATCGCAAATATATGTACTTAATTTTAGAAGGAAATATTTTTGAAAATCACATAATATGGGTTGACAATTGACAAATCGTAAATAGTGAGAGTTCCTCTGATATGAGCCCTTAAACATCAAGAGGGTTCGAACCAGATAGGGAAGTAATCCATAATAATTCAATCCAATAATATAAATCCGTTTTAGTCCTGCAGTGAGTGTGAGTGTGTCAAATTTTGTCGATACTGCCTTGCCTGCAATCATTAATTGATTTCCATGATTCTTTTTTTGTTCGTTCTCAATTTTACTCTAGTTTGGAACAAACTCAGGCAATGTTCAATTTCAGGACGAAAGAGAGGAATTGACTAGGTGAGCTGCAAAACTCGCTCGTTCCATTTTTCAAAAAAAAAAATTGATTTAGCAGTGGATCTTGAAAGTATTTTTCCCGCTCTTTCTGAATATCATCAGGTTGAAGCAAAACTTGCTCTTTCCCATTGATAAAGAACTATGAAAACGCAGAAGTGTTGCAGAACTCATTCGTTCCACTGGTCAGTTGGTTTCAAAACTGGCTCTGTTAAGGTGAACCCAAGGAAGATATAAACGGTTGTGCAGTTAACTGATGGAGGCTGTATTTCAAATGAATGCGTACATGCTCAATGAACGAGTATGGAAATATATAATTCAATTCGTATTCGTCGATATAGTGAATCAATCAAATAAATAAAGGTGTTGTTGAGTAAATCCTTAGGGCGCTTCTGCCTAAGTTGAGGTTTCGCGGGTAGCCAACAATATCACAAAATATGCTGGTTTGCCACTACTTAGTTAGAAAATGAAGTCACTTTGATAACTATGATGTTCATGTTTGGTACTGATGATGACCTAACCGTCGAAATATATTTAACTGTGTAACTCTTTACTTTCGTAAAAAATATAGACAACGTTCTATCTTTCCCCGGTTTTATTGAAATGGGTTCCCACAACTTCGTCGCGAGTGACTTAGTCCGTACGCATATGAATCCAGTGACTTGTCAACTTGTCATTGCAAGAACTTGTCATTTGTGATAAACTTGCAAACATTATAGTTCCGTTGCCTGGATATTATTAGTCTCTACGGACGCTACATCGTTAGTTTCCAATTCTATTCTATTCATTCCATTATACTTCAGAATTAAGTTCAATAAAACTTTAATTATGGAGGTCAGCTTTATTACAATTTATTGAACTTAATTCAAAATGGATAGGCTCCTTCGCCCGAATCGTCTCGAGCTAGATCCCAACACAGCAACTGCGGCGGTCGAGTGGAAGCATTGGTTCCGCACTTTTGAAAGCTTCTTACGGAGCGTTCCTGGACCACTCTCCGAGGAAGGTAAACTTGATTTACTTATGAACCATGTAGCTCCACCTATATTTGCAATGATTTGTGAGGCGATTAGTTATGATTCGGCTATTGCAATTCTCAAAGCCACTTTTGTTAAACCAATCAACGAAATCTTTGCCCGCCACCAATTAGCTACAAGATCACAAGGCACCCATGAATCCATTGACCAATATTATAGGGTGTTACATCAGCTTTGCCTAGACTGTCAATTCCAGGCCAGAACAGCAGCCGAAAACCAGGACGACTACGTACGGGATTCGTTCATCAGAGGGCTATCATCAGCCGACATCCGCCGGCGTTTGCTAGAGAATAAAACTCTCACGCTTGATGAAGCCTATACGCAAGCCCTAGCTTTGGAAACTGCTCATCTTCATTCTAGCACTTATACTAACCCATTTCCTATCGTGAACTCCGTTTCAAATAGCCCTTTACGTACAAGCTCTCCACCTTCTAACACAAATTTATCCGTGGTACACACACCCTCGACAGTCTCGAATGATAGAAAGAAATGCTACTTCTGCGGTAGGGTAAAACATCCTCGTAGTTTGTGCCCTGCTAAGGAAAACACATGTTCACATTGCAATAAAGTGGGCCGCTATCCATCGGTATGCCGTTCAAAGAAGCAAGTAACATCCACCATTGACGAGAATTCTACTGCAGTTGTTTGTGCTGCCCCCAAGTGCCTCTCAAAATCGGTTGTTGACGTTCTTATCAATGAAACTAAAGCCAATGCACTTATTGATAGTGGTAGCTCATCAACATTCATAGATGAAGCCTTTGTTCAACGCATGGGTCTTATTTTGCAAAGAGAAAGTCCTAATTCAATGGCCTCCAAGTCTCTATCTTGTCCAATTCAATATAGTTGTCGGGCTAGTATTACACTAAATGATCAAGTCTTCAAACAATTTAAACTTTCAGTGCTTCCTCGCTCGTGTGCAGACGTAATCATAGGCCTTGATCTTCTTCAAGAATGCAAAGCTATCACCATCAATGTCAAAGGCTTCCGACCACCCCTTGATATTTGTAGTGTCGCGATGGCCAAAGTCCCGGAAGCAGAGTTATTTACGAATCTACTGGACTCCATCAAGCCAATAGCTATAAAATCCCGTCGCTTCTCTGAAGAGGACAGGAATTTCATTGAAGGGGAAGTCAGCCAACTCCTCACGGATGGTATTATAGAAGAGAGCACTTCGCCATGGAGGGCCCAAATAGTCATTGTTTCTGGTGGTAATCGCAAGAAGCGCTTATGCATAGATTATTCCCAGACAATAAACAAATACACCTTATTAGACGCTTTTCCGCTTCCAAGAGTCGAGGAAGTTGTCAACAAAGTTGCCAAGTACAGGGTTTTCAGCACAATCGACCTGAAGAATGCCTACCACCAAGTCCCTATACGAGAGCAGGACCGCGCTTACACTGCAGGCCAACGGGAAACTGTACCAATTTCGAAGAATCCCTTTTGGAGTGACAAATGGTGTTCCCGGATTTCAACGTGTGGTTCAAGGAATTATAGATTCGGAGAAGTTAGAAGGGACTTTCGCATATCTTGATGACATCACTGTATGTGGGCTCACACAAGCTGACCATGACAACAACCTAGCTAAATTCCTTAAAGCTGCTGAAAAGTACAACTTGACACTGAACTCGTCAAAAAGCAAATTCAACCTACACTCTATAAAATTGTTAGGGTACTTGGTTACGGATCATTTTATTCAGCCAGATCCAGAAAGGCTGCAGCCCCTCCTCGATTAAACACCCCCAAAGGATATTCCTTCTCTTAAACGAGCTGTCGGCATGTTCGCACATTATGCTCGATTCATCAAAGGCTTTTCCAAGAAAATTCATCCCCTTGTGAAGTGTCACAAGTTTCCTCTGGCGGATGACGCTCTAAATGCTTTTCGGGATCTGAAGAAACTCGTAGAAGCCTCAGCTATTCATCACATTGAGGAAGATGAGGAATTCGTTGTGGAGACTGATGCATCAGACCATGCAATAGCTGCAGTGCCTACCCAACTTGGACGTCCAGTCGCCTTTTTCTCAGGGACGCTCTCAACTGCGGAACGACGACACGCAGCTGTTGAAAAAGAGGCATATGCCATCGTGGAATCTCTTCAACGTTGGAAGCACTTCCTATTGAGTAGGCCTTTCAAAATAATAACAGATCAACAGGCGGTATCTTTCATGTTCAATTCCAAAATCAAAAACAAGATCAAGAACGAAAAGATCCAACGTTGGAGGGTTGAGCTTTTGCCATACCAGTTTGATATCATCTAAAGACCCGGAAGTGAGAATAAATCTGCGGACGCCCTCTCTCGTTTCTGTTCCACAACAACAGTTAACCCACACCATACCACTCTAGACGATCTACACAACATGCTTTGTCATCCTGGAGTTACACGCATGTTCCATTGGATTCGAAGCAAAAACCTTCCCTACTCTATTGCTGAAATTCGCGAGACCACCAGAAAATGTGCCGTTTGCTGTGAGGTTAAACCAAGATTCACACAGTATCATGGATCATTAATTAAAGCAACTGCTCCGTTCGAAAGGCTAAACCTTGATTTTAAAGGGCCTCTCCCAACAACCTCTGGTAACCGATACATCTTGACCATAGTCGATGAAAATTCAAGGTTCCCCTTTGCGTTCCCATGTAAGGATACGTCATCTGCCTCTGTTATCAAGAACTTGAGACTCTTGTTCTCAATATTTGGAACACCCAGCTATATTCATTCTGACCAGGGTAGTTCTTTCATGTCTACGGAGCTCAAGTCATACTTAACGAAGAATGGAATCGCTACAAGTCGCTCTTCGGCATTCAACCCCAGAGGAAACGGTCAAGTAGAGCGTTACAATGATGTGATTTGGAAGACGATTCAGCTCGCTCTCCGTGCTAGGCACACTGACATCCGACTAAATATGAACCACTAGTAGATAAAGTAGAACTTATCGAGTCAACCCCACACTACGAACATGTACGTCTCCCGGATGGTAGGGAAACCACGGTTTCTCTTAGGCAGCTTGCTCCGGTTGGCGTTGAGGCGGAACAACGTGAAGTTCCAACACCGGAGATACAGAATATTTCACCGGTGCTTCCAGAGCCCGAAGCAGTGCCTCCTAATCTCCCGACTGTCTCTCCAGTACGCTCGCCAGGATCTTCGAAGTGCGAACCAGAATCTTCAACCCAATTATCCCTATCACCATCTGTGCCTCCCAGGGAACATTCCCAAAGGAACAGGCGGCCACCAAGATACTTGGAAGATTATGTTCGGGACTGAAATAAAAGGGGGGGAAAATGTGATAAACTCGCAGACAGTATAGTTCCGTTGCCTGGATATTATTAGTCTCTACGGACGCTACATCGTTAGTTTCCAATTCTATTCTATTCATTCCATTATAAGAATTAAGTTGAATAAAGCCTTAATTATCGAGGTCAGCTTTATTACATCATTGCAGTGGAGTTTTGTTTCAAAAGTTGCTTTTGAAATGGAGTTTTTAAGTCCTATAATGTCGTTGTGAACAAATGAAGCGTATGTCGATGTCCCATTTTATTCGTTAAATTGCAGTTGATCTGCTCTTGGATTTCTACGTTATGTCCATGAACAGTTAATTGCACCATTGGCATTGCATATCTTTAATTTACCTCTGGAAAACATGAGATCTTGCTTCCCGAAACAGTCACTTCTATTTCCTGTATTAATAAGTAATAGGTTAATTATTAACCTAGAAAGCTGACATTTAAATCGTACCGTCTCTGGGGGATCTGAAGTCTGTCGAGGGCGCTCCTCCTCGGATGAGTGAGCCTAGTGGCTATTTCTGTCCTAAACAACAGAGAGACAACTGTTTGTTGTTCTAGCTTAAAGACCACTGATTTTGCTATAAATTCGTAATAAAGTTAAATTTATCATTTACCTATAATACAGTTATACTTCAATATCTTCTGAAAGTTTAAGCTCAGCCTTGCTTAATTTCCGCAGTTTTCAAGGTAATTTGCTAACGTACAACACTGTATTGTCACCAATCACTTGTTGATTTTAATGGCAACCGTGGACCATATCATTTAAACCAAGTGGCTGGCTTTTTCGGATCAGTCCCATAGTTATTCCTCTGACAATCGCTATCCCCTCAAATCTTAATATTGTCTTGCTGCAATTTAGTGTACAGGTCCTTCGAGTATTATTCTATATAATACCGTTACACTAGGAGGGTTCTAATTTGACCCAGGAGAAAATTTGCCTCAATCTATTCGTTTTTAGAAAACATAATTCACCCATATTTTCCATCGTTTATGGGGCTTTTTTATGACATCTAGAATGGACAAGACAACATTCTGAGAGGCCAGTCTCCGAGGCCGGAGGCCAAGATTAGATAATACACCGTTTACTAAACAAAAATATAAAAAGTACTTGTAAACATCCCTTATTTCAACTAAAAGTAAAAGAAGATTTATATAGTTATTGAAAAAAATTCAAACCCAGTCGGCTAGAGACAAAACGAGTGTACTTAGAAAAAAGGAACCATATTTAAACTAATTACTATTTCATTATTATTTACGTTCTATCTAGTGATGTAATGTATTTTTGAATGTCGTCCCGTTAAACGCTGTTTCAACCAACTTTACCCCCCCCCCCCCCAACAATTTCAATGACGCTGTACTACGTCTGATATCCAAGGATCAGTGATTTACGTAGAAGGGCCATCTCAATACAAAAATAATGAACCTCTGTGTAATAATGTGCAGCGTTTTTTTCCCAACTTGTTTGTTCAATAAACCTCGGAAAGTTAGAATTTGATATCGGTAAGGGGAGGGGGGGGGACTCCATTTAAGCGCTGCTTACAGCTACTTAATAGAATTCTCAGCCGATTTTCAAGCTTTTTGGTTCCGACTTCACCTGTAGGTAGCGGAAGATTTGTTTTCATTGGAAGATGAATTTTTTTTCTTCAAAATCGAGATTTCCACTCGCATTTGACATTTTAGACTACTCTAAACAACTAATATCAATTGCTACTCGTTAGTTCCATTAGTAGCTACTGCGCAATCCTGAGACGTGAAATCCTTTCGACGAGCATAATTCCTCCAGTTTTTATCTGATTTAAATGAATCTTATGGGAGTGTGTAGGTTAGGCTGTTGAAAGTCTCCTATGAATTTCATCTCTCTGAAATCAATACATCAGTCTGCGCCTGCGTGAAACCCTTGTAACATGCTTTGATCGTACAGTTTTCTGGCTGGTAATAATCCCCTGCGAGTCACTTTGCAATTTTTTAAAGATTGTCCAAAACTTTTCAAAATATACAGCTTCATGTTGCCTAGACAAGGAAGCTAAGTGCTACTCCTAACTTGGCAGACGTTTCTTTGTTTAAAAAAAAATATATTTATGCGTTTATATTTGTGTTTGGGTCATTTAAAAACTTCGGTCACATTTGGGTTTCGACTTTTCTAAAAAATAAAAGTTGAAACTTGATCGAGTTCTCTCGGCATATTACCCAAGTGAGCACACATAATCTTGAACCGTATTGCCGATACGGCATTTTGAAAAAAAAAGTTGTTGTAGGGAGCGAGGAATAAACTACTATTTTTTCCCCTCTTGAGCATCCAATCTCCATGGGAATCCCCGCTCAAGGCTTCAAGTCGCTCTCAAATAGGTGAGTGGAACAACACAAATTAGCTTCATTTTACCTATAATAAATACTAAGGTTTCCTTGCCGAAATCTCACTTTCTACAAGCAGATCTCACCCTACAATTTAAGGGGCTATTGGCTGGATATTGTAGGGAGTGAGGTTATTGCCTTTCACCGCCTTTACAGGCCATAAATCAATTGAAACTGGTTGAACCAAAATGTTGTCAACGAACTTCTACCAATTACACTAATTGTCAACAAGTGCGATCAAGTTTCACTTGCCACAGTCGGAATGTTACTGGAGTAGGGAGTGAAAGTTAAAAAACCTACAGTGCTGCCTCCAGGGATGGTTTTTCCGGTAGAACTGACTGGGAAGGTCTAGGCAAAATACAACCACCAGCGTTGGGACCATCTTGAATACGGGATGTCAAAAAACAGAAGCAACTTCATAAACACCCTTTCCTGCCTGTTGGGGGCTACTTTTCAAAACATTGTAGGGAGTGAGGAAAAAGTGTGTGACACTGAAATAATGGGCTAATAAGGCTACTTGATTTGATCCAATTTTTTTTCCTGAGGCGGATATCCTTTGTATATGGCAGTGTTTTTCAACCTTTTTTATGACACGACCCCCCTAGTATAAAAAAATATTTCGCGACCCCCCAACTCTTTTTTCCATGTATGTTAAAAATATGTAATTTGTAATACTTACAAAAATTTTAGGCGTTTGCGTGATTTGCAATCTGCATCTGGCTTCATAAAAAAAATTGAATTGTGGTCATCATCTATAAATCAAAACAACTTTGAATCGTTTTCGTCCACACAGTCTTTTATTGAAGAAGTCGGAAGCGAAATCAACATCAACTCGTATATATTCGGTATGAAAAGGTGTTACATAATTTGAAGAAAGAATTATGTCATTACTTTTCACTGCAAGAGATATCGTATAACACTGGGCAAAGATGGATCCTTAATCCGTTTCTAAACGCAGCTATAAACGAGGCTAGTTTAGCAACTAAGCTCAAAGAGAATCTGCTGGAACTGTCTGCCGATGGGATGCTACACTTGGAATTCAAGTCTGAAAATTTGGATACGTTTCGGTTAAAAAGAAAAACAGAATACCCGGAATTAACATCCGAGGCTTTGAAGTGTTAGATTCCATTTTCTACCTCTTACTTGTGCGAGTTGGCATTTTCATCAATGGCGCGAATAAAATGTAAACTAAGAAATCGCTTAAATTTGGAAAACGATTTAATACTTAATGTGCCAAGAACGGATCCACGATGGGAGGAATTAATTGAACAAACTCAAGCGCAACCATCACATTAAAATGAACGAAGATAAGCAAGCACAGATGTAATCATTTTCTATTTAAACACATTTTTAATATTTACTTTTTTTTTGTAATAACATGTTTTAAACTAGCATTTTTCTGACGTATGATTGACTATATGAAAATTTTGTTATATATAATAATTTTTTATTTAAGTCTCACAAATTATGTCTTGTATAAAAAAACTGAGTTTTCTCGACCTCTCGCGACCCCCCTACAGAGGCTCCGCGACCCCCCAGGGGGTCGCGACCCACAGGTTGAAAAACACTGGTATATGGTATGTTCTTTCATAGTGTAACTGGATATAACAGCCCCAATAAATATTTCACTGAGTAGTGACGGTGGAAGTTGTATGCCTCTGGTTATTGACAGCTGTAGGTAGTGCGAAATACGGACTTGGGTATTTTCTTCTGGGCCCTGTAGGCACAACTTTCACATACTTTTCCATGGAACATGTACATCCAGATAGGAGAAAATTTTTAAACACTTACAAAACTGTACTTAGTTGAAATTTGACGGCAATACTGATCAGTGACATAAATGTGCGGGTTTGAAATTTCCCGTTTATAAATGTTATCCTATAAAAAGCGTCCACTGTGATGCATGCATTATTTTCCGGTATGTTTTCTTTTACTTCAAATACTGGGTACCCTGATTACTCAAAGCAACTTATCAGATTGCAAATGTTTCAAGAACGCACATCCAATGTTTGAATCGAAAAAGGCGGTTGAAACTTTCGTAAGCAGAAGATTCCATTCCTCAGCAGGTCAGGTGCCAAGATCTCCTCAACTCGGTGCATTCACCATTAATCAGTCAGCCTATCCGAAATTTGGTCAACTCCAAAAAATGTTATAGGATAACAATTGTTGCAAATAAGTTTCAGAACCGACCATTGAAAATTAGATCATTCATTTAGGGCAGCGGTTCCCAAATGGTGGTCAGCGGACCCCTGGTCTCCGCGAGGTATGGCTGAGGGGTGCGCAAGAAATAAAAAATAAATATATTAACGCTAGTACACACTAGTCTGCAGAAGAGAGTTTACCTGACCCAATAAAGAACAACACAGCCGAGCACCAACGCATCCTAGCCACGACTTTTAATATATACTTCCAGATCAATCAAACAATTGAACAAATCCAAGGCCTCACCGAAGAAGAACAAGATAAGCTTGTGGATTTGTCGAGCTGTGGTACGATGAAAGACATTTTTTATGGCGAGAAAATAGCAGACTTCTGGGCAACAGCACGCAAGGATTACGAAGAACTTGGAGACAAGGCCATGAAAAAAATCCTTCCGTTTGCAACAACCTATCGGTGTGAGCAAGCATTTTCTTCCGTGTGCTTTATGAAAAACATATATAGGAATCGGCTTGACATGCAGTCGGATTTCAGAGTGAGAGTTTCAAGTTTGGAACCTAGCATTACAGAAATAATGGACTCTAAGGTTAAAATGAATGTATCTCATTAATTGAGGAGTGAAAATAAAAACTAATAATGTACTCTTAGTTACTCTGTATTTTCACAAATAAATCCTGAGTTGTATGTATAGCATTCGTTTGATTTATTTTGGTTTATTATTCAATAATAAACCATTGTAATCGCTCTTGAAAAAAAAAAAACCAATTCTAACCCCCTTGAAAATTTCATGGTTTACGTTTCAAAGGGTGTAGAATCCGAATCTGCAATAAAAACGCTGCAAATTCTTTCACTGGGGTTTATTATTCAATTGGCTTGCGTTCATGATTTGAATTTCTACTAAGCTTTGAAGTGTGCGTGTTTCACAGGATAGAGAGATTATTGAATTTCAGGAGGCACACGATTATGATCAACTGATCAATACAAATAGGTATTTTGGTTGAGAACAGATTTACGTGCTCAGTGCATATCTCCTGAAATTCAATAACCGCTCTATCCTGTGAAACACGCACACTCCAAAGCTTAGTAGAACTTCAAATCATGAACGCAAGCCAATTGAATAATAAACCCCAGTGAAAGAATTTGCAGCGTTTTCCTGTAAATTTCAGATTTTTTGCTCCAGCCGTTTGGGAGAAATTGTGCGTACGGCGTACGGACGGAAAAATTGTTATTGCAGATTCGGATTCTACACCCTTTGAAACGTAAACCATGAAATTTTCAGGGGGGGCTAGCATTTTTTTTCCCAGAGCGATTCCAATGGTTTATTATTGAATAATAAACCAAAATTTTTCCGTCCGTCCGCCGTACGCCGTACGCACGATTTCTCCCAAACGGCTGAGGCAAAAAAGCTGAAATTTTCAGGAAAAATCCATGTTGGTCCGACGACGCCCCAATTCTTGAGCCAGCTCTCTTACTTAATTTAAAGTACCCTTTGAGGGTTGTCAAAGTTTTGTAAAATCCCTAAAAGCCTCAAAAAAAGTTAAGGCGGCCTTTGTACTCTTTGTACTCTTTTTGAAGAACACTCCAAGAGGAATCGAATGGGCCGTTCCCCAGGTCCGTAGGTCAAACCATTCTCGATCTATGGCCTGATTTATGGTACCAACATTCGCATTATTTTGGTTTATTATTGTTTTTGTGTTGATATCAGTAACCTAGTGACATCGTGATGTAGTGATGTAATAATGTGGATACTGGAGTGAACTCCTAAAAGGCTTTGTAGCCGATACACGGGTTGAAGCATTCTAATAACTATTTAAAAAAAATTTTAAAAACGCTGCATATTCTTTCACTGGAGTTTATTATTCAATTGGCTTGCGTTCATTATTTGAATCTTACTAAGCTTCGGAGTGTGCGTGTTTTACAGGTGATAGAGCGATTATCGAATTTCAGGAGATATGCATAGACCACGTAAATCGGTTCTCATCCAAAACACCTATTTGGATTGATCAGTTGATCATATTTGTGTGCCTCCTGAAATTCGATAATCGCTCCAACACCTGTGAAACACGCATACTTCAAAGCTTGGTATAAATCCAAATCATAAACGCAAGCCAATTGAAAAATAAACCCCAGTGAAAGAATTTGCAGCGTTTTTTATGGTTATCAGAATGCTTTTTTTTCACTTACTTTGACTCTTTTCAGGTACCTAATTTTAGGATTAGGAAATAGTGGGGGTCCTCGTCATTGTAGTACGTTGATCAAGGGGTCCTTGGAAAAATTTAGTGGGAACCCTTGATTTGGGGGCATCCTGCACAATTGGCCCGCAAAATAAGTTAGTAATAGCTAAAGCTAATAAGCTGCCAGGTTATGAGTAGCTGTTATGCTGCTATGAGATTACCCTACGTGGAACAACAGTGTGGATCTTACTCGTAAAAGATGTTCCTTTTGCTCATCTGGTCGCTCGATGTTGATAATTGAACTGATTTCCTCCTGAAAAGCATTTCTTAATCATTACTAAAAGCATTGCTGAAACATCTTAGCACTACACATATTACTAGAGCTAAATAATATTTTTGGTGCCCATGGGAGCTTCAAAGCATCAAAAATATTCCCAGATACATTCTGTGAATCATGAAATTAACCTTTACCGTACAGAACAATACACTACGCATGGTAAACTAATGAAAATCCATGAACAACTGTAATTCAAAATAATGTGTTTAAATCGATGAATGTGATAAGTGATTTTCATAATAATTTTCAATTTAATCATGATGATGTTGTTTTACCGGACTAACCCGCCGATCCGGAGGAGGATCAGTCGTTTTCCAAATCCAGGACAACATAGCCACTCGTTCGCCCCAATTCACTTTTCGATGTCTCTCGCCTGTCCATGGAAAACTGAAACAAATTCGTCTTATAAACAATGGATTACATAGTTTCTTAAAATGAATTTTGAATATTACGACTAGTCCATTCGTCGCACAGCTCAGGCACCTGTGCGGAAAATGTTTGATTAAAGAAATTAATTATCGTTTACAATATGAAGTTATCCCGAACATCAAGGGACATACCGTATCCCGAACAACTCACATTTTGGTTTATTATTCAATAATAAACCATTGTAATCGCTCTGGAAAAAAAAAGTCTAACCCCCCCCCCCCCCCCCCTGAAAATGTCAAATGTCATGTTTCAAAGGGTGTAGAATCCGAATCTGCAATAAAAAATTTTCCGTCCGTCCGCCGTACGCCGCACGCACAATATCTCCCAAACGGCTGGAGCAAAAGATCAGAAATTTTCAGGAAAAATCCATCTTGGTCCGACGACCCCCCAATTCTTGAGCCAGCCCTCTCACTCAATTTAAAGTGCCCTTTATGGGCTATCAAAGTTTTGTAAAATCCCTAAAAACCTCAAAACAAGTCGAAGCGGCCTAAATTTTTCTCTATTTGAAGAACATACCATGAGGAATCGAATGAGCCCTTCCCCACGTCCGTAGGTCAAACCATCCTCGATGTATGGCCCGATTTATGGAGACAACATTTGCGTTTTTTGGTTTATTATTGTTTGTTTGTAACCTAGTGATGCCGATGGCGTCGAGTTGTAGTGAATGTGGTTACTGGAGTGATAGAAGATGTGGATACTTGTAGTGTAGTCGATACACGGGTTGAAGCATTCTGATATGTATGAAACGCTGATAATATATAGGTAAATATTATTACTGGGGATTATTATTCAATATTATTACTGGGGTAAATAAGTATTCTTTCACTCGGGTTTATTATTCAAATCTGTACTAAGCTTCGGAGTGTGTGTGTTTCACAGGTGATAGAGCGATTATTGAAGTTCAGGAGATATGCATAGGGAATGTAAATCTGTTCTCAACCAAAATAAAATACCTATTTGGATAGATCAGTTGATCACATTTGTGTGCCTCCTGAAATTCAACAATCCCTCTATCACCTGTGAACGCGCACACTGCAAATTCTTTCAGTTAGGTTCATTATTCAATTTTATTCATTTGAGTTGCATTCATGATTTGAATTTCTACTAAGCTTTGGAGATTGCGTGTTTTACACGTGATAGAGCGATTATTGAATTTCAGGAGATATGCATAGACCAAGTAAATCGGTTCTCTACCAAAACACCTATTTGGATTGATCAGTTGATGATATTTGTGTGCCTCCTCTACATCAGTCTACCTTTGGCTTCATCGTTTAAATTTGGATTTGGGGAAGTTTTAATGCAATACGAGTGCTAAAGGACTTGATAAATTATAGATGTTTTTATTGTGGGGGCGTATTGAGGTTCAATTGAAAAACGCTGCAAATTATTTCTCTAGGGTTTATTATTCAATCGGCTTGCGTTCATGATTTGAATTTCTACTAAACTTTGGAGTGCCTGTTTCACAGAATAGAGCTATTATTGAATTTCAGGAGATATGCATGGAGCACGTAAATCTGTTCTCAACCAAAATACCTATTTTTATTGATCAGTTGATCATATTTGTGTGCCTCCTGAAATTCAATAATAGCTCTATTCTGTGAAACACGCACACTCCAAAGTTTAGTAGAAATTCAAATCATGAACGCAAGCCAATTGAATAATAAACCACAGTGAAAGAATTTGCAGCGTTTTTAGTAGTGGCTCTAGAAATCAGAGAACGATATCACGCAAGGTGGTTAATTGAAATGAACTAGGATCCAGAGATACTTTTCCTTCAATGGGGTTTCCAACCTGTTGTACAGGGTGTCCCAGGAGTTATGCACAATCCGACTCCTACGTGTTCTACATTTCA
This sequence comes from Creontiades dilutus, assembly GCA_031894815.1. Taxonomy (NCBI): domain Eukaryota; kingdom Metazoa; phylum Arthropoda; class Insecta; order Hemiptera; family Miridae; genus Creontiades; species Creontiades dilutus. The sequence continues at coordinate 20,495 of JAVIWC010000084.1, read as the reverse complement.
TTTCCGACCAAATATGTCTCTTTTATTGCCAGAGGCCTCGTTGCCGAGCTATTCGTGATTTAAGATTTTTTCGTGTTTTCGATCTTAAGTCATTAAAACTGTGATAACTCCCTCAATTTTGGAGCTCAAATCCGATGACACCATTGGAAAGAGATTTAAATTTTCTATCTATTTGATGTCAAAAAACTTTTTTTAAATTGCCTTGAAGATGTGCAATGGCAGTTTTGTCAAAATCTTGAAATCGCCTGTTTTTCATCTCGCCTAGAAACCCCATGAATGCTTGACGCAGAACTGTGCAGGAATGGTAAAACGTGCGCCAAAATGTCAGCTTACGAACGGTGTAGTCGTTTTGGTTTAAAAAAATAATTTTAGTTAAGGAAATGGTGTTTAACTGTAGAAAAACAAGTGTTTTCTGTTAAAATTGGGGGTTTTCCAAATGTCGCGAAGATGAATACAACTCATCGCAGTCAGAAATGAGTTGGAGAACACGTAGGAGTCGGATTGTGCATAAGTCCTGGGACACCCTATATCACTAAAATATACCTAATGTTTGAAAATTGGGAAAGCTACGGAGGAGGCACAGTCTTGGTCCTGGGGCAAGGATATGCAATGACCCGCACGACCCCCCGGTCTTGGAGGAGGGGTTGCTTTGTGCGCCGTGTATTATCAACTCCAATCTGATTTGGCCGTAGCATTGGGTGTTGCAATGTTGATAATTTGTTGTTTCTGACCAAATTCAGTTTTAGTAAAATGTTTATTGACTCGAACATATTAGGGAGTTCCTAGGAGATTCGGACACCGTGGTATCGTATCTCGTCGGTGGTGGTATCTAGGGCGAGCACAGCTCTGGTTAGCATAAATGGCGGAGTTACCACCAACTCAGCTGAACTAGTGGTATCTCTGATCCGTATCCAAGAGTCACGTACATTTTGCTTTCACGTCACTATAGAAAACGCCTTCTTGATGTTTTACAAGACCACTCGGTTCACTCGTTCTTTTTTAATAAAAAATGCCGGGGGTGGAAGACTATTTTGAATATGATGTTAACGGATTGATTTCAACTGAGGAGCTGCCGTTGATTTTTCGAACGTATTTGGAGCGGGAGAGTGTAAGGGTAAGTTGTAATGTCAACCGAGCAGGCTTAATCGTTGAGGTGCTTCCCTTACACTTTCCCGCTCCAAATACGTTTGAAAAATCAACAGCAACTCCTCAGTTGAAATCAATCCGTTAACATAATATTCAAAAAAGTCTTACACCCCGGCATTTTTTATTTAAAAAAAAAAAAAAAACGAAAGAACGAGTGATCTTGTAAAGGGTTGACGGCATGAGCGGCCCCGCAGGAGTGCGAGAGGAATCACGGACAATTCGTTCAGAATAAACCCCTTTATCTTAGGCTTTGTGAACAGTATTCTCATGTGTTATTACAAGTATTGTTATGGTTCCTATTTTTTTATACCTACGTATTCATAGAATCCTGGCAAAAAATGCTTGCATACGGGTCTGCGACACATTGGGACATTTTCATGTGTTTTCTTATTTTATTTATTACTAGGCAGATCTCACCACCTAGTTACCAAAACAGGACTGTAGTTACCAACATTTGTTTATTGGTATCGCGTGAGCAAGTTTTCGTGACGATTTTTCAATTTATGTGCCAAAGCAAAGACATGAAAATGTCAAAAAATCCTCGCGTTTAGCCCACCCCGGACAAAAAATCCCCGTGTGAAAAATGACAGAAATATCCTATTGTCTAGTTTGCTGGTCTGGATGCTCGCTACGCTCGCATCTCAAAAACTAAAAAATATCCTACATCAATCCTTTTAGTAAAGTATAGATCAGTTGGAAAAATAGATGCGTTACGTATTCTGTGATTCAGCCCCAGTTTTCCGAAGTTGGGGATTTTTTGTCTAGCGAGTTTTCGTCCGGGCTTTTTTGTCAGATTACCGTGCGGGAGCACTTGTACCAGCGGCCCCGGTCGGTCAAGGCCTATATGTACGAGCGGCCCCACGGAAATATGGGAAATGAAACCAACAGCACGAACTCGAAACTTTTTTCATGCGTATAATTTATTGCTCTAAAATGAACACTGTCAAAACATGTAAATAGACAATCACAGTCACATGACTCTCGACCCAAGTAGATACGTACTTCTCAGTTATTCGATCTGGGCTGGTACTTATACGAAACGATTCGGACATACTTGGCTAGGGTAACCGTTTACCAACATCATATCTCGATTTCCACGCGAACTTTTCGTTAACAAGGCTACTTCGGGTTCCATCTTCGCTCGGATTTCTTCCAGTCACTGGGTTCAACTGGCCTCCGGGCCTTCGCTCGAGCGGAGCCGCTCGTACCATTTCTAATTTGTGCCCTTAGACCAGGCGGGGCCGCTCGTACAAGTAACCTGGGCTCTATGGGAGATTTTCCCTGGACGACATGAGCGAGGATGACGTACTATTTTCGTTCCGATTTAATAGAGAACATGTACATTTATTCCAGAAAAACAGCGGATGTACCGGCGGGTAGATGCGAAGCGGTTTACAACGAGGTTACCCCGATGGCGGGTTACTTTAGCGATAAGGACGAAAGATACGTTCGTTCGTATCGCATCGGTGGTATCGTAACTTTCGTAAAGATACCACCGTGGTATTGCAATACGACCGTTCGTATTGGCGGCGCATGCGCTGTCGCTCGTTCGTATCGCGTTACGGATTCGTATCGGTGTTGACGGATCTCCTAGGAACTCTCTGTTATCTAGCTGTTGGACAACGGTAAGATATTGGGGTTTAAATCGAGTTCATACAAAGAGTTAGGCTGGGTACAAACGTTGAGGATTTCCGGAGAGGATTTCCCGTTCAGGCCAACCTCTCCGGAAATTCGGAACGTGTGGACGGGCCGCCCGGAGAGGATTTCCTCAGTTTAGGCGGACTGTTCAGGCCGCCAGGCCTTTCCAAATTTTGGAAAGGCCGCCAGAACAGTACGCCTCAACTGAACTATTTCCTCACGTGTGGATGGGAGCAAAGGCCTGACGCCAGGCCTCGAGGCCGCACTGCGACAGTCATTTTAATTTGCGACGCAGCTGACATTTCATTATCTACTGTGGTATCACTAGATTTTTCGTTCCTATTCGTTCCAATCGCTTTGTTTTTTCTTATTTAGTCATTTATTATTTATTATAAATTATTTTATCTTATTTAGTAATTTTCCTCTTATTTAGTAATAGCCTAAAAAAGATCCTCGAAGGACATTGTATTGGAGGAGTTCATTGATATAAACCGATGTGAGCCGTGCCTTTGGCAAGTTAAAAGTAAATTCGGGTTCCACTGTCAGCTCGCTCAGCAGATTTGCGTGTGTTCCCACCGTATTCCGTCTCAGCAACCAATCTTTACACCATTTAAAACATAATTTTCTTTTTTTGCCGAATTATAGCCAAAACCCCCGCGATGTTGTCGTCCGTCATCATGGAGGACACGGTCGGGACTGTGAAGTTTTCCTCTGAGGCCGCCGGAGAGGAATTCCTCCGAGGCCGCCGGAGAGGAATTCCTCAGAGGCCGCCAGAGTCGTGTGGCGGCTCCATCCGGCTCCGGCAATCCTCAACGTGTGTACCCAGCCTTAGAGTTTAAACAAGATTGTTAAGATTTAAATTTAAAAAAAAAATTTAAAATAAAAAATTAAATTGAATTTAATGAAGGAAAACGTTTGTTTGTGATCAGCGTCTACGGAATTTCCAAGCTGTCCAGCCAATGTCAGGATAATCGAAGATCCGAGAGACAGCTATTGTTTGTGTTAATTTACGATTGATTGCGATTATTTGCTTTCAGTTGTGTAGCTATACCACAAGTGAGTATGTTGACATGATGTTTGTGTACGGTTTTGCCAATGGTAATGCTTCTGAAGCAGCAAGGGAGTCACACACCTGTGTACAACTCGCACCCTAGCGAACACGTCGGATAGAATGAGGAAAAAATATTGGTAGATAATATTGTTTATGTCACTGATCCTTCTTTATCTAGTAAACTATCTGTTTTTTATCTACTAATAATTAGTAGATAAAACAATGATTGTTTTTTGTCACTAAGGTTTTGGTTATTACTACCAGCTATGTTCAATAGCTATAGCGCACCATGATGAATGAGAATATGCAATAGGGAAAGCCTTGCTGAAAGAAATACAGCTAGGAAAGGGACGAGTTGTTAATGATACGGAATCCTGGTTTGATAAGGGTCCATAGTGTCAGCAAAAAGATGAATGCAACTCATCGCAATCAATGGTAAATGAACACAAACAATAGCCGTCTCTCGGCTCTTCGATTACCCTGACTTAGAAATGCCGTAGACGATGTTCACCAACGAACGGGTCTATGCATCCGACAAAACTAACTTGAATCGTCACTTGAGAGGTCTGTCGTTGTCACCATTCGATTCAGCGAGAAAAGTTACGTATATCCCGCCTCCAACCTTTTTTCGTCGAAACTTTTGGAAAAACCTCAACTTTAACAGGAAAACACACGTTTTTCTGCAGTTGAACACCTTTTCCTTAACTTGAAATATTTTTAAAAACCAAAACGACTACACCGTTGGAAAGCTGACACACAGGAAGGAACATTTTGGCACACGTTTTACCAGGCCTGCACAGTTCTGCGTCAAGCATTCATGGGGTTTCTAGGCGAGATGGAAAACAAGCGATTTCAAGATTTTGACAAAACTGCCATTTCGCACATCTTCAATGCAATTTTTAAAAAAGTTGTTTTACATGAAATAGATAGAAAATTTTACGCTCTTTCCAATGGTGTCATGAAATTTGAGCTATCTCCAAAATTGAGGGAGTTCTGACAGTTTTAATGACTTGAGATCGAAAACACGAATAGCTCGGAAACGAGGTCTCTGGCAAAAAGTTGCTGGGTGGCATTTTTGGTCGGAAATGAGTTGTAGAACACGTAGGAGTCGGATTGTGCATAACTCATGGGGCACCCTGTATATGAAGTGATCGTATGACACAAGGAAGAGAGACTACCTATTTCGCTCCGACAAACGACGTTCTCAAAACTGTAAGCTCTCCATCCAACTCCGATTCTGTGCCCAAACCGTCTCCGAACAGTGAACCCGTTGACGCACCTTTATGGGTGATTCCTAAACTGGGGCCGATTTCGAGTCTACCACCTGTGACATCCACTCATTAGGCCTACGTTCTTGATTTTGTTTTCCAAACTGCAGGTTCTGACGAGCTCTTCAATACCCTTTGGCAATATGGCCATTTGGTTTTTAAAGAAAAGTAAATAGGTAATTTACCTACCTATTCACACTGTCGTGGTTGGTCTAAAAGTTGAATACTCGACTCAGCAGTTGATTTTCATACACTTATAAATTTTCTATGAACGCAATTTTTTTTCCTCATTCAAGTTGAGCAATTATGATCAACGAAAAGCTGTCTACAACTTTTCTTAACATTGTCGTGGCTGGAAGAGATCCCCAGGCAGCGGAAAGAGGATTCGGAATCTTTCGGAGATGATGTTCGCCACGAAGGGTGGCATCCCAGCCAATCACACCAGCAATCATATCACGTCCCAACGGCCACTCATTGACTAACTGATCCTCTCGGCAGTGGCGTAACGTACACCCAAAAAAAAAAAAAATCAAATCAATAAGTTCTAGTAATAATACAAGGGATCAGGTGTCCTTTTATTTTATTATTTTCTATAATGAACCTTTGCAATTTACCAAGAAAACAAGTTTTAACGCCCTCAAAAGTTGTGTGTGTACGTTACAGCGTACGTAGATTTCAGAAATCAAATGAAAATAAAATCGTCCCTCCGTTGTATGAGGGTAGTGTTTTATGATGATTCAGATAAAAATTGGGTCATTCCTTACCCAGAAAGACTCGATATGTACCGCCCCCTCCGATTTTGTTCATACTTGGTGTAGTTGCTTCCATTAACGAATAAAAAAGGCGTGCCAGGTCAGTTCCTCCAAAAATGAACAGTTTTGGAAGGTATAGTAGTATGATATTTTGACGATTTTTTCGATTTTTTATGACCTAAACATGGTTTTTTCACTATGTATTCGGTTCCAATCCGTCAAATCAAGCGTACGCAGTCTAATTTTCTAATTTTCTTCGTAATAACGTAAAGAACGCAAGGGACGCTGAAGAAAGCCGGTATGATTGTCCGTTTAGTTTGTCTGGCGGATAACGCCCTAATCAGTTAATCCAGCTTTCACCGGGAGCAGACCTCTGGCGTTATCTCCGAGTCCACCTGCCCTGATTAGTAAGCAACCAACTTCAACCTTGATACTAAACTAGTTATCGGTCAATTACTACTGTAGTATTTATCTCGATTATAAGTTTTTTCATAAAAGAGGATACAACTAACATATCCCGAAGCAGGTAATTTTGAAATCTGTAAATGAGTGCGCCGGAAGGAGGGGGGGGGGGGCAGGGGCTTCCCCTCCGAAGAACTCTGTACCATAAGATAAAACAGAAACACCTTTATCAACCAAGGAATTCCAAGACAGGATCATAACAAATCGATTTCGCCCAGGAGGTAAAGGTCCATATTTTATCTTTGTTGAAGGAAAGGAAACGAACATTGGTAAAACACATCCTATGGCATTCGGTCGATGGCTGTTTACATCAACAAAAACAGATCCACGTACGATTACGAACGTTATCTGTGTCGGCGGAAACAGATTTTAAGTAGAAGTGTCAACACCCACCGCAGCAAACCAGCTTCTGAGACACCCTGCATTCGCAAACAAAAACTTTTTGGCTTACATCCCAGACTCATTGATTTATAAAACTGGCGTTATCCGAAATGTTGACACTACCCTTGATGACGAAGAAATTTTGAATGTGATGGTTTAACCCATCCCAGTTAAACGAATCCGTCGGTCAACTAAAATAATAACAGACGAGAATGGATCTAAGACACGATTGAAAATAGCGACCTTTTTCATATCATTCGATTCTCAAAGTCTTCGTGAATACGTTTCAATTTACGGACATCGCTGCCGGGTTGATGTTTACGTCCCTCCGGTCCGACGATGCAATTTATGTCACAGAGTTGGACATGTTCATTACCAATGCAGAAGCGGTATACGCTGTCTCCACTGCGGAGAGAACCACCAAACGGACTCTTGCCCCAAAAAGGAAGAAAATTTGAACACTTGTATCAATTGCAAGAGTGCAAATCACAAAGCCAATAGTGAGAATTGCCCTATCTATAAAGATAGAATACAAAAGAAGAAACTTTCTGTTATGGCAGACTCATATGCCTCTGTTGTGACATCAAACCGTTTCCATACCCTTTCAAGACCAACCGAGGAAGAAGATTTTCCCGAAATACCTACCACCGTTACCAATAACACACCCAAACGATACCGTAAACAAACACGAGCAGCTCCGTATGCAAGACCCGAAGGCCGTATTCAAATGAAACGTCAAACCAAAATGCACGATTCGACAACCGCCGACCCACTTTACGATCCTCAACAATCACAACCTCAACAAAACGCAAGAAACCCCCATTCACAAGAAGGCATCACTTCCAGTATTCGCAGGATTCCAACTTCCATTTCAACTCCAAATCACGAAGAGGACTATACTATGGAATTCGATTCACAACGATTTCAACATATCTCCCAAGAAATCCTAAATCAAGTTCTTGCTCAGTCAAACCAACCTTTAACCCCACATCCGGAGATGGTAAACACGATCGCAAATACCATTCTTTGCAACCTTGAAACTTACCAAAATACTCAAAACCCTCGACCATCGCAATCTCCTCTGACTGCTCTAAATTAGTACTTCTTTAAAATAATTAATATCTAATCATGACTAATAATCAAATACAGTTTTTACAGTGGAATGCTGGATCTTTAGTGAGCAATAAGCCTGGAGCAGTTTCTGGATTCCAACCCAGTGACTGCGGCCGCAATTTCTGAGACGTGGTTTCAACCAAGCAGACACTACTCGTTTAGAGGCTACTCTTTACTCAGACAGGATAGAGCGGACGGAAAATCCGGAGTCGCCCTTCTTGCCATGGAGGAAATCGAATACACACCTCTCAATATAACATGTGGGATCTCCGATTTTTTCATAGTGGGAACAATCCTCACGCTATCTAGCAATTTGAAAGTCAATATAATTAATATCGATTTATAATAGCCACAGAAACAATATTACCCAAAACCAATGGGAAACTCTATTCAGCATGATAGCACGACCATGTTTAATTACTGGCGATTGAAACTGTCATCACAGACTGGCTGGTTCCTCTTACACAGAGAGCAAAGGGGTATCACTCTTCACAGCAGCTGCAGAATCAGATCTCATCTATCTGAACGATGGGTCCCTAACTTTAATCCCTCCAACCACACAACGCTCCTATTCCGCGATCGACATAACATTCTCCTCTCCTAATCTGTCTTCCAGTACCTCGTGGGAAGTTTTAGACGACCCACTCGGTTCCAACCACCAACACTGATGAAAATGTCGATAGATGAAAACATACTACCATCAATTATAACACGTAAATGGAACCTTCACAAAATGGATTGGGAGAAATTTGATTCAATTTTGGTTGATAAAACGAACTTGATATCGAATCCATCGCTCGATTACGCAACTTTTATGGCACTGATAGAGGAGGCCTGTAGCGAATATGCAAACCAGCACAAAAAAGGAACAGTCCATGGTGGAATGAGGAATGTGCTGAAGCAGTGCGATAAAGGAAAGAAGCTTGTAAGAAATGTAGATCAAGCCCAACGTACGAAAACTTCCTTCTTGCAAAAAACAAAGCAGCAATCGCGAAACGTACAATTCTAAAACGAAAAAGGGAAACTTTTCGCGAATATTGTAGTAAGCTCAACAGAACCACACCACTAAAAGATATTTGGAGTAAAATTAGAGTTCTGAAGAACGCTAAATCCCAAAAATCGAAGCAACTTAGAAATGGAGACCTCGCAGTGGAGTTCCTTCAAAAGTTGACCCCAGATTGGGTTTGCCCAGAACCGCCGAACATAGGGAACAGTACGAAAGACGCAGACAATATATTTAAAAACCCCTTCTCTATCCAGGAGCTTTTGGCCGCTATATCTTCAAAAAAAGATTCCGCTCCAGGAAAAGACGAAATGGTCTACCAAATACTTTCGCACCTACCCACGGAATTCAAACTAGCCGTTTTGAGGATTTACAATGAATTCTGGCGTTCTGGAAATGCTCCCGAATCCTGGTCTGATTATCTCATCATCCCTATCCAAAAACCAGGAAAACCTTGCGACCAAGTTGATTCTCACAGACCGATTTCGTTGGCGTCTTGTTTGATGAAAACGTACGAACGTTTATTAAAGTTTCGTTTTCAATGGTGGTTGGAACACAACCATAAACTCCCAGATTCACAATTGGAACTCCGAGCCGGTTTGCAGACCTGATTACAAGAATGATTTATGAAAGAAACATCTATGTAAAAGTCGAAGTATTGTGCCACAAGTCTACTTCTCCGGAATCGAGGAAGTATTACCCGAAAACGTTAAAATTTTGCAATATGCAGACGATGTTTGCCTATACTGCACCCATCCCGATTTTGATAGGTGTAAGGAACAACTATGGGAAGCTTTTCACTCTACTGTCAGCTTTTTCAACGGGCTGGGACTTTCTATTTCCATACAGGAGTCAACGATATGCCTATTCACTCGAAGGCGGATCAATGTTGGTGAAAGGATGATCCTCGGAGGACTGGAAATTCCGTGCTCATCAAGAGTGAAATTTTTAGGAATCCATCTCACTCGACGTCTGAACTGGAACTCCCACGTGGAAGAAACAATCATCAAGGCAGAATCGTATACAAATGTATTAAGATCCTTTGCATCTACAAGATGGGGAGCTGACCCCTCGACATCCCTGCTGTTCTACTATGCTACGGTTCGAAGCATAATGGACTATGGAGCTATATTCTACGCATCAGCAGCCAAGAGCACATTAATTAAACTCGATCGAGTCCAATACAGGGCACTAAGAGCGGCAACGGGGGCGTTAAAGAGCACTCCTATAGCTGCACTATTGGCCGAGGCAGGCGAACCTTCCCTCGAACTTAAGAGAGAGCTCCTAGCAAATCGCTACCTGATGTCAATGTACTCCAAAACTGAGTCCACAATAAAGAAAATTAGAGCTCTAGCAATAGATACTCTGACTGAACGATACTGGACGAAAGAAGGGTCCCCACCTATTTGTGAGAGTTTCTTGAATTGGTCGGAAGAAATACCATGGATTTTGTTGCAAAGTTTACCCTTACGCTACAACATTCCATACTCTTATGCTCTCAGTATCTTTAAAGTTACCCATCTACCTCAGGCAGTATATAACAACCTTGTTGACTCATTCTTGTTGCGAAAATGGCCAGATGCTACCATCATCTACACCGATGGCTCAAAAATAGACAATCGTGTGGGATGTGCGTTCTACGATGCTTCCAACAAAATATCCAAAAGTTTCCGCCTTTGGGATCGAGCTTCAGTGTATTGGGCAGAAGCCTTCGCCCTAGCACAGGCACTAAGTTACGCAGATGAGATGGGGGAGTCATGTGGGAGGTTGGTTCTGTTGACAGACTCTCAAAGCATCGTTGCTAAACTGAGCAATGCCTCACCTCTCACCCGTCTCACTTACCTCGAAGCCGAAATAATGAAGACCGCAACAATACTTCACAGTAAGGGAAAGGCAACCCATCTAGTTTGGATTCGCGGACACCAAGGAATCCGGGGAAACTGTGTAGCAGACAAGAAAGCGAAGGAGGCCACTAAGATACCACAAAGAATGATTATACCACCATGTTTCCCCCCTCAGATTTGAATCATACATTCGAACAACATCTTAGAAGAAAATGGAAGAAGTACCATGACAATTACCCATTAGGACTGCGGTATACATCGATGTTCCCCTACCCGACGAAAAAATACTGGTTTAGGTCAACACCCCCGACTGTCACCACCCATTTCCTCAAATCGATCATATGATTGAGAACGGGCCATGCAATATGCAAAAACTACCTATTTAAGTTGAATATGTCAGAAAGCAATAGATGTAACGACGGCGAAGGCTCCATGGAACACTCCTTTCTCATATGTCCAGCATATAACGACCAAAGAGAAAACATGATGACAAAGATACCACTTGAAGTCGAAGCTCCGTTCAACCTAGATTCCCTGCTGAAATCAGAGAACTGGACAGTATACCAGGCACTTTTTAGTTTCCTCCAGGACATTAACCACCAAGTGTGAATTTGATTATATTACTATTATTATCAGTATTTTTTTTATATATATATGTATACAGATGTATATAACGTATTTAAGGGTTCCCCACCGCCATTATTTCACTTTATTTCGCCTTTTATCGATGTAAAGCTGAATTATCTCGAAAACCGTTCGAGATATCGAAAATTGTCATTGAAGAAAGGTTTTAGCTCTTGAAATTTCCATTCGGATGGAATCCTTCCTTTTATCCATAGCTCCAACCGTTTACGAGCTATGACCATAACATAGTCTGCCCATCTACGGGTAAGAAGGTAGCGGTGAGAAAGGGAGTGTCATAGTCAGCACCGGTCTAATTCTTAGCAGCCCGGCTCTACAGACCGACCTCAAATGGTGAGCAAACGGTTGATCGTACGTCAAGAAGGGTGGTGTCATTCATTTCTAGGAACAAATTTCTATCTGAAAAACGACAAAAGTTGTTGAGAAATTTATAATTGATCAATTTTTTTGGTTTATTATTCAATAATAAACCATTGTAATCGCTCTGGAAAAAAAATTCTAACCCCCCTGAAAATGTCATGGTTTACGTTTCAAAGGGTGTAGAATCCGAATCTGCAATAAAAGATTTTCCGTCCGTCCGCCGTACGCACGATATTTCCGAAACGGGTGGAGCAAAAAATCTGAAATTTTCAGGAAAAATCATCTTGGCCCGACGACGCCCCAATTCTTGAGCCAGCTCTCTCACTCAATTTAAAGTGCCCTTTAAGGGCTGTAAAAGTTTTGTAAAATCCCTGAAAACCTCAAAACTAGTCGAATCGGCCTAAATGTTTACCTATTTGAAGAAAATTCCTTGAGGAATCGAATGAGCCCTTCCCCACGGCCGTAGGTCAAACCATTCCCGATGTATGGCCCGATTTATGGTGTCAACATTTGCGTTTTTGGTTTATTATTCAATAATAAACCATTGTAATCGCTCTGGAGAAAAAAAATTCTAACCCCTCCTGAAAATTTCATAGTTTACGTTTCAAAGGGTGTAGAATCCGAATCTGCAATAAAAAATTTTCCGTCCGTCCGCCGTACGCCGTACGCACAATATCTCCGAAACGGCTGGAGCAAAAGATCTGAAATTTTCAGGAAAAATCCATCTTGGTCCGACGACGCCCCGATTCTTGAGCCAGCTCCCTCACTCAATTTAAAGTGCCCTTTACGGGCTGTAAAAGTTTTGTAAAATCCCTGAAAACCTCAAAACTAGTCGAATCGCCCTAAATATTTTCCTATTTGAAGAACATACCATTAGGAATCGAATGAAATATAAAAGGGGTATTCATGTTAGGTGGGCCACTCATAGTTACTCATCTAAAATATCTATAGTATTGATATTTTAGATAAGTACCTATATATATATATATATATATATATATATATATATATATATATATATATATATATATATATATATATATATATATATATATATATATATATATATAGGCAAAAAGATGAGAGAATAATTTTGATATTTCGATATAAATCTTTTTCAAAAGTAGGAGAATAGTGGTTTTTTGAATTATTTATGTGCCATTCCGTTCGATAACTCTCAACAGGATTTAGGTAAAAACGCTCAAATTCTTTCACTGGGCTTCGTAGATGATTTTGATTTCTACTAAGCTTTGGAGTGTCCTTGTTTCACAGGTGATAGAGCGATTATTGAATTTCAGGAGATATGCATAGAGCACGTAAATCTGTTCTCAACCAAAATACCTATTTGGATTGATCAGTTGATCATATTTGTGTGTTTTTTGAAATTCAATAATCTCTCTATCAGTTGTGAATGACGCACACTCCAAAGCTTAGTAGAAATTCAAATCATGAACGCAAATCAATTGAATAATAAACCCCAGTGGAAGAATTTGCAGCGTTTTTTATGGTTATCAGAATGCTTCAACCCGTGTATCGGCAACAAAGCCTTTTAGGAGTTCACTCCACTATCCACATTTCTACATCACTACATCACTACGTCACTAGGTTACTGCTATCAAAACAAAAACAATAATAAACCAAAACCCCAGTGAAAGAATTTGCAGCGTCTTATGCATGTCAGAATGCTTCAACCCACTAGGTTCCGTTTGCTAATCAATTTTTATTGCAGATTTGGATTCTACACCCTTTTAAACGTAAACCATGAAATTTTCAGGGGGGTGGGGGGGTTACAATTTTTTTTCAAGGGCGATTACAATGGTTTATTATTAAATAATCAACCAAAATTCACATTCTTTTGTCAAATCAACTTTTTGTGCACAGTACATTGGTCAAATTTCTAAAATGTACTTCGAGAAATCACAAAGAAAAGTTCCAGTCATGCAGTATGATCGTATGAGCAAATTTTCAATAATTGTCGTGTAACAATCTTTTTGAATTGAGTTGAAATTTCAAAGCTAACGACATGATCAACTGCAATTTTATTGCAAAAAAAAAATTGTTCTTAAAAACATCTTTCAATTTAACTAAAACTTCGGATTTTTGGAATTTTCTTGTAATTTTTATCGATTTTTCAACAGTTTATAATTAAATTAGACGCAATTTTCAGCATGAACTTGAGCTTTACCTTTCAAATTACCTAGTTCATGCGGTAATAGTTCCACTTAAATTTAATTAAAAATTATGAAATATCGGTAAGAATCCTTTAAAATTTTCCCACTCCGTAAAAATCTGATTTACCTATGCCTTGCGATCAAGCTGTAACATGTATTACAACGCAGAGTTTTCTGTTAGAAAATTCAATTATAAACTTCATTAATGGTGTAAAACGGGTTTGGGGTTACAGACAAAATCAGTAGATTCGATTGAAAACTCGGGTCTAGTGGAAATACGTTAGTCGGTTGAAACTTGTAATTGCATCATACTAAATAGCTTAGAAATATTGAATTGCCAGGTGGGCTCCTAGGTGGTAAGTAGAACATAATTTCGTTTTTATACTTTTTAAATATCGATACCGATATTTGTATCGATATTTTTTTTAGCGATGCACGATACAGATATTTAGATATCGATACTTTTCCTCGAAAATATCGGAGGGTTGGATCCTTTTCTGTCGTTAATTGAATTTTTTCAGCGAAGTAAAGTACCAGTTAGGTGCTGAATACTTCAAGAACAAAAACGCTGCAAATTCTTTCACTGGGGTTCATTATTCAATCGGCTTGCGTTCATGATTTGAATTTCTACTAAGCTTTGGAGTCTGCGTGTTTCATAGGAGAGGGCGATTATTGAATTTCAGGAGGACACAAATATGATCAACTGATCAATCCAAATAGGTATTTTGGTCGAGAACAGATTCACGTGCTCCATGTATATCTCCTGAAATTCAATAATCGCCCTATCCTGTGAAACACGCAGATTCCAAAGCTTAGTAGAAATTCAAATCATGAACGCAAGCCGATTGAATAATAAATCCCAGTGAAAGAATTTGCAGCGTTTTTTTTTTTTTTATTGAACCTCAATACCCCCCCACAATAAAAACATCTATAATTTATCAAGTCCTTTGGCACTCGTATTGCGTTAAAACTTCCCCAAATCCAAATTTAAACGATGTAGCCAAAGGTACACTGATGTAGAGGAGGCACACAAATATCATCAACTGATCAATCCAAATAGTTGTTTTGGTTGAGAACCGATTTACGTGGTCTATGCATATCTCCTGAAATTCAATAATCGCTCTATCACCAGTAAAACACGCACACTCCAAAGCTTAGTAGAAATTCAAATCATGAATGTAACTCAAATGAATAAAATTGAATAATAAACCCCACTGAAAGAATTTGCAGTGTGCGTGTTTCACAGGTGATAGAGCGACTATTGAATTTCAGGAGGCACAAAAATATGATCAACTGATCAATCCGAATAGGTATTTTGGTTGAGAACAGATTCACGTGCTCTATGCATATCTCCTGAAATTCAATAATCGCTCTATCACCTGTGAAACACGCACACTCCGAAGCTTAGTAGAAATCCAAATCATGAATGCAACTCAAATGAATAAAATCCAAATTTAAACGATGTAGCCAAAGGTAGAGAGATGTAGAGGGGGCACACAAATATCATCAACTGATCAGTCCAAATAGGTATTTTGGTTGAGAACAGATTTACGTGCTCTATGCATATCTCCTGAAATTCAATAATCGCTCTATCCTGTGAAACGCGCACACTCCAAAGCTTAGTAGAAATTCAAATTATGAACGCAAGCCACTTGAATAATAAACCCCAGTGAAAGGATTTGCAGCGTTTTTTTATTGAACCTCAATACCCGTCCCCCCCCCCCCCCACACACACAATAAAAACATCTATAATTTATCGAGTCCTTTGGCACTCGTATTTCGTTAAAACATCCCCAAATCCAAATTTAAACGATGTAGCCAAAGGTAGACAGATGTAGAGGGGGCACACAAATATCATCAACTGATCAATCCAAATAGGTGTTTTGGATGAGAACCGATTTACGTGGTCTATGCATATCTCCTGAAATTCGACAATCGCTCTATCTCCTGTAACACACTCCGAAGCTTAGTACAGATTCAAATCACGAACGCAAGCCAATTGAATAACAAACCCCAGTGAAAGAATACTTATTTACCCCAGTCATAATATTGAATAATAAACCCCAGTAATAATATTGAATGATATTTACCTATATATTATCAGAATGCTTCAACGCGTGTATCGGCTACTAACTACATTACAAGCATTCATATCGGCTATCACTCCAGTATCCACATTCACTACAACTCGACGCTATCGGCCGGACTACACTAGGTTACAAACAAACAATAATAAACCAAAAAACGCAAATGTTGGCACCATAAATCGGGTCATACATCGGGAATGGTTTGACCTACGGACGTGGGGAAGGGCTCATTCGATTCCTAATGGTATGATCTTCAAACAGGAAAATATTTAGGCCGATTCGACTAGTTTTGAGGTTTTCAGGGATTTTACAAAACTTTTACAGCCCTTAGAGGGCACTTTAAATTGAGTGAGGGAGCTGGCTGAAGAATTGGGGCGTCTTCGGACCAAGATGGATTTTTCCTGAAAATTTCAGATTTTCGCTCCAGCCGTTCCGGAGATATCGTGCATACGGCGTACGGTGTACGGCGGACGGACGGAAAAATTTGTATTGCAGATTCGGATTCTACACCCTTTGAAACGTAAACCATGACATTTTCAGGGGGGGTTAGAATTTTTTTTTTTTTTTTTTTTTTTTTCCACAGCGATTACAATCGTTTATTATTGAATAATAAACCAAAATTAACAACAATGACATTCATCTTACTCCCTTCTTGTGATCACCCACGTTGTGTGGTCGATTGAAACAAAATACACATCGCTCCTCGTCTTAAAAAAAAAATTAAAACAGAATTTAAAGAAAAAATTGTCTATTTCCACCAAATACTGAGTTACAAAGTTAAATCGATTTCGACTGTTAGGTCATCATCAGTAACAAAATATAACTGATGATGACCTAACAGTCGAAATCGATTTAACTTTGTAACTCAGTATTTGTTGGAAATAGACAATTTTTTCTTCAAATTCTGTTTTAATTTTTTGAAATGGGTTTCCACAACTTCATTGCGAGTGATTTAGTTCGTGTGCTCCTCGTCTTCATCGATACCTCCTATACCGATCATCCTATAGCTTCGATAACCTGCTAACTGGGTTCTTTCGTCACTTTGTTTATCAGAATCTTTCCTAAAGACGATTTATTTTTCACGTTCCACCCTTATTCTTTACATGACTTCACACTTTATATGACTTCACACAATGCCTCCAAAGAGTAGTGTTTGGAAATATTTCCGCAAAAACAACCAAAAGGAAGCCACTTGCAACCAACGTTTAAAAAGTTCGTTTTGTAATAATTCAATTTTTTTACAAGTAAAAAATATTGTTTTTTAGTAACTGGTTTATTACTTGACCCTTTCCATCTGCAATAGTAAGAAAATGTGTTTTAAAAAAATATCGGTGGTATCGCAGGTATCGATATTTTTCAGCGATATATATCGGAGTATCGATGCTTTTGAAATATGAATATTGGAGAGTATCGATACGTTATTTTAAATATCATATCGAAAGAAGTATCGATACTTTTAAGTATCGTCCTGTCCCTAGTCTCACCGCACGCAATCGAAGTAAATATTGTTGCATACTAGTTAGTTTTGTCGTGTTTCTTTGGAGTGTGTCTCGAATGTCTTTTTTGAGCTAATAAATGTCCAAACCACATACCACAAACGACCCATCACGAGCGAGGGAGAGTCTCACGCGCCTACTGGAAACAGAAACGAATATGGATGTTGACGCGCATTAGTCATATTACTTGCTAGGTTGCCCAAATTAACCGACATGCGATCTGGGTCCGAATTAGCTGATGGAAAAGTAAGAAGAAGGTGAACATAAAGTCTGTCAGCACTAGAGAGGGCCCTGCATTTTGAAACAAGTCGTATTCCATGAAGAGTGGATTTTCGAAATTAATATTAATGTTAATATTATATTCATGTTAAATTCAAGCATTTTAGGAGAAAGGACAAAAAACGAAGGCTAAAGTTGGCACTTTTCTCATTAATATAGTATTTTACCCTTTAGTTAAACCTTTTTTACTTTGAATTAAACCTTTTTAACTTTCATTTAAACCTTTTTTACTTTGAATTAAACCTTTTTCATTTTGAATTAAACCTTTTTTCAGTTTTAATTAAACCTTCTCACTTTCAATTAAACCTTTTCTTTATTGAAAATTTTCTATTCTCATGTAGGAAAGTAAATGTTGAAGGAATGGAACGCATGAAAACTTTTTTCACACACAAAAAAAACCACATAATATGAAAACTTTAACAAGAAACTAGCACAGAGAAAACGCATTCGTGACACTCAGCGCCTCGTCTTGAATCGCAGTAGGTACCCAAGTTACACAGAAATGGGTGAATACGGATCATCATAATTATGTGAGAGACATGTACTTGTTAAAACATGCGTTTTTTCTGCGCTAGTTTCTTGTAAATAAAGTTTTCTGTTGGAAATAAGGTTTTTTTTTTACTATGTCACGGCCATGTTTGGCAATTCAGCCATTAGCGCTCTCGCAGCCCAATAAAGACCGGCCCTACGATGCCAGCGGGTTTCGTCGTCCTGTATCGATAGTAGGTTATTTCTTGTGTTCTCTAAAGCAGAACATGTGTCCAAATGGCTTGGGGTCATTTCTTCTCCCGTAAGGCAAAGAGGGCAGAATGGGTCATCTGCCAAACCAATTCGGTGCAGATGCTTTTGTAAGTAATCATGACCCGTCGCAAGACGGAAACATGCTACAGAGACGTGTCGTGGTGCAGAGATGGGTGCCCTGTTCTCTGGGTCCAGAAGGGTAGCCCATTGTCGTCCCTCTGCTTTCTGTCGAAGCAAATCTGTTGTCTTCACTTTCATTGCGGCCTTTATTATGCGCTTTGACCCTCTATATGGGATGGCGAATTCAGGCTGATCCATCGAGGCCCCTTGTCGGGCAAGCGCATCCGCCTTTTCGTTCCCGTCAATGCCAACGTGTGCTGGTACCCACTGGAACGCCAGCTCGTCTCCTCTACCAAGGATTGCAGCGACGCATTTCCGACAATCCATGACCTTGGCGGAATCAGAGGGGCTATTGGAGGTCACAGCCAGAATGGCTGCCTGGGAATCAACGAGAATTGCAACAAATTTTTCATCCCGGAGTTGCAATTCCTCCAAGGCCATGAGGATCCCAGCAACCTCACCGTCAAAGTTCGTCGCCACCCTTCCAACAGGACCGCATTTTTCAAATACGTTGCTGTACACTCCAGCGCCAGCATGGGAGGTTGCTCCTCTAGCCGAGCCGTCAGTGTAAACGTGTAGCCACTGAGGCTGGGGGAAACGGAAGGCAAGGGCCTCCAAGGTGAGGGCTTTTAGTTGGCTCGCTGGGGTTTCATCCTTGTTGACGGGCTCCAGTAAGTCCACATAGAACGCTGCAGTTGGCAGGGGCTGGGCGGCCGCTTGGCTGAGAAACGGTTGCCTGACTGGCACTTCAATGCCATTGTCCGCTGCGAGTGATTCCACCTTTCTTGCAAAAGAACCCTGAGTTATAAGCCGCTGATAACTGGGCGAATAGGTCCTCCAATACAGGTCTTCATGTCGTTTCAGCCTTTCGTTCAGGGATAACGCAAGTTGGTCTCTGCGGACCGCCATAGGCTCTATACCAGTGTGAAGTTGCATTGCAGCAATTGGCGTGGACGTGGCTCCTCCTGTGATGATTCTTAGCGCGTTATTCTGGACTAGTTCCAGCCTCTGGTTGGTTGCGTCGGACGAAGTCACTGCGAGCTCGATACCATACTCCATTGTGGGTCTCACATAGCTTTTATACGCCAGAGCTAGTACGTCCTGATTTGCTCCCCACTTTGTGCCAGCCAACCTCCTAAGGAGAGAAGTACGCTTGGTTGCCTTGTCTGCCATCGCATTTGTGTGCTTGGACCAACTTAACCTGCAGTCCATCCTAATTCCCAAATAGGTAGCTTCATGCGTCCTTCTCAGGCTGGTACCCTCATACTGGAGGTCGATGGTATGTGGTTGCTGGTATGTGCTTGCTGGTTGGAAATAAGGTTGCTACTCCACCTCCCGGGCACATTTCCAATGCTCATATGATGACAAGAAACTACCTACAACAATAACAAGTACCTACATCCAATCTATGCTTCAAGAATAGAGGATCAAGAGGACTTTCTGCCGTCTCGTCGTCTTTTGTTTCTGCAACACCTGCGCTCTCGTCCTACGCATCCTTATGAAGAAATCTTTTATCACACTCTCTCTTAATTTCCGAGACTTGTACTTGTGGTACCTTTGTTTTGGTTAATACACCTCGTGCTTCCGTTTGACTAAATCTTGTCTGTCTACAAGTGATTACCAGTATTTTAAAATAGGATTAAACCGTGAAGTTCATTGGAGTGATGACACAACGTTCTGTAAGTATTGCAATAATTTGTTGAATTCTATTGCATCACGAATCGTTGTAGTTTTATCATCAACTTTTTCAATTATGTTGTTCTTTCGTGTGTGAATAAAGTTTTCATGCGTTCCATTCCTTCCAAATTCACTTTCCCACATGAGAATAGAAAATATTCAATAAAAAAAAAAAAAAAAAAAAAAAAAAAAAAAAAAAAAAAAAGGTTTAATTGAAAAGGAAAAAGGTTCAATTGAAAGCAAAAAAGGTTTTATTCGAAGTAG